>OY754491.1:22456364-23656364 GCA_963575735.1 Amblyjoppa fuscipennis | reverse complement strand
TTACACCTATCCATCCTTCTCCGAGCAAGAAATAATCCTGCCAAAAAAAAAAAAAAAAAAAAAAAAAAAAAAAAGAGTGAACAAAAGAGCGCGAAAGTGAGGGATCGTGAGCGAGCTTTCGAGTGAAGGAGTGCTGCTCTCTATTCGCTGCGGCAACGAGGCACCGGCGAAGAGTGATACTGCGAAATGGGTGAATGTTTAATGACGCTTTATCCCCCCCCTCCCGGATATCCGAGAGTTCTCCACCGTTCGCTCATTCATCGATGTCCGTCACCGAGTGGACCAGAGCAATATCGTATGGTACAAAAGCGCGCTTGTCTCCCTCTCCGGTGTACAACGACTGCAAACCGTTTGCATGCAAAACTCACCGAATATAGGGGAGGGCGGACTAAAACGAAATCCCGGGGTATAATGGACCGCGTGTCCTCCGTGTGAGTTAACACTTTGATGCGTGTATCTATATATATATATATATGTATATGTAGATACATTCGGCGGAAAATTAAAAAAAATAATCAATTTTGTCCCGGATGTTCCATTTTGCCCCGCAAGATTTTACCGTCGGGCTCGACGATTTATGTCACTGCAATCCCATATCTAGCTCGCATTGGCTCCTCCGTAAAAACAACTCCAATTTATGCCCAAGATTATAGAAAAATCGTTAAAAAATTTGAATTTCAAAAAAAAAAATCTTATTCATCGTCTCGCGACAGGATAAAATAAGGTGGTAGAATACGAAAGTGGGAAGGAATGTATATATTTTTCTCTTTCCTCATTACGATATGCTTATCAATGCAAATCTGCCGTCCGTCGCGTATATTTACACCGGCGGAGGAAACGTCAAGCAACGTTGAAATATCATCGTCCACCGCTCCTTCTTCGCTAACTGACTGAGGATTCGGTACTTCCGGCGCAGAAAGAGAAAAGAAAAAAAAAAAAAAAAAAAAAACCTCCGAAGCGAAAAGTTTGTTACGTCTCCATTCTCGCTGCAATTTTCACCCTCTACCCTATTATTTCCATCCGGATTTTTTTTTTTTTTTTCCTCCCGCGTTTCTCGTTTCCCGCTTTCTCCCCGAGCGCGGCTGCGGTTAAGCGACGAGAGACGGATTGCAGAACCGCTTCAACACCACCAGCCGTGGAAACATCATCACCGCCTAAATATATATATATATATATGAACACATGCATATAGATACATATATATACGTAGCGTAGGTAAGCATTGCGGAGACAAGAGAGCGTTTGTCGGAAATCTATGCGGCTTTAGCTCGAGAACTGCATAATAGTCGCATGACTCTCTCCGTTCCGTCGTTCCTGCTAAATACAAGACTTAACGTTAACGTAATCCCCGCGGCACAACGACAGAATTACACGGCTACGGGAGTTACATCGATAGAATAGCGAACAGGCGAGTGATTCCATATATCGAACTCCGGCGAGCCGGAATCCGGATCGCTGCAGAGCATTCCCTCGATGCGACGCCGATATCGCGGATCGAGCGATCTTAAGGAGGGAGTCTCGCTGCGCGCTGACTTCGCATAAGTTCGACAGAAATCAGAGAAAATTGCAAGTACTTCTTGATAGTATAAAAATCTGAAAAAATTCATGCATACTAAAGGTACTGAGAAGATTAATTTTGCACAATAATAATTACAAAATGTTATTAACAAATTGATGAAAAAAATAATTGCTTAACAAATTTACCTGCAACCCAACTTTTTTTTTTCGTGAAAAAGATTCGTTTATTTTTCTGAATACGCATGAATTTTTTCAGATTTTTCAGTAATCGTTGATTTCAGAAAAGTGAAGGAAGCACTTTCCTAAAAACAAAAGGTTTTTTTTCCGGGAGATCTGTTGAAGAATTTTATTTTTCATAAATGTGTCAATAACATTTTGGAGTTATCGTTATGCGAAATTAATATTTCCAGCGCCTTTGACAGGTTTGATTTATTTTGCAGATTTTTCTACCAACCAGAAGTGTTAGCAATTCAGTCCCCTTTCTCTGAAACTTGTGCGAAGTGAACATTCGCAAGGGCTACCTTAACTCGCGATTTCAGCATCGGCGCGGGATCGCCGCTAATGCATCGCGCGGGTGTCTCGTGTGCGCATCCCGCGCGTCACCCCGTTGACACGATAACGTCTTGTACACCGCTTTCTAGAGATCTCTCTCTCTCTCTCTCTCTCTGTCTCTCTGTCTCCTGGGAGGAAGAGAGGAAAGACCTCGGTACGGCTCGATCACGCGACCTCTCGACTCTCACCGCGAGACTTTCGCAAGGATCTCTCGGCGACAACGATGCTCTCCTATGTGCATTATTAAGTGTACCGTCTGCACGCGTGTGCACTTCCCACATCCTCACGATCGCACTGGAAGAAAGAAAAGACATCGATTAGTTTGAGCGTGACGGCGGGCCGATACGCGAAAAGACGGTTGGATTGCGTGAGGATGCGCCGGGCGAACGACGAAAAACTCTTCTCACGTAGGTCCAAAACGTTCTTGTATTTATTTAACTTTCTATTAATTTTTTAACACTTTTTTTTTTAGGAGAAATGCTCGTGTACAATAATACTGAGAGAAGGAACTCGGAAAACTGGCGAGTCAGGTGGTAAACTTCGAGCGGGCAACCGACGTCATCATTAGCGATAGTATGTTAAATTTTCGCAGGGATCGTAGTAAATTTTTACCCAATCCATGTGGCGTTTTTTTCCGGACGACGGGTTGACAAAATTTTTCTCATCTGGCTGAGAATTTCGTGGATAAAAATTTGAGTATTTTGTCGATAAAATATTTTTTTTATGTATGTAAACACAAAAAAAATGTTGGTCGACGTAATATGGACGGTAAAAATTACAAACCTAAAATGGACGGTCAGTGATTGCGACGCCACCGTTTACTATATTCTCCAGTAAGAAGAACTTATAGCTGCGATTTTGAAAATTACCACATTTTCTAGAGGAATGTATTGAATAGATATATTCAATACATATCTATTCAATAGATATATTGAATATCTATTCAATATCTATTAAATCTATTCAATAGATATATTGAATAGATATATAGATATATCTATTCAATATATCTATTGAATAGATATATTCAATAGAATAGATACTAGCGATGTATAAGAGAAAAGAGAATACTTTACTTTTGGTTTGGAAGGTCCGATCGTTTTGGACTACTTTGCTCGAATGACGAATGCAAATAAGCCTGCCGAGTTAGTATAAAAAGTCGTTCATTGATTGCCTGTGTGGCAGCACTTTCCGATGCCAGATACATACATTCCCAACCAAAAGTTTAATTCGACAAAAATTCCGGTACTTTGCGATATGCCAAATATCTGAAAAAAATAATCAGCCGCAGTAATGACGTCAATACCCTCGATTTTTCATAATAATAATGCCAATAAGTCATTAAGATTTCAGTGCATTTTGGAGTATTAGTGGTTGAAGGACTTAGGACTTAGGTCGATGGCCAATTGGCAATGTATTTATCTTCTCATGACAACTTACACTATGCAGTGCTATGTACCAAAAATTGTTCGATCTCGAATATTGTCAGTAAATCCACTATCACCACTTAGAGTATTAGGAATATTGTTTGTCTACAGTGATGCAAGCTTGCGCGTTCACCGGACGGTTCTTATTGCACGCGGTTTTTTTATTTTTACTAAATTGGGCCATAAAAAAAAAAATTGGTGACCAATTAGATACAAAAGGCCTGGTTTGCGGTACAACGGGATGCGCACATCTCGAAGCCAGATACATACATTTCCAACCAAAAGTTTAATTCGATAAAAATTCCGGTACTTTGCGATATGCCAAATATCTGAAAAAAATAATCAGCCGCAGTAATGACGTCAATACCCTCGATTTTTCATAATAATAATGCCAATAAGTTATTAAGATTTCAGTGCATTTTGGAGTATTAGTGGTTGAAGGACTTAGGACTTAGGTCGATGGCCAATTGGCAATGTATTTATCTTCTCATGACAACTTACACTATGCAGTGCCATGTACCAAAAATTGTTCCATCTCGAATATTGTCAGTAAATCCACTATCACCACTTAGAGTATTAGGAATATTGTTTGTCTACAGTGATGCAAGCTTGCGCGTTCACCGGACGGTTCTTATTGCACGCGGTTTTTTTATTTTTACTAAATTGGGCCATAAAAAAAAAAAATTGGTGACCAATTAGATACAAAAGGCCTGGTTTGCGGTACAACGGGATGCGCACATCTCGAAAGCCGATTGAGTAACCCCTATAATAGATTCGCTTTCGATTCAGACGATCATTTTCTACGTACAGTCATTTCGCAGTTTGCACAAGACTGCGCGCGCATATATATATATATATATATATCTGTATACATATTGGATGCGGATTGCAAAACGTGTCATCGATCCGCTTGCCCGCTCCTAGAATAATCTTCATCGCGGATCGAGCCGCCGGGTCATGGACTATCCGACTCTTCGCGCGGCGGCTCGAATTTTCTCTGTGTGTCTAAAGGCTACGATCGTGTCCCGTCTGCGACAGAGGTACATAAATAATGCACGGAGACAAAATAGAATGTCGTCCGTAAGTTCAAATCACTTGTCGCGACGACGATCCTCGCATAGTCAATTAAGTGACAATGTATAATTATACTTTTTTTTTTTCTTCCTCCTTTCTTTTCGTCTTTAGTTATGTACACTTAATTGCGCGCGAAGTAAATGTCTGAGAGTTCATAATTGCCTTAACAAGGAGAAAATTCATATTAATTTTTGTGCATCGGGCCTCGAGTAGGCGCTTTATAACAAAAAAATTAAAAAAAAAAAAAAAACAAAAAACAAAAAAATGGAAGAGAATTCTCCGCTACATCGCTGCATGATTCTCCCATTTAACGCGAACACAATCCATTCCTCTCGTCACGCGGAATTTTTTCGTTCTCCATTTTAATCCAACGGAACGAGTTGCCGAGGCCGAATAATAATAATTTCATTAATAAAAGCTCAACGAGGCGTGTAACATTCGCGGCCTGCGCGTTTCGGTGGAACGAGGCGGTCTATTTTTTTTTTGCTTTTTTTTTTTTTTTTTTGTATCTCCGTTAAATCTCGCGGTTCCGGCGTCCTCTCGATTATTGCACTTCGCGCGTTAGCGGTTCGCCGCGGGATTACCCTCGAATGTTTCACGAGAATAACACGCCCATCGATTATTTGTTTATTGACACATTTATTGTAAAATTTGCGGGCGAAGTTCACATACAGGGATGTACCGGTGATATGTCGAAAAAATCAGATTTTCAAATCGGAAGTGACCTATTTCCGGTATGACGTCACTTTCAGTCGAAAAAATACCATTCACAATACCGATGTGACGTACTTCCGGTATGACGTCACTCCCATATGAAAAGTTGGATTTTCTAAACGGAAGTGACGGATTTCAAAATTCATCACATCGATTTTTAAAAAATTAGATTTTCAAAGCCAATGTGACGTATTTCCGGTACGACGTCACTTTCAGCCGAAGAAATGACATGTTCAAAGCCGATGTGACGCATTTCCGGTATGACGTCACTTTCAGTCGGAAAAATGAGATTTTCTAATCCGATGTGACGTATTTCCGGTATGACGTCACTTCCGGTCGAAAAAATGAGATTTTCTGATCCGATGTGACGTATTTGCAGTGTGACGTCAATTTTGGTTGAATAGTGGGATTCCCGCACCGGAAGTAACGGATTTCCGGTACGACGTCACTTCCGGTCGAAAACATGAGATTTTCAAATCCGATATGACATATATCCGGAATGACGTCACTTCCGGTCGAAAAAATGAGATTTTCTGATCCGATGTGACGTATTTCCGGTATGACGTCACTTCCGGTCGAAAAAATGAGATTTTCTGATCCGATGTGACGTATTTCCGGTATGACGTCACTTCCGGTCGAAAAAATCAGATTTTCTGATCCGATGTGACGTATTTCCGGTATGACGTCACTTCCGGTCGAAAAAATGAAATTTTCTAATCCAATGTGACGTATTTGCAGTGTGACGTCAATTTCCGTTGAATAGTGTGATTCCCGCAACGGAAGTAACGGATTTCCAGTACGACGTTACTTCCGGTCGAAAACATGAGATTTTCAAACCCGATATGACATATATCCGGAATGACGTCGCTTCAGGTTGTAAAGTGGGACTTCCGCGACGACAAGTGACGTATTTCCGCTATGACATGACTTCCGCTCAAACAAAAAAAAAAAAAAAATGAGATATTCAAACCGGCCGTGACATATTCGCCGTAAATCCCCGGAAACCTAAATGTCTAAAGCGCCCCCCCCCCCCCCCCCCCATTCACAACAGCACGCAAGTCAATGATATACGAAGCCGCTCATATTCACCACCTTCGCCCTGCACATACAAATTGAATCGAATCGGCATGTATGTGCGTTCGTCTCTCCGCGCGCAAAATGCCCCTGGGGTTCCATCATGCCCGAGGCCCTGCGGGAATCCGCCGTACCGTTAGGGCCGCGGCTCTCGTCATTGCCTCCCAGACGCACGACAGCCTCCCGGTGTGTAATAAAACACTCTTCACCGCGGAGCGGGGTGTGAAACGATCACGTATGGCCCGGCGAGGAGATCCGCGAAGTACTCGGACGCGCGTGAAACGACCAAATAATCTTCAAGGGAAAACGCCGGATGAATAATAAATGTACAACTCACCCGGTAGCAGTGATAAAGCGAACGAGGCTCACATTTTCCTCGGCAGAGGCAGTATAACTCGCTCCGCTCTACGGTGAGTAGCGCGAAGCTCGTTCCGGCTTCGCCGTCGCTCGCTCGCTCTCTCTCGCCGTGTCTCTTGTCTCCCGAATCGTTTCCCGACGCGAATAATTCCCTCAACTCGTCACGGGTCTCCGCTTCCTCGAGGCTCCGAAGGCTCTGCCGGCGACCGCCGCTTCTACCACCGCGCGCGCTCCTCAATTCTCCATTGAAAAGTTCTGTTTCTTTTCGTGAGAGTCCGTTGTCGTCGGGGATACTCGAGAGACGAGAGAAACGTGCCGGAGAAAGCGGCGAGCGGGCTGCTGGAGTCCCTCGGTCCGTCTCTCGAAAGTCTCCCGGCCCGTGGAAAAGTGGAGAAAAGAAAATCAGCCGAGAGGAAGAGAGATATATTCTATAGCTATACGGGCGATGCGTTAAAGTACACGTAATAGATACAAAGGGATGAGAGATAAAGAGAGAGAGGGAGAGAGAGAGATGGGTAAAAAAAAAAGAAGAAAGAAAGGGAAGCGAGCGAGTGCGCTTTTGCCGACGGTCCCGACGGAAGCGGAGCGACTGTACGTGTGGACTCTACGAGGACGCGAGAGATCCTCCTTCTATTTATATTGTCCCAGAGCGACTGGTGAGCTGATCCAACGGCTACATTCCGAGCTCTCTTTTTTTTTTGTTGCCCCCTTTGGTAACCCTCTCTGTGTGTCGGTGTGCTCGCATTGTCCTGGCCCGGAGGCATCCGCTTTTACAGAAAAAAAAAAGATATATATAGGAAAAAAATAAAAATAACCGAAGGGAGAAACAAGAGAAAGAGATTTAAAACAAAACCGGCGGAGTAGTAATGGAGTTTCGACGTTTGCCCGTTTGTTTCGCCGTTTTATAAGCCGATGAGAGAGAGAGAGAGAGAGAGAGAGAGAGAGAGAGAGAGAGAGAGGCCGCTGTGGGACCAAAACAAAAACATACTTCCCCACCATTTCTCCGGCGCTTTAACCGTATCGTATCTGTTCTCTATTTTTACTCAAGCACGCGGACGGGAACGAGGTGGCAGGTTATTTTCGAGAGAAGTGGCATATCGGAAAAAAACACACACACCGCGTCGAATACAATACGATGAGGTTGTACGCGCTGAAGTGACACGATAGAGAATAATTAATATAATTTTTTTTTTTTAATTCGTACATCCGTTTGTTATGAAAGCTTTCGGGTTGTTGGGAGATTTTTTTTTTTTGTGTCAATTTTGTTATTATTATTGTAATAATTGTATTCGCGATTGCGTTATTGTCATCGATTGGTTTTACCTACGTTTTTATTGCATCACTTAAATTGCTTCGACCTGGGCTTGATAGCGCGTAAAGATAACAACGAAATATCCGTACAATTTGCGACATAAGCCTCCGAGTCTTTTATCTTGATTTTGTTATTCTTGTCAATTGTTCTTGTCAATTATTCTTTTCAATTATTCTTGTCAATCATTCTTCTCAAATATTATTGCCAAATATTGTTGCCAAATATTATTGTCAAATATTGTTGTCAAATATTATTGTAAAATATCGTTGTCAATTATTCTCTTGTCAATTATTGTTATTATTTATCGTTGTAACTTATTTTCGTCAATTATTTTCATCAATTATTTTTATAACTTATTTTCGTCAATTATTTTTACATCGTGCTATTTATACGTATTTTCCGTGTATTCCCTTTTCCGAGGATGTGTCCTATGTTGTGAAAAGTAAACGAAGGGTAGGGATAGAGATACAGGAGAGCCAAGAAGAATACGACCGACGATCGATGCACTTCTCACTGAGCTTTCGAATGTATTGTATTTCAGAGAACGGGTGCACGAACCGGATAAGGATTCTTAAGTTGGATGGACGAGCTCCGATCTCTCGATTCCGCGCTTCGCACTAGTTCTTTTTTTTTCGAATTTTTTTTTTATAAATGGATACAAACGATCGAGCGCCGATAATACGTTCGATCAACAACGATCACATCGCACCCGTGAGATTCGTTAACACGACGATGCACGATGTGCAATTATTGTGGATCAATTATCGCGGACAGGCGGTCAGTTACGGGAGACTCTCGCCCGGCGACACCCTCGCTATTTCGACCTACGCGACGCATCCGTGGATCTTCCTCGAGCCAGTGACGACGGAAAGGTAACAAACGATAATCGACAAGTCGACGATTTTAACGGATATAACATTTTTTGCGAGAAACAAATTTTTCACAATTTTTTTTTGAAAAATATCTATACGTCTATTTATTTAAGAATGATAAAAAATTGAATAAATAAACATTATATTAAAGTGAACCGCCGCTTACTTTTAAGAAAATTCCACTGTTTCTATGGTGGAATTTATTTATTTTCATCGGATATAACATTTTTACCGCCTGATAATTTTTTCATAACTTTCTTTTATTATCTATATAGATATTTTTTAACAATGCTAAAAAAATGAACAAATAAAAATACAATTCGCTCTCGCTTAGTGACGGTGAAATTTATTTACTCTCATCGGTTATGCAATTTGTCCCGTCTAATAATACTGCCATTGCTTTTTTTTTTTTTTGTTATCTATACATATATTGCTAACGATGATAAAAAAAAATTGAACGAATAAAAATAAAAGTAGAATAAGCCGTCGCTCGGTGACAGTGGGAATTTATTTATTTTTAATTTTATTGTCATTTCGCAGATTCGTTGTCGACGGCAAAGACGTATTTTATCCGGAGCCGTGGTTCGACAAGTACCGAGGCTTCCCGAGATCCCAAATACCAAAGGAGATACCGCCCGAGCTCGTTTATATAACGCTGCCTATGCGAACCCTGCGCGACATTGCGCTGAGGTCCATCAAGTCGATTCTGTACGACGACAATGACGCTTATCTTCTCGATATACCGAAGAATCTTCAGGAGGAGCTCGCCACTTTGGAGCCGCGAAAGAACGCGGCTTCGAGAAGAAACTGATCCATGTCCCGCTCTCTCTGGCCTTCCGCGAGGGGTGGATGAGATTCTCGACAGTTTAACGCGCCCCCGGAGCTTTCCGGACCGAGGATAGCTTCGCCGCTCACTCGACGTCGATAAACGATTGCATCGAAGAAATCAAAATCCGAGAAACTTTTTTTTTCTTAAAAAAAAAAAATACACACACATGTAATTATCATGGTTTCGAGGATTGTGTCGGACCGCTGGCGCGGCGAGACGACTGCGGATTCGATGAGAAGGTACGCACGGATAAACGAATAAATAAGTTTGTTCGATATAAATAAAAATTGAAAGGAAACAGAGAAAAAATAATAAATGAACTTCGAACTCAAATGTGTTTACCGAGGCACTGCATTCTCATCAGAGTCCCGCTTACAGTATAGCGAAGATAATTGGAACGAAAATCGCGGTGGATGTAAAGAGTTGGCTTTTTACAACCGCCTTTGGATAGCTTTTAAAGATTTGCCGCTAACTCGACGCAGATAATGGATTGCATTGACGAAATTAAAATCAAGGAAACGTTTTTTTATTTACTTAAAAAAGAAAACATGTATCACCGATTCGAAGATTGCGTGGGATTTGATGGGACGGTACACATGGATAAACGAATAAACAACTTTAATATAGATAAAAATTGAAAAAAAGAATGAAAATAATTGAACTTTTGTACTGAAAAATGTGTTTACCGATGCATTCCCATCCGATTCCCGCACAACGTAGCGAAGATAATTGGAATGAAAACTGCGGCGGTTGTGAAAAGTTACCTTTGATAGCTTCGCCGCTAACTCGACAGCGATACATGATTGCATTGAGGAAATCAAGATCCGAGAAACTTTTTTTTACTTGAAAAAACAAAAAAAAAACATGTATTTATCATGCACGGAGAAAAAAAAAATTGTTAGGACAACAGGAATTTTGTTACCATAACTGATTTACCTGGTTAACATAGAGACAACAAAATATTTTGCTGTGGCAACAAATATTTTGCTGTGGCAACAAATATTTTGCTGTGGCAACAAATATTTTGCTGTGGCAACAAATATTTTGCTGTGGCAACAAATATTTTGCTGTGGCAACAAATATTTTGCTATGGCAACAAATATTTTGTTGTGGCAACAAATATTTTGCTGTGGCAACAAATATTTTGCTGTGGCAACAAAATATTTTTGCTGCCACAACAAGAAATTATTAACGAACTACATTTTGTTAGAGAAACAGAACTATTTTTCTCCGTGTGGATTCGAAGATTGTGTCGAGCCTTTAGCGCGGTGAAACGACTGAGGACTCGATGAGAAGGTGCACACGTATAAACGAATAACTTTGTCGAATATAAATAAAAATTGAAGAAAAAAAAAAATGAACTTTTGTGCTGAAAAATGTGTTTACCGATGCACTGCATTCCCACCCGATTCCCGCGAGCCGTAGCGGAGAAAATTGGAATGAAAGCCGCGGCGGTTGTAAAAAGTTACCATGTCCATTTTCTTTGTAAAATTGTTTCAGGTACGTTGGGCGACGTTTTACTGTTTAGGGTAGCGTTGCGAGATGGAGCCCGGGCCGCCCGTCGTGCATTCTATCGCGCGACGAGCCGAGACGTGGACGGAAGTTTCCACCGTGGAAAGCCCGTTTCCCTACCCCGGTCACGTGGACCGTGGATCGTTCGTTCGAAGTTCGCAGAGGCGCGAAACGAATAAACTCCCGCTATATAACTCTCTCGCACACACTTTCCTCGTCCACTCTTCACACCGTGTTCAGCGCGCGGCTGACCCGTGGGAGCCCATAGAGAGCCCCGAATTCCACGAGGTTAGTGTCCCAGTTGCTGACCGTATCGCCGGTCACGTGCATCAAAATTTCATAAATCTTCATTTCGGTGAGTCGCTAAAAAAAAAAAGATGTATTATTTTTTTTTATTTAAATTTCTGTCAACTCTTCGACTCTGAAAGTACGAAAAATTTCATAGCTGAATCGTATCGCCGGTCACGTGCATCAAAATCTCATAAATCTTCATTTCGGTGAGACGCTTAAAAAAAAGATTTATTATTTTTTTTTTTTTATTTCTGTCAACTTCAGCTTCGATTCTAAAAGTGCGAACAATTTCATAGCTCACCGTATTGCCGGCCACGTGCATCAAAATTTCATAAATCTTCATTTCGATGAGTCGCTAAAAAAATAATGTTTATTATTTTTTAATTTAATTTTCTGTCAACTTCAGCTCCGACTCTGAAAGTACGAACAATTTCGCAGCTCAGTTCGCTGAATATTCATGCGCATATGTCGGATACGGTTAGCGATCGATTCCCACTGCTAAATAAAGACCAGGTTCATCGTGGTATTTTTTTTTATTGGTGAATATGGGTCGGCTGGGTAACATGAACCAGTGAGCAAATGCGGATTAATCAAATCTAAACCTTCGTTCGTTTATCTTCATCGGTAAGAGTGGACATTTTTTTATGTGAAACCTTGCTCGTGATGAGATTCGGAAGTGTGACACTTCTGAATCTCATCACAAGCTTCATTGATTTTCATGGACCATCCTAGTTCGGTAATGTGGACCACATTTTTACGTTGTTACGATAGTGAAATTGACTCTATTTTCCATTAAAATCTTGAATTTCCGAAGAAACTTTAGTTCAATTTTCAGTGTCCGAAGCCCTACCGAGACATTGATAGGACAGGTTCATTTTCCGCCTACCCTTTGGTCCATTTTACCATGCATGCGAAAAAAAAAAAAAAACTATCACACAAGCTGCATTGATTTTCATGGACCATCCATAGTTCGGTTATATCGACCACGTTTTACCTCGTTACGATAGTGAAATTGATTCTATTTTCCATTAAAAGCTTGAAGTACCGATAAAACTTTAACGCTTCACGTATGGAATCACGTATGGGTTCGACGAGGACCTAAAATTTGTCACGACACAAAATTCGAACGAAGCGAATAACAAGTTGATGTGCTAAAAAAAATCTGTAAAATAGAATATATCAATATTTCTCTTCGGATATCGCAGATTCCTCTTTGACACTACCTTAGGGCCCAAAAAAGCGATAAATTCATACCCATCGTCGTTACATTGCAATAGTTTAAAAGCGGGTTTTCTTTACTCGTGCGCTCCTCGCCTTGACTTAAAGTTCTACTGTGGTCAGTAATCAGTTCATTGACCTTACAAAAAAAAAAAAAAAATCAAGATTGGCCAGTCGGTAACGTCGAACTCTCTCTCATTGCTTGTCCGTCGAGTTCCCCTCGGGGTCTGAGCTACAGCTTCGCACTTCGTAAAGTCGATATCCCCTCGCCCAGAGACTTTCTTTCGGAGAGCGAGTCTCCAATGACGCTGTCCAGTCACGAACCCTCGCGACCTCGCGACGCGAATGAAAAGTTTTCAGCGTTCGTGTTCTCAACCCTGTGACTACGTTTCTTTGGGACTCTATACATATATACACACACACATATATATATATATATATATATATATATATATATATATATATATATATATATATATATATATATATATATATAATATATATACATATAGGTACTATAGTTGACGTAGCAGAGAAACCGTTTCTTTATTCGAGGCGCGTTTTACGAACGACGCCGGACTGGACGTATTGGTACTCGTCTTAATCTTGGTGGAATTCGTGCGGTTCCGTGTGGATACGTGTCGCAAAATCGGCTAAAGTGTATATATATGTATACATACATATAACCCTGCCGACAAGTCAGTGTCGAGCCGAGGGTCACGTCCACGGATAGGCATGTGCAGCAAACCGTATACGCCACCTATGCCACACGTGTAATAATCGTGTGTATAATAAAATAAATAAATAAAATAATTGTATTCACGACGCTTGGTACATAAAACAGCGGATCAATGATAACAGGTAAAGGGGTAGATTATTTATGTAACATGGATCACGCAACAGAACGTGTATTGTAAAAATTCCATTCCGCGATTCGTCCCTTGAGAATTTTTTTTCGCAAGCCACCATCTCGCCCCTTTCTCCCGCGCGTACGACAGAAGAATAGTTTCCTCGGGGAACAAGGGTCTGAGTGAGCTGTGTTCTTCAGACAAGACCGATCGCAAAGCGATCCTCACGTACGTCGAAGCCTCTCCGCGAGATAGATCGTGTCGCGGTACATTGTAAAGATTTTATGGCATGTATATATTTGCATATATAAATATCTATATATATATATATATATATATAGATATTTATATATATCTATATCGCCCAGAGTCTCGGTTCCCTCTGGAAGGGCAATCGAAGAATTTTCCATGTGAAAGAGAAATACCCCGTCAGATAGAGAGAGATCCACGAATACTCTCCGATGGTATGCGATATATTATTCATGAATATCACGTTCAACGTACCAACGAGGGCGTGCAATGGTCGAAGAGATTCTCGATGAATTTCGCGGTGAATTCGAATAGAGAGAAAATTTGATGATATATAAACCATATATATATATATGTATGTATATATATATATATATATATACATATATATATATATATATATATATATATATATATATATATATATATACACATACATATATATATATACATACATACATAT
The DNA here is from genome assembly GCA_963575735.1 of Amblyjoppa fuscipennis. NCBI lineage: Eukaryota > Metazoa > Arthropoda > Insecta > Hymenoptera > Ichneumonidae > Amblyjoppa > Amblyjoppa fuscipennis. The sequence goes on along the minus strand of OY754491.1, from coordinate 23,642,054 downwards.
ACATATCAATGTAAGGTCTGTGGGCTCCCGTATCAGGTACGGAAAATATGCCCGGCAGGTCGCGCACGCAATTCCTCTGCGGCCCGAATAAGCTTCCTTCCGGTATTTTCCCTCGCTTTTCACCGTCTATACTTTTCGTCGTGCGCGGTGAAGTTGATAAGCTTTTTGGCAATTTGTCTTTCAGACAGGTCAGCTTTACCGCGCTTGAACGAACCGGGGATACATACATGTATAATGTGTGTATATATATATATATATATATTGTAAGTACATGGCAGGAGTACTGAGCTGCGGGTTGAGAGGAACCGACGTAGGAAGAAACGATGCGCGTTCCCGTGGGCACGCGGTCGTTCCGTGAGCGTTCACGTTCCTCTCCAGCTTCCGTTGTCGGGACATTCTTGGCTCTCGGGCGTTTTCCTCGCAATACACTTGTCGTTCTCGCTACCTGGCTCCATTTTGCTCATCCCCGACGGTACACGCCAGCATCTGCGAAATTGAGAATTACTCTGCCGAGCAAGAAGTGAGGGAGCGAGAGAGGCTCGCTATCTCGTTCGCTTCACTCGTGAGGATTCCGAACGACGCGGCCAAAGAGCTTCGCAGCTTATAGGACATGGGCGATAAGCGGTGGATCGGAGTACAACTCCAAATCGTCTCTAACAGAACAAAAATTACGGATTCCTCATTTAGACGAAAGATTATTTACGTATTTTATTTATTTACTTATTTATTAATTAATTTATTTACTTACTGCCTTGCTTAGTCACTTAGTTATGTCATTACTCACTTACTCACTTACTCACTTGCTAAGATTCCTAGTTCCACAAGCTTCATGTGTCGCATTGACCTACATACAAAATGTTTTTTTTTTTCTTTCAATACAATAATTCGCCAAAAGTTCATGTGATCGAGCACAAATTTTCTTTACCCTAGAGGTAAAAAAAAAGCTGCCGCTCCGTTCGGTTATAATCGTTCGGTTATAGATTAATTAGCTATTTTTCCCAGCGAAAGCCTCAGCGTCCGTTATTGAATGTCAGCCTGTACATTCGACTCAATTAACCACATCGCCTGCCGCTCTTTGGTACAAATAGAATCGCCCGAAATCTATCGGCCGTGATGTCAAGAGGCGTCCCGAGGCGATATATCATTCGGATGCGAAGGGTCGAAAAATGAGGTTTCATTACGCCGTTCTACCTGTACAAATATGCCAGGAATTAATCGGGCAGATTTGCACACGCCACGAGACGGTGGCACACGGAGACGCGAAACGATGGATCGACTCGTCATTCCGCGGTATTACGAGTGGAATTATTTTGGTTCAACGATGTGCAACGTAATTATGACGCGGGGGGGGGGGAGAAATTATGAGGGGTACGCTGCAGCAGAATGACGAGAGAACGATCGACGGAACCGCAGGTACACCGCACGAGCCAATCCGAAAGGACGAAGTGACCGAGAATGTTCCGACGCGGTTAGAGCACGGCTAGATTAATCACGCGTTCACGCTTCGAAACGCAGGAATAACGAGCCTCAACGATTTACCTTCTCCTACCCCATCGAGCCTCCGCAATTTTCCCCCCTCGACGTACCTCAGTCCCGCACGATGAAAAGAATGAAAAAAAAAAAAAACATTTGAAAAAAATATAAAATAAAAGAAAAATTTAATGGAAACCTATGGTGAAAATACCGTGAGGTTAAATTATGCGAACTGACGAGAGCGCGCTGGGAGTTAAATTTTTCGTTGGAATTAATAAAGTAAAATAAAAAAAATGTTAGTGGGAGAGTGGCGGGCAAGTTTGCACAGGCCCGACGTATGTGTGCGAGGATTTACATGCGGCTCGACGATAAACTTTTAGGGGTAAATCGAGAGGATGGAGCTTGAGCACTCGTTACGTTTACTGCACGTAGTAGTTTTTATTCGGTTACTTTGATCGAGCTTTCATTTTCTCGTGCGTGATTTTCCGCAGATTTTGCATCGTTCAATTTTTTTTTTTTTTTTTATTTTTTTTTTTAAATTGTTATTCTTACTTCATTGAATTAGCTATAGGAGAACTTTGTTGTCGGGAACCTTGTTCCTGGCACGAAAATAATGACGCCGAGACGCGAAACTCAAGGTGCGCCGCTGCGTAATTAACGCTCGAGTAAAGTTCACATGGCAACATCGCAGTCAGTCGAGAGCCTCGGAATTTTTTGGGATTTTTATTTAGGCGGCATGCTCGAAGCGCGTCGAGTAGTCGAAACACGAAAAAGTGTCTCATTTGGACGCTGAAAGTCCGAGCAGCGGGGAGCTTAATAATTTATGCCCGCATTCAATTCGCCCAGCGAACTGGAAGTGTGCAAATTAAAACGATCAGATTAATTTTTTTATTTTTTATTTTTCATTTTTTTCCAAGCGTTTATGAGTGAAAATTTGCTATCCCAAGCGGAAGAGTCACTTTACGCTCGGAATGGCTTTGATAGTTGCCCATCGACCGGATATCGGAAGAATAAAGTGCAATTAATGGACCGTCAACCTAAAAAAAAAAAAGTTAAAAGCTACAGGAAGCAACGACTTTGTACGACAATCCTTTGCTCTACCGTTCGCTTTAGCCGGCGATGTTTCCATCGCAATTTTATTTATTTATTTATTTATTTTCTACGGCCAAGCCGCCGTTCTTACTACACATATAAACGTCACATATACTACACATATAAACGTTTATATCGTCGTATGTGCCTCGTATGTAATCTCTTTACTGTTGTAGAGCGATTACATACGAGTCAGGTAAAAAAAAAAAAAAAAAAAAACCTCCATCTCAGCTTTATCATCGATAAAACTTCGAAATCACACTCGTAAATACGCACTTTGAAAATTTACAATGCGTCAACGATGAAAGAGCGTGGAACGATGTTAGATCGACGGTTCGTCTCGTACGATTTCATCGAACGATCCAACGTTCGTGCTCTGCACCGAGAGAGTGAGAGAGCGAAGCTATTTTCAACGTTTGCGAATCCATGCAGGGTGATCGGATGTGGCCAATTGTTGGGCGAAACTTGGTACCGATGTTGCCAATATTGACATGCGATCTTGGCCCAATCATCGAGGGAGTCTTGTATGATAAGTACTTGCCAATATTGGCCCCCAACATTGGTCCCAAGGTCGATCAAGAGGATCCGCCGACCGATAATTGGCTGCCAATGTCCGCCCCCTATAGGTTACATATATAGGGCGAGAGAGTGGTTTTAAAGCAATACTTCTTTTTACATTGTAAAAGTTGGAATATCCCTTTTTTTATGCTTTGCATGTCTGCAAGTGATTATATTTTATATATTTTCTCCTGCGAGAACTCACAAAGCGATCATACTCAGTCACTGTATTGGCAATGCACATTGTATATTGTTATATCAATGCGTTTATAGAACATTCCACTGAAATCGGCAGACCGGTGGTTCGTGAGATCGTGCATCAACGTACCATCTGTTGACGAACCAATATTCGTCCGAACATTGGCCTGAAATCGTAAAATCAATGTTTGAGTGAGTTCACACTCGGTCGAACACTGGTCTTAAATCGACAAATCAACGATTGTCGAGTCAAACGCTGCTGAGCATTGGCCGCAAATTATCAGAACAACCAATGGTGGGCGAATACTTGGCCGACCATCGGCCGCGTCCGATCCATCGGCAAAAACCTACACGGGAAGGAACGTCGAGGAAAAAATGTGCGACGAAGAATCGATGAAAAGCCCTCGTCGGCTTTTCATCGATCAATATTGGCGCAAAGACGGGAGAGAGAAGAAATCGGCGAGAGAGAAGAAATCCGCGAGAGATATATCTATTCTATACAGCCATAAAGGCTTCGCCTAAACGTTCGGGCATGCTATCGGCTCTCCCCGCGGATACATTATTCATGCACGATAAAGTATTCCCCCTTCGCGTCATTTTGTTTTCTCTATCTCTCTTTCCACACTGTTTTTACGTACGCGTGCGCACACATGCGCCTATCTTAAACGAAAGATCGTATGCGGAGAAAAAAAAAAAAAAAAAAGTCGAAGAGACGCTGAAAACGATCGTTGGCGTATGCGACGGATTTGTACGTTATTCTATTGGTTGGAAATCACAACGGGTAGTCGCTTGAACTGGCCGCCCCAATGTCCGTCAGACCGAAAATTCGACGTAATCACGCCGGTCAATTGATCGGCGCGACTATACGGAAATAAAAAAAATAAAAATATTGAAATTAATATCGACGATAATAATTATTATTAATGGCCGATTGCCTCGGCTCGGGCGCCTCGTTCGCCCTCTCTGTGGACTGTGGAATTTCGGTTTGCGAGTTTAACTGCCCGTTAAGCTCACCGAGACGCATAGAATAGTAACGGAATGGTACAACAGGGAAATAGTTATCAGGACATGGAACGCGTTCCCACGAGGGAAATACGTCATTTCCGGTCTTGAAGAAGTAATTTTTCGACCGGAAGTGACGTCACACCGGAAATATGTCACTTCCGGTTTAAAAATCTCATTTTTCGACCAAAAGTGTCATGATACCGGAAATACGTCACTGACGGTTTAAAAGTCTAATTTTTTTTTTTTATCGGATGTGACGTCATACCAGAAGTATGTCGCTTCCTGTTTGAAAATCTCATTTTTCGACCGGAAATGACGTTATACTGGAAGTATTGCACTTCCTGTTTGAAAATCTAATTTTTCGACCGGAAGTGGCGTTATATCGGAAGTATTTCACTTCCTGTTTGAAAATCTCATTTTTCGACCAGAAGTGACGTTTTTCCGGTAACTTTCAGAAATCCAAATTTTCGTTTACTAAATTCCATGGAATTGCCCGAGACACAATAACCTGCTAGTATAGATATTAAAAAAATATTTGATGTTGCTATATATTTTATTTGAACACTGAAATATAAATTTATATACCGCCGCATCTCTCGTAAAAGTTGCATATCATGCAGAATTTATTCTCTGTAGATATATCAAAAATTTCATTTGAATTCCGAACAATGATGTGACATTATTTATTTTATTTTTTTTTTTACGTACATCGTAAATTTCAGCGTGTATTGCGAAATCGATAAATAACGATCTTCAATCAATAAAATCTCAACGTCGCGTCGTTGAGTAACGAGTCCGATAGGAAAAACCGAAAGTGGAAGCTATTACTCGATTGAATCGTTGCTCAAAGAAAATATACGTGGTCGGGAAAATTTATTAATCACACAAATCGTCAGCAAAGTTCAATTCAATCAGCGGTAATGAACTCCGGTGAATGTTACGGTGAAACAGTATTTTCGCTTCGTTAGAAGTCCAAAAGTTCAAAGTTTCACCTACGAGTCTCGAATTTTCGATTTCGCACGTTCGGCAGGCACGAGCGTTAGCGCTCTCGTGTACACTCGAAGGACCGTCGAGTTACACGTTATACCCGTAACGAAACTTCGCCGTCGAAGCTTTGCGAAACGGTAATCGTACTGCATATACGAGGCATCACGGAAAACCTCGCGATGTCGGCAATCGAGCTCCGGTGATGGCTTTGACCAAAAGGCACCGGCGTGACGGGGCAAAACGGACCGCCGGGACAAAACGAACCATCGTCCTCCGCTATTCGAGACGATCTTTTCTCCGATGTGTTCCGTCTGAAAATTCGTCGAGTTGCTCCGTCTTGCCCCAGTGTTCCGTTTTGGCTCGCTCTCGCTCTCCACATCGATTCTTCGACGCCAGCGGTGCGCAGAGGATAGAGGAAGAGTACCGGAGTCGGATCGAAAATCCCGGATACTGCTATGGCAACTCGCTTCGTTTTTAAGGGCGGAGTTCGTTTCAAAGCAACTTTAATAGGATCTGCTAGTATCGTTGGGAGGGCAAACCTTTGCGACTTTGCGAGCACGACTCCGAGGCAGCGAGCTGAACTGCAAGCCTCCGGCGCGCTGCAGCTCTAAGTCAAAGTCGATGACTGTCGTGAAAAGATTTTTCTATTGAAGGCCGGACGAAAATATTCTATTCATTTATTATCTTCTTGTTTAGTGGCGTTGTGCCTCTTCTGGAAGAGTCTTCTTTGAGCTGCGAGCCGACGCGAGAGCGAGAGGTCGACTCGTGGCAATCGGCTTTAAATTAAAATCAAGGAATTATTCCTTCGGTATTAATTTTCTTTGATTTTTTTTTTTACATTAATTATTGAATTATTGATTTTTATTGAATCTGACGGTCTCTGCGTCCTGGGCGATTGTACGAGCTCAGAGGAAGTCTTCACGAACTATTCAATAGCGCTGCGACATACGTTAATAACAAATGCTATCTGGAATCCGGTTTATTGTTTCGCAGTGAAATAACCAGTATCATTGGTCGTATGGGCAAAGTTGGGTAAAGAGGACTCCGGAATTTATAACAAAATTACATAGGATGGTCCATTTTGGCCCACAAACACCTAATTGATATAGCACGAGTTATCGATGCGTAAATCGTCGGAATAATACTCGTCGGAGTATCTCGAAAACAACTCCGTTATTATCTCTCTTAACTTTTCGAATTTCCGCTGCAGAATGAGAAATTACTTAAAATTGTACCGACGATCCAATTTATAAAAAAATAAAAATAAAAAACACCATTCGTGCGATCTTCGAAAGTCTACGAAACTTGTGAACCTATTTCAATTTTACTCGCAAACAGTACAGTTGTGTGTATAGGGAACATACCTGTCGATAATTACCTGCAGCATGCTTTGCAATAATAAATCCGATCTGCAATCCCGTTAATAAACGGTTGCAAGTTAAATTAATTTTTTGCGAGTAAAATAGGTGGAATTAATATTTCGCAGTGAAATAACCAATATTATTGGTCATATCGACAAAGTTGGGTAAAGAAGACTCTGGAATTTATAATAAAATTGACTGCGACGATTTTGAGTTTGGTCCATTTTGCCTCACAACCCTCTAATCAATATACCACGAGTTATCGTTGCGTACATCTGGAATAATACTCGTCGGAGTCTCTCGAAAACAGCTCCGTTATTATCTCTCTTAACTTTTCGAATTCCCGCTGCAGAATGAGAAATTACTCAAAATGGTCCCGACGACCCAATTTGTAAAAAAAAAAAAAAAAAAAAAAAAAAAAAAAAAATAAAAAGACAATTCGCTGGATCTTCGAAAGTCTACGAAACTCCTGAACCTATTTTAATTTTACTCGCAAACAGTACAGTTGCGTATAGCCTGGCACATACCTGTTGAGCTCTTCTTACCGAGTTATAGTTATCTCGACCTCTGGATCTCGGTACATCCGGTACCCGTCGACGTTCACGAAATCGCGCAGCACGAGGGGCCACCACCGGCATCTCGAAACTCACGATTTCTCGAAACGACCGCTGTGCCATTTCCTTCTCCCTCTCCCTTTCCATCTCACGGGCATCGCGCGATATTGCGGGCCACACAGGAATACCTGTGCTCTATTCGCACCCTGTCTACAACCGATGTGCAGATACGAGTGTCACAATATTGCCACCAAACGAATCCTATTATACGCTCGCTTCGTCCTTCCGGTTACGAAAAAATCAACGAGGCGTCGGATCGAATTTCACGGTTGTTAAATCGGCGTTAACTGTTTTGAGCGTCCAAGCATCGCTTTCATTTTATTTTATTTATTTATTTAGATCTACATTAAAGCATAATTTAATTGCGTTTTTAGCCGACCTGTTCGACCTTTCAGAGGCACTTTTGATGGTTCATGCACCAAATATTTAATTTCACTCGGCAGAGTATAAAAAAAAAAAAAAACTTTAGAAATACTTTACTTCAATTTTGTTTTAAAAGGAGCTTAATTCCACAAATTTACTTTAATGTCGTTATAAAAAAAATCCATTAATTTTTCATGATAATTCTACGTCAATTTTAATGTACTAGTTTCCGCATAAAAACTTCCAGTCCTGCGCATTAAGTTTATAATTTTTTGTTGACAGTACCAAAAAGTTTATTCGATGGAAACCCGTCAAATGAATTATTTTCCGGGTGTTCCCCTAAGTGTTCGTACACCCGATTGCCACAGATTATCCGTAAAGAGTAATTTCACCCTCCAAACTATATTTTGAATTTCCCGCCCTTCGTATCTGCCAGAGATTGGCCATCCCTAAAACAGACCGAAATCGAGTGCTTGCGGTAACGCCGCTTTCCATTCTCGCTCGACAATGCGACACTCCACAGAATACGAGGGTAAGATTCTCCTGGGACTAGTTTCTCACCCCCTTATCCCGAGACCGTCATCGAGTATCCTCCAATCGACACCCGTAGAGTTCTTCTTTGCCGACGGAGTTCCCAAAAAAAAAAAAAAAAAAATCCACGACTCTCCACAAAATTGGCCGAAGTGTTAAAACTCTCGAGCCTTTGTAAATTTGAGCTTCCTCCCTCGAAACTAGCTGCGTCACTGCAAAAAAAAAAAAAAAAAAGGCCGCTATCATGATTTCCGTTGAGCAACACCCGGCCCGACATCGGGAGCGTGCCAAGTGGGTGGTAACCGAAGCTCGAGCAGTGAAACAGACGAGACGAATAGAATAGAAAATGCGAAAGTCGCTCTTCGGTGTCGCGAGACCGCGCGGAATTACTCGGTTGATTACTTTTTGTCTCCCCCGTCCGCGACCCTCGGTTCCGCTACTCACCTCTCGTTCTCGCCAGTTCGGCGAGCCTGAAGAGGAGGTGGATAAAGTCCGACACCGCTGCCGAAGGAATTGGCCGTGGAGCCATTTAAATAATTAAATGTCTACCGAATAAATGCACGTAACTGAGTGTCTACGGGCCATTCGCCGGCGCGCGATGCTACGCAGCGATAAGGGGATAACTTTATTCGCGAAAACTTTGTTATTATCGTTCTATAACGATTCGCGCACGGTCCGATAATCGACCGGGGATGTAACCGGTCTCGTCCGTCCGTTGCTCAACGGATCGATCGCACGGAGGTTCGCCACAGAGTGACGCGATCTCTCGTTGCGCATAATACGTGCATAACGATTTTCTGCAAATTGCATAATAAATGTCGCGTACCTGAGAGACACGGGAATTTCATTGACGTTGAACACTGCTAGAAGGTTCCAGTAAAAATTACTTTATCACTTGGGTGATATTAACGTAGCACATACACTGAGAGAAGGATCTAGTGAAAATTAACAATTATCTAAGAAAAATTACCATAGGGCATAGTAGTGCGGCGTCAGCGAGCTACTTACGGTAGAAAGTCCGAGATTATCCAAGAATTTTTACCATGATATCTAAGAAAGATTCTTATACATCCGGTACTTCCTACCATAGGTGGCGCCCTAACGCTCTACCACTACACTGCGAGAAGGATCTAGTGAAAATTACTATATCATTTGGGAGATATTACCATGACACTTAGCAGTAGAGCGTTGCTTATTCGCTTTCTTCATTTGGATCGAAGACTTTTCTCGTAATTAAAGATAATTATTTCCACAGAATATTCATTGACCCTTTGAAGCATCATACGTTTTTTTATTTTAAAAGATTTTTTTTTTTTTTTTTTGCGAGTACGAAGTTTCAAATACATCGTTTGATTATTGATGCATTTTTTGTTGAATTCACTAAGGTGTATCACCTGTGATATTCTTTGTTTTTCTTTTTGTGGCTTACTTGCATACAACTTATGACTTGCATTTGAATCGAAGAGTTTTTTCATCATTTTTTTTTTAAACACTATTTCCGCAGAAAATTCATCAAAGCTTTGAAGCATACGTTTTTTTCTACGAGTACGAAGTTTCAAATACATCGGTTGATTATCAATGTATTTTTTACCGATTGCAAAGAGATGTGTCAGCTGTGATACGCCGTGCTTCAAAGGGTCAACAGGTGTTCAGTCGAGAAATTCTTCTTTTTTTTTGTTTCTTTTGAAATTTGATATTGTTGGATTTTTTTTCTTCACACATGCTCGTCTGTGCGCTCGTTCGTAGCGCGTAAAAAAATTCAACGGCGCATCCGACGGACAATCGTGCACTGGCACTGCTTCAGGGAAAGGATCGTTGAGTCATGGACGATTTAATTAACGTGGAAGACGAGGCAATAATTTGCCGATTCATTAAATAAAAAAAAAAAAAAAACGTACATCGAGTGATACGCTGGCCATTCACCGCGGTGATTCACGCTCCGCTGGTAATGCGATATACGGGAACAGTGGCGTGTTACACATATATAGTATCGTCTATCGCACCTGCCGATCTCGCGGATTCTCCTTGGTGCTCATGGAGTTCGCGAACAAGCGTGTTACCTACATAAACGTTCGAGCAGCCGGTTGTTTTACCAAAGCGGTAGCCGATACTGTGGCCGGACGGCGGAAGGGGAATCCCCGATGGTTCCGTGCCGATTCTCACCGAGCGAATCGAGGACGGCGCGCGGTCTTCTGCCGACTCTTTTTCTTCTCTTTATTTTTTATATATATATATATTTTTTTGTACAGGGGAGATTCGAGCGGCCATTGCAGAATAGTACTACGATTACACATACCTACGCAGTTGAGAAATTACTGTAATTTTTTCCTTAAATTTCATCGTTTTTTTTTTAGCAGCTTAAGCAGATTTCAAATTAATTCCTCCCCCCTAAGTCGGTAAGCCCTAATAATTTAAACTTTAATTTCTTATCAGTAAATATTTCGAAAAAAAAAAATTATTGGTTAATAAATGGACGATCAATTCTTTTCTTAAGTTAATTTTTTTTTTGGGGACGTTTTGTATATTCCGGGTGAAATAAGTCGCTTTACTGGCACACCGGTAACGCCTAACACGTTACATGTTATGCGTTACCCGTTATGCGTTACTCGTTACGCGTTTCGCGGTACGCGTTACACGCAACGCGCTGCGCGTTATGCGCTACGCATTGGCCGCAATAGGTAACGCACAACCCGTTATGAGTTACGCGTTACCCGTTACAAGTTACGTATAACGCAAACTGCACAGTGAAGTAAGTCACATTATTGAAGTGAAATTTCTTTAGGTACGTTATGGATTTTCATTTTCCGTTATGAAGAACGGAGTAACGTGTTGTGACTTATGCGTTACGCATAAAGCAAATTTTACAGTGGAGAGAGTCACATTATTGGGAGGGCGTAACGCATATTTCACAGCAGAGTAAGTCGAAGTGAAATTTCTTTGGAGACCTTTTGCACTTTCAATTTCCATTGTCAAGAACGCGGTGACGCGTTATGTGTTCGCGTTACGCACATTACACAGTAAACTCATGTCATTGGAAACTCCAGTTGCGCGTTACGCATAACGCGTTACACAGATTTCATAGTAGAGCGAGTCGCGTTATTGGATGCCCAGTGAGAAATTATACGTTTGCGCACTCTCACGATAGAGTAAGTGACGTTATTAAGAACCCAGCAACGCGTTACGCAAATGTTGGAGTAGAATAAGTGACGTTATTGGAAACCCTTTAACGCATTGCGCGTTACACGTTTTCATGAAAATCATGAAAACGTTTCTTTCCCCAAAAACAAAGCTTCCTCTATGATGAAGCCAAATAAAGCCGCCAACTTAAACACATTTCGACTCGAAAGATCGAAAAGCGAAAATTCGACTCTCGTTTCAGAGGCTTCCGCACGTTGCGTTGATCCTGAACTTCGAAGCCCGTTGAGGGCTTACGCAAGTCCGTAAACGGAAGGATTCAGTTAGCTTCTCTCCTCTCATCGTCGACTATGAGCGATCCTACATCGTCGCTGGTCCGCATCCCGTGTGTCCCTCACTGTGAAACGTCGCCGGTCTCATTAGCCGTTTCTACCTCCCTGTAATACCGTTTTCCGCTTTCGTCTCCTGTTGCCCTCCATCTCATCCAGTGTCTCGCTGCGATACGTCCGTTCGTCCGCTACGGGGAGACGAGCCGATGGCGAGATGAAGAGAGGATCGTTGCGAATTCGAGAGTACCGACAGTGGCGAGGGGGGGAAAAACGTTTTCCTATAATGCCACTGGCGCTTCGCTGGGGAGGTGCTTACTTTCCCGTCGGGCTAAATCTTACGGTGGAAAGCTACTACCATTGCGCGACAGCACGAAATTGTATCCGTCCACCTCCTTGATTCTGTCAATTAGAGAAAGAAGGTCCAGACGATGTCAACCGCTCTGCTGCGTTGTCGCTTCGTGAACTCGGAGAAAGGGAGAAAAAAGAATACGGGCGAGGGAGATTTCTGAGCAACGAGAAAAGACGATGGGATTCCCTCATTTCGTTCGTGAGCCTCATTTGCGGAAATGAGGATGCGTCTCTTTTGCCATTGCGGATCCCTCCGATCTCCTGTCCATTTCCGGAAATCTACAATTACGGAGATTCACCCGGAAATACCTCGCTTCCGGTTTGAAGATCTCATTTTTCTACCGGAAGTGACGTCATTATTGCAAAATACGTCACTACCGGTATGAAAATGTCATCTTTCGACGGAAAGTGATGTCGTAACGAAAATATATCACTTCCGGTTTGAAAATTTTATCTGTCGACCGGAAGTGACGTCATACGGGAAACACATCGGTACCAGTTTGAAAATTTTATCTGTCGACCGGAGGTGACGTCAAACCGGAAGTACATCAGTACCAGTTTGAAAATTTCATTTTTCGATCAGAAGTGACTTATTTCCGGCATGATGTCACTTCCGGTAAAAAAAAAAAAAAAAAAAAGTGATTTTCTGACTGGAAGTGAGATGTATTTCCAATGATGACGTCACGTCCGGTCGAAAAATGAGATTCTCAAACCGTACGTGAAGTACTTCCTGTGTGGCATCACTTCCGGTTATAAAATAATATTTTCAAATCACCGCTTCCGTTAGAATGAAGACTTTCAAACCGGAAGTGACGTATTTGCGATCCAAAAATGAGTGTTTTTTTGCACACGACGATAGTACATATAAGAGCGCTGTGCGCTGTTGCTGCACTGCATTATTGTGCACAACTCACCGATATTCAAAGAACAGTATCAAAATAGCATAACAGGGAATGATTGTCAGGACATGGGAAAGGATTCCCTGAGGCGATTCTCCAGATGCTTGAAAATTGGAACGAACAAGCAAACAAACAAACAAACAACTTTCCGAAATGTATATACAAGATACCGAATGAAAAATGACGAAGGCAGCGAACAGTGTGTACGGTCTGTTGCGTTTACAGTGGCACAGATCGCAGTGGCTCCGAATGTAAAGATCCCGGATTAACGAGGGTGTCGTTGTCGTTCGGGAATGCCTGCAATGTAGCCACACACTGTGCGCTGCTCAGTGCCGTTCAGCACCGCTCCGGACTGCTCAACGTGTACTGGCTGTGTTATATTCGCCCGTATCTAATGCCGGTACTGGCATATCGATTTCCCGTGAACATCGTCATCGGCACAGACTACCGAACTGCGGATGTTCTCGAGCTTAGCATGCGGACCTCTCCGTCGCTAATATACTCCTCCTCGTCAATTTCCCATCTTGCTCTATATCTTCCGTCGTATCAGTATACCTTTATATATACTATATATATACGCATACATATGTATATATATATATATATATATATATATATATATATATATATATATATATATATATATATATATATATATATATATATACAGTTATATGTGTATCTATGTACGTATATATGTATACTATATATGCATGTATATCACTGATCCGATTCTCGTAGCGCATGCCATTTCCGAGCCCAAGAGTGAAACCAGCTTGCGAACAGCTCCGGCGAGAGGCACGCCGAGCTAATCGAACCCTCGTCACTGCATCTGCTTACGGAAACTCGAGAGAGAGAGAGAGAGAGAGAGAGAGAGAGAGAGAGAGAGAGGGAGAGAGAGAGAGAGAGAGAGAGAGAGACGCGTACAGAATCAGAGAGAGACCAAGAGCTTTGCAGACCGGCATCCGCAGATGCTGGACGGCGAAGCTCTCAGTGTCGCACAGCACTTGCAGTGTGTGCATAGAGCTTCGGTGTTCCAAGGCGCTCGCTGTGTTTCTCTGACGACGACGTCGTCGACGTTTTCGCTTCGCTGTTCTCTCCTTTGAGAGAGGGAGAAGACGAATGAGATAAGAGAAAATAATCGCGACGGTGAGGGCGAAAGTGACCTTACCGACCGAGTTAAATAGGTCCGTTTAAGGGCTAGGCCACAATAAAATGTCGATTTTTCTTATTTCTGATAGTCTGCGGAAGGTCTCTTCGTTTTCAGAGTAAGACGGAGTAGAGCGCTCTATTTTATGGGCAATGTATGTCTATATATTTGTTGAATATATAGATATACCATCCACGTAAAATCGAACGCTCCGCTTCAGACAAATCTCAAAACGAACAAACCCAGTGTCAAGAATATTCAGTTAAATTTTTGATGTCGTAGTTCATGACAGTGGTTAGAGACGATTACGGGGAAAGTGGCGGAGCGCTCGAGCAGCTGCGCGCAGTGCTAAATTTTCCAAGCGTTTTTCACGAGACGTGATTTTAAAAAATAGTGTCACCGATATGTCAAAAATGGCTTGACGGATTTTTATGAGCATTTTTACCGATATCCTTAAGCCGATTCTTCAGTCCTTGACGTTTTTACACTTAAAAACTAATAATAATAACAATAATTTTTTTTTAAATGATTCAAAGTGTAAAAAAATGGGTAAAAATCGATTCTTTTTCTCAAATGGGCGCCATTTTGCCATTTTTTTCAATCTAATGATCGGATGATTTAAAAAAAAACATTAATTGATTTGTTAATAAAAAATAATTAAGGTCGTTTTATTTAAGTTTCGAGGGAAAAATGACCTTAATTGCAAATGGACGAGAGAACCGTCGTTCTGAATTACATAATAAATGATAAAACTATTCGAACGAAAGATTCATAAGTTCTCGCTATTCAGGAGCGAACGAAACGATTTATGAAAAATTAATGGGACGGCGGCCATTACGCCAACTGCAGATGGATCGAGCGATCGTTGCCTCTATTCTGCACATCATTATAAATTATAAAATTATTCGGGCAAATGATTTATAAGCTCTCGCTATTCAGAGGCGAACGAACGAGTTATGAAAAATTAATGTGACACCGGCCATTACACCAACTGCAGATGGATCGAGCGATCGTTGCTTCTTGCACATTCCGCTGACGGTGCAGTTTCAACGAGGGAAGATTCGCGAAGAGCACGAACAGAGTACTCGGAGAATCGCACTTTAAATTACAAGAGACGGAAAAATCGTTGCGTCACACGAAATGGCTATTTAATTGAAAAAAAAAAAAACAAAAAATCCAATTCACTTATCCCGTGCTCGAAATGACGAAGACTCTAATCGTGTCTGATCTAATCACTTAAAATCTCCAATGGGTTTCCTAGCTGTGCAGTATTTGTCTTCGCAATTTTTGGCAAATAAATAAACAAAGCGCTGAGACGAATTTGGCCATTAATAATAAATAATAAAGTACAGAAGAAAAGGAAAGATGTAAAATAGAGTAAAAGAGCGGGGGAGGGTGATGAATGAAAGCAGCGCTTAATAACGAAACCCTCGTGTATTACGACGCGAGGCTCGCATGGAAACGAGACGCCCCCTTGGTAGCGGAACGATGCATCGCAAACCGCATACAGTGGCCGCCGTGTTGAACGCCGCGACGATCTTCTCTCTACTCGTACTCCTGCTTCAACCTCTCTTCGTGCATTATATTATTACTCGTGCGTGGAAAAGAGCGTCGTAATGCCGCACGCACATCCCATAAAGTTCCTAAAGCGTTATCTCATGAAAGCAACTGTTAAAAAAAAAAAAATTATATTCGAAGAGAATGTAAACTTTGTGTCTTTGAATGCGTAAGATAACAATGGAGAACTTTTTTGCCATCGTTTAATATCAATTTACACATTCACAGTATTCAAGATATTAATGATTATTCTAATCATGATCTCGTAATAATCATGACAATGATTATTGCGGGATCATGATCATTACGAGATCAAGATTATTACGAGATCATGATTATTACGAGATCATGATTATTGGGAGGTCATGATTATTGCGAGGTCGTGATTATTGGGAGGTCATGATTATTACGAGATCATGATTATTGGGAGGTCATGATTATTGGGAGGTCATGATTATTGGGAGGTCATGATTATTGGGAGGTCATGATTATTGGGAGGTCATGATTATTGGGAGGTCATGATTATTGGGAGGTCGTGATTATTGGGAGGTCATGATTATTGGGAGGTCATGATTATTGGGAGGTCATGATTATTGGGAGGTCATGATTATTGGGAGGTCATGATTATTGGGAGGTCATGATTATTGGGAGGTCATGATTATTGGGAGGTCATGATTATTGGGGGGTCATGATTATTGGGAGGTCATGATTATTGGGAGGTCATGATTATTGGGAGGTCATGATTATTGGGAGGTCATGATTATTGGGAGGTCATGATTATTGGGAGGTCATGATTATTGGGAGGTCGTGATTATTGGGAGGTCATGATTATTGGGAGGTCATGATTATTGGGAGGTCATGATTATTGGGAGGTCATGATTATTGGGAGGTCATGATTATTGGGAGGTCATGATTATTGGGAGGTCATGATTATTGGGGGGTCATGATTATTGGGGGGTCATGATTATTGGGAGGTCATGATTATTGGGAGGTCATGATTATTGGGAGGTCATGATTATTGGGAGGTCATGATTATTGGGAGGTCATGATTATTGGGAGGTCATGATTATTGGGAGGTCATGATTATTGGGAGGTCATGATTATTGGGAGGTCATGATTATTGGAAGGTCATGATTATTGGGAGGTCATGATTATTGGGAGGTCATGATTATTGGGAGGTCATGATTATTGGGAGGTCATGATTATTGGGAGGTCATGATTATTGGGAGATCATGATTATTGCGAGATCATGATTATTACGAGAGCATGGTTATTCCGAGAGCATGACTATTACGAAGTTATGATTATTACGTGCAGATTCTGCAAAAGTATAAAAACAATATTTGCAACCTGTGTCTCTTGCTCATACCATCTCTACTACGTCCACTATACCGCCGGCGCACTACGGTGCGCAGCTGAACAGGGTATACGCGAGGTCGGTGGACGGAGTTTTCATTCCGTGATTAACACCGGGCGAGGCGCGTCCGCGTGCGCGAGGGACTCGTACATCGTCCACTTTATCTCTGTGTGCGGATAGATCTTGTGAGCAGCACGGTTTCCCGGAAACGAGATGATACAAAGTGGAGGTGAGCTGTGTGCGCGAGTTTCGTTTGCGTACTGTAAGCTCTCGCGAGTACTCACACGAATTCGCGAGCACACACCCGAACATTTGTAGAGGGAGAGAGCTCGGAAGTCGGGAGCTATACAGCTGACTTAATTTATCGATGAATGTATGGGTATTAGCAGAGAGCCGTACAGTATGTTCATAAACAATTATAAAGTACACTTTATAATTCTACGCTCTTTCCATGGATCGCGCTACAGAATTTCAGACCCGCTGTATGCTCTCAGAAATCGAGGATTGTAGTTACTAAGTAACATAGTTACGATGCGGCAATATAAATATATATATATATGTATATACACATATATATCTTATGTATATCGTATAAATATTACGGATGTTTTAGAAAACTGGGTTTGTTTTTCTTGTATGATTGTTCTACTCGCCTCCCCCCTTCCGGTCGGAAAACGAAATTGCAAAACCGTGAGTAATCTATTTCCGGTACGACGTCACTTCCGGTCGAAAAATGAGATTTTAAAACCGTAAGTGACGTATTTTCAGTATAACGTCACTTCCGGTCGAAAAGTGACATTTTCAAAGCGAATGTGACGTATTTTTGACACGACGCCACTTCCGGTCGAAAAATGAACTTTCCAAATATATATATATATATATATGTTCACGTGATTCGCGTCCTTCCATCACGTCAACGTCGAAAGTTCGTTCCTCTTGCGGAGCTTTTAGCAATCCGACGTCGAAAATTCGTGGCATCGTTAAGTAATTATATCATGAATGATTTATCGTTAAGGGTACATTAACCCGGTGGAACTCGCTCGGGTCACGCGTCGAGACGTCACGTCGCGTTGAACCGTAATAGTTTTCGATCCAGATTCTGATGTCGGAATCTGGTCCCTGCCTAGGTGAGAGTGGGGAACAGTGCGCTGACGTTTTTAAGTAAGTTGAAAGGTTCGCCTCCCGTTCTTTGAATACATTTTGAACATTATTTCAGACGGAAACAATGAAGTTGGCGAGGCGAGAGTGTGCGAAGGTTTTTAAATGAATGGACGTTTCCGCTCCTCTTCTGCCGAAGAAAAAAAAATGTTTGTCTTAATCAGAACTGGGCGAAGTACCGTAAAGTACTTAAAATACTTAAAGCACTTGAAATACTTAAAGTACTTAAAATACTTAAAGCACTTTAAAAATACTTAAAGCACTTGAAGTACTTTTATAATATACAAAGTGCAAAGTACTTTTTCTTCTTAATTGGAAGAGGCGGAGTTCCATGAGTGCAAAATTTGGAGAAGAATTTTCAAATCAAACGGCCAACTGTTCAGCGCCAACATTTTTTCAAAACGTCCAAACTCTTCGTTTCTAATCCTGAATTTTTTGACGAATTTTCTTTTTCGTTTTTTAAAATGAACTGCCACATATACCGACGTATTTTTTCCCGCTGAACACGAATCGGCTGGCCTTTTTGGGGCTAAAGCACAGTGAGACATTGAAGGTCTCGATTTTATGCACGAAAAATCGTATTTTTGGGATTTAAATGGAAAATATTGGGTTGGGAATAAAATAATTGTACGCGACAGAAATTTGTTTACGTTACGCAAGAGGTGCAAAGTAATTTGCGCATGGTTTCCTCATTTATTACAATTTTGAGACCCTAGGGGGGGGGGGGGTGTAAAAATAAGCGCCTGCAATTATTTTTACGTATTATTATTATTATTATTATTATTATTTTACCTTTCGTTATAATTCGTATTATTATTTTTATACTCTCGGCATAATAATGGATTCCGATAGCGGATCGGGATACCGCAGGGAGAAGAGCAGCCTGTCTCTCCACGTTCACCGATAGACAATTCGATAATTCAATTTTATTAATCTCCCGCGTCGAACTCTCTCATCGAAAATAGGTCAGCAAAAAAATGTTGCCCCTCCACGAGCGGGACGTTCGAACGATTTGCCCCGGTGTGTCGATTTTTCGTCGGTCACGCCGGAATCCATCGAAGAAGCGAAATGTTATCGCTTCGTTCCCGCTAAGTCGTTATCGCACTGTCAACCCCACTTACCCGTTCCACATTCAATCCGCGGGCTCTCTGTCTCTCGTGACCAATGGCGCCCGATATATACCCGCGGATATAATCGAAGCGGGTCATCTTAATCCACCGCTGGAATATGCGATGACGAGCGGAGCAAGGAAGCGCCTGCGGAAATGGTTTTGACCCCGATGGATCTTTGCACCGATGGACCACTCTACGATATCCTCCGGCCAATAGATCTTTCGCGGCCGATCGATACCACGCTAATAGC
Organism: Amblyjoppa fuscipennis; assembly: GCA_963575735.1. Lineage (NCBI taxonomy): Eukaryota > Metazoa > Arthropoda > Insecta > Hymenoptera > Ichneumonidae > Amblyjoppa > Amblyjoppa fuscipennis. The sequence continues at coordinate 23,622,577 of OY754491.1, read as the reverse complement.
GTAACTGACTTCTCAGCAATTCCTGACTCCGTTTGCCGTATCCAATATCGAGCTCGGAGCCGAGATAAGTGGATTCGCATTAGCGCCCGATACGAACATTGACAATTTATCTTAGTACTCCGTTCTGGTGACAAATTCTTACTTAATTATTGACGAAATTAATGAATCTTTGAAATCTAAATTTTTCTAAAAGAAATACATTTTTTTTTTTAATCTAATTTTTAATTAAATAAATATATTTTAGATATCTAAATTTTTTATAAAAGAAATAAATTTTAGATATCTACATTTTTTTATAAAAGAAATAAATCTATTAGCTGAGATGCATATAGAGAATATAAAAACCGATCTGTTTGATTATAAAACAGAATGTAAGACGTAGATTTAAATGTCATGTTCACAAAACATACCAACAATTGGTAACAATGAACAATGGAAATGGACAACTGAACATTCACTCCTACAAATTAATAATAGTTACATTCGCGCAAGGTACGAAACGCTTAAAAAAAAAAAAAAACCTCGTAATAATCGTGGTTGAAGAACTGCGGTCGATTGACAATTGGCAATATGCGATTTAGGTGAACAGAGGCAAATTTGTTAGGTACAAAAAAAACTGTTACACGCTATATATCGTTAATAAACTTACTGCTACTAAATAAATCATAAAAATCTAAATCTTAACAAATAATAAATAATCAAATTTAATAAACATATTAAATTATTTGTTAGAGGGTTAAAAAAAAAAAAAAAAAACCCCTTTAAAACTCTGTCGGGGCTTAAAAAAGGAGTAAAACGCTTACCCTTTTTTTGAGTTCCTAAAAATATTCTAGACAACAAATTTCTATGTACCTACTTATTCAATTAAAAAAATGTTTCTATATATTTTTTTTTTCTTCGTTTTTTTTTTTTGGTCTTAATGATTACCTGATACGGTCGTACCCTCGCGTTTTCCTTCCTACCGCCGCTTCCACAGCTACGAACCCCGCTAATTTAGCAAGCGGTCCGTCACGCCCGTCGCACTGCGCCGTGCCTTGGGTCTCTCACTTGCCGCTTCGTTACTCCCCTTGCCTCTCCTTTATTGTTTATTTCTTTCATTTTTTTTTCTTCTCCACGCTGCAGCAACTTCGTATCACAGAGATTGCCTCCATTTGCGGTATTTTTTTTTCATTTTTTCTCTCCCCCTTGACGCGATCAACTCGTAAGTACATTGGACGTCCCTGTAATTCTTGTCCACTGAAAAAAAAAAAAAAAAAAAAAATGATAATTTTTTTTACATCCCTCACGACGCCGAGAACGAATCCAAAGTTTAACTGCAAAGTGCGCAGCTCTCGGCGACTTTTGCCGCCGTTCGCTTTACCCTCGAACTCGCGCACTTATCGGCTCTCCGATTCCTGGCGTTCTCGTTCTTCGCGACGCGAGAACTAGAATAGTCGGTAGGATAATAAAAAAAAAAGAATAATAAAAGAAAAACCGGAGAAATACGACGAAGGACGAGGAAGTAAGAGAAAAGTAGCTGAAATAAGAGGGAAAGAAGGAGAGAGAAAAAAAACAAGAAAAAACTGAAGATGATAAAAGTTTTTACCGGCGTTCGAACTTTCGAACGGTGTCCCGCGGTGTGCAGCCGCATTGGCGTTTTCCGTGCAGTTTCGTTCGGTGCGCGCATCGCGACGAGCCCACCCTGCGCGTCCCCCAGAGTCCTTCGCTGACCGAGGATCCTCCCCGCGAGAATCGAGTTTTGCACTGTGCGTCGCGCCGCGGCATCGAGCACTTTGCACAACCAACGGGGATGCGATAGGGCAAGGTAGAACACCGAGACAGGAGAGTCAAGCGAGCGAGGGATGTGCCCCTTATTTTTTTTCACCCCAACCGCAAACTCGCTCGAATTGTTTTTATCGCCTGGATACTTTGGTGTGTGTGTGTGTGTGTGTGTGTGTGTGTGTGTGTGTGTGTGTGTGTGTGTGTGTGTGTGTGTGTGTGTGTGTTTTCTTTTTCTTCTTTCAACTGCTACGGCGGTGATAAAAGTATTTGAGGAGGTGAAGAAGCCTGCGAGGCGAACATTGAGAGAATATTCTTGATGCTTCTCTATGACCTCTGGTAGGGGGGGGGGGGAGGGGGGGGAGGTTCTCGATGGTTTAGAGTCAACATGACAAAAGCACTTTTCATAGCGAAGCTCTTGAAAACTCCCGTCTCGTCAGCCCGAAAAACCCTTCGGTCGCCTGTTCCACGTATTTACCGAATGTGACCCTATCCTTCGCATGCGTTTCATTCCCCGCTAGCTCGATCGTCGCTTCCCACATAGGTCTCGTTAAGGCGATAACCTCTCGAGAATACGACGAGCTTTGGTGAGCGGACGTATTGAAGAAGCGGCCGAAAAATAAATCGCGGCCGAGCTTAAGGTGGTAGGACTGCGAGGTCAAATCCAAGCTGAGGGCAGATAAATTTTATCTCGAAATTTGGGTAAAATCGCCTTTTGTAGTTATTATGGTGAGACATATATATATATGTGTGTGTATATATATATATATATATATATATATATATATATATATATATATACACATATACACATATATATATATATATATGTATACAATGAATATGTTCATCGGAAAATGGTATGTATATTCATCTATACATTTCATCTATATATACTATATAGATGAAATGAACAGCAGACAAGGATAATAAGAAAACGAAAATAAGAAACAAAAATTTGTTCAAATTTTTTGTTTTAATTTCATTTTTATTTATTCTTATGGAGGACCTAAATAGATGGGACTGTCAATAAATGGCACAAAAGTAAATCAAGACAGACCTTAAGGATGTCCGACTGTCAGGTCAAATTCGAGCTACGGTTAAGGAAATTTGATCTCAAAGCTTGTGCAAAATCTTTTTTTTTTTTCACGTTGTTCGGCTCAATTTTGAAAGGATTACACCGTAGCGATTCCCCGATATATATATACATATCCCTCGAAAAATGCTGCTATATAATGACGCGATAAACGACACAACGATAATAAGAAAAAACTGAAAAGAAAAAACAAAAAAAAAATTAAAAAACTTCTCCAAAAAATGTTTTCTATATAATTTTCGATCGTCATTATGGAAAGCCGGAGTGGCCAGGATGGCGCGATAAGCACTAGGTGTCGAGATAAAATTTAACGCCCAACGTTGAACACTGCCCGTTAGTTCGAAATTCAATATTTCGAGCCAAACGGCGCTGCCGGTTCCGAGCGGCGCCTCGTTCCGGCCTGCACCTGGCAGGGCTAAGGTTATCGTTATCGCGACGGTTAACGCCGGAGGGTCAGTACACTGCGGTCGCATCGAATCCCGTGACTCCTCCGGGCCTCGGTGGTCGACACGCCACGCGCGGAGTTCTACACTGTGCACAGTGTAATCCGGGGAGGAGTCAGTAAGCAAGTAACACGACAGCCGGTGAGGGACAAAATGTAGGGAGCGACAGAGAATGTTGCGAGCGAGAGATAATGCAGAGAGAGAGAGAGAGAGAGAGAGAGAGAGAGAGAGAGAGTGTAGAGAGAGCGGGAGAGAATGAGAAATCAGCAGCGTAGGAGAGCACGTTGCGACACTGACGCATCCCAGCCGGCACGCTCGCAGCATCCGACGTGTGCCTCGCCGCCTGGCCGAAGTAACGCGAGAACCGCGCGTACTCAGTCTGCCGCGAGACTTCGTGGCGTGTAGATCGGGGGAAGTCTCTACGTCGCTGCCGAGCTCGCCTTTCGGTAGCCTGCGCGCCGGCACGTCAGTCCGCGTACGATCCCAGTAATAAAAAAAAAAAAAATATCCTTGAGTGAAATCAGTCGTTCGTTCTCCCGTGAGAAGCCTCCTCCCGGCGTGCGCACTCCCACCTTAACACCTACGCCCCGCAAGACAAACGAGTGAGCGAAAAAAGTTTCGAGAAAATCGGTGCGGAGTTCTTTCACAAATAAAAAATAAAAATATAAATAAGAAACGAATAGTAAAAGCAGCGAGGCAAGGCTCGTTTCGTTTGTTGAAAAAAAAAAACAAAAAAACAAAAAAAAATATCCTAAACCACTGTTGACGGTGTTGTATAGAATTGTGACGAATTTTGGAATTCTCCGGACTCGAGAGTCTACAGCGCGGTACGGCCTTTTCGTTCGGCGAGGATAATTCGACAAGGTGAGTCGAATCGTCGATTTAAAATTGCGGCGCGAAGTTTGCCCTCGAGCGATGTATAATGTCTCGTGCCATTGTTGTTGTCGTTACTGTTGTTATGATTATCATTGTTGTTATTGCGTCGACGATACGAGAGCGCCGAGTGTAGCGTAGGCAGGATGGAGTTTACTTTAATTGCCGACTCGTCCGCGACGTTTATGGGGGGCGCGATGCGTTCAGCGCCTCTGGACCGCGATCGGAGATACTCGGCGTGCTCGGTTAGCGAGCGCGCCGAGATACGCGTAGCATGGCAGTTAAACGATTGAGAGGTTCCCCTCCGCGTGGTGCTACGGCGCGCCGTCGCCGACGACAAAGGCTCATGCGGCGAACGCGCTGCGGTCCGTACACAGCGGGCGTTACGTCACGGGAAAGAAACGTGGCCGGCCGGCCGGCCGGCGCGACCGCTCTTCGATCTCGCTCGCTCACCGCCACGGCGTCATCCGCCTTTGCACGCACTTTTGTCACGAACTCGCACGAGTCTCTAATCTTCGATACTGTCAAATAATATTGCAATGGCGCGACGTCCATTCAAATTTTCTTTGTTCGGTGCACGGAGTTGCCGACATTTTATTGATTTGCTGCACGCTTTTTTTTTTTTTTTTTTTTTAAGAAACGCGACTTGAACTACTCGCGGCTGGAAACGTGCTTGACGCACATTTCACATCGGTGGGGTTTTTGTTCGAGCGAATGCGTACATGGCGTGTGCCAAAACTGTTGATGCGTTTGTATAAATAAGATGCGTAAATACGAATTATAAATACGAAATACAAATAGAAAGTGTAAATACGAAATACAAATAGAAAGTATAAATACGAAGTCCAAATAAGAAATGTAAATAATATTACGCCGTAGGCACGGCGGGTGCTCGGATTTTCGTTTGTTTGTTGTAGTATCGAGTCCTTCTCCGAATGTTCGCATCGCCACAGTTGGAAACGCTCTCAGTTTAAAGAACAGCTGATTATGACCTTGGCTACGCTTCATTGATTTCCTGTACGTTTCTTTGAAATAGCAACGACGAAACGACTCGCACTTGCTGATGTACTTGGCGCACATTTAACATGGAAAAACATGTTTTCGTTTAAATCAATGTCTACGTGGAGGATGCAAAAATGGTAGATGCCTTTATGTAAAAACGAAATATAAATATAAATAAGAAATATAAATAATTTTATACTGCTAGTGCGCCGAGTATTCAGATTGTTTTTTTTTTTTGGCATTTGTAACATCGACTTGCCCTTTAAATGTTTGCATAGCCACAGTTGAAAACGCATACGTTAATGAACAGCTGACTATGTAGTTGGCCCACATTTTACATCGAAGATGTTTTTCATTTAATGAATTTATACGCGGCGGTTGCAAAAGCGGTAGATACATTTTATATAAATACGAAAGCGTCGACCTTATAATACGACGAATCGAAGAATGAGGGTCGAGCGGCACGACCTGCCTCAACGTTAGCCGTGCTATATAGATATACTGTATTTGAATCTTTCGAGTTCCATGACTGCTACGGTACACGCTCCACGTGTTACAGCTGAATTTCGGTCTCGCCGTCGAGCATCGATTCTCATTACCGAAACTCATAATTTTGTTTTGTTTTTTTTTTTTGTTTTTTTTTTTTTCCCGCAAACCGATGAGAATGTTCACTCTCGCAGATACGATTTCACCGCGATGGACGGTCGGTTATTAATTCACCCATTTGGGATTCAGCCGTGCAGCGTGTAGGTTCGAAATAACTCTTTATCGTTTGACCGGTGTACATCGACGATTATTATTATTTATTTTTTCAGTTCCAATTTTTCGTCCGGTGAATAAAGGTTGACGTTATTTTTAGTATTTTGCTTCGTCGACTGCAATAATTATCTTTGATTCGATAATCGATTTAATCATTTGGGATTCCTCGTTGTTTTTAAAGGGAAGCGTTAATGTTTTGATACCATCGATGAGTGACAAATTTCTCGTGGATCATTGATCAATCGTAGCCGAGATCCACGTTATCTTCCGATCTTAATCGCCTTATCTTTCGATATTAATCGACCTTATCTTTCGAAATTCGCCAACGTTATCTTTCGATATTAATCGACCTTATGTGTCGATATTCATCGACCTTATCTTGTGATATTAATCGACCTTATCTTTTGATATTAATCGACGTTATCTTTTGATATTAATCGACATTATCTTTCGATATCAATTAGCCTTATCTTTCGATATTAATCGACGTTATCTTTCGACATTGTTCGACTTTATCTTTCGATATTAATTCGGTATCTTTGACGTTACAAATTTTTATTTTCATTAACGAGTCCTCATTGACGAGTCGGACAAACGTCGCGAAGCGGCATCGACTTCTTTGTTCATCGTTTACCTGCTCGAACAAATTTTTAAAAAATTGTTTCAGCAAAAAGATTCTTACAAAAAAAAAAATGTGTCCCTTAAATAAATTAAGGGGATTCCACACATCGACGAACTTTTACCACGATCACTCCTCTCCAAACAATCGACGCACCGACGTAAGGTCAATTGTTTCCGATGTATATGGGCGAGCTATCGGCGATCTGTGACCGAGATCAGTATTATTAGCGAACACAACGAACGATCGTGGAATGGGGGTGCTGATCGTCGCCTACGCGCAGTCGGGCGCGCGACTACGTCGAGTCACAGAAAGAAATCGATTGTGCGCTTTGCCCGGCTGACCGTTCATCTATTTCTTTTTTTTCTTCTTTTCGACGTTAAGTACTGTGCCGCTCGCGAGCAATGAGATCACGAAGATTGACCTCCTTTTACGATCGGTGTCGTTCGGCTGGCGCTCGCTGTGTCGCCCTCCCCCCTCCCCCTCCCCCTCCCCATCCCTCTCCCCCTCCGGCTCGCTGGTACGGATATCCAGACTGGGAGCACGTGGTCGTAGGGTCAACGACCAACAACGATACGCTGACGCTAAGAGTCCGTGCATCATCGCTAAGAGTCCGTATATTCGTTCGCTTATATACATATTGTGTATATGTATGTGTATATAGATATATCGCAGCATCTCGTATATCATCCTGGAGCGTAATAATCTCCGGCATATTCAAGAATTCGCTTCATCATCTTCGCATTACACGAGTTACGCAACAAGGAGGTCATTTTTCCTTTTCATTTATTTATTATTATTTTTATTTATTTTTATCTTTTTTTTTTTTTATAGATTAATCAGTTGCAGCGAAGATTTATCGAAGATCGTTACTTTTCGCAACGCCTCGTAGCGATCCCTGCTGTTCACGGTGTACTAAGACGGTGGTGCCGTAATTTTTTTTTTTTGTTTTTTTCTTTAATGGTTCTCACTCGTGAATACAGTGATTTGCGAAAATTGCTGCAGATACACAAAGGGTAATTCGATATCGCAGCTGATATCGAACGGTACACCTCTATAAGCGATTTTTGTTTTGTTTTGTTATTCGAACGAATAAACTCGTAGAATCTCCGTTAGATCAGTATGTGAATAGATACTGTTAAATTCATGTGATTATTATATAACTAGCGGTTATGTTGGCTCGTGCGCTCCGCGCGCTCGCTGGTTCAACGAACGTCTGTGAGAATCTGTGAGTATCCGTGAGTATCGGCGTGAGCATGCGTGTAAGCATCCTTGTGAGTAACCGTGTGAGCATCCGTGTGAGTATCCGTGTGAGTATCCGTGTGAGCATCCGTGTGAGTAACCGTGTGAGTAACCGTGTGAGTAACCGTGTGTGTATCCGTGTGAGTAACCGTGTGAGTATCCGAGTGAGTATCCGTGTGAGTATCCGTGTGAGTATCCGTGTGAGTAACCGTGTGAGTATTCGTGTGAGTATCCGTGTGAGTATCCGTGTGAGTAACCGTGTGAGTAACCGTGTGAGTATCCGTGTGAGTAACCGTGTGTGTATCCGTGTGAGTAACCGTGTGAGTATCCGAGTGAGTATCCGTGTGAGTATCCGTGTGAGTATCCGTGTGAGTATCCGTGTGAGTATCCGTGTGAGTATCCGTGTGAGTAACCGTGTGAGTATCCGTGTGAGTAACCGTGTGAGTAACCGTGTGAGTATCCGTGTGAGTAACCGTGTGAGTAACCGTGTGAGTATCCGTGTGAGTATCCGTGTGTGTAACCATGTGAGCATGCGTGTGAGCATCCGTGAGAATATCCGTGTGAGTTCCCGTGTGAGTATCCGTGTGAGTATCCGTGTGAGCATGCGTGTGAGCATCCGTGAGTATCCGTATGAGTAAGCGTGTGAGCATCCGTGAGTATTCGTGTGAGTAACCGTGTGAGTACACTGAGAGAAGGATCTAGTAATAATTACCAATCATCTAAGAAAAATTACCATAGCGCAAAGTAGTACGGTGCCAGCGCGGCCACGTATGATAGAAAGTCTGAGATATCAAAGAATTTTTACCATAATGTCTAAGAAAAATTCTTATAGATCCGGTACTTCCTACCATAGGTGGCGCCCTAAACGCTCTACTACTGTCTGCTATGGTAATTTTTCTTAGATGATTGGTCATTTTTTACTAGATCCATCACTCAGTGTACAACCTCGATGAAATTAGAATTCATATAAATTGTATTTGAATTTGAATGTATCAGTGAGTATCTGTGATTATCGATGTGCGTGTCCAATCGACATGTACTTTATTATTATGTAGATGATATCTAGCAGGTCGATGTGGCGCAGATGCCTAGCGCCCTCCCTACGGACCATGAAATTTGGAAACTGAAGATCTTTGGTATCGAAGGTACGTCACCTTCCGTCTGAAAATTTCATTTTTCTGACGGAACTGACGTCACATCAGAAATACGTCACTTCCTATAGAAAAAAGAGACTTTCAAATCAGAAGTGACGTATTTCCAGTACGACGTCACTTCCTGTAGAAAAAAAGAGACTTTCAAATCGCAAGTGACGTATTTCCAGTATGACGTCACTTCCCGTAGAAAAAAAGAGACTTTCAAATCGCAAGTGACGTATTTTCTGTATGCCGTTACTTCCGGTCGAGAGATGGGCATTTCAAGTCGGAAGTGACGTATTTCTGGTCGAAAAAGGAGTCTTTTTTTTTTTAAATTTTGCCGACAATAGTGCGATTTTCCCCGGAATGAGCGTACGTGTTACTCAGGTCAGGAATTTATCGTTCCGCGTACTTCTCCACCCAATTCATCCTCCATCGGCATCTCAAGAGACGATAGATACGCGATAGCCGACATGAACTTGCTCGTTGTTCGCGGGTTTTCTACGTCGTTGACCGCTCATCCCGTATTTCCGGTGAGTACGCCACGGCCGCGGCTCGATACGTCAACAGTTGAAGGAGACCGAGCCAGAGAGTCAGAGAGAGCCGTAGAGGAGTTCCGTAAGTGAAACACGCGGTACCGAAGTACACGATGCAGAGTAAACGAGAGGGCCGAGCCGCGAGGGTAGGCAACGGGGCGGGGGGGGGGGGGGGGGAGGACACACTCGTGAGAGGCAAACGGTGTAGAGTGACGGAACAACAGCGGCGGTAACGGCGGTCGGAAGAGAGGACGAGAACAGTCGTTGCACCGACGAGAGCGAGGATAGGAGACGAGGAAGCGACTAGGCGCTCGCCCGTTCGCGAACACCGTCCGAGCGAGCGTATGCACCAGGAATCGGGAGGGTTGAGCGAGCGAGGCCCTCGATGGCTCGTCGTCTCTCGGGTACTTTCCCTTTGGAATTCGTAGAATCCGGGGGAGGTCCATGAAGCGGTGAAGTGGATACACGATAACGCTCACGTGCCGTTCTTGCTGAGCGCACTTTATATATGTATATATATATATATATATATATATATATATATATATATATATATATATATATATATATGAACACAGAGCTTGAGTCGCCGACATCGACTATGCGAGGCGCTGCGGGAGAAAGCAAGGGTGGTAGATAGAATGGAGTACCCGATGATCCTCCGTCAAGCTTGCCTGTGGAATTTGACCCGCGAACCTAAAACGCAAGGATAATGTTTCACGTGTGTACATATATCTATATCCTATGTGTAACTTGCGATTGAAGCTTGGCACTGCCGCTTTCAGCCGGAGGAGGCTGTCGAGACCGCTATGCTTCCCTTTTATCCTTTTGTCAATCACGTGGTTAAAGGAAAGTAGAAGATGGAGAGAAAGTTGGCGTTTCACCAGGTCGCACGATTTATCTACTCATGGGTGTTTTGACGATTGAACGAAAACGGCCGATCAGCGGGTCAGTGTTGGTGTTACGACATTAATTTATAACCCAACCTTGGGCAAGTATTCGAACGAGTATTGGCTCGTCAATTGTTGGTTTGTCGATTTGAAGCCAATGTTCGGTCGAGCATGAACGCACCAACCATTGGTCTGCCGATATTAGGCCAATGTATTAGACCGATGTTTGACCAATGTTGATGCATGGACTGACGAACCATTGGTTTGCTGATTGTAGGCTAATGTTTAGCCAAGTATTGGCTCGGCATTAGTTGGCTACACAATTTGAGTTCAATGCTTGGAGCCGAGTGTTGGCTCGCCAATTGTTGGTTTCTCATCTGAAGTCAATGTCGGGCGGAACACACCAACCATTCGCCTGCTGGTTTCAAGCCAATGTTCAGCTAAAGATCGATTTGCCAACCTTTGGTCCGTTCATCCATGGACTGACGACGAACCATTGGTCTGCCAATTTTAGGCCAGTGTTCAGGCGAATATCGAACCGCCTATCGCCTGTTTGCCGATGTGAGGTCAACATTTGGTCATCGACCAGCGGCTTTCGCCGCTTGATGGCGCAAATCCAAGTTATTTCTCACAAGTGAAAGTGTACCCGAGCGTCACAGCATCAAAAAAGTATACGATAAAACCATTCTCGTCCTGTATAAGTAACCTACAGAGGACCTACCTTGAAAACCAATCATCGGCCGAGCATAATGAATGACCTTTGGGTCAGTATAAGCTGCCACCATCAGGCCGGACTTAGCGATAGTGGCACCAAGGGCTTCGACGTTGACCCGATAGTCGGTCTCATCCGTTCACTCTACATGGCTACCGACATTCAAGCCCGCACTCCGATTTCCGCTGAATGACGTGGCAAAAGAACAGAACAGTTTAAATTCCCGACGAATTCGCCGTCGCACCCCGAACACACGGACGCGTGGTACTCCGGGTACTGCGTAATTGAAGGCCATGAAAAAAAAAGAGGTCCGTTCACGAAACCGTATGTATAACGAATCGGGTTAAAATACCGTGAGCTATGGGAGCGAGCATTGTTAATCGGACGTTCAAATTACCGGGGATAAAAAAAAAACATGCATTGGGGGAAGCATAGAGCACGTCCCTGTGGGTAAACCAGTGTGGACTCCAATTTCCAATAACACGCCGACGATTGATACCGCTCTGGGTGCCTGCGACACTCGTGTGTACACGACACGCGCGTGCATCCATATAGACACCGAGCACGTGGAAAGGGTTGACCGGAAAGCGCCAGAGTAGCGAAACCAATCGAGCTCTCCTTTATTTCGATTTTTTTTCCTCATGCCGATCCATTCGAGGTCCAACGCCGAGCCGACGGTTCCCGCGGATCCGACATAATACCGAACAGAAACGCCATTTTCCGTCGAGAGATGCGCATGAATGGCATTCGAGTCGATGCCTCTCCATTGGAGAGGCTCGATACCGGCGATATCGCGGTTCGTGCTCTCGAAACGATGCACCGACGGACACACATGACGCACGCGAAGAGTAAGGCCCGGAGGATTCGTTGCTCCATCAGGAATTCGGAGTTAGCGTTGAATCGGGTATGAATCCGACCGCCATCGAGGTGGAGAGCCGGCTACGTATCTAGGTAAAAGCCTACGCACAGAGGACTGCTGACGGCCACTATGACACCTATTGTGGACTGCACACGCGTTCAGCCGGCGAACAGCGGCCGGAAAGTTCATCGGTGTGCCGAGAGCACAATGACCGACCCCTCGGAACTGTTATCGACAGCCGCCCGCGTTTCCGAGCCATGAAAACGTATTTCCAAATGAAAAGGATCAAAGTACATCGGTAACTCGCACTTTTGTCATTCACCGGTCGGTGGTCGCTGATACCGCTTTGTGCTGGTCGGGGAAAAAAAAAAGAAAAAAAGTGAAGTCGATGGATGAAAATTACAGTTCAATAAATCTGTTGAACTCTCGAGGCTGCAGTTTTGCGCAATGAGGACGTGTCTCGCCCCACCAGGGTCGGGGTCGACGTTTGATCGAGAAATGAAGATGAGGTTGACATAGAGTCGGTAAAGAGATATAGAGCGGATACTCTAAAGCGTCACTTTAGGTTCCGACAACGAGTTTTTAGGACCTTATTGGAACTCGATTGAACGCTCCTAAATGTCTACCAGGAAATATCCAATTACATGCTAATGTTCCTCTTAAACATTAACCAATCGCCATGGTGACTCTTGCCATAAATTTGAACTCACTTAAGTATTTAAAAATAAGGAGCCAGAGGACCGTGTTTAATGACCCATTCGCCTCCAACTCGAATTGCTCCGACCTACTGGCTGCTAGCCCGATCTCTCATGCTCCTCCATAAGGCCGTTTCAGTACCATATCGGGATCGATTTAATGCTCCAAAATGTCTACCAGGGAATATTCCATGGCAATGTTCCTCAATGACGATGTGTGCCACTCCATTAAGGTTGGAGTTGATGTTTTATCGAGACATTTTGAAGATGAGGGTGGTACAATGTTGGCACAGAAGTATAGAGCGGATATTCTAGAGTGTTACGTCAGGCTCTGGCAAGAAGTTGTTAAGACCTTATCAGGACCCGATTAAATGTTCCTAAATGTATACCAAGGAATATCCAATTCCATGCTAAAGTTCCTCTCAAACATTGACCAATCTCTATCGTAACTATGACCATAAATTTGAACGCCGTTAAGTATTTAAAAACGAGGAGCTAAAGGACCTCGTTTAATGGCCCATTAACCTCCAACTTGAATCTCCCCGACCTACTGGCCGTTCGCCCGATCTCCCCTGCTCCCCCATAAGGCCTTATCAGGACCTTTCAGGACCTTATGAGGACCGGAAGTAACGCTCCAAAAAATGGTCCCCAGAGAATATCCAATTCCAAACCAACGTTCCGCTTAAACATTGACCAATCGCTATTGTAACCATCGCCATAAATGCGAACGCACTTAAGTATTTAAAAACACGGGCCAAAGGATCTCGTTTAATGGCCCATTGGTCTCCGACTCAAAGCCCTCCAACCTACCGGCAGTCCTCCCAGAGCTCACCTGCCCTCCCATAAATACCACCCTTCCGAAAGTTACAGCCGAATTTCGACCGTAAATACCCTACATTGACCGTGACGTACACGAGGAGAACCCGTGAAGTTTCAAGTGGAAACGCGTTCGGGTTGTTAATATTGCCAATCACTGTCGTTCCCTTGCAATCCCCACGCTCCGGCGAACAGCAGCGCGGACCAGTAACGCAATGGACATCCGCATCGATTGCCCAGATTCAAACGGGCTTTAGGCCCTCATACCTGTGCATGAGTATACAGCATTACGGCGTTGGACGCCGTCAATGTGTTCCGCGAGCGTTAAGCAATTGTCATTGGCAGCCGAGAGCGGAGAGACACCTCGAGCGTTGGTGCGCAGGTCGTCGAATATACGTCGGCGATAACGCCGACATCATCGCACCCTCTGGCGCCGATACGCCTCCCGATACTGTTACCACAGCATCGGGAGGGTCGGCGGCCTCGGTGCATCCTGGTCCGTTCACCTCCAGCTCGGCGCCGACTCTCTCTCCCTTTGCCCGTTAAGGTATTTATCGCCGACTGTTGTCTATACGATACTTACAATGTGCACGCATCCATCCCAACCACACTCCAGCGGCGAAACACCCCCCCCCCCCTCCCCCCCCCGAACGTCCGGCATCCCCGCGGCCTTTGCCGGACGTCTATCCTATCTGTGCGTCCAGCAACGGACAACATCGGCGGAGGGACGCCACCACCGCCGAACCGTACCATTCGGTTTGTCCACTATACCTCATACCCGAACACCGGACCGGGTATACCCATTTATCACACTTGTGGCCGCAGCTGTGCCCGTCCCGCGTCGACCATTAGAGGGACGAACTCGGTTTTCCCGTGTGTTTCCGGCTCGGAGGGAACGAACGACGCTCGCTCGTTCGTTCGGTCCCTCGCTCTCGATCTCATCCCGGAACGAGGTGAACGAGTGGTTCGCTCGTTCGCGGACCATTCCCATCCCCCGGAGCCCACGTCGACTGGGCACTTGCCTCGGTTCCTTCACCACTTCAACATTCCACTTACAATCTCTGTGACGTTTTTCTCTCCAACCCGCCGTCTCCGCTCGTACTCCGTGGACAGTGGAACTTCCGTTGAACTGGGTTGGGTTGGCTGGGGAGCGGAGCGGCACCGGACAGCGGTCTGACTGAAGGGCTGTTCAGTTAGGATTTGCAGCCGATTCCGGAGGGTGAAGAAAAATTGATGAAAAACATTTGGGACGTTCGGTTTGGACGTGATTAAAGGCTACGTGTGGATATGAGTTCGGACGGAGATGAGACGGTCATGGCGGCAGACATCGGATTTGGCGATATTGAAGAAGAAGTTTTGCCAGGGTGTTTCAACTGCTCTTCGGGACGCTTTATCATGTTCTATTGTATGGGTATTAAACGTTATTAACAAATTCTTAAAGAACCATGGTTGTTTTTTAGTTAATCACGCTAATAACGTCTTTTATTTTTGAAGGAACCTGTTTTTTTGGTGGTGTTCTGTATACGTCTTGGGTTGGTTGGTTATTATCCGTCTAATATTAATAATTCCAAACTGAAACTAAAAAAAAAAAAAAAATCGCTCAATACTGGTGAGTAAAGACTTAAAAACGGGTCGAGCATCCTATTGAGAGGAAGTGCAATATTACCCCGACAGGTACGAACAATTGTAATCAACTTTTTTTCACGGACGATCGTATCTAAGGTCAAAAGAAAAGTGTCATCGAAGACGGATTGCTTATCACCTTTCGATGTCACTTTTCTTTTGACCGTGGATGTCTAGCATCCGTGAAAAACCAAAAAGTTGATTACACTTTTTGACATCAACCGGGCACGGGACGGGTGGATCTGAAAGGGGGTGTTCACATGCTCAACAGCCACCTTCGCGAAAGCCACTGGTCACGCTCGAATGCTTTGCATCCACTCTAGCGCATATCGTATATCACAGTTTTTACCTTTCGCTGCTTAATTTCGTTATAACAGTTTCTGCCATCTGCCGTGGTTTCTTTCTCGTTTACCGTTGGAGGCCCGACGTGGAATAAACACAAATTCGGAAATAATCGAGCTACCAACCAGCGGTATTCAACGCCACCGTCGTCATTCGCGTTACACTCGCCTCTTTGAATTTTCTTGCTAGGGCAACTTTTTTTCTTTTTTTTTTTTGCTCTCTCGTATTACCGAAGCGCCGCGAATGAAATGCATCGAAAATTCTCTCTGACTGCCGTTCTCACCCTGCGCCGTACCCGTTGAATATTCAGAACTATGGCAAGGCCTGCGCAGCCCCTGAGAGTCTGTGTGTACCGACGAGTGTGCGCAAACACCCATGTACACGTGTACAAACTGCCGGTGATAGTGCATAGATGCCGTTACGTAAATACGCGTATTAGCAAATGCCTCGAAGAGCTCAGTAAACTAAAACCACCATCGGCAATGCTAAAACTGCGTCACCTATGTGAGAGCGGAAGCGACTGTTTATTTCGCGAGTTGCCCCGCGGGTTCCGCGGGCGGGGCGGCAGCGAAACGCGTAAAGGAAAGACGACGAAGGAGCGTAAAAAGATAACAGCGTCGAGTAAAGCGTCCTCCGCTTCAATCTTTCTCTACCCGCATCTCCCCCCCCCCCCACGTCTCCCTGGTCGTCGCACAGTAGTGTCTCGGCTCCCGAGGAATTTTCCCTTGTTTTTATCACCCTCGTGAAAATTGGCCGACTCGAGAGAGATATATATATGTATATATATATATATAGACGAAACAACCACATTATATTCGAGAGACGAGCTTGTTTTCATAACAGTGATAATACACTTAACCGCCAACCCATTTCGCTATTTTATATATGTGATACATATATACATTGGAAAGTTTTTTGTTCTTTGCTTGACCCAATTTCCAATAGTCGTGTGGTAAAACCTCTCCTCAAGTCTTACGTTACGTTATAGCGGAAACGCGTCACTATCGATTTGACAATTTTGCTTTTCGACGAGAAGTGACGTCATAACGAAAATACGTTACCTCCGGCTTGAAAATTTTCGCTTTCGACGAGAAGTGACGTCGTACCGAAAATACGAATACCTCCGGTTTGACAATTTTATTTTTCGATCGGAATTTATGTCACACCGAAAGTGCGGAACTTCCGGTTTGAAAATCTCATTTTTCCACCGGAAGTACGTTACTTTCGATTTGAAAGTATGATTTTTCGACCGGAAGTGACGTCATATCGGAGATACGTTACTTCCGGTTTCAAAATTTCATTTTTTTTTTTTTTTTTACCGGAAGTGGCGTCACACCGGAAATACGTCACTTCCGATTTGACAATTTCGTTTTTCGACCGAAAGTGACGTCATACCGGTAAATACGTTACTTCCGGTTCGAAAATCTCATTTTTCGATCGGAACCTATTCGATCTGATGTATTTCCGGTGTGACGTCACTTCCGGTCGAAAAATCACATTTTTCGACCGCTCCTCACAATTAAAGTATTTTTCGTTACAATAATCCATGGCTAGCGCAATTCCACAAGTAAATAATTACTCTAAGAGGCTCGCCTCTACGAATCTCGGTGAGAGGAGGCTGTGCGCGACGAGAACGAACAGACCGACGGACAAACAAAATCGAGGACGCAAACTAGGACATTAATTAAATACATTAACGGCCTTTAAATCCGTACAAATATTCAACGATACAGACATCCATGAAGACCTTAATTGTACCCGTACTAAATATCATCTCCGTCGTTACCCAGACGGGTGTCTTTCCGTCGTGGAAACACTGTATCGTACGAATTCCGCACGCTACGTCTAACCACACACGTGTATACCAGCTCGCGGAAAGAGCTCGCTCGTGCTAAACTCCCTAGGAGATTCCCCCCCCCCTAAAGTGCTCGACATTCCGACGATTCGTCGTGCATGCACGCCGTGGACAAGCGACTACCCGCGAGCTCCCGGTAATCGTCCGGTGGGTCGAAATTTCCATAATTCTCGCAATTTGTACGTCGACCGTTTCCTGGTCCGGGCGGAGAGCAGAGCTTACCAGGGCTCGTCTGTGAAGAATTTAGCTCGGTCGAGTAAAACTGTAGTGGTTGCTCGTGCGGTCAACCAGCTGCTTTCTCTCTCCCCCCCCCACCCCAATTCCCTTAACACACTTACACCCACTGGAGCTTTGCGTTCATTCTTTCGTTGAAGCTGCTGCTCCAACCGCTCTCTCTCTCTCTCTCTCTCTCTCTCTCTCGAATCGCGCAAGTACGCTCCCCTGAGCCGCACTGTTCCCCTGCGCGCTGCCTCGGTCTGAGACGACCGCTCGCTAGTCCGGCATCTCCGCGCACCGTCCGAAACGCTCGCTGTATCGAGGAGGACTTCCGGTACTCCCGAGAGCCGGGCGATTTGCGCGAGTGAACGAATTCCGTGGGAAAATGTAAATGACCGCATTGTGTCTCCCCCCCCACCGCCTGTCGTGTGAAATATCGAAGCGCGCAGCTCCTCTTCCGATCCGGCTTCGCTCTCTCCGCCGGCGAATTCTGCGCGTGCCTCTTAGGCTATCCGCGGTTTCGCTCCTTTCAATTTTCCGCGTCTTCGTCATAGCGGCGCATTCATTCGCGTCTCGACGAACTCCACCGGAGGCGTTCCTCTTCGGGTATTTTAGTTCTTACGGTGAGAATGCTGGACATCCGAGGGAAAATCTAGATTACAAAAAAAAAAAAAAAAAAATGTAGCTCCTAAAATATAATAATGATTGTAGGAAAAACGGAGCGAATCTCTAAGGGTTGAATTTTAAGATGTTAGTTTGAACTTAAGATCGAATCGCACTTCGAACGTAAGATCAATCCGAACGATCTGATTCAATCTTTGAATCAATCAACCTCACTGGGCTTGGCCCAGCCTCGATGAGATCTATTGATTCAAAGTTCACCATGAGTTTTGCCGTACTTAACCTCACCGAGTGGTTGAGCCAACCATGTGTTGTTAGGGTAATATCCTTGCGAATCACGTTCGTTTCACACAAGTTTCATAGACATCGGAGGGAATTGTAGACACTTGTCGATGTTATAGAAATCTGAAAAAAAAAAAAAATCAAGAGCGTATCAAAGACGCCGAAGGAATTCATTTTGCATAACAATAATTCAAAAATGTCATTGACAAACTGATGAAAGATAAAATTGAAACGTAACTTTTTTTTTTTAATGAAAATTATTCGTTCGTTTTTTTACACGTTTTTCTCATATAACAAAAAAAAAAAAAATCAAAGTGAATTTCAAAATCTGAAAAAATTCATAAGTATTAAAAAAAAAAAAAAAAATGAACGAAAATATTTGTTGGAGAATTTTATTTCTCATCAATTTGTTAGTAACATTTTGGAATTATTATTATGGAAAATTAATCTTTTCAGCACTTTTAGTATACTTGATTTTTGTTTTTTTTTTTCAAATTTTTATATAATTCAGAAGTGTTTGCAATTTCATCTCATTTATCGGAAACTTATGCGAAGTGAACACTATTCCCAAGGACTACCTTAATGTGTTGTTAACTCAACCACTCGGTGGTTAAGCCACCTAAATCGTCATTCAGTCAACCATGTTTGTTTTGGTCAACCTCTCGTGTGTGTGTTCGCTCCATCCCCGATTTTCCTCTCAGTCTACAAGTCAAGAAGTTGTTGAGTGCTTCTAAAAGCCGAAAGCCGTATACTGGAATAAATCTATCTATCTACTTTCGCTGTCCAGTTCGGATTGACCGGGATTTCGATTATCCGGGAACTCTCCGGTTCCGAACATCCCGGTTAATCGGTGGATTCTACTGTACTAATACACCGAAAAAAAGGTTTGACAGTATGAAACTAAGCTGCGGTTGCGAGTGACGAAGGAAATATTTGGTCGATTGAAAGAAATCTTTAGTCGATTGAAAGAAATATTTAGTCGATTGAAAGAAATATTTAGTCGATTGAAAGAAATATTTCGTCGATTGAAAGAAATATTTCGTCCATTGAAAGAAATATTTCGTCGATTGAAAGAAATATTTAGTCGATTGAATGAGTATTTAGTAGTTTGACCTAATATTTAGTTGTTTCGACGAATATTTACTCGAATTGAACCAACATTGTGTTCAATCGACGAAATATTTTCATCGTCGCCCGCAAACGCAGCTCACTTGATATTACCATACCTTTTTTTCGGTCTATTTACAGAATCAGTCCGTATTCCTCCGCACTTCCTCGTTCCTCTTCACCCTCGTATTTCGCCCTTTTAATAAAAAAATAAAAAAAAAAACTTCCACCCCTCCCCGAATCAGGCCGATCCTCGCGAACCATTATTTCCCCCCGTCGTGCATCGAGCGACGATATTCCCTCGATGCAGAATAATGGATCGGCAGTCGAAGGGACACGGCAGGAGAAGAAAGTTTCCGGGACGAACGAGCAAGAGAACGCGGACGTGTGTGGCGGATCGCGAGCCGGCGCGCATGCGCGCACACTCGGACCGTAAAACGACTCCTGCGAGCGTACGTAGATTCTCGCAAGTGAGCGAAGGTCCGTTCCGGTGCCGACGTATAATAGAGCCGAGCCGAGAGAGCCGTCTCGGCACTCCGCCTCGCTGCGAGATGATGAGAGGCTGCGCAACTCCGGCGCTCCCGCGAAGAGAGGATGAAAGTCTGTACCGGCAAAGCCCCACCAGTCGACTGAGAGTCGATTTTCCGGCAATCAGGGCTCCCTTGTCTTCCGCGTCTAGGCAGTCATACACGTACACAGTTAACTCAGCGAACTGCGCATACACGTATAAAGATTCAGATTCTAACGGAGTCGGCGAAATTCGCAGATTCGCAATTGATTCCTCGTTCTCGTGAAATTGCTCCGAGGATCGAGTCTCATGGACCGGATTAATCTATCCGATCCCCCTGTGGGGAATCGCTGGGCGGGACGAAGGAGGGAATCCTCCCCCGGACGTACGGAATAGTTCGAACTTGCGATGTGCGCAACGTCGCTGAGGCGGCCGAAGAGCAGTCGAAGGGAAAATTCTACTTGCTCCGATTTACAGCACCTTTACTCCACTTGTACTTGTACTTTTACTCCACTTGCTCCGATTTACTGCACTCGCTGCGATTTATTGTTTTGTTTCATGTATTTGCTTGATGTGACGTCATTATCCGGTCGAAAAGTGAGACTTTCAAACAGATACTGACGTATTTCCTCTTTTGTGGTTTGTCCTTATGGGGGGGGGGAAGGGGGGAGGAAATCCTCCCCGGACG
Organism: Amblyjoppa fuscipennis; assembly: GCA_963575735.1. Taxonomy (NCBI): domain Eukaryota; kingdom Metazoa; phylum Arthropoda; class Insecta; order Hymenoptera; family Ichneumonidae; genus Amblyjoppa; species Amblyjoppa fuscipennis. The sequence continues at coordinate 23,601,902 of OY754491.1, read as the reverse complement.
TACGGAATTGTTCGAACCCTGCGATGTGCGCAACGTCGCTGAGGCAGCCGAAGAGCAGTCGAAGGGAAAATTCTACTTGCTCCGATTTACAGCACCTTTACTCCACTTGTACTTGTACTTTTACTCCACTTGCTCCGATTTACTGCACTCGCTGCGATTTATTGTTTTGTTTCATGTATTTGCTTGATGTGGGGTCATTATCCGGTCGAAAAGTGAGACTTTCAAACAGGTACTGACGTATTTCCTCTTTTGTGGTTTGTCCTTATGGGGGGGGAAGGGGGGAGGAAATCCTTCCCGGACGTACGGAATTGTTTGAACCCTGCGATGCGCGCAACGTCGCTGAGGCGGCCGAAGAGCAGTCGAAGGGAAAATTCTACTTGCACCCCTTTTACTCCACTTGCTCCGATTTACTGCACTCGCTGCGATTTATTCTTTTGTTTCATGTATTTGCTTGATATGACGTCATTATCCGGTCGAAAAGTGAGACTTTCAAACAGATACTGACGTATTTCCTCTTTTGTGGTTTGTCCTTATGGGGGGGAAGGGGGGGAGGAAATCCTCGTCGAACGTACGGAATAGTTCGAACTGGCGATGTGCGCAACGTCGCGAACACGGGCGAAGGGAAATTTCTACTTGTGCCAAATTTAGGTTACTTGCTTCGATTAACTTTTTGTTCTACCAATCTATCCTGTTCTACCAACTAACGACATTGCAGCGACCTGACTAGCTTTTCGCCGCTTTGACTATCTATGTTCGCTATAAGCGACGTGAAGCCTCAAGGAATACCGACACATATCGTATTGCGGTCTGCCGCACGAGCGTCTAAACATCTATAACGCTTTATCGGTCTCGGGTGCATATTTTTGAAATCATTTGCCCGACAGTCCGAAGGGATCGCCTGCGCTGGCAATAAAAAAAAAATACCCTGGCAAAACGATGGCAATTTCAAAAAAAAAAAAAAAAAAAAATACAACGAGGGAACAATAGGCAAAGCTCACACTACCCACTCACATGTACTTTCTCATATTTTCGCTATAACAAGATTAGACATTATAATGACAATATCGCTCACTCCCATATGCTTACGACATACTCTTACATTTTTTTTTTATAAGCACTATACATTTCATCGTGCATTCTGTAAATGTCAATTGTATCTAACTGCATATTCTGGAAATGCTTTTAGGGGAGTCCCAAAGCAAAACAAATTGATTTCTATCTATCTACCTTTTGTTCCATGTTTCCTTTTTTTGTTTTCTTTAATAAATAAAAAACAATCCCCCATGTCGATGCATCACCCGTTATTGTTATTGCGCTGCGAGCGAAAACAATGCAATATTGAACAGAAAGTAGAGTCAATATTCCACGTACGCACATAATTGGCTGAAACGCGTCGACGGGAAAATGACACTTGCGCCGATTTATCCTCTATTTAATCCGATTTATTTATTCGTTTCGTTTGCTTGACGTTTTTCCGATGCGACGTCACTTCCGGTCGAATAATGAGACTTTCAAATCGGAAGTCGCGTAATTCCTCTTTTGTGGTTTTTCCTACAGAGGCGAAGGTGGGGAGGGGAATATTCTCCGAAGGTGCGGAATCATTCGGAGCTGCGCTGTGCGCAACTTCGCGAACACGTACGAAGAGCGGTCAAAGGCAAAATTGCCCTTGCCCCGATTTATTTATATTTTTTTAGCGTATTTTCTTTTCCGTAAAAAAAAAAAAAAAAAAAAAAAAACAGAAACAAGCCCGCATATCGATACATCGCCAGACATTATTATTGCGCCGCGAACGAGAGTAAAACAATATTGAACGGAGAGGCGAGTCAACATTGTACGTATGCATATAAATTGGCTGAAACGCGCGGACGGCGAACGGTGCACGAGAATCGTGTCCGCCCCGGAGACGACGCACGAAACGGGACGGAGAAGAGAATCAAGCGTGCGAGCAGACGAAAGCTTTCGACCATCTCGCTTCTCGACCCGCGCCGCAGCTTGCTCTCTCCTCTCATCGCGTTCGTTCTACTGCGGAATTCTTTGCACGAAATAAAAAATATTAAATAAATAAATAAATTAATAAAATGACAAAAAAAAATAAAATAAAAAAAAATCGCTCGCTCTCTGGTCCAATCTCGTTAAAGCGATTATAACGGTTCTCCCGTCGAATCATACGCTCCATTATACGAGTTAAAGCGAGCTACAATTTTTACCAACGAGGCTCGGTTAAAAAAAAAAAAATGAAAAAAAAAGAAAAAAAAAATGAAAAAAAAAAAAGAAAACTCCCTCGTTCGTCTCTATATCTCGGCTTACACGCCCCGCATCCTCATTTCCCTCCACTCGCCGGTCCATGTACGTTTAGCCGGTGAGCTATGGGTTATTACTGGCTATATGCCGTCCGTATTACAGAGCACGTTGTACGTGGGTACTCCCTTTGGGAGTCCGGGTCGGCATCCATCAACGGCAGCGCGGGCGCAAATTATTCCATCGACGCTTTCCATTGACTACGGGGGGGATGGAGAGGATAAAACGAACCCTTGTCCTTTATTTGGGATGAGCTTTTTTTTTTTTATGTACAGTAGAATCTCGATTATTCGAATCGAATAAAAAATTCGGATAATCGGAAGGCAATTAATTTTTTTTGTTACTGTATTATGTATGTAAATACAGTGAAATAAGTAATTTTCGTTATGTGACACATAAGAAAAAATTGCATTCTTGCATATAAAACTTCAAAAGATACTTTTTTTTTTTTAATGTATTTCCGACAATCGAACACTTGTCCAAGCGTTCGATAAGGTAGTCATTTTTTATTGCCCGATGCCAGCAACGCGCTTTTGAACAGCTAAATCCCGAACTCGCTTCAGTGTGATCCACGTATGTAAGGCGATTCAAACGATTTGATACTGAAAGTGGCCTCCGACGCGCGCAGTACGACTCTGCTGGGGTGGGCAAAACTGCTCGGGAAAGCCGATGTGCGAGCGGATTGAGGCTGGAAGGGGAAAAGTGCCCAAGGGTCTATACACCAATAACAAAAAAAAAATAAAAAAACACGGTTCACATAAAGAACCGTTCACATAAAGATTCGGGCAAGGAGCTCCAAATAAATTTTTAGTTGGTCAAACAAAATGTTGGCCCTGAACAGGGTCGTTCGATTTGAACATTTCTCTCTGAATCTCCGCCCCTTCCGATTTAGAAGAAAAAGTACTTTGTACTTTGTATTTTATAAAAGTACTTTAAGTACGGAAATTACGTTGCACGTAAAGTACTTGCGGTACTCCGTACTTAGTACTTTTGGTACTTAGTATTTTCAGTACTTAGTATTTTCAGTACTTAGTACTTTTGGTACTTAGTACTTTCGGTACTTAGTACTTTCAGTACTTAGTACTTTTGGTACTTAGTACTTTCAGTACTTAGTACTTTGCCCAGCCCTGTCTGTAGTTGATTCAACCGAAGTCATAATTCGGATAATCGAGATAATCGAAGTTCTACCGTACCGGAAAAAAAAAATCGTCAGCGGCAGTCCGTCTCGCTCCGGAATTTCGCTATTCTCTGTAAAAATTAATTTCCACATCGCAAAGGAGCGCTCCGGGGCGATATAAAAGGGTCTGATTTGCCCGTGTGCTGCGAGCCGCGCAGCCGAAGCGGCGAATGCGACGGCACTTTGATGCTTTAGTGCTCCAGACGCAGCTCCTCTCCTTCACCCTCCCCTATTTTTATCTCCATTTACCATGACGTCATATCCCCCCCCCCTATATTTTATTCCCGCGCAAAAATCTTTCTCCCTCGCAGTTTAAATATGTTATTTAATTAATACGCCCGTCCCGTCAAACCCACCCTCGCGCCGCCTTTAGCGAACGTTCCCGGGCACTTAGCTGTCTCTCGGAGCGCGGCAGCTCGTTATTCCACGTCCATCGAAACACCGAACTTCTTCAACTCTTCCTCCTTTATTTCGCAATGTTTTATTTGGGACTTCTGCCGCAACAACCTCCTCCGCCGTATCATTGTTCGCGATCCACCATTTCTCTTTCTCGCGCTCCTTCGCGTTCCATCGCATTTTTCATTCTACCTTTTTCTTCCATTTCTTCTTTTTTTTTTTTTTCTTCTTGTTTCCTACCGTATGAGACCTTTTCGGCACGTACATAACCACGTACTCTCGACTTTTCCGCGCAACCATGTACCATATTCCCTTCGCTGCACTCTTATACATACCCTCGGAATTCTCGTACTCCCCCGTTCTCTTTCTTCTCGTTCTCCGCGTCCTCCATTTTTTTTTTCTTCTTTTTTCACATTTTTTTTGTTCAGCCTTCCGCGTTGGCAGGAGGGTATCGGAGGATTAGTGCCCTCATGGGAATTCGCCTCCCGGTGTCTGTCTCTCGCCCCCCCCCCCCCCCCCTTATTCTCCGCAGGTCTGCGCTTCACCGACGTTACTTTGTACCGGGGTACATACCGTGCGCCGGGGGGGGGGGGGGGGGGTGGAGTGGGTGTTCGTATCTCGTACACGAAGAATGAAAAACCCATCGACGTTTCGATGCGTCCGAGCGAAAAAGCTGAGCTTCGCCGAAGAGGGACGTGCATGTCTCATCTCCCGTTTTGCCCCCCCCCCCCCCCCATCGCGCCACCGTTCATCCCCCTTGCTCCGTCTGCGATACTTCCATACTTACCTCTTTCCGCTCCCTAATACGTTGGTATCCTGCCTGCGGATACCTCGGAAATTCAACCAGGAATTCACTCGATTTTTCTTTCTCGAATATCAAGAATTGCACATTCTCCTCCTCCCCACCCCCCCCCCCCCCCCCCTTACATACACGCAAAACCGAGTATGTGTATTTGCGTGTATGTAACTGTACCGTTGAGACGTTTGCACGGTTTCTTTGCCGGTGACAGTAGACGAGCGTGAGAGGAGAAGGAAATCTCTATTTCCTCTCTTCGGTGGAAAGATACACATCGAATTACTCCCGTAGGATATCGCGAATACGTTCCCTGTGAAACGTCGAATCATTCGAAGGCTCTTTCGTTCGCCGAGCCCTTTTATTTGTTTCACTTTCTTTCTGAGCTTTCCCAAGCCCCGATAACTGTTTCCCCTGTTATGCTACTCGAGTACTATTCTGTGTGTGTCTCGGTGGGTCGTGCACAATAATGCAGCGCCCAAGAACTCTCCGCACTATCGTTTGTATCGTTTTGTGCAATGAAACTCATTTTCCGACCGGAGATACGTCACTTGCTGTTTGCAAAGCTCATTTTTTGAAGAGAAGTAACGTATTCCGTAAAAAAAAAAAATGAGATTTCCGGTTGACGTTTTTTTGGGTATGAAGTCACGTCCGGCCGAAGACTGAGATTTCTGAACCGGAAGTGAAGTCACTTTCGGTCGAAGAGTGAGATTTCCGAACCGGAAGTGGAGTCACTTCCGGTCCAAGAGTGAGATTTCCGAACCGGAAGTGATGCACTTCCGGTCGAAGAATGAGATTTCCGAATCGGAAGTGACGCACTTCCGGTTTGTCATTACTTCCGGTCAAAGACTGTCATTTCCGAACCGAATGTGACGTACTTCCGGCATGACGTTACGTCCGGTCGGAGACTGGTATTTCCGAACCGGAAGTGACCTATTTCCGTCGTGACGTCACTTCCGACCGAAAAATAAGATTTTTAAATCGGCGACGATGTATTTCCGGTAAATCGCCGAAACCCGAAAATTCACGCGATTTTTCTTTCTTGAATTTTAAGAACTGCACATTCTCTCCCCCCCCCCCCCCCCCTCCCCACCGAGCATGTGTATTTGCGTGTATGTAACTGCACCATCGAGACGTTTCTACGTTTTCTTTGCCAGTGACAGTAGACGAGTCTGAGAGGAGACAGAAAGAAATCTCTATTTCCTCTTTTCCATGGAAAAATACACATCGAATTACTCCCGCAGGATATACCGAACACTCTCGGGAATGCGGAGGGAAGCTCTGTGAAACGTCGAATCATTCGAGGGCACTTCCCTCGTCGAGGCCTTTTATTTTTATTTTTTCACTTTCTTTTTGCGGCCTGTCGGGAACAGCGGAGAAGAGGTCGCTGAAATAAGGGTTGGAAGCCGGAAACGCGTATTGTCGGTTCTCCGATGGCTGCTATCGGTTGGTTGGCGCTGCACGTCGCGATGCATTGCACTGATGCCGTTCGATAGGATCGAGCAATTAGGGTAATTCGGGATGATGCGCCGCGTCGGTGATGTGGCGCCGATCGGAGCGGTCTCGTGGAAGAACGGATCGCTCAATGGTTCACGGCGGCTTAAAGTCGATTGGTTTTAGGCACGAGAAAGGGGTTTTATTTATTTCTCGGCGGTAAGAGATTGCATCGGGAATCAACGAAGTTCGATCGTTCTTAGCGACGTTTCGATCATGTAGAAAAATTCACAGGTCGAAAAGTACATTTACAACAAATTATTTTATTAATTTAACGTTTTTTAAATGAATTATGTGATAATTCTATAATAAACTTTGTAATACATTATTGAGTTAATTAAAAAATTATCCAACGCTGTCGGTGGATACGTTCGTCGACCTTTTGGCCTGTAAAGTAATTTCATCCTCTTTGAGGATTGGCACCCTTTTTAAGAATGCACGACACATACATTCCCAACCAAAAGCTCAACTCGATCAAAATTTCGGTACTTCGCTGTATGTCAAAAAATCTTTTTAAAAAATCAGTCGCACTAATGACCTGAAGACTTTTGACGTCAAGACTTTTGACGTTTTAATTTTGCATAATAATGATGCCAAAAAGTTATTAACAAATGATTTCTAAATTGTTCGAGAGAAATAAAAGAAATCTTTCGGGCTCTCATTTAAAATCATCTTTAATACAGTTGATTTTTTGTAAGATTTTTGTAACGTCAGCAAGTGTTGAAATTCTCACTGAATCTCGCTTTTGGCTGGGAATGTACGTGTGATGAATTCTTAATCGAGTTTATTTAAATTTGTTTGCCAAATTCACATTTTACCTTTTTTTACATTTTTTTTGTTTTTTTTTTTTGAAGTTGTACCTGCCGATTTTCCCTTTGACAAAAAAAGCATAGTCGTGTCACCCGGAATTACCCTGTATCGATTAGTCCATCCGCCTTGCTTCATCCTCGCACGCGAATACGCACTCGAACTGCACCGCCGTTATCGCAGCATCCTTCTCTCTCCGTCACACGGGGCATGAGAGGGAGGAATCTCTTTAATCCAAAGGGTCGGACGGCAGAATGCGTGAATTATTCACGAGACATATCGCCGCGAGCGTGTAACACTCCGAAGTACTCCCGCTGCGAGACGAGAGCGCGAGAGCACGCCGGAGTTACCCCTCTGGCTATTTCTTTCTCTGTATTATCTCGGCTGTGTTTTCCCTCTCGCATCTCTTTTATTCTTTTCATTATTTTTTTTTTATTTATTTTTTTTTTTTTTATGAAACATTCGACATTTGCTCTCAAACATTCAACATTTGCTTCAACAACTCTCGTCGTTCCGATACAAAGCCAACTCGAGAAAATTGCCATAGAAGAAAGAAACTGGCGTAACAGAATGTCGCGTCGACAGGAGAAAACAAAAAACTTGCGCAAAACTTTTCCACACATTTCTGTGTGTATGTGTGTGTATATATATATATATATATATATATATATATATATATATATATATATATATATATATATATATATGTATTATATATATATATTTCGGGAGGTTGCGCGTTTCTTTATTTGTTCGTTTGTTTGCAGTTTGCAAGAATGCAGGTAATGCCCACAGGGTACCATTTACCAAGCCTTGATAACTGTTCCCCTATTATACTACTCTGGTACTATTTTGTATGTCTACGGTGAGTCGTAGACAATAAGGCAGCGCACAAAAACGCGTACGCACTATTGTCGTGTGCAAAGAATTAATTTTCCGGCCGGTAATACGTTACTTTCCGTTCGGAAAGCTCATTTTTCGAGCGGAAATAAGGTATTTCGTAAAAAAAAAAAAAAAAAAGATTTGCGGATGATGTATTTCCGGTATGACGTCACTTCCGGTCGAAGAATAAGATTTCCGAGCCGGACGTGATGTACTTCCGGCCGAAGAATGAGATTTCCGAGTCGGAAGTGACGTACTTCCGGTATGACGTCAGTTCCGGTCGAAGAGTTCGATTTCCGAACCGGCGATGACGGATTTCCGGTAAATCTCCGAAAAGTTAAATAACCCTTTTCTAATTTCCTGAGGCGCCCAACAACCTGCTAATATATATATATACACATACACATATAGATATGACTGTAGGAGACATGAAAAAGTACATTTCGTTCTTATCCTCCCTTATCGACACGCACAGCTCTATCTCGTCCCGTTGGCTCATCAATCATCGTCACGCTCGAACTTTCTTTCGTACATCCAACATTTATAGCCAAACCGGTGTTACCTTGAAATTAAATTTATCTCTCGCCCTCCCGCGGGTAAAACGCGTCGGTGCGCTCAAGCAATTCGCACGCGCGCGCGCGCGCGCGCGCGCACGCACACACACACACACACACACACACACACACACACACACACACACACACACACACACACACACACACACACACACACACACACACACACACACACACACACACACACACACACACACACACATATATATATATATATATATATATATATATATATATATATATATATATATATATATATATATATACACAATGATTTCATATAGTATGAGCCAACGAAAAGAATGAACGAAGGAAAAAGAAGAACGGTAGAAAAATTGATGAGAAACACTCTCCCTCGCGCGCTTTGCCGCGAGAATCGGAGTGGGCGAGGAGAAGCCCACCCCTTGCTCACACGTGCCGCACCGGCGATATCAACCCCCGTACGGTGTGCCGCAGTATCTGTATGCGCTGCGCACGGACACCGGTAGTAACGCTACATGACCGCGTCACTTCAACATCCACGAAGCAAACGAGAAGCAGCGGCTATGTACCGTTCCGAACTCTCTCTCTCTCTACTCTCTCTCTCTCTCGACTCTCTCTCTCGTCTCTTCTTCAAACCCTCCCCCATCCGCCGGCCGTCCCTCGAACGTCCCGAAATCCGTGGCGCATCGTAAATCTTGCAACGAGAACGTCCGACCAGTCTCCGCGCCCGATTCGAAGCCACCCCCTTCGCAGCAGAAGCAGCAGCCGCAGCATCCGGTCGCGCCGAACGCGAGTACCATTATACTCACTAGTCAGTTTCTCGAGGACCCATCCCAGCTAACGAGATAGCCGGCCGCCCCGCACTGCGTCTCTCCGGTGGTTCGCTTGTAACGACGATGTACAGGTACACCGGAAGTAACCGAGCAACCCCTTCCATTTACGAATTCCGAGCGGCCCCTTTCCATTGCGAATTCCGAATCCCATTTGCACGGGATTCACGGGATTCGTGGGCGATTCTTAAAATCAAGGGGCCGATTCTAAACACGAGGATTCGGGAGACCGTCGCGGCGGAGATGGCTTCGGATGATACCGTTGATTGATCTCGGGACTGCGGAGAGGAGGCGTCGTTGGCGCGAGATCCAGCGATCGCGACGGAACATATTTGATTTTAATAGAAATTGAGTTTATAACAAATACTCATTGCCATTGGCGGAATTACCATTTTAAATCTTTTTGATTTTGAAAAGGACTTGTCTAGCGTTTTGCCGGAATTACCATTTTGCACCATTTTTTTTTTGGTTTTTTTTTTTTCTAAAATTAATGTAGCGGATTAATATCGCCTCTTGCAAAGAAGTCACACTATGTCAAGTAAATTTGTAAGAGTGCCTAAATCGCTGGGTCCGTCTTGCCCCACTCTCCCTCCTGCTTTCGGCTTAACTATGCATACATCTATATATACCTATATAAATATATATATCTATATAATTATGATCTATGGATCGCGAGTGGCAAAAAAATATTTGATTTGAATAAAAATCAATTAAACAAAAAACACCCTCACTATAATTGCCGAAATGACCATTTTGCCCCATTTATTTCTTGTTTCCCACAAAGTCGAAAAAAAACTAGTCTAGCGAACTAATTTCGCGTCTTGCAAAGTCAAAGCATGTAAAATTAACTGGTAAGACTGCCTGAGTCGCCTGGTCCATCTTGCCCCACTCCGTCCCTTATTTTCGGCTTAACTATGCGCGCATACATATGTGCGCATACATACGTCTATATGTATGTAGTTATGCAGTCGTCGAATGCACCGGCATATCGTGTATAGAGTTATAGCCGATTGAAAGGGCTTCACGTGCGGGACGTGCGGAGGGAGCGGAGCCACTGAGTTATGAAAGGGATGATCAGGTGGCCGGGAATAGACGGTCGATCGGTTGAGCGGGGGCGCGTTGTTTGCACTGCCGAGGAAGAGGCTGGTGGGGCGGGCGCCGTACAACCGATCCCGATATCTCTCGATCGCTCTCACCTCGTTATATCATCGATTGGTACGACTTGCTGCGATTGTAACTCCGCAACTGCAGCTGCACACCCTCCACCTGATGCCATATTTCCATCGAGTTTGTCGAACCGCCCGCGCGCACGTCCATTCGTCAATTCCGACCGTAGTTGGGTTGTATGCATGTGTGTATATACGCATATATTCACGTCAAGTCCGTGCCATCCACCGAGGAACGATTCGCGAGGATCGTTTATATCAAACTGCGCGGGTTTATTTAAGCAACTAGTGTGCATATGTCTCGCAAACAAGATTCGCACGCCTCGCGTCCCTTTCCCATCGACTAGTGAGCTTCGCTTAATTATTCGTCTCGAGGACCGACGGCGCTGATTTATTTTTAATAAATATTTCTATCGAAACGGAATATTAAAAGATCATTAATGGTTTTGTGGACATTGACTGAAAAAATATTCGCTTGCGGACTGCCAAAGGAATTTTTGTTTAATTTTAATTCTACTTTTTGAATCTTATGATTCCATATTCCATATGACATTGAAACAACGACAGCAAGAGCGTTGAGATCACATGTTATCAATGTCTTAGTGAATTTTTTCAATCCTGTAACGAATTGTTTCAATCCCGTATTGAATTATTTTAGTCCCGTATTGAATTGTTTCAATCCCGTATCGAATTGTTTCAATCCCGTATTGAATAGTTTCAATCCCGCATTGAACAGTTTCAATCCCGTATTGAGTTCTTTTCAATCGCGTATCGAACTGTTTCAAACTCATATTGAATTGCTTTAATCTCGTATTAAATTAATCCAACCTCGTATTAAATGAATCCAACCTCGTATTGAATTGTTTCAATCCCGCATTGAATAGTTTCAATCCCGCATTGAACAGTTTCAATCACGTATTAAATTGTTTCAATCTTTTATAAAATTTCGATAAATATTTTTATCGAAACGCAATATTAAAAGATTATAAAACTTTTTATGGACATACACTGAAAAAAAGATTCCTTTAAAATAAAAAAAAAAAAAGGAAAAGATTATTAAACAATTTTATGGACGTCGATTTTTTTTTTAACCAGAATTTCCCAAGGAGGGAATAATAAATTTCAAGCGTACTTATCGGCTGAAAAATAAATGTACAGCATAAAAAACAAAATGATGTCATTTTTCAGACTGACTCGGGCTTTCCTTCACGTGCACTTTTTTTTTTTTTTTTTTGCCCCTCATGGTTTTTCTTCGTATCCGTTATGTTTACGAGGAAATATGCATCGCGAGTTCGCGAAGTAAAGTTTCGCCCCCGCGTTTGCCCCGAAGAGATTTCCCGTATAGCTGAGTTCGGAGTTAATACCCACAGGGCTGGATGGGCTGCAGGGCTTTACAATAGTCATCCTTAAATCCAGGAAACGTTATGTATATCATTCTCACTCTGTCCGCTGTTATTTTAACGAGCTCGGCTGCCGCTCGTACGTTACAAGTACATATAGATAACTGCGTACGTACGCTAAAATAATAATGGCCGTGTTATAAAGGGTCTGTGTACGTTTGTTTTATGAAGAGAGCCTGGAAGAGCGATAAAGCCCCGCGTATACGCTCCGCGGATAGGGAGAATACGAGACGGGCGCGTATCTTACTCCCTCGCTTGCTCTCATTCTGATCGGCACACTCCGCTGCGATAAAAGAAAAAACAAAACAAAAAAAAAATTAAAGAAAAAACTGGGACTTCTCGGAATTCTCGCGCCTGCGCAGTGGCGCACGTACGGAGAACACATTACGATTGAAGCGTGTGTGTCCCTTTCGTTACGTTTCAATCCAAATCTTTTAGCATCTGGTCTGCTTTTTGTTTTTCCATGTGATCGTATTCACATACGTCTACATTATGATATTAAGTGTGCTCGATTTTTGGAGCCAAGTTTTAGAGCGCGCCCTTCAAATATGGAATTCGATTAGTGCGAATACTACCAAATATTTGCTATATTCATTTCTGCTCGCATGAAACTCCCATATCACTTGAGTGCTGCGTCCCTGAATCGACTTGCATTTTATTGGAGGAAATTTGGAGAAAAAAAAGTTTTTTTTTTTTTTTTTAATTCAAATTAAAAGCTCCTATGAATGTACGTATTATATTATTGTTAAGAAAGAACTGTTTACACATGAATCGATGAATAACGATAAAATTCGCGTGAAAATAAAACCTCTCGCGTTCAATCGATATTTATTCAATTGAATCAAGGCGATCGAATCGCGGGATAATTCGACGTCGCTCATCCCTTGCAATATTCGCTTTGCCTCGTGTGAAACCATCGTGTTATCGAATGCCACGCAATTAAATTAGCTTCTGTTTGCTTCAAGCTAATTTTATGTACATAAAATTTCTGAAATATAAAATAAATTGCTTTTACGAATATTACCCGATTGTAATTATCATTATTATTCGATACGAATGAAAATTTGCACACGTTCTGCGCTCATTGAAAAATTTAATTTAAAAAAAAATCGATAAATGCCGACGAAGTTCGTGTTGAAAATTTAGGCGAAACTGCTCCCGATAAAACGATATATATTTAAGTTAATGTGAAACCATCGTATTACCGAATGCCACGTAATTAAATTAGCTTCTGTTTACCTCGAGCAAATTTTATATTTTAAATTTCAAAAAATTCAAATTAATTGCCTTTACGAATATACTCGAGTTTACTTATTATTATTCGATACAAATTAAAATGTGTACACGTGCTGCGTTCATTGAAATTTTCACCAAAAAGACATAATAAAAAAAAAAATCGAAAAAACACGATAAATCCCGAGGAAGTTAGTGTTGAAAATTTATGAGAAACCCCCGCGTTAAAACTATATATATTTAAGTTAATGTAAAACCAACGTATTACCGAGTGTTACGTAATTAAATTAGCTTCTCTTTACTACAGGCAAACGTTATATTTAATCATTTCAAAAGTTCAAATTCATCACCTTCTACGAATACACCCAAGAGTACTTACTATTGTTACTCGATTCGAATTAAAATTTGTCCAAGTGTTCCGTTCATTGAAATTTTCTTCAAAAAGACGCAATAAAAAGAATTTTTTTAATCGATAAATCTCAACCAAGTTCGTGTCGACTATTCAAGAGAAACGGCTCGCGTTAAAACGATATATATTTAAGTCAACGCAATCGAATCAGGAGATAACTCGACTGGCGTCACTCGTTTCAAACTTAATATTAAAAAATGTAAAGATTTCAAAAAGTTCAAATCAATAGCTTCTACGAATATACCCAAGTGTACTTACTATTATTATTCGATTCGAATTAAAATTTGTCCAAGTTCCGTTCCGTTCCTTGAAGTTCCGTTCATTGAAATTTTCTTCAAAAAGACATAATCTTAAAAAAAAAAGTTCTTAAAATCTTTAAAAAATCTTAAAAAATAAAAAATCGATAAATCCCAACGAAGTTCGTGCTGAAGATTTAAGACAAACAGCTCGCGTTAAAACGATATATATTTAAGTCAACGCCATCGAATCAGGCAATAACTCGACTGGCGTCACTCGTTTCAAACTTAATATTAAAAAATGTAAAGAGTTCAAAAAGTTCAAATCAATAGCTTCTACGAATATACCCAAGTGTACTTACTATTATTATTCGATTCGAATTAAAATTTGTCCAAGTTCCGTTCCATTCCTTGAAGTTCCGTTCATTGAAATTTTCTTCAAAAAGACATAATCTTAAAGAAAAAAAAAAAGTTCTTAAAATCTTTAAAAAATCGATAAATCCCAACGAAGTTCGTGCTGAAGATTTAAGACAAACAGCTCGCGTTAAAACGATATGTATTTAAGTTAACGCGATCGAATCGGGAGATAACTCGACTGGCGTCACTCGTTTCTTCGCTAAACGAATTTCGTATCGAACTCCTGTCGATCTTCTCTCGCTCGCATCCTTCTCGGTTGTCTCGCCGGCCCGGTGCGAGGGCCCGAGGCTACGTGTGCACATACGACGAGTACGCCGAGGACGTCGACCAGAGCCGGCGTTGGCGAGGGCAACGTTCCGCTCGATAAATTAATCCAATCTTGACTCCCACGCGAACGCGCAATGCTCGTGCACTTCCTCTTCTGCTCGTCGCTTCTGCCGCCTTTTTTTTAGCCCCCCCCCGATTGTCGTTCCTCGCTTCATACTCGTGTCCCGTCAATGGTAAGCGGCGAAGATTGAGCCTGTCGCATTTGTTCCGTACGTGGCGACTGAATGCTTGAAAAATTCGAAAATTTTAGGCGACAGTTTGGCTATCTCGAAGCTGAGGCGTCCCTTTGCGATAGACGAGAAAACGAGAGATACGGAATATAAGCGGCGTGACGAAAGTCACGTACGCCACACCGCAGACTCTGTCGCGTTCGTTCGAGGGAGGTTTCTGCCTTGTTGGCTCGAAAAATCCTCGATTCTTCGAGAAAATGTTCTTGGAAAAATATTACAAATTTTAATTCATTAGTTAATTGAATTAAAAAAAAAATTATTCATGAAATTTAGATAGGGCAGATTTAGATTTTTCGTGGTCTGACCGGAAATACGTCACTTGCATAGTGAAAAAAAAATTGCACTCTTTACAAAAAAAAATTATTGTCGACAGACGTCCACAATTTTTTATTTCTTAATTTTCCAGTTTTACAAACAAAAGTACAAAGTAGAATCGTCAATGATACAGGAAATAAAAAGGACAAGTTCGATATATTCAAATAAGTGACAAACGATTTTGTCACTTATTTGACAAAATTATTTTGACGAAATTTTGCATTTTGATTTTGTGAAATTATTTTTTACTGTTCGCGGTTTGAAAATTTCATTTTTCGAGCGGAAGTGACGTCATACCGGAAATACGTCACTACTGGACCGAAAATCACATTCTTCGAACGGAAGCGACGTAATTCCGGAAATACTTCACTTCCAGTTTGAAAATCTCGTTTTTTGAACCGGAAGTGACGTCACACTGAAAATTTGTCACTGTTGCATAAAAAAAAGAGATTTGCGGACCGGAAGTAACGTATTTCTGGTCGAAAACAGTACACAACGACACTAGTGCGATAAAACTTTTTCTGAAGAGTGTGACTTTGCAGAACTGAGCCAAAAGTGCGCGTTGCCAATCACACGAGTTGAGACAAGGTTTTTTTTTTATATATATAAACAAAAAAAATTCATAGATCTATTTAAATATTTCGACATCGGACTTTTGTCACTTATTTATCGATACTCAGAGATGCTCCGTACATTTTTTGGAGTGCAATGTTTTTATTGTACTCCGAAAAAAAATTAGACAAATTAATAAATTAATGAGTCGCTCAATCGGTAACGGAAAACACCATAAACACTCTTATTTGATTCCTCAGGCTCAGGGGCAAAAAAAACTAATTAGCACCCACGCCTCTGATTAGTTCCACGTCGAGCGCTGCTAATTTACCTTTGACAAGAAAGTTTTAGCAGCGTTGAAAAGAAAAAAATGGTGATTACAGTTTTTCGTTACCGACCGGGTCAGCGCGCCGATGGTGTCGAGGCACGTTTCGCATCTTCTCAAATCCCCGTCCCCGCCGCCGCCGCGTCCAGTCACTTCCGATCGAGACATCTCGAATTATCGTAAAGTTCGAACAAGCACTGCACTGAATACCAATATGATTTTTTTTTTTTTTCACCTTCCCCCATAAATCGGTAGAAATACCTTGCACCTTAACCACCCCTCTTATCCAACATCGTGTACGCTCCTCCCCCGGTCCCGGTTGGAAAGTCACGAGATCGAGAAAAACGTGCGGCCGCAGTCTGATGTTCTCTTTAACGGACTCGAGAATATACAAGTACGTACAATCAAACTTTCCACAAGTTAAAAGTTATCACACCTTTGCCTCCTGTCTAGCCTGAGGCAAATCGAGCGTCGAGTCTGTTGCACAGCACAGCTCGAGGAGAACATGATAATTTGTCTCAGAATAAAACGAAATCTACGAAAGAGCGTAAAAACACGTTTTTTTTACTCATTAAAATTTGGAGCCCTATCGGCGGTGTAAAAAAAAACATGTTTTACTCGTGAAAATTTTGACCGTATCGTCGACGCTGAAACATGCTTTTACTCATGAAAATTTTGACCGTATCGGTGGCCTAAAAACATGTTTTTTTCCCCATGAAAATTTTGTCGCATCGACGGCGTAAAAAAACATGTTTTTCCTCGTGAATATTTTGACCTTATCGGCGGCGTAAAAACATGTGTGTTACTCATGAAAATATCGACCAGCATCGTCGGTGTAAAACGATGATTTTTTTTATTTATGAAAATTTCGAGCGTATCGATAGCCTAAGAACATGTATTATATTACGCCCGAAAATATTGAGCGTATCGTCGGTGAGTCCCGTGCCGAAGAACGAGGCTTTCGCCGCAGAGCCCGTAAGACGGGAAAATTGAGATGGGATTCGATGAAGCGAGATCGGCGGGCAGTGAGGTTTTTGTCTTTGGGCGACCATACGAAAGGGAAGAAAAGTCGTGCGAAACCCGACACAGAGAGTCCTTCCGCAGCATCCACCTTTTTTCGTTGGCGAAGTAGGTGGGTGTGTGCAGACTACACGGACAGACAGAGGGTTTCCGCGGAATGGCAGGGGAGGGAACCGTGCAGAGGCATCGTAGAGGCTCCCGTAGAGACGCGACCTGAAAAATTGATGTGCGCCGAGCGCCCAACGAAACTCCGAGGAGCAACGGGCTGTACAGACCGGCTGTGGCAGATTTCTCCGCAGCCTTTCTCCGGAATCTCGAAAGGGGATTCTCGAGGACGGCGACGAGTACTGTGCGCGAGAAAGGGCGCGATAAGCTATGGCAAGTTCGAGCTAACCGGGCTGTAGCGGCGCGAGCGGGGCAAAACGGAACACCCGTCTTGCGAACTTGATCAAAGTACCGGAGCGTTAAGGGCGTGTGACACACACGTACAATGTTAATAAAAAAATCTCTTTGAAAATTACTGAACAGTATCGGAAGCTTTTTTACACAAACTGCTTTTGAAATTTCATATATACATATGCGTCGCAATTTTACAGTAAAATTAGTATTTTTTTTGATCGATATTTTTATAAATATCGGACGAAAGATTTGTAATCTTAATATCTTGTATTTAATGTTCAATTAATGTTCAATTAATGTTCAAATAATGTGAGGAAATCTCAATTTCCCGTAAATTCAATTTACATGTTTTTTTTTTACAGTGTAACAATGCTCTGACGGTAACAAATCGCTCTCCCTATTTTCTCCGTGATCGTTGATGCTGCGACCAAAATCAAATTAGATTTTTGTAGTCAATAGATATAAGTATGAAAACCTAATTTGCTTTAGCTCGTCGTATCAATCGTTTTAGAGAAAATAGGGAAGGCGATTTGTTACCGACTGAGTCTGTGCCAAATCCCCATAAATCGGAGCCTGGCCAGAACATGATCGAAACCTCGTCAGACCTTTTGCGGACCTCGTCGCGAACTAATATGACGCTCAAAAAATGTCTATCGGGACGAGGGGCAAAACGGCTTATCTTAGCCATTTTTTTTTTTTGTAGCTATTTTTTCAAACTAGTTTCGATATATATAAATGCCAGTTATATTTTTTTCAATATAATTTTAATACACGAAAAGATATTTTTCATTTTTGTTTATATACAAAAGTAGATTGTTTTTAGCTATATTTTTTAGACATAATTTTAATACATCAAAATGTTGGTTATATTTTTTTTAATATATTTTTAATATATTTTTAATATATTTTTCGCATATACGTATTTTCGGTGCGGACCTTTGAATCTCGACCGGAAGAGACTGGTCCGTCTCGCCCCGCCCTCCCCCGTTCGCGTGGCCGCGGTCGAGGGAAGAAATCCCATCCACGCGAAGCTTTTCCACGTTGGAAGAGCCTTCTTCTCAACCCTTCGGTATCTATATCTGTATCTGCGAGCGTCCGTATAATCCCTTACGATAACCCGGAACGGCCGAATCGAGGATTGCGAAAGATTCCTCCGATGGCTCCGTGCAGTTCCCAACATCTTCAGATTTCAAGCTTTGATTATCTTTTTCTCTCCGTCTGTCTCCTCCTCTGTTTACTTCAATCCTCTTGAGGAACTTTCAAAACGGGTATCGTCACTTCTCGCGCCCTAGATCTGCCGTCCAAGATTGTTCCAACAAACGTGTATACGAGACAGTCGCCGAAGGGTGTAGAGGAGAAAAAAAAATATATATATATATATATATATATATATATATATATAAGCTGTAATGTGCGGAGGAGAAAAATCTGGCGCCCCGGAGGTGGCACGAGACACCCGAAGAGATTCCTTCTCGCCCTCCTTCCGCCTTTACTCTTTCTCGTGCGATCTTCCTTCCGGATCTTATTCCGCTGGAAAACTCGCGAGATGGTGAAAGTGCTGAGAATCACATACGTATGTATACATGAACACCTATAGTCCGGCGATCTCCGGACCATCCCAAAGATACCCGGGAACGCTTAAGCTACGGCTCACCGATTCGTACTCCCGATATGTGCGAGGGCTTACCCTCTCCGGAGAATCCGAGTCGGGTCACTCTTTTTTTTTTCCCTCGGCAGCTCGAGGAGCTACTGCGAGCAATGAAATAAAAGTGGTGAATCGAACCGAGATATAAAATCGCTGTTCCACCGCGATTCAGGTCGAGCCATGCGGGCACAGACGTCTGGTTATACACGAAACGTTTATGTTTCGGAGAGAAAAATAAAGGGAGGGGAGGTAAGAAACCAAGCACGGGCATGTCGCATGTGTCTCTATTTCGGGGGGCTTTTATCGTATTTCATTGAGATCATTTTTTGTACGAAGGGTACGTGCTTCAGTTGGAGGTACATTTGCTCTTAGAGTCGGCTGCCTGTTTGTTTGTTCTCAGTCGATTCGAGTCGGTCTCAGTCTTTTAGGTGGCCGTCCGAGATGGATCACTTTTAGGTGGCCATTCGAGATGGACGACTTTTAGGTGGCCATTCGAGATGGACGACTTTTAGGTGGCCATTCGAGATGGACCACTTTTAGGTGGCCATTCGAGATGAACCACTTTTAGGTGGCCATCCGAGATTGACCACTTTTAGGTGACCATCCGAGATGAACCACTTTGAGGTGGCTATTCGAGATGGATCACTTTTAGGTGGCTATTCGAGATTGACCACTTCTAGGCGGCCATCCGAGATGAACCACTTTTAGGTGGCGATCCGAGATGGACCACTTTCAGGTGGTTATCTGAGATGGACCACTTTTAGGTGGCTATCCGAGATGGACCACTCTTATAAAGATATACTTTTTCTGAATCCGGTGAGTCAAAAAACGTAATGATCAACTTCGGAGAAGTTGACAATCTACATATATTCGAGATCAAACCGATAATGTAAGTCTTACAAATGTACGACTAAAATCAAGTAGGTATGAAAAAAGAAGTAGTTTCATGCTCTAAGATATTAATAACCGTCCCGCTGAAAAATAATCGCGCTTAATCTCGTCTTCGGAATTCTGAAGTTGAGTTTCTGAATTCTACGTCGTAAAAGCGTCAAAGTTCGATCTCAAGTGTGATCTCAAATTCAAACTGACGTCTCAAAATTCGACCCTTAATCCTCACTTCTCCCCGTTCGCATCGTTCGAAGCCCTCCTTATTTCTGTCTCTTCGACAGAGTCATCCGATACTTCATTCCGGCGACTCTTAGGTAAACTCCCATGATCGTCTGCGACCGATTTCCAGGACGAAATAAGGAAACAAGACAAGCATGGGAACGCGGTAAAAGAGATGAAGATGTCTCGTTGAGATGGTCCTCTGGCCAAGGTGAAGAGGCACTTTCCGGCGATCCTCCGCGTTTTATCGCGTGTGTCTCAATGGCGCTCGGTGTCTTATTCCGGCAAAAAGGAGAGGCTAGAACCGGTAGAGGCGGAAGGCGTCCTGAGATATGCGGACACACTTAGCCCTCGGACCCGGCGGCATCCGGTATAGAAATCGTCCCATCCCTCCGGCCGAGGGAGACTTTATCTCGGATTCCCGGGAATGTCCCGGAGGGAGCTCCTCGAAGCGTCCATGGACCGATGCAATATTTCGCGGGTCGGATGGACGCTCCGGGATCCTCCGGAAGTCCATTACACTTCTCAACCACTTCGTCCTCCGTTCCGACCTTTGGCTATCCTTCGCCGGCGGTAACTCGGACAATCATAACTTTTGGCCCCTTTGAACCCGCGCAGTACCAACACTGTCGTACGGCCACGACGACGAGGATGACTGTGCGGACCGACGTGGAGGAGCAGCGGGAGGAAGAGACGTCGCTCCGCGCGCGGAGACGCCGTGCTCTTATTCCGGTTTGCGCCGATTTCGAAGATCGTCCATGCGGAAAATTACTTTGCACCGGATGCCGATTGGAGCAAATGGAGTAACGGAGGTGTACTTGGACGGAGGATGGAGCAGGGCGGGGAAAGTACACGAACGCGCGGATGGAAAGGAGGAGGGGACAAAAGGATAGGAAGTCGCGGGAGAGGAAAGGATAAATGAGGAGAACGGGACGGACGGAAAAAATACATGCCGAGGCAAACCCGGAGCTGGAGCGGAGTCAGCTCGGGAAGCTAGCGCGACAGTGGCGCGGGGCTCGTTAGTTATTTGTTTTACGGACTCGTACACGATATTCTGCTCAACTTTGCCCATAGTGCACGGCGGAAGAAAAAACAAATACTGCGAAGGATTCACTGGGAAAATCTTGATACGGGGGATTACAGAAGTCGAAAATATATCCCTGTGTGTGTGTGTCAGGTTAGTTTTCATGCGAGAACATGAGACGTGTGCTGGCAGGGTGAAGTTTTTTTATTCCTCCTCTTTTTCAAAAAAAAAAGCTCGCCTGGCTGGACGAGTGAGCTGATTACGGGTTTACCAGCTCCCCTGTCTCATCACTCGGTATTATCCTTCGGGGTATATTTTTTCATTCTCCGTCGAGGGTAAAAATACGTTGTTATTTTTTTAACGGACAGTAGGAGGGCTGATGGTTTTCATGTTTGTTCTACCGAAATGCCTTTTTTCTCGTGCGTTACTCGAAGCTCATGGAAAAGAGGGTACATTTAAATGTCGGCTGGTTACAACTTTATCGAATCGTGGCCTGACCGCATAGCAACACTACGGCGATGGAGATCCGAGGTGCGGTTGGCCGACGATTGGTTGTTAGTTGGATTGGTTGTTCGTTGAAATAATTCAGCATTGGCTGAACTGCCGATTGACAACCACTTCAAGATTGGGCTCGATAGTTCGCAAAACGCAGCTCACCAGAGTTGAGCCGACTTTTGGCGGAGGATCCGATAGCGATGCTAAAAAATAGATGGAATTACGAGCTCCTGAAATATTCTTTTGCCCTAGATTTTTACTCAAGAAATCCAGATGATAGCTCTTCATCTAGCTTTTTCAATCGCGTCATATACCCTGCACCCTGTATATTTCTTGCAGTAGAACATGACAACTGAGTTGTCCCGCGAAGTAAAGATTCGTTTTTTCGCGGAAAGAAATCGTTTTTTAAAAATACGCAACATCACTCATTTTTGCAATATTGGTTATAAAGACTCCCGAAAAAGTTTTGAGGACACCACCTATACAAATAAGTCAATACAAATAAGTAAAAAAAAATACGATTCCTGCAATGATGCAGGGCGAATTTTTATTTGTATCAAGAAATTAAAGCTTCAAGAAAAAAAAAAAAAGACAAAACCCTTAGAGCCAAAAGTAACCCTACACTGCATGTGTATGTCTGCGTGTCGGCAGGGGATGACGGTCGAGGGAGGGGGAGGGAGAGTTTGGTATTCGGCGATGAGAAAACCGAATACAGAAGAAAGCACCGGAGAATAGAAACTACAAGCCCGAGGTTCTCGGCCCTTTGACTCTCGTCGTGGCACGGTCTTACCCTCGGAGGGTAGAAACTGGAGTGCCCCGAGGCGAAATTCATTTCAAAGACTGCAGGTCCTCCTGGCTTGCACGCTTCGTCCGGTCGGGGTCTCGTGCTCCGGGGGAGAGTCGCTTCGGCGAGCCGGTGGAGGGGCGAAGGGGGTGCCGAGGCCGGGGGTGGAAGGGTCTCGTGATACCGGCCAGGGATCCTCGGTCGCGCTTCTCTGCTTTCTCGTAAGAAAATCAAGAAGCCATAATACTGCCCCTAGTGTCTCGCTAGTCCCATGCCCCGGATGTACGGAATGCCATTCCGCCTTATTCCGCACTCGTTCGTACCCTATTATTGTGTGCCGCTGCCCGTGAAAGCCGACCAGCGTCACTGCGAACCCCCTCAGGACGCCCGTCCACGTTCACTCCCGCCGCCTGGAATCGCTGGCCAACGAGACAGGGATGGAGCTCGAGGGTAATAACGAATGTCGCTCGACGGCATGGAATGGAACGTACTTCTGTTGTCTCTTTGTCGTCTTTCTTCCGAACTATCATACGCCCCTTCCCCCCCACGTCCCACCCGCTGCTCCCACGACGTTTTGAATCATTCACAGGAAAGCGGGCGTCAGCGAACTAAGAGAAACATCTCATTCAGGAAGAGTCTTCCTGTAAGGTGAAGGGATGAGGCCGACGATCAGGCAAAGCTCGAAGCCGGCGGCGCTGCCATTGGCATGCGAGCTTGGCCCAATGATCTATCGAGCCCTGGATGATAAGCCCGACTGGATGCTGAGGGCTTACATTGGCCCCAAGGGCATTCATGATGATCGGCCGATGATTGGTTTTCAATGCAGGTCCTCTATAGGTTACTTATATAGGACGAGAATGGCTTTATCGTATCATTTTTTTGAATATTGTCAAAGTTGAAATATCCCTATACCCTTTCTATGCTTCGCACGTCGCATAGTCACGAGTAGCTAACCAGCTCACTGGTACATTTACATCTCCCACAGTATTTTCGTGAATAAATATTTTTCAAGACATTGCAAAAGTATTTAATGGATGGGTTTTGAAAACTAGAAACTCTAACCTCGAGATTGGTTACCGCGATTTGCCAAACTGATCGATGCACGATAGCGAAAAATGGGTTTGAAGATATATAACGGCTTGAGTGTCCAGCCATCGGTACGTTTGCCTCAGTGGCACAGCGTCGGCCAGCATCGGTCCCGTGTCTGTCATTCCCGCTAAGGCGTGGCTCATCGTCGATGAGATCCGGATTTAGCACCAGTCCGATCCGGACTTGATCGCCGGCCTTCGTCGATGAAATATGACCGATAGTTTACCCGTGTGTACTCCCCATGGTCTACAAGATTGGCCGTCGGGCAGATCCGGCCGCGCAGAAGAGGAAAATCCTGGGGGAGACTCGCGATGGGCGTCGGAAGAAAATGAATAGGGATGCACCGGGAAACGCGGGTTCTTCGCGGCCTTCGAGGAGCCTCGATGCTCGACGAACGGGAGAGGCGGATGGCGAAAAAACCGTCGGAGACAGACGGATTCGAGCGAATGAAAAATGTTCCATCCAGGCTGATCGAGAGGGGGCGAACGAATGGACGCGCCGCACCGAGATGGCGTGGAAAATGAAATTCAAACGGGACGCAGACAAGTATTGACGATTCAATATTTGCAGCGAGTTTCTTCGAGGATATATACATTATTTCTGTGTCTATATTGTCGGTCTCGAACGAGCGAGAACGAGCCGAAGTCTATCGAGATCGAGGCGCAATTTATCATCGCCCTCCACCTTCCGCTCGGATTCCAATGACACTCGACCAGCCCTTTCAATTCCGTGATCTGCTTTGTATAAATTGCGTTAATAGTTCAGAAAGTTCGCGATGAAATTTTTGCATGTAAATTGTAGAAATAAAATAGTAGGAAGGTTTCGTTGAGAGGTTTCTCGGTGGATGGGAAGCGTTCGGTTGACGACCACTGGAGCGCCTAAGCCGCGAAGGGGTCGCGCCTCTTCGCAACCCTCGAATAACCCCCCGACAATTCTCTCTCCCGCTGATGGGGTTCTTTTTTTTTTATTATTTCTCACCCACGCTCTCACCCGACGCATGTGTTCGTCATCCCTCGTCGCGTTCCCATTTTTCTTCGCCGTTGTCCACGAACTTTCGTCCCTGCGCTCTCCCTCGCTTGGCTCGCTCGGGCGTTATGAACAAGAACGCTCCTTTGCAACCAGACAATTCGAAACTGACAAAAGAAGATCGCGTACCTACGAAAAAAAAAAAAAAAAATCAATAACACACCAATTTTAATTTTTTTTTTTCTTTGCGCGGTGCCATTGTAATATTTTTGTAAAATATTTTCTATCAACAAACCCTACCTCTTGATCTGTATATACACACGATATTTTATTTTTCAATAACACGGTATTTTATTTTTTAAAGTAACACATCGCTATTTTGTAAAACGGTGATGTGTTGTAATTTATAATAAAATTATTTACATTTTTCAATTCAATCCAATTATTTAAATTTTTAAATTTAATTTCAAAATTTAACACGAAGTTAAGTTTGAAAATAAACCTCGGCAAACGCGTAGGCTGGTTTGACTGGCGGTTGGATAAGCGAGGTTCTTCCGTAATTCGTGCGTTAAAATTGCGGTAAAATTTCGCGATAATTTCACAGACGGCTTCGCAACGGAAGAAAGAAACGTGACGAGAAAGTCACGAATTGCGGTGACACGGGCATCGACCGAGTGAATTTTTTTTTTTTTTTTCTTCCTTCTCTCCATTCTCATGAAATTCTTGAATAAATTTTAACTCGGATTTTCGGGTCGGGGATTAATAATCACGGAGCCGAAAGGCATAATGCCGGGGGCAGAAATTAATAAAGGAGGTGGTTTATGAAAGAGCGCAAAGTCCCTCGGACGCTTTTGACGAGGCCCGTCCCTCCGAGGCATCAAAGGTGCAACCCCGGAGTAATTCATAACATTTTCACACACACACACACACACACACACACACACCTAAAGTCAATAGATACACAATGTAAGAGCGACGACGGTGAGCCTCGAAGGCTTCGATGCTCGAGAGATAAAGTGCTGTGCGACAGCAACGAGGGCAACCGGCAGCGAAACGCCGCGGATTCCGCTAATTGGACACTTTCCCGCCTTGCCGAAACGAGCTCACCCTCGCACTCGGAGCTTCAAGATCTTTTTTTTTCCTCGTATTTCTTTTTTTTTTTTTTTTTTTTTTTTTTTTTTTTTTTTTTTTCAACCCTCGTTTCACTGACGGTTTCCAATTCGTTTCTTCGATGCACACACCGTCATAGAATAAGCGCATCTACGTCCCACTTAAAAAAATTAAAAAAAAAAAAAAAAAAAATTGTAAATTTAATATGCCGGTGTCGGAAGCTTTTATCCAAAAATCAGTATATTATATTGTTATTAAATCTATACACGAATCCAAAAGTTTTTGAAACCTCAGTCCGGTCTGTCCCGGGAGAATAACTTAAATAATAATGTAAATAAATGTATTAATAAAGGTGACCTTTCGATTGATGGAAAAATTTAAAAAACAGCACTCCAGCAACAAATAATACATTATTTTTATTTATTGCTTTAAACAAACTGTACATATTGGTAAAAATCACATTTTTCGTCTTTTTAATTTTTTCTTTTTCTTTTAGAGACAGATTATATTTTTATTTTTCATTATTAACCTGTATCGTTTATATCGCGCGTACACAAAAAAAAAAATTACAATATTATTTTATTGACATATTATTATTATTTATTAACACTATACAACTGTCATTGTTCAGCACTAGGAGAATTTACTTTTGAAGTAATTTTAAAATACTTGATCATTATCAAAGAACTATTATTAAAAATACAACTTTTTAAATAATTTTTTATTTACCTTACATTAACCATTAACATTAACCAGTACCATTCTATGCATGTAAAAGCTTCCAATGCCGGTGCATTAATTCTCATGCAGAAATTCTTTACAGTGCCGGTAGAGCGTAATTGGAGCACTGATGATGGTAAAAAAAAAAAAAAAAAAAAAAAAAACACCACCAATGAAATGTAAAATTTGTCTGT
Organism: Amblyjoppa fuscipennis; assembly: GCA_963575735.1. Lineage (NCBI taxonomy): Eukaryota > Metazoa > Arthropoda > Insecta > Hymenoptera > Ichneumonidae > Amblyjoppa > Amblyjoppa fuscipennis. The sequence continues at coordinate 23,575,505 of OY754491.1, read as the reverse complement.
AATACCCGTATAACCGAAGGAGCGATGGTAAAAAAAAAAAAAAAAACCACGGGGATTAACGCCAGCGAGTAATTGAGAAGTAATTACGAGCATTTACCCAGGATAATCGTCCTTCCTTTCTCGCAGCCGCGTTCTTCCTCCGTTCTTTCTTCTCCTCCGTCGCGATGTGCATTCGGTCCGAATCGTTCGTTGAATTCTTAAGCGGCGGTGGGGAGTTTCTCGGTTATACGGCCAAGTGAGATCCCGGAAAGTGTGGGACGCTCGACACGAGGACGGTCTTGCTTGCTGCTGCACGTCTTTTGGCGAATTCTCTTATTAGGAATTCAAATCGTCGTCCCGCGCCTGCGCGGTCGAGCGCCGAGGAAAGGCTTCGCCCCGATCCGCAAGGGGCACACGAGGATTTCGGTAGAAATGTTTTTTCCTCGTCTTCCTTTCCCACCCCCCTTTTCCACACACGCGCACCGAACGATTCCGCATCTCCGTGCTTTTAACGAACTCGCTTCGACGATTTTCCCCACCGCCGATATCATCGCGGTCATGCGATACGAATTCTCTCTCGATTCGCCTCCGCCTCCCCTCTTCCATACTTCTGCTGAGCCCGGTCTCGCCTCATCAGCGAGATAAGCCATTTCCGATTCAGCGTTTTACTGGCTACTGGCTCTCTCTCTCTCTCTCTCTCTCTCTCTCTCCGGTGCTCGCACGCCGTCCCCCCCTATAAAATCGTCGATTACCACGTACAGCAAACATGTGTCTGTGGCACGGATAGAAGCATCCACACGTAGGCGGCGTACGCGCGGTTGCAGCGAGGGAAGGAATACAAAAGCTAAGCTAAAAGCTAAAATTTCTACCCCCCCCCCCCCCCCCCCTCCCCCCCGCCTCCGCTGATTATCGAACCGTCGGCGTGTATACGTCGGACTCTCCTTCGGATATTTTTCTATTCATTCCGAATACCAAATAGACGGAGTCCGGAAAGGAAAATTCGAAACTCGCGAAAGCCCCGCTGAAGAAAAAGTTACCGTTCGCGGCGGGTCGGGGGAATAAAGTCCTTCGGATACTCCAAGGCACCGACTTCGAGTATTCGACTCTCGATCTCTATGCATCTCGACGGATCGACTGGAGCTTTTATTGATCACCCGTGAGCGAAGAGAGATAGATAGAATCGTTATGTATATATATATATATAAAATTCTGTATGAGAATTAGTACAGTGTACACATTTTTTTATTTCAGGAATGCGGTGTTATTGAATTCGAAATACTTTTGTTATGAAGTTTTGTTGGAAGATATTACAATTATTTATATTCTACTATATATTCATAAGTTTTTGTCAATTTTTGTATCAAACACAAAAGACTTCGATTTTTTAAATTCGTATCTGGAAAACTAAAAGAATGTCCAGCAGGGTGAATTTGTTGAAACAAATTATTTCCACCCTCAAAAAGTATAGATCTTAATATGAAATTGAACCTCGCGAACGGCAGGCTTAAGCGAAAAATCTTAAGAGATGTCGGATTCTTTGATGTCGAGGAAAGAAGTTGTCGAATTTTTTTGGTACAAACCTCAAATGCGGTTCCTCGTCGGATTTTTTTGCTAGGGTTCGCTTCAAGTGAGGTTCAATTTGAAATCGAAATCTGTACTTTATCTGTACTTTAAAAGAGTGGTAAATTTTTTTTTTTAACTCCTTTTCGAGAAACATCCTTGTATACATATCCATATATATATATATATATATATATATATCCTTGTGGAATTTTATACCCTTGTGTGGTAAATTTACTGAGATTTTTTTTTTGTCTGCCTTGTCAAAGAAAAAGTTGGCGTTCTGCGCGGATCGGGGGGAATAAAGTCCTTTGATGGCACGGACTTCGAGTACTCCACTTTCGATCTGTATGCATCTCGGCGGATCCACCGAACTTTTTATTTCCCAGTCGATAAATAGAGATAGAAACAATGGTTAAAAAAAACCTGAAAATTAATACAGCGGTATAAGCATTTTTTTTTTTTTTTTTGCAATTCGGGTACGCGTGGTTATTGAATCGGAAATACTTCTATGATGAAATTTTAATGGAGGTATTAAAATAGTAGATAATGGATACATCGACATCCATTGAAAAAAAAAAAAAAAAAAAATAATGCATATTCCATTTTATACGTTCCGTTCGAAAATTTTACAGCATTTTTGTAGCGGCAAATTTAGCGAAAATTTTTTTTCCACATCGCGATTTTTCACCCGACTGCGTGGTATGCCTGGCGTGCAGTGTAGGCCGCTCCGGGCGAATGGACATTTACATAAGTTGGATCTCTTCTTGCCATCTACAGTATAGCGCTATGTGCTACATACTCTATAGATATTTTATGTATTATACGTATATGAAACATCGTTCTCCTGCTCGATCCTCATTCCATTTTTCCCGAATTCCCATTTCTCTTTCTCCGCAAGCTTTCATCGACTCGTTCCCCGTCTCGCAGTTTATCTCTCCCATTCCATTTACCCGCGACACTTTCTCTTACACAGCGAACCCTTTTTCTCACTCTCCTTTCGTCACAAATTCCATTACAGTATCGGCTCCGAATCAACCTGTGGCAAGAGATGTATCGACAAATATCGAAACTCGTTCATATGAATTTCAATACATACATACATGCAACATATACGGATTTCCATATATATATATATATATATATATATATATATATATATATATATATATATATATATATATATATATATATACAAATTCATATATAATCATATATATCATATATGCATATTTTGGAAAGTTGTTTGTCCCAATTTTCAAGAATCCAGGTGGTTCCCCTACGAGCCCACAGGTCCTCATTATTCAAAGTTTCCCTAGGGACCTATAGCCCAGACACTGACTAACTATTCCCCCATTATACTATTCTGGTTCTATTTCGTATGTCTCGATGAGTTGTGCACAATAATGTGGTGTAAAACAGCGTTTTGCACTATCGTCGTATGCAAAAAAAAAAAACTCATCAATTTTGACCAGAAATATGTCACTTCCGGTCCCGAAAACTCATTTTTCTCGACCAGAAAAATATGTCACTTCCGGTCCCGAAAATTCATTTTTCGATGAGAAGCGACCTCACACACTAAATACGTCGCATTAGGTTTTGAAAATCTCATTTCTTGGCCGGAAGTGACGTCGTTTCGTGAATATGTCACTTCCGGTCCCGAAAACTCATTTTTCGACCAGATGCGACCTCACACCCTAAATACGTCACCAACCCGTTTTGAAAATCTCATTTTTCGCCCGGAAGTGACGTACTTCCGGTAAATCTCAAAAAAAAAAAAAAAAAAAGCCTACACTTTCGATTTGAAAATTCCACAGTCATGCATATCGTGGCGCAACGACCTGCTCGTATACGGACAAATTGTCGATATTAAATAAGCCCCTTCGGCAATATGCGTATGCAAAACTAAAATCGGATTGGATCGTCGAATGCGCCGCGCAACCACGGGTTTTTTTTTAACCCTCCGCCCTTTCCTCATCCCTATATCTTCTTTTAACCCATAACCCATAGTCCATTCACTTTTTTACTCCCCCCGCGCCCCTCCACCTTTACGCTCTCGTCTCTACGAAGCGTTCTCTCGCACAGTTTCCGCTCGCACCCTCGATTCCTCTCGCCGCGGCTTCGCCAGTCCCGATCGTTCCGAACAAATTTCATCGTCAACGCTTGCGCGTGCGGCGAACGAACGAGGCGATAACTGTGCGACCGTTACCGCATTAAATATATATATATATATATATAAAGAAGAAAAGAACTATAGCCAACAGTGTGTTACGTGAAAGCAGCCGATGCGGCGATCAGAATTTTTCTTTTTTTTTTTTCGGACCGCCAGGTAAACTCGAACTCTGCCCCGCCGCGATCATCGATATCCATATATTCGCGCCTCGGCGCCGGTCGTCGAAGCGCCGCGCGCACGGAATCACCCTCACGATGCGATAAGCACCGCTCCTCTCATAGCCGTACATTGTTCGCAAACACAAAATCGCGAAACACGTACGGAGGTACTTATCGCGCACGATACGTTATACGTCGCATGCACAGTAGAGGAGAGAGTTTTTTTTTTTTTTTTCAAAGCGGATAGTTGCAATCGACCGCGTATTTCGAAACCGCATAATTCCAATCGACCGCTTATTTTCAAAAGTAAGAACCGCGCAAGTCCAATTCGGACCCTTCGCAAGTTTCGTATCCTTGCGGTGCTTAATGTCGTAACAATGAAGCTCAAAACCGAAGAGCGCTCTGGTTGCGACAAGCGTATTGCGCACATGCGTATTGTGACGACAGACGAGTCAATACGCATATCGCATATGGAAAGGGACGATGAGCAGGCACTTGGACAGATAGTGAGGTATACAACTTACGCGGTCGCGCTTGATCGTTTGGTTTTCGACCGCTTGGATAAACGCGCTCTTCTACTGTGCACAGTAAAAAAAAAGTTTGTACCTCTTACAACACAACTTGTTGTTCACAAACTTTCACAATTTTCTGTTTGTTGTGTTTCTAGTTTTACAAACGACATGACAAACTAAAATAGTCAATGACGCGGGAAATAAAAGGACAGGTTTGTATACTCACATAAGTGAAAAACGAGTTTGTCATCTATTTAACAAAATTTTTTACTGTGTATGTGCATATGTACGAGCGTAACAAACATCACACGTGTTAACTTTATAGCAAAGCAAAAAATCAGATACAAATAAAACGGGATTCTTACGGCTCCCTTAAATTACAGAATGCATTTTGTATTCAAATTATGAAATTAGATTCAAGCTAAGTCTTGAGCCCGTGAAATACATGGAGTATATTTCTGCACGCTTAAGTTGCGGTCATTTTTTTGCGGCTACGCGAATCGCCAACGGCGCTCGGGAAGGGAAAATTGCATTACGGAAAGGGACGACGATCAGTTCTTGGGCAGATAGTAGGGAATTCAACTTACGTGGTTCTGCCTGATGGTTTGTTTCCAAAGGTTTGGAGAATCACGGTCTTCTACTGTATAAGGCTTGAGCCTGTGCAATACATGGAGTATATTTCTGCACGCTTAAGTTGCGGTAATTTTTTTGCGGCTACGCGAATCGCCACGGCGCTCGGGAAGGGAAAATTGCATTACGGAAAGGGACGACACGATCAGTTCTTGGGCAGATAGTAGGGAATTCAACTTTCGTGGTTCTGCCTGATGGTTTGTTTCCCAAGGTTTGGAGAATCACGGTCTTCTACTGTATAGGGCTTGAGCCTGTGAAATACATGGAGTCATATTTCTGCACGCTTAAGTTGCGGTCATTTTTTTGCGGCTACGCGAATCGCCAACGGCGCTCGGGAAGGGAAAATTGCATTAGGGAAAGGGACGACACGATCAGTTCTTGGGCAGATAGTAGGGAATTCAACTTACGTGGTTCTGCCTGATGGTCTGTTACCCAAGGTTTGTTTCTCAATGTTTGGAAAATCACGGTCTTCTACTGTGCATCCATGCACATGGGCGTACATATATTTACACACATTTATGCCAAACCCCAAACGAATCACGCAATCGCCCTGCGCTCTAGAGGTGATTGATAAACAAAACGAAAAAAAAACAAAAAGAAGAATGAAAAAAAAAAAAAACAATTTTCGAAGAAAAAAAGTTTGACGAGTAAACGAAGTTGGCTTCGGCTGGAGCAATTGCTTCATAAATATTAAAAATGTATTCGTCCTCGGGTTTCCGAGGCCAGGAGACGCGCAGGAGAAGCGGGAGTTTCGAGAGCCAGACCGCTGCAGGGTGAGATTGGAAAAAAAGCTTCGATGGAAGTCAACCAAGTGTGGTATTCATGGATATATGTATATATGTATATTATATCAATGGAGCGGTGCAGTCTATCTTGGTTTGCACACGGACTCGTTTATACCTCCGGACAAAATCGGTTTATAAATATTGAGAATAGCTCGAAGTGAAGGGGTTGCGCGACGCAGCTGTGTGACTGATTGGAACAGACTTACGGACGGGTACTCGCATTGAAATTATATGGCGAGGGTTGAACTTGGAGTATAAACTTTGATCGTATTTCATGACCGGGTCGGATTCCACCGAGCTCTAACGAGCAGTGAGAGAACTACCGTTAATCCCACTACCTTATCTCAACCTTATCCGCTTGCTTATTTTATTATTATTATTGTTATTTAATTTTTTTTTTAAACCTTGCTCACTTCGCTTCTCGCCGCGAGCCCGGAACGGTAAGTCGGTTGACGGACGCGAAGCTTTTTCCGCGACGCACATTTTTTGTGCAAAGTAGTTTCGAGCAACATGATTCGTTTATAATTTTTCTTTTCTGTTCATACGAAGTTCCTTAAATTTCCTTATTTTCCTTAAAAACAGGGCTTTTTTCAAAAACTATCGAATTCACAAATCTTTGCCGAAAAAAAATGCTGCTTTTCCGAGAGCCGACAGTCCACTCTTTGTGGGCTCGAAGCCGTGAGCTTCAATTGATCCTTTTCACAAGGGTGCGTTGGTTTTTGTTCATTTGACGCCATTTTGTTTTTGGTCGCATCAATATTTTTAGACTTTTTTTTCTTCACCACACGGCGTATTCGGGCTTTTTAGTTAACTAACAGAAAAAAAAAATAAGATAATACTCAACATAATTTTAAAGTAAAATGAAGTAAAATTTTGACGTAAAATTTTTGAAGTAAAATGAATTCAAATGAAATTAGTATTTATCTATAAATCCAACTTCCGATCAGTTTATTCCGCCAGGGTCGAGGAGGCGACCTTAAAACGATCCTTTTTTTTTACAAAACTGCGTAGTTGCCCATTTGCGACGATTTGCTTTTCGCATGCATGAATATTCCTACCGACTTTTCATTTTCTTCACCGCACGGTCTGTTCAAGCTTTTTGGTTAATCAACTAAAAAAAAAAAAAAAAAAAAAAAAAAAAAAAAAAAAACAAAATAAATTAAGCCAATACTCAACATAATTTTTGAGTAAACAAACTCAATGAAAATTGAATTAAATAAGTATTTATCTAGCAATCCGCCTTCCGGCCAGTTTTCTCTATTCCCTCCGACGGCCGCCGGCTCCGCGCCCGCCGCGCGCCGCGCCGAAGTAACTCGTACCTCCCGCGAGTTTTTCCGGCTCTGCCGTACGATGCCAGAGATTCTTGGTAGTTCGCGAGAGGAGAGAAACTCCGGCAGCCTCTCCGTCATAGCTTTTCGACTCTTTCCATGGAAACAGCGTAAGTCGGATCGCGCCATACTCGCCGCAATTTGAACTTCCTCTCTCAGACCCTTGTGTTGGCCCGCGAGGGCGCCCTCCTCCGTCCCGTCGTACCCACTTCCGGTTGCGGTGCTTCTGTCGGGTCGGAGGTCTGCGATAGCGAAACCGGTGCGGACCGCGCAAAGAACGACGCGATTCTCCCCCCCTCGACGAGAGCCAGAGCGAGCTTCTTTCTCCGCCGCGCCCGACGTCCAAAAGCAGAAGCGAAGCAGAAGCTCCTCGTCGACGGGCGAGCCTCCCCGAGGACGAGGCGGCTATTGCGCTGCCCGTCTCCGGCGCTCTTGTCGGCGCTCGTCGAAGCCTCCGGAGGAAGAAAACTTTCGACGGGATTAAAAAGTTCAACTCCCGCATCACCGATGTTTGCGGGCGAGCGTGCTCGCTGCGGCAAAGAGAATCCCTGCGCCGATATGGCGGAGGAAAAGGGTTTGCGGCATCGAGGACCGATCGGAAACTCCGCTATCCACTCAACCCTGCACAACCGTATCCGCGTCTGTCCACCCCGGCGCCCCCCGCGGAATCCCGGTCACGAAGCTTACCGAAGCTCTCGAGTAACCCGGCGACTTAGCCGATATACCGACGACATCGCGGTCTCTCGAAGTTTAGAGTAGCGCGGTGTCACGTTCGCTGATGTCGTGTACACGCATTTTACGTACTTTGAGGAGCGTTGCGATAGAATTGAATTTTTTTTTTTTTTTTTTTTGTATGGAAATGTGTGCGCTGTGAAACTTTTACTGTTACGCAGGCCGCAAGACTTTTAGGAAAGATCTTTTCGATGCAAGTTTTATCGCTTGTTTGCTCGAGTTGTTTACTTGCTTTTGTTTCGAAACCTTTTTTTAGTAATTTTTTTTTTTTTTTTTTTAATCAGTTATGAAGAGCTCAGTCGATTAATTTTGCATAATTACAATTCAAAAATGTCGTTAACACATTAATGAAAAATAAAATTATTCCGCAAATCTCCCTGAAAAGTAACTTAAAAAAAAAAAAAAATGGACATGATTCGGTCATTTTTCTGAATACGTATAAATTTTTTCGGATTTTTAAATTCACTCTGAATTTTGTGACTTTCTGCACATTTTTCCCATATAAAAAAAAAAAAAAAAAAAATCGAAGTGATTAAAAAAATTTGAAAAAAAACATCTATTCAGAAAAGCGAATGAACAATTGTCATTAAAAAAAAAAAATTAAGTTTCCGGGAGATATATTGAAAAATTTTATTCGTCACCAATTTGTTGGCAACATTTTGAAATTATTATTATGCTAAATTAATCTTTTCCAGCACCTTTTACCGTGCTTGATTTTTCAGATTTTTCTATCGTCCAGAAGTTTTTTTTAGTAATACAACTAACCATAAATTATCAACCGCATTCATAATATCACCCAAAAATAACCGAAAGCAATATGGAAAATTGTAATATCAGCGATTTCATTAGCGGTCCTCCGTACCAGCCGTAAATTCGTGGTTTCACCGTGAAATTTCATGACGCCGACAACACGAGTTTCGACGTAATTAAATATCGTAACGAAGGAATCTGCATTCCGGGCCATTGAATGTTAGGCGTCAAAATTTGATCCGCCCTCTGTAAATTAACTTCCGTGTTTCAAACTTTCCTCATATCTCCTTCGAGGCTTTTGTAAACGTTGGCGTGCGAGCGATAAGCATAAAGACCATACGCGAGGTTTCTCCCGTCTCAGCCTCAACACATGCACACACACACACACACACACACACACACACACACACACACACACACACACACACACACACACACACACACACACACACACACACACACACACACACACACACACACATATATATATATATATATATATATATATATATATATATATATATATATATATATATACACACTACACACGCGCTATTTTGTTCTCCAGACTCGCACTCTCGCCGGGGTGTCGAGATCCCTCCATTGTTTTCCCATTCTCCGTCGCATCGCTCCAAATTCTCGTCGCATATTCGCGGCGTTTCTCGGGCTTTGCGGAGCGTACAATACTAAGGGTGGGCTTTCGATTCATGGAGAATGTGTCACGGCACTCGTCGCTTTGAATCGGCGCTGCTGAGTGAGAGTGCTGCTGCTGCTCGCGGTATTGCACGCTTCGTCGGGGAGGCAGCTTTGGTTTCTTCGGGTGAGAATCGAGGAGACGGCAATGGCTCGGCGACGACGCCCCACCGCGACAACGAAAACGTCGCCGAGGACGATACGCGAAAGAGGCCGCATGCCAAACCTCACCCTCCGACAAGTGAGCCACACATGTACGGCGCGATGCATGCGGGACGAAATTCGTATCAAAAGAGAATTTCGAGAATAAAAAGAAATTTGTCGCCTTTCTCGCGTGACGTTCAAATCCGATCCTGCGAAAACGCGGCGATGTTTTTTTGCTTCCTCGTGGATGAAACTTTGTTTTCATGAAAAGCGTGTTCGAAATGAGCCGAAACTTCGGAAAATCATATGCTGAAAAAAATGCGCGTGTGCGCGCGCGCGTGTCTCAGATACGAAAAAATTGAAACTTTTATAACTTAAAAACGGCTTGAGCTATCAAAGCCGAAATGTCTAAGGCAATTAAAGGTTAACACCTCTACATGCCCCTCTACCTGGTAATTAACATCATCTAATTTTTGGTTATATTTTTTAGCGAAAATGCTTCACGAGCAAAATTCACTCATTAAAATTGTACGCCACTTTTAAGTTTGCTTAAAAACTCTGCGCGCACGTTAGCTCTTACTTTTTGGCGCTATCCGGCCAAAAAGTTGTACACAAAGGGACCATTATCGACCGACCATTATCGACCCTATTTAATTTGGCGAGGATCGATAAAACCGTTAAAATTTTATGAGATTTTGAATTTTTTTTTTGGATTTTACGAAAAGCTAGTATTTTCTTTCGGTTGCGAGTTTTTTTTTTCGGTGGATGAAGAGTGTAGAAGAAAAGCAACAAAAACATATTCGTTTTTTTCGTATATCAACAATATCCATGAGATTTGTGCGCAACGAAATGTTTTTTTATTTGTTTAAAACACCAATAACAACACTGACTTATGGAGCGATGTTTTTTTTTTTAATGAAATGTCATCGTGTTGGGAATAAAATTGACGACGCATTTGCGATCGATGGGAGTGCGGAAGTTTTTTTCCGTATCCAGTTTTCAGAATCTTGGGATATTTTTTTGTTTTTTATGTTGTTTCTTAACCGATTTTTTTTTTTTTTTTTTTTTTTTTTTTCCTGAACAAAAAGATAGAAGCATTGTGTCGAAGCGAGAGCACGACTACCCGACAGTCTGCGAAGGGATTTATGCAGAACATTTACCCATTCTTATATAACTACCATATATATATATATTTTTTTTTAGGCCGAGAAGGAAATATGTTTGATCCAATAAATTCGTTGAATCGTCGAATCGATCTGCAGACATGTGTAATGTGTGGAGTTGCAAGAGGGCTCTCGTGAAATGGCTTGATAGCATAGTTGAGAGTCGCATGCACGTAGTAGCGAGATCCAACGAGACGCACTGTAAGGGAAAGGGGAAAAGGGTCCACAATAAGGAATTCCGGCTTGCAGAGAGCATCGTCGACGGTACAGAGCGAGTGATGTTGGTTCAAGTGTGCGACATCCTAATGCATACCGAGGAGCGAAACTAGCGTGCAATTCGATTGGGAAGCTGCCGTGCAAATTTCCTCTTGGTCGTGCACAGCTGTGCCACAGCCAGTAGCAGAGTATTGGGAGAGTACTGGATGTTCGCAAAGCAGTGGTACCGGGGAGAGTCTAGAACTCTCGGGGGAAAAAAAAAAAAAAAAACCCTATTTCATTGGTCAGAGTTACATCTCGTCGCGTGTAAATATTTTTCTCCATAGACACGCGATCCCGAATTAACAATTAAGAGACATTCTACATTTTCACAAAAAAAACATACATTTTAATTTATTTATAATTAATTAGTCAATTAAATGATTTTATTATGGATGTTATTTTTACGAAAGACCATAAAGCAGCCGCTATACTGTCGGTCGAACCGTGCGTTAAAATAACAGTAAATTGCCAATTTACATTTTCCCCCTCTCAACGATGATGTGACTTGAATGAGCGCTTCGATAAAGCATAAAATTGTACGAGCACCGGTGGTGTCCCAGATTTTAACGTACAATAGAGTATTCGGTATCTATGGCATATTGAATTGCCGCGGATAAATACTCTCAGAATTAATTAATAACATTTCCATACTAATAAATTTACTGAACAGACAAGAGCGATATCGAACGTGATATCCATTAGAGTTAGGATTTCACACACATTGTAAACATATTGTACGTAAATAAAGCTAGCGTTCCAGTCGACGGTAATGAACCAGTGATCGACCGCGTCTCGTATAGGGTGAGGTCTATCGATTTTAGGCAAAACAAGTATTTAATGTTTGCTCGGTAATCATCAAAAGTTGGATCGAAAATCCTCTACATTTGTACCTTAACCTCACGAAAAATCCAGCCCTTTCTACAATTTTTTATATTCGGAACTGGGAATTTTTTCATATGATCAGAACACCTTAAAGGTCAATCAATCGCCGGGGATTTTCGATTCGATTTTTTATTACCGAGAAAAAAAATGAAACACGTTTTGCTGCCTAAAATCGACGGACCCTCTCCGTAACACGATATGACTCATCACTGGTTTATGGCTCCCGGTCTGGGATCTTCTCTTCACCTTTGTATCGAACAATGTTGTGCAAGGCACTTGCTTAAGGTTGGATTATAAACCAATTCCTTCGCTAATTCATTTAGTTTGACAAATATAATTAACGTTAACACAACCTGTCCCTATTTTAATACTCATCGGTACGCCGAGGATAAGTTTCCGTTCCTTGAGAGGCGAAGCGCATAGTTTCGTTAACAAGGTGTGTGCCAAACTCTCTCTCTCTCTCTCCTCGCTCAGTTAGTTTCTTGGGAGTATTACCATCAGCATTGGTAGAGCTATGTGTATACTTGGCCAACGTGGCTTACGACCGTTAGCACATTACATGTGCCGCCCCGTTGGACGTCTAGCGCTCCGAAAATTATCTGGAGCAAGTTAAATTCTCTCTCTACATTCTAACTCGCAGGCTTGTTCCCTTTTGCTTAACCCCCCCCCCCCCTCCCGCTTCCACGTGTCTTGCACGTGTAAGTCAGCGTGTAATCGCTGAAAAGTCATGGTCCTCGTGTACCAACGCCCGGAGGCTACGCCAGGAGAATCCTACGGCAGGATATAGGGACGGACCAGAGGGGAAGGAAATGAACCACCGCCAGAGAGCATGCGGTTAGCGCGCTCGTGCGCGCTGGAGACTTTCTCTCCCGGAACGTCGTTTGAGTCGCTCGACGTGTTCTCCTCGACAACCGAGGTTCCTTCGGGTTAATTGGGTTACTCGCATCAGCAGCCTGTTCCGAGACACTACACTGGAAGGCCACACCAGGGACTTCCAAGATGTCACTCTCTCTACGTTACTTCGGTAAGGAGCGATGCGAAACGAGTTGACAGCCGGAAATCCTGGACCCAGTTGGTTACTGAATCGTACGTCTCTCGTGAATCCCACATTGAGCCTCGACGTCGTAGATTCTGATTCTGACTTCGGGAGAGAGAGAGAGCGGGGCAAAAGGAACCCGTGTCCTCCATTCGAGATGATACTTCTTTTCGTAGTCCCCTAAAAGTGTGTTAAACCGTCCATTTCGCCCCACTCTCCTCTATAATCGCTGACCATGCAAATCTATGAATCCCTTCGGTACATTGTGAGGTACATCCACCGAAGGTCACGTTCCCAGGCCCGCATCCCTGCTAACTCTGGGACAGGGAGATGGTTGAACTTTCCTTCTTCGTCTTGGTTAGATAAGCGACGTTGTTACGTAGTGTGCCGAGGGCAAAGGTGCATCTGTAGACGGAAGCTTTAGCGGGGGCCTCTCATATGCGAGGAGCCTCGCCCGGGCCAAGGAACCAGGATGATATTCAACTTGGGAGCCTCGAATAACCTCCGTTCTATGCAGGTCCACGGTCATACCCTTAGCATAAGGCCAATTAATTACACTCCGGCGCTAGTCATCCCGGGCGCATATGCGCTCTCCGCTCCTTCTCATTTTATCATACATATGCGTATGTATGTACCTTGCCCGTAATATCGTATGTAGTTCATACTATTATACAGTTCGAAGGTATGTGTGCTTAATAAGATCGTCTACCTTCCCTTCACCCGACATCAAATGTTCTCCGTTACCCTTTGCATACCCATGCAGATACCCGTTCACATCGGAGACAGCGGGGCAAAATGGCCCGTTATAAAACTATGTCTCGGTGAAGATAACTTGCAAAAAAGAACTCCTCTCATTACAAATGGGGAGCGTCTCTTGGCCGGGCATCACATGTTTCCTCAGTGGTCCATTCCGCTCCGCCCGACCTCCCCGCATTACTCTCCCGCCGAGCATACCCGCCACTCACATCCTTCCTGCCCACTGCGTTAAAACTCGATGATAAATTTCTAATATGGCCCTCTCTTCGAATATCATACCGCGAATATCATATTCATATTTTTCACCGTATGAATCTTCATCCCTCTCACCCACCCATCGGGATGTTATTGTGATTACTGTTATTACCCTTCCGCCTCATCGCCGATGTCCTACACATGCAATTCCGCATAATGCACATACATACTCACATACACACACTCTATACACACATATATACGTATGCATACATCTCTCTTCATCTGCAGTTTTCCTCTATTCTCCGGTTCTCCCTCATTCCCTCGTATTTCTCCTTGCCCTCGCTCGCTACCGTCGAAATACATTATTCATTCGGTTTCGTCCGCTTCTTACCACCGACTGCGGGGGGGGAAGCGCGGGTCTACGGAGATCCGCGGAAGGCAATGGCGGGCTGCACGTTTCTCGATGCTGCAGAGTCACAGTCCACGTCCTTTCTACCCCCATACTATACTGTACAGCCCCACCGCTCTCCTAGCTGCACAAAACTGCCGACTTCTTCACCGCCGTAGAACCGCACCAGCGGCCGCGTGCCTCTACATTTATGCATTTCCGGGCTACGTCCACTTCGGAAGTGCGATATTCGGAAGGGGGGGGGGGGACAGCTGAGACGACTATATGCGCACCGAGCCAAGACGACGAGTAAAGAGAGAATCTCCGCGAGCTCCCTTATTTTTCTCTCCATCTTGCACCCCCACCCCACCCCTTCCGCTTCCTCCCCCAAACCACCCTCCTCGCGGAATGAAGAGGATTCCGGAACGACTCCGCGGCACGAACCGAATTGACTCGCCGAGAGGGTGAACATGGCGCACCCCGCTGCGGCTCCTTCCGGAGCTCGAGGATTAACATTGCCACATCGATTTTTCGTATCTACCCCGTCCTCTCACCGGCTCATCGAGGCGGGTCGATGAGAGGACGCAATATGACAAATAAATGTATCTTGGCCGGTCCCGGGAGTCCGCGGGGGAGCGGAAGGCACGGCGACGATTCTAAAACTGAGACCGGACGTCCGGATCGTAAATTTATAGAGGCTGAGTGCCAAATTGGATTCCACCGGGTTCCTTCGATTTTATCTCGAGGAGCCGTAAATATCGAAGTACTTTCGACTCCCCCCCCCCCGTGACCGACAGGTTCCTCTGAATTTTTCATGGCCGCTCTATTTCGGCTGTTCCCGGGCGACCCCTTGTCTTCTCGGGAGACGGAACGGAGTAACAATTGACTGTGATGTCTGCTACGGCTGTAGCTCGTGAAGTTTGTTGCTGTCGTCGATTTTTAAGACGCTTTTCTCGCGATGGCAATCCAAGTGTCTTCAATTTTTTTTTTTTTTTTTATAAAACCGTGAAAGTTATGGGTTGAGTTCGAAATTTCGAAAGATCGAAATGTGAAGCGGGATATGTTTCGAAGTAGAAAAATAAGGAACGCTCAAATGTACAACGGCGCAGTGCTCTCAGAGACCTTAAGTACTAAATGAAAAATTGTGAAGATAAATGTGTCGAAATGAACTTGTGTAGAAGACAATTATACAAGTAGACGATATTGCAAGGGGGTGAAGCTTAGAATGGACGACAATTCACTTGGAACACTCAAAATTTCGAATCCTTGAAACCGAAAATTGCGAATATTAAGAGTCTTCGTAGTTTCTAATTTCATCATAGCGAAACACCAAAAAGTGGAACAGTCAAAATAGCGAGAGACCAAAAAAAGACGAACGGTCGGAATGGCGACACGTCGAAACGTTCAGAAACAAAAGGTCAGCTCTCACATTTTTAAGCTCTTTTGATCTGATTTTCAGCGATTTTTGCCTTTTTCTCTTCGATTGCGCTACTTGTACACATGCTATTTTGGTCCTTCAATACTTCAGCAATATTATTGTTATTACTAAAACAATACTATATTTTTCATGCGTTATAGCTCACCCGCCCATTAGCCCACTATTAATTGTAACGCAGGTTCTCTTAGTCATACACATGCATAATAATACTTCGTCATATTACTACTTTTTTCGACCCTTAAACATAGCCGCACTTCAACATTTTCGTAATCTAACACTCATTTGACTGGCTAATGTCCAAGTGTTACTTCAGCAATATCATGATTACCATTATTATTATTATTATTACCAAAGTAATACAATATTTTTCGCGCGTTACACATCAACCGCCCATTAGCCCATTATTCATTTTAACGCAACGCTTATTGGCCCCTTGCTGCGGGCGCTGTTTTTCATCGCATTGTCATAATCGCATTGTCTATTGTATGCACACGCGAGTCAGCCATTTACGTTTGGATATGTGCGGTATCGACGATGTTTCGGTGTGCGGCAACGCTTTAACACGTAAACGCACATCTCGTGCACATAGCGCCGTTTCGAATGCGATCCTTTGCGGTGTGATATGCATGCGATATTGCAATTATCATGCATCCGAATAAATTACCCTTCGTCACGTATAACCGGGAGAGATGCTCGCCAGCAGCGTTGGCGAGAGCTCCTCTCGGTTGGGCTCGCCAACCGAGCCAGTGGCATGTAACATTGGTACTGGAGTGTTTGCGCCATTGTGCAATCCGTACCTCGGAACCTCGCTCCGGGCAGCGTTATCCGTGGGGAAAACGCCAAACGTTGTATCACGGACCGAATATATAGAGGTCCGTGGATACACCACTCATGGGCCATACCTCATCTCATGTATGTACCTGTATATTTTATATGAATGGCGACATGTATATATATATATATATATATATATATATATATATATATATATATATATATATATGTGTGTGTGTGTGTGTGTGTGTGTGTGTGTGTGTGTGTGTGTGTGTGTGTGTGTGTGTGTGTGTGTGTGTGTGTGTGTGTGTGTGTGTGTGTGTGTGTGTGTGTGTGTGTGTGTGTGTGTGTGTGTGTGTGTGTGCGTGGTTTGTATATATGAGGTTATAGCATACAAAGGGGGGAGCACACGCAACCGCTGTTGATAATGCAAGCCGGTCCAAGTTGCCCTGCGTCGGGCTCACAGCCTCGCGCGTGTATATGCATATTTGGGGCAACCGACCTCCTCTCCTCCCTTTGGGTTTCGCCATTTTCACCGGTGTTTCCCGAGGGATGAATAAAAAATGAGGGGTCTCGTGCAACCGGAAGCAAGCCGGCGAAGTGATTCAAAGTGATTGAGTTCAACGATACATAAACATTTATACAAAATATAACAGCCACGGCGGGTAGAGGGGACAGTTATCTATGCAGATTTAATCATCATGGGTATTAAAAGTTTCGATGAAATTTTCCGAAAGTATTTACACGAGTTTTAATCCGAATATTGCGGATAAAAGTTTCGCGAGCATCAAAAGCGTGCCGACGCGACATATTTTTCCGTCGGAATTTCAATCGACATTTTTTTTTTTTCAGAATTTAACATATTTCGATGATAAAAAATGTCGAGCGATTGAAATTTTGTTTTTCTTCAACCGCAAAGAAAACACCGCTGTTTGGCGACTTCGACTTCGCTGCAACATCGCTCCCACTTGGTGTCAATTTTTCAGCCATTTTTAAACCAACTCAATTTATTTGCTTAATCGGATTTCTTATTTTACAACCTCTTTAAATTAACTAATAAATATATAAATGATACAACGACAATAAGCAACTAAACTGAGCTATAATAAATATCACATAAACCAGATAATATAATAAATGCCTATTATACACTCAACTCGTTGAAATTGAATTTAATAATGAGTCTGTGCACCAGTTTCGTTACATCTTGTTACACGACATTTTGCACTACATTCGTGCCACATTCTACAGTAAAAATTTGATTCTCGTACCAGACGATTCCATGGAGGAACTTTCCATCAGAATCATTCGAAAGATAAGCTTCTTATTTATTTCCTCAGAATCTTTTATTCGCTCGGAACCCAAAAAAAAAAAACGATTTTCGACTTAGGGTTGTTGAATTTACCCGCGTCGAAGTGAAACAAAATCCGAAAACAAAGATACATCGAGCTTTCGGTGGTAACGTATGATTAACGATCTACAACGCGGACTACAGCGAGAAACACATGTAGATGCATGTCTGCGTACTGCCCCATTGTTCTCGGTCAAAAAGTACCGGCGCAAGGGTGGGGGGGGGGGGGTAGTGGGCTTGTTAACCAGCATAGCTCTCCGCTCGCAGAGAGCGCAAGCCAACGGTAGCGCGCACGGGATGTTCCGTTACGGCGGAAGCCTTCGTGCTCGATAAATCCTCCCTTATCCGGTATATTCGTAAGCTGCCTCTGCGAGCATCCAACTCGGCCACGTTCGCTCGGACCTTCACGTTGTTTCCATCGACAGGTGGATAGGGCTTCTGCCTGCGCGTATACGTGCGCGACACGGGATAGCGCAGCGGAGTAAGCCATACGGGCCCACGGATGCGAGATACATAACATTTTGTAGCAGTAGGTGGTTTGTAGCAGTAGCAGACACGATAGCGTCTGCAGAGCACGAGAGAAACATCCCTCCCGCGTACTATCTGCGCGGCGCATTGTGTGATGTGTCTACAGTAAACGCGCGTTTATATATGTGTATGCGTGCACGCGTGTACGCGTGTATGCATGTATGCATGTCTGCATGTATACATGTATGTGTGTATGCGTGTACGCGTGTATGCGTGTATGCGTGTATGCGTGTACGCGTGTATGCGTGTATGCGTGTATGCGTGTATGCGTGTATGCGTGTACGCGTGTATGCGTGTACGCGTGTATGCGTGTATGCGTGCACGCGTGTACGCGTGTATGCGTGTATGCGTGTATGCGTGTACGCGTATACGCGTGTATGCGTGTATGCGTGTATGCGTGTATGCGTGTATGCGTGTATGCGTGTTTTTGTGTTTTCGTGTATGCATGTACGCGTGCATGCGTGTTTTCGTGTATGCATGTACGCGTGGACGCGTGCACGCGTGTGTGTACGCGTCTATGCGTATGCGTGAATGCGTATGTGTGCGTGTGTATGCGCGTGTATGCGCGTGTATGCGCGTGTATGCGCGTGTATGCGCGTGTGTGCGTGTATGCGTGTATGCGTGTATGCGTGTATGCGTGCATATGCATATTTGTGTATGTGTGTGTGTACAATCGATGATTTGTTCGACGGTTAGACGGCGTGTTTACACGCGGGATTCGCTAGGTATTCGAGTCGCGATAAAATATCGCTGCTCGGATCGTAGCGATCCGGAAAGGGATGACGCGAGAGCCGCGGAGCTGGACACACGATGCCGCAACCGTGAGTGGAAGCCAAGCCGGAAATCCTTCGGGACCTCCCAGACAACCGTGAATCGCCTACAGGTCGACTGATAGAATTTTCAATCGCTCGATAGCAATCGTTTGTTATGTTTGTTTCTACACTTCGAGTCCCTCGCGTCGCATACAAGTGCGTATGTGTATATGGGGCGTTCAGTGTCACGTCCGTCGACTCAAAACCCTCACTCTCTTAGATGAAGCTCCAGCCGTGATGTTGTTGGGTTATGCAGTTTGACTGTCTGACATTTTTTCAGATCTTCATTGACTCTTCTTTTCGAGTTTGCAAGTGAACTATTTTGATGACCTATCCATGTAAATTTTAACACGTTGTTACATACAATTAAAAGAATATTCTGTCAAATTTTTGGCAAAATTCATAGTCATGCTGGCTGAAAATTTTTTTTAAGAATAAAAATGTTCTCTTTTTTAAGAATTTTTTTGTGCTTGGAAAATTCTGAAAATTTACGAAGATAGTTCATCAAAAATAGCATCTTTTTTGTATACAACGTTTTTTTTTGTACGATCACAATTTCCTAAGGTATAATAATAACTTTTAATATTAACACACCTATCTCTCAGCTTCAAAACGAGAGCCGATAAAATTTGGAACAAATTCCAGGTACTCAACCTATGCAATGCTATAACATCCCGAACTTTCCGCTTGATGTAAGCGGGTCAGGATTTTGGGCAGTTTGACTTGGCGTCGAAAGTCCCATATATATATATATATATATATATATATATATATATATATATATATATATATATATATATATATATATATATATATATATATATATATATATATATATATATATATCACGTATATTTTGGAAAGTTGTTTGTTTGTTTGTCCCAATTTTCGAGACTCAGGAGTCCCTGCAGGAGGACCATTTCCCAGGCTCTGATTAATCTAAATTCCTTCGGGGGCTTCCATCCCCAGGCCCTATGACGACTATTCCCCTATTCTATGGGTCTCGGTGAGTTGTGCACAATAACGCGTGGGGCACAACAGTCCTGTGCCATATCGTCGTGTGCAATAATAACACCAAAAAAAAGTAATGTTTCAAACGGAACATTGTCCGCTTTGAAAATCTCGTTTATCGATCGTAAGTGACGTCATGCCGGAATTCGAATCATGTCGATACGCAACTTTTACTACAATTCAATCACTGTACATCTTCTGTTCTCATTCTAAACATCCTCATTGAGACACAAAGCACCGTGCGCACCGTGGATTAACTCACATAAATGTGAATTAAAAATATAAAGAATTATACTGAAAAATTGCAACCCGTGTGTGTTAGAAATTTCAGAAACAGTTTATGTGAGAAAGCTTTCAGTACCGTCAATTAATTTTCAGACAACATTTTTTTTGCAGTGTGTTCTATTCTGTTTTTTTTTTTTTTTTAAATATATTTTCGTTCACGGACTTGACGTATTCTACAGTGTCTTATTGTATTTGATTTCATTGACCCGTAAACATTTGTACTTTACGGCAGTGCCGCACATAACAAGCATAAGGAAAACCTTATGAATGTTATCTGCGACACTTGCTTTAAAGTGACACGGTTCTCTCCCTGGGGCCTTGGGTCCCAGAGAACGAAATAAACGTCACTTTCTTTCTATCTGTCTGCCAATTAGGATTCGTCGGCGTGCGGCAGTTTGCTCGCTCGTTATCCTTTATTTATTTTATAAAGTCTCTATTGTGCTCGATTGTGTATAACGGTGTATTGTTGCGAAGGTCTTATTGCAACACAACGCGCACACAGCGCACTATTAATTAACGAACATTTGTGTAACACATAATGAAGTACCCGCAAAGATAATTATACCACCAAAGTTGCAGCGGCAAATAAACCAAAGTACAGCAGACAACCACGTAAGTTGGATCCAGATAAGCTTTACCGA
Source organism: Amblyjoppa fuscipennis (assembly GCA_963575735.1). Classification (NCBI taxonomy): domain Eukaryota; kingdom Metazoa; phylum Arthropoda; class Insecta; order Hymenoptera; family Ichneumonidae; genus Amblyjoppa; species Amblyjoppa fuscipennis. The sequence goes on along the minus strand of OY754491.1, from coordinate 23,554,540 downwards.
CCGGATAAGTTGGACGAGGGACGACCGGGTTAGTTGGATAGGCCTTTTCTGGGAGGCCTACCTGAGGTGCTTTCGATTTGCCATTATAATGATTGCGGCGCGAGTATCAATAATGATAGTGTCATTATAATGATGGTAGAGTCATTACAATGCTGACGGCGTCATTACAATGATAGTGACATGATTACAATTATAGTGGCGCGATTAGAATGATGGTGGTATGATTATAATGATGGTGGTGTCATTATTATAATAATAGTGGCGTCATTGTAATGATGATAGCGTCATTACAATTATAGTGGGGTGATTACAATGATGGTGGCATAATTATAATGATGGTGGCATGATTATAACGATGGTGGCATGATTACAATGATGGTGGCATGATTATAATGATGGTGGCATGATTAGAATGATGGTGGCATGATTAAAATGATGGTGGCATGATTACAATGATGGTGGCATGATTACAATGATGGTGGCATGATTATAATGATGGTGGCATGATTATAATGATGGTGGCATGATTACAATGATGGTGGCATGATTATAATGATGGTGGCATGATTATAATGATGGTGGCATGATTACAATGATGGTGGCATGATTATAATGATGGTGGCATGATTATAATGATGGTGACATGATTAGAATGATGGTGGCATGATTACAATGATGGTGGCATGATTACAATGATGGTGGCATGATTACAATGATGGTGGCATGATTACAATGATGGTGGCATGATTATAATGATGGTGGCATGATTATAATGATGGTGGCATGATTACAATGATGGTGGCATGATTATAATGATGGTGGCATGATTATAATGATGGTGGCATGATTATAATGATGGTGGCATGATTATAATGATGGTGGCATGATTACAATGATGGTGGCATGATTTTAATGATGGTGGCATGATTATAATGATGGTGGCATGATTATAATGATGGTGGCATGATTATAATGATGGTGGCATGATTAGAATGATGGTGGCATGATTACAATGATGGTGGCATGATTACAATGATGGTGGCATGATTACAATGATGGTGGCATGATTATAATGATGGTGGCATGATTATAATGATGGTGGCATGATTACAATGATGGTGGCATGATTATAATGATGGTGGCATGATTATAATGATGGTGGCATGATTACAATGATGGTGGCATGATTATAATGATGGTGGCATGATTATAATGATGGTGACATGATTAGAATGATGGTGGCATGATTACAATGATGGTGGCATGATTACAATGATGGTGGCATGATTACAATGATGGTGGCATGATTACAATGATGGTGGCATGATTATAATGATGGTGGCATGATTATAATGATGGTGGCATGATTACAATGATGGTGGCATGATTATAATGATGGTGGCATGATTATAATGATGGTGGCATGATTATAATGATGGTGGCATGATTATAATGATGGTGGCATGATTACAATGATGGTGGCATGATTTTAATGATGGTGGCATGATTATAATGATGGTGGCATGATTACAATGATGGTGGCATGATTACAATGATGGTGGCATGATTATAATGATGGTGGCATGATTATAATGATGGTGGCATGATTACAATGATGGTGGCATGATTTTAATGATGGTGGCATGATTACAATGATGGTGGCATGATTACAATGATGGTGGCGTCATTGTAATGATGGTAGCGTCATTACAATTCTGGTGGCGTCATTTCAATGATAGTGGTGTCATTACAATGATGGTGGCCTCATTATAATGATGGTAGCGTCATTACAATTCTCGTGGCGTCATTTCAATGACAGTGGTGTCATTACAATGATGTTGGTGTCATTGTAATGATGGTGGTGTCATTATAATGGCGGCGGTGTAATTATAATGATGGTGTTGTCATTGTAATGATGGCGGTGTCATTATAATGACGTTGGTGTCATTACAATGATAGTGGGGTCATTGTAATGACGGTGGTGTCATTATAATGATGGTCGTGTCATTACAATGATGGCGGTGTCATTATAATGATAGTGATGTCATTGTAATGATGGTGATGTCTTTATAATGATATGAAACACCACTACCATTTTGTTGCCATCCTATCACATTGTTCCTACTCCGAGTTTTTGTACGGGAGGTCAGAGTGGGCAGATAACTAAAGCAGGTGGTGGGAAATGAAACTTATCCGGTCGTACTTGAGTGGCTTGATTCCCGAGCATGCAACTCTCGCGATCGCCTACTCTACAACCATTATGTGAGTACGGAACAACCTTTTAACTACACTCTACGTATACCTGTCTACCGGGATCACTCGTTCGCGCAAATCATCCTAGCCGTACATGCTGTGCATGTAAGTGGAAAAGGCAAGATCTCCGTCTCTGGTGCAAAGCGCAGCCCAGCGTTGATCCGAAAAGAGAGAGCGTCCGTGTTACTTACTCCCTTACACTCTAACGAATTGGGTATAACCTAATGCGACTCAGGACGGACAATATCAAAGACTTTTATTCAAGTATACATATAGCGTGTTTTTTTAATTATCTAATGTGCCAGTCGAACTGGAAATGCGATGAACTACCTTGAAATAAATTTAATTAAAAGCATCCTCGGCATTGGCCCGGCGAATAGTAATTACTTTCCATTAGAGTATCGAAGGATTAGCTCCGTGGCGAATTACTTCTCGAAGGTACATCGACGACACTTAATATACCCTTATATACATATGTATATATATATATATGAATATATACATACATATACATATATATATATATATTCATAGAACGAATGATTAAAGGAGAGATTGCACAGTGGAGGTGAAAGAAGTAGCCCAGCGACCTAGAACGTCGCCGGTTTCGCATTTTCGTTATATCTTTTACCTTTCCTTCTTCTTCTTCTTTTTACTTTCAACGGGTAGTGAGATGCATGGCACACCGTGGTCCGGGAGTCTCGTTAATCGTAACGGGGGTGTACAAAGTAGTGCCGGAAGAAGCCCGGCGATTCGTTCCTGGCAGCGGTGCCTCCGGGGTGAGGTACACGCCGCCTTCCCTTCTATTCTTCAAGGTGACGCTTAATTAGCGCCGCTTTCACGAGTTTCCGGGGTGAAGCGCGCGCCCGCGGGAGCGACGTCCTTTTTCCGCGGCCGGCACGTTTTTTCCTCTCTCCTCTCTTCAAGCTCGGTTTTTCAGTCTTAGCTTTCTTCTTGCCGTTTCCGGTTCGTCCAGCTCTTCTCTTTGCACACTCGCTCGAAGCCCGCTGGCTAGCTCCTTTGACTAACGCGGCTGTACTGCCGTAAAAGGGTAAAGGACGCGAAGTGGGACTTTGAACCTTTTTTTGGTCGTAAAACAACGCGAACAATTTTCTACGCCGGCAACGCCGGAAGTTCGCCACTGTACAATGATTAGATCACAAAACCATATTCCATACGAAGATACCAAAGAGCAAAAGACATCTTGTCACGGCAATTTTACGACGATTGGCTGTTTTTAAGGTAGACCTCGCGAAGAGCGTTCACTTCGCATAAGTTTCAGAGAAATTGGAGCAAATTGCGAACACTCGTGGATTATATAAAAATCTGAAAAAAAAAAATCGAGCATATTAAAGGCACTGAAAAAATTAACTTTGCATAACAATATCTCCAAAATGTCATTGACAAATTGATGAAAAATAAAATTGTGTTCGCCAAATATCTCGGAAACCTAACGTTTTTTTTTTTTTTTTTAATGAAAATTATTTGTTCATTTTTATGTGAATATGTATGAATTTTTTCAGATTTTTAAATTCACATTGATTTTTTTTTTTTTTTTTTTAATGGGAAAATGTGCAGAGAGTCAGAAGATTCAGAGTGAATTTAAAAATCTGTAAAAATTCATACGTATTCAGCAAAATGAACGAATAACTTTCATTGAAACAAAAAAAAAAAAAAATTATGTTTCCGGGAGATTTGTCGAACAATTTTATTTCTCATCAAATTTGTTAAATAACATTTTGGAATTATTAATTTTATGCAATATTAATCCTTTCGGCATCTTTGATACCCTCGATTTTATTCGAATTTTTATACCATCGAGAGGTGTCTACGGTTCCCTCTCATTTATCTGAAACTCATGTGAATCGAACGCTATTCGCAAGGACTACCTTAAGAGATTCGCCCAACAGTCGCGGGGCAAAACGGACCACTTTGCCAATTCATCGTCGGACGCAAGAAAAGGCCCATTTTGCCCCGCTCACTCTCGTCCGAGACTCGAGAATCCATTGACATTCGATGGACGATCTTAGGGTCGATTATCTTTCGAATTACGACGATCGAAGAGTGGAACGTGAGAAAAAACAAAAATTCAAATCCCGCGTATCAAATGAGATGACAGAGGAGGATATTTCACCTCACCTCGGCGATTTAACGGCTGCGCCGTTGACTCTTGGCTCTCGGTTATGTGCCATTCTCTCGTCTTCCGGAACATTGCGGGGGTGAACTTCTCGGGCGACAGCTCGGCGGAATAAATCGTCGATTCGCCCAGGTGTGCCAGCTTCTCTTACCCCACCCCCCCCCCCCACCGCCCCCTCGGTTTCTCTTTCCCTTCGCAGTTTTGTCCCACGCTCGTGATCCCTCTCATCCTCTATATATCCTCCTTGCGAACTTTAAACTCCTTAAACTTTTCTCGCTTCCGCCTCGGAGATGGACAGTAATGTACTTATAAGCTGTTAACTATATCCTTCTACCCCCCCCCCCCCCCCCCCCACCGCCCTTTCACCTTTCTAGTTAAGATACATAAGAGTGCATTGTACACGCTACCGCTGTAAATTGGCATGCTGTGCACTGTGTGCAGGGAGATAAGGGGCAAAACGGACCGCCTTTACCAAATTTTCACAAGGTGTAGAAACAAAAAAAAAGTCTCACCTCAAACGGTGGTCCGTTTTGGTACGGGCAACTGAATATCTATAGGGGAGAGCGAGGAAAAATGGGATAGTTGGGCAAAACGGGACATCGGGAAAAATTCAATTTTTCAATAATTTTTGGGTAGCCCATTTTGCCCCATTGATACATCCCGATTTTCAGCTTCTCGTTGCCTCACTGTTCAATCCAAAAATTATCGAAAAATTGCGTTATTCCCCGCTGTCCCATTTTGCCCCGCTCTCCCCTAGAGGAGGACCGGGTACAACAAAAGTGGGACATGAAAACCGGCTGGATGAGCCCGGTTACAAATTGACTGTTTACTAAAAAAATATAGATATATACATAATATTCCGGGCATCCGAGAAAAATTGCTGTTTTGATGCAAAAGGCGGTATCTCCGAACTTCAGCGCAACCACGAGAACAGACATTTTTCAATTCGTTCTGACTTAGGAGAGTAACGTCCCTGCATTGCATATAAGAGGACGCGATTTAAATTATATATATATATATATATATATATATATATATATATATATATATATATATATATATGCCACGTAATGTAACGACATGCACAGTGGTTTGGGTACTCTTACTCAGTAACCGATTAATCCGGGTTCGAATCCCAGTAATCGCCATATGTTTCCTCCGTTCGATACTTCGCCCGTCCGTGCGCAATACAGTAGAGCCCCGTTTATCCGAGCTAATGCGGGTAGAACGTACGTCGGATAAATTAAATCTCGGATAACACACTCAATTCAAACTTGGACTACTATTATAGATTTTAAAAAATAACACCACTTCATATGAACATTATCTTTATTAGTTAATTCAGTTATTTGTAAATATAATTATAATCTCGTTAATTAACATTACAGTAGAAAACCGTTTATCCGAGCTAATGCGCGGTGAGCGTACGTCGGATAAGTGAAATCTCGGATAACACACTCAATTCAAACTTGGACTACTATTATAGATTTTAAAAAATAACACCACTTCATATAAACATTAAAGTTATCAGTCAACTTAGTTATCTTTAAATATAATTATGATTTAGTTAATTAACAATAACTTCATAAAAACATAAACCATTGAGTCCAAAATCCGAACTGTTGTATTTGCAGCTCGCATTATAAAGCAAACGTATACAAGTATAAGCGTCTATGCAGCAAAGTTGCCTCAACGGACTACTCGTCGCGTGGGCATTGCTGTTTTATCCATTTTATCCAAGCATTCCGTATTATCCGAGCCTGCACCACGATTAACGCGGATAGCTCGAACGAGTCGAGTGCTTCGGATAAGGCGGATGCTCGCTTAATCGAAGGTCGGATATGCGAGATTCTACGGTACCAATAATCTACAGTTCCCCAAACTCTCCGCTCGATCGTTACACGAGATCCCCCCAAGTATTTCCTAATTTTTCCACTATTCCATTTTGCCCCGCATCCCCACTTCTCGGCCATCCCATTTCGCCCCGCTTCCCGCAATGCATAATACGTGCGCCTCCCGCCGAATATAATTCATCGAGGAAACGAACGCCGGATTAGGGACACTGGTATGTACCGATTTAATTGATATACCGAGTGTTTCCTATCAACGCATCTATAATATATTATTTGCCATGTCACAGTCTACACGTTATGGACGATCAATAAACTCGTATATCTTCCGGTCGACTGTTCCGCAGCGGCAGTTCTCTCCCTCCCGGTCGTCCCTCCGACTCTCTTTCTCACTCGCTTTCCCGTTAATTAATCTAAACCGAGATGGTAATTGAACGATGGCGCGCTCGCCCAAACGGTATAACGGCATCGTGATTAATTACGAGCTTGCCGGAGTGAGAGGCTTTACGTAAGAAAAACACGTCTATAGACAGCCTTAGAGAAGAATCCTTCGTCAAGCGCAGCGCCCTCATTTAGTTGGGTCAGTCCGCAAAGCCGAATCGTCGTCGTCTTCCGCCTGCCGAAGCGACGTTCCGTGGCGCTACTACCAAAGAAGAGGACGCTGTACGAACGGGGCGTCGCCCCCCTCCCCCCTCCCCACTCCCCGGGCGAGCTCCAACTACGCCGCTGCAACTTTAATTCCGACGTGCAACCAAAAGTTTGCCAGCGTCTCTCCGCCGCTCGTCTATTTTACCGGGCGCGAGCACAACTCGTTGATAGTTCGCTCGAAGCTCCCTTCTCTTCTCTGCCCCGCGCCTCGCCCCTCGCGAAAACGCGAGGACATTCATTCCCGCTCTGCTACTTCCGGAAAACTCGATTAAAGGATTTTTTTCTTAATTTCCAACGGGCTGGCCGAGTGTCTCGGAGGGGGGGGGATACACGAAGTAATTCGCGGTTGCCGGGCGCGAAAAGAAACGGCTTAGAAACTTTCGGTGCGCGGCCGAGAGAGACCAACGGCGTGAGGCGAGAACGGCCGTCGCTGCGCGCAGCGCTACGCCTCTGCCGCTGTACTCGAGGCTCGCGCCAGAGGGCAACGAGGACGAGAGCGTCGTCGTCGTACCTCAATCTTCCGAGGCGGTGGCCGTGAGTCTCGGCTATTCGCTCGGCCACGAACTTTCGGTACGGAAACCCCGTGGCGGACGGAAACGAAGGAAAAGCCCCGGCGAGTCGCGGAGAGAACGGGGAATACTTACGGATCCGTGCTACAGCGATTCCATCGCCGAGACGGCGAGAGCAAGCGGCGGGCTGGCGTTACGACGCTTCGCCACGACTGGTACACACTCGCGCTCGACCGACCGGAGCGCCGCCCGTCGGCTGCCGCTCGCCGTTCGGCGAAAAGTTTCTCGTACACGCCGCGAGTGCTTCGAGGAGGTTCATAAATTATAAGAAAACGTATATAAGAGGCTAGTCGGGCAACGAAGGCGGACATGGTCGAGTCGAGTAGCGCTGCGGAGTGCGAAGGAGAGGGAGAGGTGAAATGGGCAGGAAGAAGACGGAAGTGGAAGGGGGCTGAATGTAAGAAGTTCGATAGGATTTCTCGTTTGAGTCGTAACCAGCTCGGTGTCGCTGATTAGATCGGGCTCTCCGTCGTCGACCGTCGGTCGTTAGGGAGAGTCGACTGATCGGACGAAATCCAACTTGGGACATCAATCTTTTAATATGGTCTGCGAGACTAACGCAGCTGTTCCAGTAGTCTGAGCAATTTTTTGCGTGCGGTTTACTTGCGATGCAATTTGGATCTTTAGTACTCTGAGCGTGGCGTTCTGTGTTCTAACAGTGGAGTCTTTTGGTTCGGGGTTAAAAGAACACTAATTTAGCACTGTCGAGCCTACTTAGAGCTTTCGATAACTGAGTTTGAGCGGAGGGAGCGTCAAAGATTATTTAGACATGCGAAATCCACACTTTACGGTGTAGACTCAAGCATTTGAGGATGCGAAATTTATCTTGACGTCGCAGTCTATAAATTTGACCGAATTATCGGTGCGAGCCTCGACGTTATCGGTCGAAAGCTGATGCGTTCAGAGAACCATACGTAACATCACTTTGCGTTCATTTTAATACACGTTTCGATTCAAAGTGTTTTACCACGCATCACGAATTCACTGCATCATATTATCAATCTATCAATCATTTGATGTCTCGAATATATTCTTTAAAAAATGTTCATACAAGGTAAATTAAGTGATGTTGATATAAGTTTTGGGAAATCATTTGTGATTTCTTTTTTCGTTTCGTAGCGTTGTCTAGTAATACGTCTAATAGTGACGAGGACGTTTCTGAAGTCATTGAGATTCTTCAACTTGAGTACATATTTTTCTTGATCATCGATACACGGATCATTTTTTTTTTTTTTTTTTTGCAAAAGATACCCCACAAATGGCTTGCATAATTCATTTGACCAATGTTACATGCGATTCGAGATAGCTGTGATGATATTTTTTTCAATCACCTTTTTGTAATTCTACAAATAAAGCACGCATAAAAATTATTATTATTATTTTATATATTGCGAGAATGGCGGATAGTTTCAAATTTTTTTGGGCTCCGAATCGCTGCAGCAGGTGAATAGATGAACGAGTAGGCAGGTAGACGAACGAAATGAGGAAGCCGATAATTAAATTAAGATAAGCCGTGATCGATATCGAAAATATTTGTGATGTCTGCTACGATTACGATCAACTCATCGGCACCTTCAGTTAGGAAAGACGGTGCGAAACTCCAAACCTCGTTTGTTACGTTTCCGTCATACGTGTTGGCCTTCCTCAGAATTGTTTGTTTAACTAAATCATACATTATTTTCTTGATAATTATGGTAATTCGACGATCCTTGAGGATGTCGAATCGGCAGCGACAAACTTGCTACATTATGATCCGCTTTCAATTGGCGTAAAGTAACTGTGCTACTATGTGCCAATAATCAAAGTTCAGATGAGTCGACGGCTAAGAATCATCCGCTTATTAATTTTTCTTTCTCAGACTACAATAATAAGTTCGAGTATCTGAGGTTGAACACAGCTGTTCGCGTCACGTAACTTGTCGAGACAACCGGCAAACTTTGCCGGCCAACATAGTAACAAAAGCTAATAATGTTTTTTTCCCCTCCCTCCGATGTTTTTCAGAAGCTGACACTCCGCGAGAGGATTACCGTTGCACGATGGCTCAGATCCGGGGCTTCGTCGTAATTCTCTGCCTGACGACCGTCCTCATCCTTCCGGGAAACGGAGAGCTCTACACGGCGCTCGCTGACATGGAGGAACTTCTGGAAACCGAAGCCGTGCTCATCGATACCCTTCACGGTTACATCAAGGTTCAGGAACAGCGTCTCGCCATACTTCGAACGTGAGTCTTGCCTCATTGAAATTATCGCCGTGTACTTTTTTTCTCGCTTTCATCTTCTAATTCCATCGCTTTCATTATCTCCTAGACGATTCTCCCGCGGCTTATCGATCAGCGAAGCCAATTAATTATCGAAACAACATCGTCGTCGTCGTCCCTCGGCAACACAGCGGTAATTAACCTCGTCGAAATGGCATCGTCGATTGCGATCGTGTTCAGCCCGTCGGATCGGATTCTCCCGGTAACGCGCAGACCTCTCGACGAGACCGTCATTCGCAAAGTTTGCCAATAGCCGATCGAGTCACGTGCGCCGCCCTTTGGCCGTTGTTGGGATAACCGCACAACTGTGCTCGGGGCAGCGGTGCCAAATGCACGGCGCCGTTCTCGCTTACGGGAGGAATTCACGTGCGCAGGAATGTGAGAGAGCCGGCCTCGACGAGAGGCTTTTGACTCTCGACGGACAACTTCCACGAGCCATGCCCACCCCTCCGAACCGCCGCACGACGCGCGGCGGTTCGTTGTTCCCCCGGGGAGTCGGAACTTCCGGGACACAAGAGCCCTCCCGATCGGCTGTTCCTAGAATTCCTATAATCTCTATCTCTAGCTCCGGTTTTAACTGGCATATAGCTACCTCAATCGATTCGATAGGGCGAAAGCTTCGTGGCGCACTCTCTTCCCGCGTATATCAATTTCTTACGTCCTCCGCATACCTATATAAACTAACCCTCTTGTACCCTCCAGCCGTATGGATCCTCCAGAGTTCTCTCCATCGTTCTCGAGAGAAGAATAGCGAGCATATTCTCCTACCGGTTATCCGTTCGCTAAACCCCCCCCCCCCACCCCGCCCCCGCCCCTTTACCCGTTCCCATCGTTTCAAATGTAATAATCGAACGAATGAGAATTCCTTACATTCGAGTATAGCGTTTTATCTCATTCCACCGAACGGCGCTGCTACCGGTTGCAATCGAACGAATGCGAGAGGCCATTTCGAGGATTCGACAATCTTGGGCGCGCACGTGATGATAATTGGTAGCGATAAAACGCCCCACACCGAGTTTCTGTATTCGAACGCTCCTCCTCGCAGCCCCAATTGTACAACCTCTGCGAAGACATAATAAGAACCTACGATGGCCGTAGTTGAAATGGCTGTTCCGATTCGCCGATCCAACCTCAATCTCACGAAGTTCTTATTGCTATGAAAAAGATGAATTCCGCTAAACAGTGTTTCAACTGTTGTTCGAGGTATCTTCCGATGTTTTATTGTATGGGCAATTATACGAGACATAAATGTAAGAGGAAGATTGTGCGAAATGGTGCGCTGCAATTCGACCAAGGTCTTTTTTATATTATACTATGAAGAGACCCAATAGCGTCTCGACGACAAGCACTTGAAGACAAGATTTTTAAACGGGACGTCACCAAGTATGTACGCCGATATGCCGGAAGTGGAACCTCCATTATCGATTTTCTGAGAAACGAAGCATCGGATCGGAATCCCGACGACACTTTTATCGTATAATTCGGACACAAGCTTGCCAATGCGCACAGTTAATATATATATATATATATTAGGGCTTTTGGTGGGTCGCTCCTTTTAGGGGTCTCCAAAACTTACTTAGAGTAGGAGCTTAGAATAATCAAGACCGGAAGCAGGAGCCCCAAGGGACACAAAATCTGCCTTCAACTAATTGATGAACGAAATTAGAGTGACACATCAGTCCCACCTCGATCAACCCCTCCCTCTTCGATCTCCTCTTACCTCCACCTCCCTAAAAGGACTTGTAATATTTCAGGCTGACGGGCCACCCAAGGGGACTTGGAATATTTCACCCGTCTTGTTCCATTTGATCCCAGTCAACGTGTTTAAATTACCGGGGAAAAGTTGCATTTGTCCCTGATCGAAGTGTTCCATCTGACCCCAATCAAAAGAGTTCCATTTAACCCCGGTCAGTGTTCCATTTGACCCCCGTCAAAAGTGAACCATTTGACCCCGGTCAAAGTGTTTCATATGACCCCGGTCGAAGTGTTCCATTTGACCCCGGTCAAAAGTGTTCAATTTGCCCTCGGTCGAAGTGCTCCATTTGACACCGGTCGAAGGGTTCCATTTGACCCCGGCCGAAGTGTTGCATTTGACGCCGGTCCAAATGGTCCATTTGACCCCTGTCAAATGCGTTCCATTTGACTCCGGCCGAAGTGTTGCATTTGACCCCGGTCAAAATGGTCCATTTTGACCCCCTGTCGAAGCGTTCCATTTGCCCCCTGTCAAATCATTCCATTTGCCTCCTGTCAAATCATTCCATTTGACCCCTGTCCAGGCGTTCCATTTGCCCCCTGTCAAATCATTCCATTTGACCCCTGTCAAAGCGTTCCATTTGCCCCTCGTTAAATCATTCCATTCGACCCCGATCAGTGTTTCATTTGAGCAGGCCCTTCTCGATTCTGGAACACAACGGTGACAGCGAAATCTTTTTACATTACAGAGAGAGATATATGTATAAAGAGAGTTATATAAACACGGACTTTAACGCGCTAATTGACGATGTGAACTGCAAGTTTCAAAGATAATTAGAGGTCTCTCACTTTCGTCTCTATATCGCTTATCAAAGTCCCGTCCGTGTATAACAGCCGCGGGGGTGGGGGGGGGGGGTCGAGAGAGGAATATTACGATAGCGCCCGAGGAGTTCTTCGGGCATTCGAAGTCTCGAAGTAGGAAAACCTCCGACGGGTAATTCTACTGCAACTATCCGGCAATGCAAAGCCCAACGAAAGTTCGTAAACTCGGATCGTACAGTTTAGTTTACACACGTATACGCCATTATATATATATATATATATCCGATGTGGTAATGTGTGGTAGCTCTCTGTATTTATTCCCGGAATATACATAAATATACGAGGTTAACGTAGGGACGCGCCGAGTGTGCAGGTTGTGTGATGCGATGCGCAGCGCGCTTTAAATTTCGTGGCGATGGGAGGAACTAGAGGCGAGGCTAAAGAGGCGAGGACCGAGGCCGAAGTTCTTTCCCGGGAGCTTGAGAGAGAGTGTAAAGTGTTTAGGGTCGAGCAGGGGCTTCGCCGAGCACCGCGCGTCTCCCCCGTGTCTACGTGTGTATGTTATATGTGAACTATATGCGAAGTGCATTTCCATTTTAAGCGTATGCGGTCTGGAGAGGTCTTGCTCTCCCTCTCGACTCCGCCGAGCCGCCTGTGTCTCTCTACGCTCCGCCTCACCAGCGATCTCGTTTTTCAAAAAAAAAAAAAAAAAAAAAAAACTTTTACCCACGTCCGAGAGGCTTTAACCCGCGAGCACGGAACCGCGGTCATGCAAAGCGTCAGCGTCCCATATACGCGGTGCGTTTTTTTTTTTTTTTTTATTTTTATTTATTTATTTTTTTTACAACTTCTCTACACGCGATATCCTTCGCAGAGCCGGAGAGACTTATGACACGAGCGAGGGAGTTAAACGATTTTTTTTCTTTTATGAATAAGAGAAAAAGAAAAATGAAATAAAGTTCCGAGGCAAAACTCCGGAGCTGGGCCAGAGGCGGCGTAACGGCGCGGGACAAAGCCTCCCCCGACGACGCGTGTGTATGTTCTCGACATTTTTTCGATTAAACTGAAGAGAGGGTTTCGCATTCGTCGCCGAGTTTAACCTGACAGGCTTGCGGCGATAAGCCCTGCCGGGAAGGATCGACTGCCAGACGGAAATTAGATGCGGAGGAACGAAACAAAACGCGTCTGCTACAACGAAACGTAACGACGTATCGAACGGGGAAAGAGAACGAAATAAAAAATAATAATAATAATAATAATAAAAACTGTGCGGATATTAGCAGATATCGCAGTGTCGTTTAGTCGCGGGTTGTTACGAGAGACTCCGGGACGCTCTGCCAATTATTGCAACAGCGAGGGGGCGTCGCGGTCGTGAAAGAGAGAGCGACGATGCGACGGACGCGCTGCGGTGCGGAGCGTGACTGCAAACAGAACGCGGCTGTGAACGAGCCCCGCGCCGTTGCGGGGAAGCGACGCTTGTAGTACGAGGAGCTCCGCACAGCTCCGCCGCGAGAGGGAGGAAATGAAATTTATTGCGATGAGAGCGAAAAGCGAGGGAGCCGGCCGGCAGTCGAGAGCGAAAATGTCGGACGGCGACGGGGAGCGGGCTTCGTACCGGCGAAACCGCAACGGCACAGCTGGAGAGAGATTGTGCGTGAGGATACGACGCAGGGGGCAGAGGCGACCGCCGGCGTTGTTGTTGTCGTTACACGTACATATATTTACATTTGTCGTTCTCGAAGTGTCGCGTACCGGGGGACTCGCGTGTCGTGTATCTCGGCCTTTGCCAACTGCGCTAGGCGACTACGGCCAAACAGCGTTGACGAAGAGCGACGTATCTATCACGGTCTAAGGGCAAGGGGGGGGGGGGGGGGGGCAGACGAGCGATGAACCGCAGCGCCTCGTCGATTTATGCGATTAAAACGCGCAACTGCGTACTTCACCATTAGGGAGGAGAGTGCAACTTCGTATTTTTTTTTTTTTTTGGGCACGGTAGAGACGGGTACGATGGGGAAAATATATATGCGGAATGCGAACCGAAATTCGTAATATTTTTACGTCTCGATTACGGAACTCTTTTAAGCTGAAAGAGTGGAAAAAGAATTTTTAACGAAAATTTATATTATAATTTATATTATATTATGATTTGTATTATAAAACCCACTAGACTTTTCTTTTTTTTTTTTTTTTTGTGAACGTAGGCGGCGAGCCAGATATTCGTAAATTTCTCCATATCGGTCGGAGTCTCGTGGACTAGTAGAGTGAAAAAAAAATAACAGTTTAACAACGATTTATAGTAATCCGTATGAAAGAGAATTGCTTATTTTATTTTTTTTGCCGGTGTCGTTGACGAGCCGGAAGGTGAATCTTTCCTGCAGATGACTCGTCGGAAGTTGACGAGCCGCAATCCGTAAAGATTTTCCATCTCGATAAAGAGTTTAAAAAAAAAAAATTAACAAACATCTATATATCTTTCGTGTAGAAAAAAAAAAACCCCGCTCGACTTTTAATAATTTTTTTTTTTAATTATTGGTAAACATACGCGGCGAGCCAGACATCGCGAAATTGTTTCATAAATCGAATTTATAATAATCCGTACGAAAGAAAGAAAATTGCTTGATCTTTTTTTTTAATTAATTTTGCCGGTCTCCATGACGAGCCGAAGGTTTAATCCTCACTGCAGCCGACTCGTATTACCCGCTGACCCGCATTGCCCCGCGCTTTGCGACGTCCGGCTGCGGTTTGCAGAGGCGGGCTACGGGATCGCGTATTAGTTTGGTATAGCGGAGCCGGAGAATTTGATCCTCGGGGGTGTAATTTTGGGTAACGTCTGCCCCCACTTCCGCCGCTGTTGTTGGGTTCGAAGAGTCAACCACTCGCTCTCGACAAACACCGGCGTTATATTGGAACGTCGAATAAAAAAAAAAAAAAAAAACCCCTCAAAAAAAAAAAAAAGAAAAAAAAACAACGAGCGGACGTTGAAAGCGAGGCCCGGGATCGATGAGGGCTCGCGGTGGTTAATTCCCTTCGGGCTGAGCCACGTACGAAGCGCGGGGTTATAGACCATACGCGGCTGAGCTAAAAATGGAAAATATAACGAGAGCGGAGCCGCGAGGGGTTTCAATCGATTCGGGAGAAATTGAGGAGGGTCAACGATCTCTCTTCATCGTTCGATTACTATATTTATCTCACGAAATATACTAGTATAAATGATCACATTTCGATTTATTCTGAGGGCTTAAAGGATTTGCGTGTGTATGTGTATATATTTTTTTTTTCTCATCTTTCTCCAACGTTCTTGAAATAACGAGTGATGTTCTTGTTTACGCATAGCCTTTCTTTTTTTTTATATTTAGCGACACGCAGGTCTCCATTTCTCACACAGGGTATTTTTTATTTTTATATATTTTGTATTTTTTTTGTTTCTTGTTCGTTTTCTTCATTTTTGTTTTTCTCTCTATTTGAAGTGTGATAACGTGATAAGTAGCATGCGACAATAAATCACAAAAATAAAGACCGTCTTTGTCGGGTCAGCATTATACAATATTCATCGCGCGGAATCTACCGCGGCTACATAACTCGACTCGAGGAACTTTTTGGGCCGAGAGAGGTGTCTTCTCTCCTGTTGAATGAGATGAGGACAGTGAGTGAGAGAGCTTCGAAGACGAGCGCTTGCGTTCGCGCCGTCTCATGTTCAATGTAAAAAAAAGAAACGAATTCTCTTATTCAACTATTATTTTCATTTTATTTGAAAAATAACGTATCGAAGTGGGTGAGACACAAAGATAGAGATTACAATAAGCGCGATGATGTGATTGGCTGCTTGAGGTCCGCGAGTCGAGTCGTTGAAGCTACGATCCGTCGAACATTTACAATTATTATCGTGTATATATTTGTTGTTTGTTTGTTTGTTTTTTTTTTTCTCATTTCTTTTCCTTTCTACTTGCTTTTCGCTGCTCGTTCAAATCTCCGAACATCATCTATAATATTTAATATTTACAACCGTCGACGTGTCGCGCGAGCGAATCGTCCGTCACGCGCGCGGGGCCTCGGCAAAAATCGAGCTGGATAGTACGGTAATTTTGTTTTTATAAAAAAAAACTTCGAAATAAAAAAAGACGAAAAACAAATGAATAATAATAATATATATATATATATAAAGTGAAAGAAAAAAGATGAAAGTAAAGGGTTCGATATCCGGATGTACATGCGTAACGTTTAATAATTCGATCGAATCTATCGAGGGAAGCACTTTGAGCTCGTCCAACGCGTACAGCATCATTCAATTTTTTTTCGTTTATTTTCAATTTTTTTTTTTTTTTTAAATTTTTTTCTCGCAATAAGGATGATGTTATATCACACACGCCGCGCACACACGGAACACACACGTGACGAATCTCGTCGATCTTCTCTGCCGCCTCTCCAGACCGGATCTCCTCCAATTGGGCGAGATTTTTCAAACGCGCCTGTGAGGTCTCGCGCCGAACTCGGAGCCCTCGTTCGGCGCCGGCCACGCGTTAGCTCGGAAGAGGCAGTCGGCCTCGGTGTTGGGCGCGCAGCCGAGCCAGTCGTTGATCGACGGTCCGATCTCGCGCGGAACGAACTCCCTGGCGAGGGGATTGAGCGGGACTCCCATCGGCAGCTGCGGCGTGAAGCACAGTACCATGTAGCGCTGAAGCTTCTGCTGCGGAAAGCCCCGAACGGTCGCGGTCTCGAAGTACTTCGCCCAGAGAGTCCTGCACGATCCGATGGTGAGGAGGGCGACGGGATCGCCGACGACGGCGACGAGCGACTTCGCCCGCGTTATCGCCGTGTTGAGCAGCCGGGGATTCGTGAGGAAGCCGTAATCGCTGACGTTGCTCTCGGCCGCCGAACGGCAACACTTGGTCGTCCGAACGGTGCTTATGAAAACGGCGGTGAATTGCTTTCCCTGGACGTTCAGGACCCTCTCGACCGAAACCTTGAAGAGACGCCGCTTGCGCAACTCGTTGCGTATCCTGACGACCTGCTCGGCGTAGTGAGCGAGAACACCGATGGAGTCCTCGTCGAAGGCCCCCCATTGTTCGACCGGCCAGAAACGCTTCAGGGCGACGACCCGCTCGGCGAGCTCGACCGCCTCCTGGTCATTGTAGAAACCCGTCGAGTGCTCACCCTGTCGGTTCAAACAATAAACGAGAGATGAAGAGAGGCCACTTACGCAAGAGATTCGCTTGCGTAATTTGTCGAGGGATAAACCACTCGAAATTCAATGACAAAAGACAACACTGGGAAATTGTGCCTGAGAGATGGAACCTTTAGAAAATTATATCGGCTTTGCGAATATCACGTTACAGCGATCCAGTTGGAATTATGAAGTATCAAATTATAGAGTAAACTATAAAAAAAAACGATAAAATTATAGAATTGTGGTCATATTACACATTGAGTGAGCTCAACGCAATATAGTTATGGCACACGGAGTACAGCATTTTTATAGCAGATTAGAAATCCGTTCTCATTAAATCTCATTTCATTCGGAGAAATTCGGATTCGGGGAAAGGACTCGCCGACTCACCTGAACCTCCATTCCATGAACGGCGTAGAACATGAGAGGCGTCTGGCAAGGATGGGCCGGCAGAGTCGTGCAGCCCGGCTCGATCTCGCTGCCGTAGAACAGATTCGACGTTAGCCTGACAATGTCCGCGTGAGATCTGTAATTCTGGCAGAGACGTATCCTGCACGGATGCTCCGGCGAGTAGAGGTTGTGAATCCGTTCGAGGAGGCTCACGCCGAGACCCCGCTCGGCGGCCAAGTCGCTGTAGACCTCCGGCGCCAGCTGCATCTGATCTCCCGCCAAGATCAGCCGGGTCTTCTTGCTGGCCAACGCGAGGGCGGTAAGAGCCTCGCACTCGAGGGCCTGCGCCGCCTCGTCGACCACTATGTGAGTCGGCTCGAAATCCAAAGCCGTCAGGCAACTCGACGTCGCGAGCGTCGTCACGATCAGGCCGCACTTGTCCATGTCCTCCTTCGACGGCTCACGAAAGTGACCGTTCTGGTCCATCAGACAGTACTTGCGCACCAACGGATGTACCTGAGTACGAAAAAAAAAAAAAACCAAAAATAAAAACCAGTTCGCAAATAAATATTCGAAGACATTTGCGACCCGGAGACATCGGCGCGATATCGAGTTTCACCTCACTGCTTGATGAATAAAAAAAAAGCTTCACTCGTAGAATTTTATTCTCAGAGTGAAATTTCCCGAGCGAGACTTGGACTCGTGCGGATAAAAATTTCAACTCTCCGTCGAAGACATCTTTTCATTTTTTTATCGTTGCAAAAAAAAAAAAGTTCATTTGTAGAATTTTATTCTCCGAGTGAAGCCGCTTTGAGTCGATGAAATTTAGTCTCTTGATATCTTCGGGTCGACAAATATGTGAATCCTCACACAGCGAAGACAATTTTCATTTTTTTTTTTAATCTTAAAAAAAAAGGTCGAATTCTTAGAGACGAATTATTCGAGTATCGAAATGCTTACCGTATTTCTGAGGCGTCTCGAGTAGTAGATTCTCATGGGTTTGAGCCTCTCGTTTTCCGTGCTCGTGTACCACTCGTCGAAGAACTCCTTAACGTAGAGATCGGCGGCGCTGTTGCTCTGCGTGCACAGTAGAACTTTGTTCCGTGGATTGTCCATGAGCATTATGAGGAGCGCCTGGGCTATCGTGAAGGTCTTTCCGGTGCCGTACGGCCCGAGGAGGAGAATCGGCGGTAGGATTATCTCTGTCGGTGCGATCATCGTCGTCACGGCCTCGACCTGCTTGGGGTTGAGACGGACGTCGAGGAGATGTTGCCAGTCCTTCTCCGAGTGAAGGACCAACGGTAGCCGCGCCGAGAGCTCGAAATCCGGCGACGGAAATACGAGGCTCGTGTCGGGCAGACAGTCGACCGCCCTGTGCCATTCGCAGAACGGCAGCCTGCTCAGTACGAACTGCACGTACATCTTCGTCGTCGTGTCGACCTTGAGATTCAGACGCTCGACGCAGCGCTTCGAGAGACGGGCGTAGATCGTGTAGTTGCACTTGTCCTCGACGTGAGCCTGAAAAACTTCGCCCCGGTGGTTCGGCGACTCGGGGTTCGTGCTGAAGGGCTTCAGCAGAATACTGGTGCATCCGCGCAGCAACAGACGACCGCTCTTCATGTCCTCCGAGACGCTTCGACCTAGCGGCAGCTGGACAAAAAAAAAAAAAATCACGTATTTCTTTCTCGATGAACAAAGAAAAAAATTATAAAAATAATACATTTGAAAAACATTAGAGTTCGATCTCGAAGTCGAGGGGTTGCGGGAGGAGAAAAACAACGAGCCGTGGCCGGGCATACGGAAATCGTATCTTTAGAATCGAAATCCTAGAATCGTGGAAAAAGAGAATAAAAACTGAAGTTCCTGAATCCGACCGTTCTACTTTCCGACTTCCCCGAGCAACTTCGAAGTATAAACACACACACACACACACACACACACACACACACACACACACACACACACACACACACACACACACACACACACACACACACACACACACACACACACACACACATATACATACACATACATGTATGTATATTTATTTATTTATCGACGGGAAAAATCCCTTTTACAATTTAACAGTTTAATAAATCTTTGATGTTTTTTTAAAAATATATATAAAGAAAGAAACAAGAAATGTGTGTATGTATATGTATACATATATAGATATATTTCCTACAATCCTCATTACGCGAAACTGGACCCCAATAACAAAACAAAAGTGAGTCTGATGGCAGGATCAACGCGGGTGTGCAAAAAAAAAAACAAAAAAAAAGAAAACAAAAAGAACTAAAAAAAAAATCTATGCCCACCTCGGCGAAAAGTTCTCCGGGTGGTGCGTATTTAGCCGTTGTGGAGCCGTCGGTATCGGAGGACAGTATGTAAGACGACGAGAGTGTTAGTTGAGCGACCCTGTTGTATCTGGCGACTTGCTCGTGTCTCGCGAGTTCCTCGACCGAGATGAGTTCGTGCATGCGTCCCCTGTAGTTGTGCGGATTGATCGTGTCCTCGGTGAGTGTCGCGTGCGACAGTATAAAGTCGTTCTCTACCGGATATGGATAAGCCTTTGTGAGATATTCCTCGCGGGGATCTTTGGCGAGTACGAAAGGTGATTCGAATGGATGAACAACACCGCCGGCCTCGGGCGAAGTCCATCTGTGCGAGGTCTGATGAAGAACGTATTTCGTCGCGTCGTCGAGTCTCTTGAGATCCTCGAAGTGCACGCAGTCGACGCACAGTCTGCGCCGTATAATGGGATAACCGCCGAATCCGAAGAGCAGATGTTGCCGATAAGTGCCGAAAGCGGTGGCGCCGAATGCGATCTCGATGGTGTAAAAGTAGGCCGGCAGAGCGTCGGCCTCGTTCTCCTGCTGGCTGACGGCCGAGCTGCCGGACGAATTGTCGAACCACTCGTGGCCGTCGCACGTGCCGAGTCTCTGACCGCGATCGCCGGTAACCGATTTAATGCAGTAATTGTCGCGATGATCCTCGAGGGCGAGGGCCAAATTTCTCAGCGGTTTACCGTCGCTCCATATCTCGAATATCCATGACCAGTTGTACTGCGGCGCAAGCGAGCCCATTCTCATGTTGAGGTTGCTCGGACGCACCATTATAGTGCGAACGTGCGGCGGCAAGTCCTCCGTAACGACCGTGTTAGGATCCTTGGATCTGACCCAGTCGCGATGAACCCTCGTCGAGAATTCTCCCCGATAGTGAGTCGAGCGTGCATCGCGATCGTTCGGTCGCGTCATTGTCGGCTTCGTCGTTCGCGAATTCACCGACATCGACGACGTCGACTGTGCCGGCTCACCGTTCGTCAACGTAACACCGTAAATGCTCTTCGCCTGCTCGATCGCCTCGACGGCGAACTCGATATCGCGGCTTATTATTTTATTCTCGACGTTGTTCAACCTCGGCCCGTCGGCCATTGTTGAACGCGCGAGAGCGTTTCGAGATTTTGCACTCTCCAGGTCGGCCCTCCCCTCCCACCGCCACCGCCGCCAACCGGGCTCTCACTCTCTCTCTCTCGCCGCCGACCTACGCTCCTCTCCGTCTCTCTCACGCCACAAGCTCGACGCGCAAACGCGCCACCTCGCCTACTCTCTTTGTTACTCCTTCGCTGCCGATAGTGTCTCTACGATGCTTCGCTGTAACTTCCGATCTAACTCACTGTACGCGCTGGCCGCTTTGGCGAGCACGAGAAATCCTACTCCAGGGCTTTGTCGATCTCTCTCTCTCTCTCCCACTCTCTATCTGGCTATCTCGCTCGGTATTCTCCGACGCTCTATCGACGCGAGCGACGAACGACTCTTCGGTGGCTTTTTCCCGAACTTTTATATTTATTTTTTATTTTTTTCGCACGGGCCGCGCTACGTATCGCGCTTCGGTATCGCAAGCTCAACGGAAAATAAAACACTCAGCGCGCGCGCGCGCGCACACAGGCAGACGAGGCGCGACGAGATCTACACGTCCCGATCTCGCGAACGACGGGGTTTATTCTAAACTCTCCTGCAACACCGTGCTGCTAGCCGGCGCACGACGACGACGTGTCACGAGTAGCGGGCGTCGACGCGAAACGATGCGAGGGAGCCATCGGCGTCCCGTGAGAGCGTCGACGCAAGCGCGGACTCGGACGGCTTTCTCGTGGCGCTGCTGCCATCGGACGGCGGTGAGGATCGCGGAACGGCGATGGCGCGACGCTGGCCTTTTACCGGTGGATATGAGGCTCGGTAAGGCGGAGCGCGGCCCTGCCGAATCGAGCCTCGGACAGCCGGTGAAGTGCCGAAGGCGAACGGCGAAGCGCCCCGAGCCACTTCGTAAGATTGTTCGTCGATGTAAGGAGAATTGGCCCAATTACTGACCTGTGCTAAAAACAGTGGAGACATTAAAATCACTGGTATTACAGAAGTGTTTGGAGTCTTAATTAACCGAAACAAATATTATTTTATTATATTTGAGCATTTTTCAGCATAGTTAACTGCACTGGGGGGGGGGGATCCAGATATAAATTCTACGCCGAAAAAGCCTTAAAGTTTAACCTCACAGTTATGATCTTACAGAACATAAGATCAAACTCGAACTAACTAACTTAAGATTAAACTTAAGATCAACTCTGAACTGGTATTCTATCTTAAGTTCGAACTTAGGAGCGATTTTAAGTTCAAACTAACCTCTTAAAATTCGATTCCCTAAGTATAGTAATTACCACGCCAATAACTAACCGACAAGTGTTGGCAATACAGCTTATTTCATCAGCAAACTGCTTGGGGACGAATATACAGTGGAACCTCGATTATCCGAACCTTCGATTATTCGAACCTTCGATTATCCGAACTGCAATTAATTTTATCCGAACTTCTATTATCCGAACGGAAATTTATTTTATCCGAACCTTTATTATTTGAACCATGCCGCAAAATTACTTTGTTGCATATCGTTGAGCGTTATTTTCTTGCAGGCGTCCGCAAATTTGTATCATGCGCCTGTACAACCAAAAATTCACCACTTTATTAAGAAGAATGCTTGAAGTAAGCGTTCGATAATATGTTCCAAAGTATATATAAAATGTTTCTGTGCGAATTTATACTAAAAAAAAAAAAAAAAAAAAAAAAAAAAAAACATATTCATTACGTATGTTATTATTATGATATTTTTTTTATTCACAACTCGATTATCCGAATAATCGTTTATTCGAACTGGTCTCGACCCCAATTGGTTCGGATAATCGAGATTCTACTGTGCACAATTTTCCGACACAATGAAACATACTCGGCATGGTATTTGCGAACCGTGTCTAGAGAAGGAACAATTGTGGTAATAATGTACTGTTCACTGACAATAGGGACGACCCGCTTCGAATCGAATGGCATTTGTACGGAAAAGCTCCATTATCGCACGGAAGGTTCGACGATAAGAGGATCCCACGGAACCTTGGCGTTACCGCTAATATGATTCGAGCACGAATCATCGCGGACTCGCGACGGTGTCTCGGGTAATGTGTTTGTTGCCGGTGCGCGGCCTGCGGGTTTCTCTCCACTTTCGCCGCCGTGCCCGAACACGATTCACACCCGGCATTGAGGCTCTGTCGAATGCAGTCTATACATCCGTGTGCGATATAACAATACATTCCGTTTTCTCATCGTTCCGCCAGAGGTACTCCATTCTATCTATGCGCCCGGCATAAATGCCCGATATTCATCTGCTACAAAAACATTGTCCGAGCTATCTTACGAAACGTTAATCCGAGGTATCGCGCGACACCGGACGTGCGCGCGCACGTCAAAGGACGACGACACTCGTATTATCTGGGAATCGAGCTGCAACTGTAATTCGCACGGAATTGAACATAATTTTTTTTTTTTTTTTTTGTAATTTGCAACTTTGTGCGTCGATTTTTTTTTTTTTTTATGGATCGTACAAAAAGATCTGAAAATATTGTTTTAAGGAAAAAAAACTATGACTCGAAAATATCCTCACGAGGAATTTCTCTATTGGATGATAATAAATTGTAAACTTCATGTGCTGGAACTTGAAATTTGCGTACGACAGTTCCATCAATTGAAGATTAATGTAATTCTTTGCATATTATCAAAATATTATATATAATAGAGTTCTGAGGTCATCCATGGGTTCCCAATGGTCGCTCGATTCGGATTCTGGTTTGTCCCAATGAACGCTCGATTTCCGATTTTGACACCCTTTTTTTTCCAATCTGCCACCTGTCAAAATGTCTAAACATTTTTTTTTCTTTCCAAAAGTCTATTTTCGGCAAAAAAAATGCTGATACCATTTTTTGGATAAAAAAAATTTTTAGGATTTCCTCAGCTGAGGATTTCCTCCGCTGAGGATTTCCTCAGTTGAGGAAATCCTCATGGTAAGGGTACCATGGTAAGGGTACCATTTTCTGGGTAAAATTTTTTTTTAGCATTTTTTCGTTAATGAAATCGGTTGGGAAATATGCCACTTGAAAACAATGGCGTAGATTTTAATTCGATATCTTGAAATTTTTGTTTTCGAAAACCATTCTATATGCTAACAAACCGAAATTTCGAATTGTTACCCCGAAATTTTTTGAAAAAAGTGCCGTTTCGCAAAATTTAACATAGGATTTCCTATGCTGGAAATGATCAATTTTTAAAATTAAAAAAAAAAATTCAAATTGCACGTATTCCGTGCGTAAATGAGTCACCTGAAGCCAATGGCGGTGGTAAAAATTCGATATCTCGAAAAAAAAAAAAAAAAAAAAAAAATTAGGCCATTTTGAAAGTGGCAAAATGAGAAGGGGGTACACCATTACCTTTTTTCACGAAAGTGGGTTTTTCAAAAAAAAAAAAAATGTTAAGAATTTTTTCGCTAATGAATTCGGTTGGGAAATATGCCACTTGAAAACAATGGCGAAGGTTTTAATTCGATATCTCGAACATTTTTTTTTTTTTTTTTTTTTTTTTCCAAAAACAATTCTATACGCTAACAATTCGAAAATCTAATGGTCACCGAGTGACGTCATTGACGTCACTTACGGTCGCACTGCTGCACAGTTTGGACTGGTCACAACGATCGGAGACACACTTGCCCCTCGCCCAACGAATTCGATCCCATCAAAGCCGTGACGACAATAGTCGCAAACGATTCGCCGCAAACTTTCGTCGAAACTCGCGCACTCCGCAGATAAAACGCAAATTTTATTCCGCAGAGGTCCTCCCCATGCGTGTCAACGAAATTTTGTCGTTCGAACGTATCGGCGAAAATTGTTGCGAACGCCGAGAGCCGATTCATCATTGCGGCAACAAAGCACCAAGCGGCAACGGGGCTTCCGAAACGAGCCGGCGTGTGTGGCTCTGTTCTCTTATAAATCAACGACTCCGCTAACTAGCTCGGCGCTTTCTCGCGGGTGCAACATCTCCTCCACTATCTGCTATAGCAATCTTTCGCCGCTCGCGTTGCTTTTGCCGGACGAGAGTTTCGTGAACGATAACGCCCCGTGGGTGTCGCGCGCAGATTAGGAAACTATACCGGCGAGCGGGGGGGCCCCCCCCCATTATTTTAATTACTTTCATCAGGCAAACCAGCGGGCAACGGAACCGAACGGAACGTTATAACGAAAGTTCGAGATACAGAGAGAGTGTTGCAAATGAGAGAACATGCGAAACTCGAAACTCGCCCGGGGAGACATTATTCGTACCACGAACGATATTGTCTGTTGTACGGGGGCGGATTGGGGGGGGGGGGGGAAGGATAAACTACGACGAAACAGGGATGAGATCCGAGCTAGAAACCGCAATGGCACGTTACTAGTCGCGAGTTTTACGCGTCGGAAAGCAGTCAACCGGTCTTACGGCGACGCACCGGCAAAACGGCAGGGCGGCAATAAAGATCGTTGGATAATGTAGGAAGGAAATTATTTATTAGGGGTTTTTTTTTTTTTTTTTGCTCGAGCGTTAATTGGAAGTGGAATATCGAAGGAAAAGTATTTTTTTTTTTTTTTTTTTTTTTTTTTTTTTTTTTTTTTTTACACCCAATCGTCTTTGTTGTTGTCTGATGATGGAGGTGATTAGCTACGGTGTTGAAGTTTTCGGTGTAATTAAGCACTTACGCGACAGTAGATGGGTTACAGCATATTGCGTGATTTTTTTTTTTTTTTGTGAATGTACGCTTTATCGATTATTTTTTTTTTTTTTTAGGGTGAAATGAGGATACGTTAAAGAACATTTAGGCATTTTTTTTTAAATTCAGTTTTATTGTTCTTGTGCAGCTTTTTTTGTATCGGTCGGTGTAAAGAATCTTTTCTCTGAGTTCCTTGGCACTGTCTCTGATTTTAACTCGTCGCTTTATCAGAAAGAAATGATATCAATTGAGAAAAACGCGTTTGAAGTTAAACTGAAGTTAATGCGCGATGGAAATGAAAAGTTTCATAGTTACACTACTTGCTGAAGGTACTCTTAAACATTGGCTCTTTTCGATACATGAAGAAAAAAAAAATTGACCCAACGAGGTAAAAAATTTGAAAAAATTCATGCGTATTCAGAAAAATGAACGAATCATTTTCATAAAAAAAAAATGTAGGTTTCCGGGAAATTAGCTGAACAAATTTATTACTCCAGCGTTAATTTCTTGCCGTTCCAACGCAATTTCTTGCCGTTCCAACGTAATTTCTTGCCGATCTACCGGAATCACAATAAAACTCTACCGGACTCGAAATGAAACTCTGCCCGAATGGGAAATAAAACTCCACCGCAATACAAGGCTTATCGTCTAGCCTCGTTTTCCTGTAGAGTTTTATTTCCATTCCGGTAGAGTTTTATTTTTTGCCACTCCAAAGTAATTTCTTGCCGTTCCAAAGTAATTTTTTGCCGTTCCAAAGTAATTTTTTGCCGTTCCAAAGTAATATTTTGCCGTTCCAAAGTAATTTCTTGCCGTTCCAACGTTTATCGCCTATCTGTCAAAACGGACCCGGTGGTCCGTTTTGACAGACCCTCGGACGCCGCACGATCGCGCATAAGGGTAAACCGTAGCATTCGCGGAAACGATGGCACCGCGGGCAATCCTCTCGATCGGAACAACAGAGCGACGATACAATTTCATTTCGAATCCTCCGGCATTGGCGAGGAAAATGATCATGGAATAAGAGATCCGAGTTGAACGAGAGGGTGGAGGAGGAGGAGGAGTGAGTATCGAAACGAGAAGTAAAGCTTACGAGAAAACGAGTCTTCGACTCCATTTCCCGCTTTCCGTAAAAGCCTCCCAGCCTCGACATACGCAGGTACAAAAACTATATGTATATGTATATGTATATGTATATGTATATGTATATGTATATGTATATGTATATGTATATGTATATGTATATGTATATGTATATGTATATGTATATGTATATGTATATGTATATGTATATGTATATGTATATGTATATGTATATGTATATGTATATGTATATGTATATGTATATGTATATGTATATTCGGTGAAGAGAATTTTTATTCGCGTTTCTTTTGCCTCTTTCTTTCACTCTTATGCCGCGCGGCTGTTGAAGCCGGAGAGTTCCGCGGTGGATCGGACTCGGGGGAGTGCGCCTTCACCGACTATGCATTGTAATTTTCTATTTTGCATCGAAAGCGAAAGAACTTTGAATACACTGATGGGAAAAGTGAGTCGGAATCGAGCGCCGGAGGAAGCACAGTGCATTCGTCTGTGCGATGTACGTATAGCTGCTTCGGTGAGAGACAATGGCTCGGTCCGTACCGGCATACCGGCCGCGTACCGGCCGCACCACGGCCGCCGTGCCAATTCGCTCTTGTTCATCCGCGGCGGAGAGGGCTTACCGAATTCTCGAGCCCGGTCGGACTCAATGAGCTTCCATTGATTAATTAATCAATTTCCGCGAGACTCTGGCTCGTACCGGATAATTCGGCTCTTCCTCTTCGGCGAATTTTGGACGAAACCCTGCTAGTCATTCGTCGTAACTCGTGGAGGATTATTTATGGTATGGTTATGGCCGAATGGAGCACAACGGGCCAGACGGAAGATGAACTTCTGGTCCGATGAGCTGGGAATCATGAGTCCGACTGTCCGGTAACGCAAGAACAATGAAAATGAGTTTTTCCGCTCCGAAAAACACTCGATCTCTAGACTGAAAATACGTCGCTTCCGGTCCGAAAATCTCACTGTTTACACGGAGGTGACGTCATCGCAGAAATACGTCACTACCTGATAACAAAAAAAAAAAAAACATCTCGTTCTTTCAACCGGACGTAACGTCATACCGGAAACACGTCACTTCCGGTTTGAAAATCTAATTTTTCTACCAGAAGTGTAATCACACCGGAAAATCGTAATTTCCGGTCTGCAAGTCTCATTTTTTTTTTTCGACCGGAAATATAATCTCTTCCTGCCTGGTAGTCTAATTTTTTCAACCGGAAGTGACGTCATACGTGAAATACAACACGCCCGGTCTAAAAAAAAAAAAAAATCTCATTTTTCAACCGGAAGTGACGTCATACGTGAAATACAACACTTCCGGTCTAAAAAAAAAAAATGTTCATTTTTGAACCGGAAGTGATCTCGTGCCGGAAACACGTCACTTCCGGTCTGTTAATGTAATTTTTTCAACCGGAAGTGACGTCATACAGGAAGTACGTCATCCGGAAATCTTTTTTTTTTTTTTTTTTTCGAAATACGTTATTTCCACTCGAAAAATGAGCTTTCCAAATGAAAAGTAACACGTCACTTGCGTCCTGGTAATCTAATTTTTCAACCGAACTGACGTCGTATCTCAGTATATGACACATTCGATATTGTCCAATCGAAAGCGACGAGGGCTTTAGCGAAACCCTCTCGAGCCGATAGCCAAGTCGACGAAGCTTTTAATTAATTAATTAATCAATTGTCCCGTCGCTCGTTTGTCCGAGCGAATAACGCCGCTCTTCGTCTTCGCCGGATTTACCTAAATCGCCCCTCATTCAATTGAATATACGACCGGGTGGGGATTATAATTATTATAGGACCATAATAGTATTTAACGTTTCCGTCGCCGTTTCCGTATCTCTCCAACTTTGGCGAATCGACGCCGCGAGCATTACCGTGGAGCCCATTGTCTTCGGCCGAGAGCCTCCCTCCGGGTCTCCTATTTCAGAGTTAAACGAACGGGGAGATTGGGGAGAACGGGGTTCGTTATCGTGCGAAAACAGTTATTGGACTCCGAGGACGGGCAATCGTCGGGAGTGCGGCGAACGTCGGGCGGAAGAACGGCGCGATATTGGTCGAGATAGAAAAAAAAAAAAAAAAAAAAAAGGCCGAATGCGGGCCTGAAAAATTGCAGGGGGGGGGGGGGGGGTGGCGAGGAAGTGCGGGAACGTGTAAAAACCATCCACCAAAAAGCCTCTGGTTATAATTTCGCTCGGACGGCAAAAGCGGCAGTCAAGCCGAACCCGAAAACGTTCTTGGTTCTTTTTATTTTATTTTTTTTTCCACGAGATTTTCAACGTTTACCGTCATTGATTCACGCTCTCGCGGCAATATCTCTCTCTCTCTCTCTCTCTCTCTCTCTCTCTCTCTCTCTCTCTCTCTCTCTCTCTCTCTCTCTCCCTCTCTGTCGTGTAACCCCTTACGGAACCTCCCCAATCGCTCCACTTGCTTCGGCTGGGCAGGATGTACATGAGAAAAGCGTCGGCAGGTCGTTAAAATTTTACTCACCGAGGGACGATAAGAATCTTCGTTTTTCGAAGACATCTTTTTTTTTTTTCTTACACTTTTATCGTATGTTGTTTTTTTTTTTTTTTTTTTTTAGTCGTAGTTAATATTGTAGGGTAATTAATATCGCACACAAGAAACTGAAAAGTATCGTCCACAAAGATACACAATTTTTTCGAGTTAAGTTCTTCTTTTTTTTTTTGTTCAAACGATTTTTTGGCAAAAAAAAAAAGGTAAAATCGACGAGCAAAAAATTATGAACGTTTGCGGACAAAAACTTTTATTGTATCTTTGATGCATTTTCTTTTGTTGTTGTTGTTGTTTAATGTTTGTTTGTTTTTTTGTTTGTTCTCTGACAGTAACGTGGAGGATTACGCGAAGGAGCACGAGGAAGCGTCGCGAAACATACAGCAGTATTTGTCGAATCCCATAAACGCTTATCTGCTCGTTAAGCGTTTGACGACCGATTGGAAACGCGTCGAGGAGCTGATAAGCGAGGATGTCGGCAAAGCGTTCGTCTCGAACATCACGAGCTCGAGGAACGATCTCAAATTTCCGACGGACGAGGATCTCAATGGTGCGGCAGTTGCACTTATGAGACTTCAGGACACGTACAAACTCGAGACCGCTCAGGTTGCCAAAGGTGTACTAAACGGTATTCAGTACAGCACCGGTCTAAGCGGTAAATATGAACAATTCATATTTTATTTTAACTTCTATTAAAAAAAAATAAAAAAAATAAAAAAAATAAAAAAAATAAAAAAAATAAAAAAAATAAAAAAAATAAAAAAAATAAAAAAAATAAAAAAAAAATAAAAAAAATAAAAAAAATAAAAAAAAATAAAAAAAAAATCAAGGTTTGAGCCAAAACGCGTTTCTGTTCGATCGCTATAAAACTTTGCAACTCTGTAGTGAAAGAGCCGCTTAATAGTTTGCAATTTTTTTTTTTCAGAATTTTTGATCGTGTAGTTTGTTTGTTTGTTTTTTTTTTAGTTATGTGTGTACAAAGCTACATAAGCTAGCGTGTAAACGTTTCGGAAATTTGTCATTAGCGATAGAAAGTAGCGATTATTTTCGCCGACTTCCGTTAGATTCGAATAGACAAAAAAAAAAAAACCTACCACAACGAAACACTATCAGAATGATCGTGTCAAAATTTCAAGAAGATTCACCGTTTTGTTTCTGAGATAAGTTCAATAAACTAAAGATCCCTGTCGCCGTCGAGACCGCTCGCTTACTCGCACACTGACTAACGCGGTCAGCGGATCTACTCTCCCGTTCCCCTCCCGCGATTTTGACTCAAATAAGTATCCTAAAACGTCGCTGGATGAAAAAAAAAAAAAAAAAAAAATTCGTTTGTAATGATCGATTATTTTTATTTATTTATTTTTTTTTCAAAGATGAATTCCGTGCTACAGACGTATATCGAATACTATAATCAATATTTTTTTTTACCCGCCTATACGAATTTTTTTTTTTCTCGTTGAAAAAATAAGGTCAGCGAAACCGAAAGTTTTTTTTCCAATCTGGCCGTGCGAGCGGAAAGTTTTTATTCTTTTTCGCCGTTTCACGTCCGAGGCCGACGGGGATTTCCCGAAATACCGTCCAGTGATATATCGTCCTAGCATAACGCTCGACGGTCTATAATTCGGAGCGTACTGTCTATCCCCTTAATCCTTTCAATCAATCTCGAAATCTCCTCCCCCCCCCCCCGCCCAATTTTCGGGGGAAACTCGCGTCAGCATAAACCGAACGGCATTCGCCTAGACGAGTATCGAATAGCAGATTGAGCATTTTCCCGATACACTAATGAGGCTCTATGCATGTAGAGTGGAGAGCGGGGCAAAACGGAGCAGTCCTGTTCATTTCGCATGAGACTTTGTGCGTGCATTTTTTTTTTTTTTTTTCACGTCTCCCGACAAAAAAAAAATGTACCGAAGTGGTCAATTTTGCCCCGCTTTCCTCCGCGCGCTGTCGATTGGTAAAAAATTCCGTCCGTAAGCGGCAATTTCACGATATTATTACAATGAAAAACGAATTCGAGAATTTTTTTTTTTTTTTTTTTTTTAGACGCAATCCTTTGTCGAGCGTTTTATTGTGCAATTTTTGTTTGTTCATCTTTTTATTTGTTTACTTATTTGCGCAGTTCGTGTTTTTGCTGATTAATAATTCTTTGACCGCGCGCGAACAACGAACAGCAGCAGCGGCGGAAGCGGAGCGATGTATTTTACATGCGATCGGACGCACGTACAACCTCGGGCTATACGCCAGAGCTATTATATACGCTTTGAGAAATTAATTAACGAACAGACCGAACTTCCTTTTGCCACAATAGAAGCGAAGCTCGAAACACATCAGCGGCACGGTAAAATATTCCGATGGGGTAACCATTAGCCTTCCTCTCCCGCTCCCACTCTTTTTATCCCATAAAGTTTCATCCACTTTTCGGAGTCTTCGAAACTTCGAGACGTTACGCCAGTTGATAACAAAAAGTATATATATATCTATCTATAATATACTTGCGGGCTGTTGTGGCTCGGACGTTACGCGCCCTTGCTGTGAACTGTGAACTTTAGAAACCGGTAATTTCGATTCCCGAAGATTTAACGGAAATACGTCAGCTCCGGTTTTAAAAATGAAATTTTCAGACCAGAAGTGACGCACTTCGAGTGTGACGTCACTTCCGGTCAAAAAGTGAAATTTCCGAACCGGAAGTGACACACTTTCGATGTGACGTCACTTCCGGTCAAAAAGTGAAATTTCCGAACCGGAAGTGACACACTTTCGATGTGACGTCACTTCCGGTCAAAAAGTCAGATTTCCGAACCGGAAGTGACACACTTTCGATGTGAAGTCACTTCCGGTCAAAAAGTGAAATTTCCGAACCGGAAGTGACACACTTTCGATGTGACGTCACTTCCGGTCAAAAAGTCAGATTTCCGAACCGGAAGTGACACACTTTCGATGTGAAGTCACTTCCGGTCAAAAAGTGAAATTTCCGAACCGGAAGTGACACACTATCCAGTGTGGCGTCGCTTTCGGTCAAAAGATGAGATTTTCAAATCCGTAGTGAGAGAATTTCGGTGCGATGTCATTTCCGGTCGAAAGATGATATTTTCGAACCGGAAGTTACGGAATTCCGGTTGGAAAATGAGTTTTCTCGACCAGAAGTGACTTATTTGTGGTCGAAAAATGATTTTTTTGACCGGATATGTATCTATATATGCATATAATTTTCGTATATAAAGTTTATATAAAAAATAAAATAAAGTTTACATTGTTCAATTGTCTGTTTGAAGCTGGCGATTGCTTCGAGCTCGGAAGGCAGTCCTACAACAACGGGGATTACTATCACACCGTGCTGTGGATGCAAGAGGCGATGGATCTTCTTCAGGAGGAACAGAACAGAACGACAACGACGAAACCCGATATACTCGAATATCTGGCTTTCTCGACTTACATGCAGGGTAACTATATTTTTTAACGCAGCAAAAGTGCCGAAGCAAAAAAAAAAATACGTCGAAATACGTGGCAGCTCATTAAAAAAAAAAAAAAAAAAAAATTCGTCAAAAAATTGCAAGGCCTTTCGAGTCCATTTTTCGCATTTTTCAACGTCCTTGAACGGCACGATAAAACGCTTCGAAAACTTCGGGCAGGATCCTATCTTATGTATTTTTTCCCGTCGAACACGATCGGCACCTTGGATTTTCCGTAGTCCAATTGGGAGCCGAGATATCGATGTTTGAAAATCACGAAAATCGACGTTTATTCAAAAGTGGCTCAAAAATGAAAAAATCGTTCACCCGATTTTTTTTTCTTTTTTTTTTTCTCAAGGCTATATTCAACGTATTTATTCCCGCCGATCACGAATATAACAATTATCTTATCCGCAGCCCAATATTTTCCATCTAAATCCCAAAAAATACGATCTTTGGTGCCTAAAATCGAGACCTTTCTCACTTTCGGCCACTGCACTAGGTGAAAAAAATAAATAAAAATAGCATAACGTTCTAAAAGCGTTTAAAGTTTTTCCAAAAATCCAAAGGTTCTAAAGCGTATTAAATTCTTTTCAGATATCAATCGTGACCGGAGAGCGACTCACACCAGACACGCTCTTCAGTAACGCGCTTCGTGTCCCAAAAAAAACTGAGGCTCTAACGATATAGCGAGGCTTGCGCGATCCGCTCTCCACTCACGATTAACATCCGAAAATCCTATCGCCAGAACGCTTTAAAAGTTAACAGTTATTTGAAACAGTTATTAAAAAAAAAAAAATCTTAAATTTCCATGAAAATAATAACATCGCCCGGTGGAGAGAGACGACAATAATTCCGACGACGAAGAGGTCGTCGAGGGGTTGATATTTTCATGACGATAGAAGCCCTCCGTGTTCATCGACCGGCGAAAATGGTTCGTCGTAACGAACGACGAGTCCATACGTCGTTTATCTATCCATAGTTTAATTTATTAAAGCCATCTCTCGCCGGCTTCAAAGCGTGTCTGCTCCCCGAGCGCCGCACTCTTCGCCGCTGTCTCTGTGTAAACGAAAGAGTTTTTTCTCGGGGCGTGCAGAAAAGCCTCCCTCGAACCCACTAATGGGCACAATGGCGTTACAGCCATGGGAAACCGCGTTCTCCCTCGGCCGAGGGAATTCGTGCTCGCCGCTCCGTTTTGACCCGACGGATCCGGAGTGTTCTAAAGCGCCGCCGGAGCGGAGAGTTACCCACTCGGTAGCCAGCCACCAGTCAACGTGCTCGGGGACATTACATTATAAATCAGAGGGTTAATCTTTAACGCGACCTTCCGCCGAGCGGCCGACTGGGCTGCCTACTGTTTGCTCTCAAATATTCATCATTACCGCGGTAGGGTTCGCGTGGAGGTGCTCCGGCGCGTCTGCGCGATAGACCGGGGAACGGCGTGGTCGAGAGTGCGAGAAATTGGATGGAATTACCTCCGGATCCGCAAGCATCCCCCCGGGCAATACGCCATAACACCCCGAATGAATGAGAATGAAACTACTTTTCTTTTATCTTATTTTTTTTTTTTCGGCTCCTCTTTCTACCCTCAGAACTACGTTTATATGCGTAATTTTTTTTTCTTTTTTGTGAGCTTCAATCAACAATTCAAATACAACGAGGAAGGCGAGTTAGCTTTATGAAGATAAAAAATTGTACTTGTTTTATGTTTTGTTTTGTTTTTTTGTTTTTTAATATATTTCTCTTTTATTTTTTTTCGTAGGTAACGTGGCACGAGCTTTGAGCATGACGAACGAGCTGTTGGAGCTCGTGCCGAGCCATCAGAGGGCACTCGGGAATCGTGCTTATTATCAGGAGGAGATACAGAAGAGTCGGACGAAGAGAAAGCGCGGCGAGGACGGCAAGAACGACGTCAAGCCCGGAAATCAATTCACCGTTGTCGAGAAGAAAGTCAAGACCGTCGAGGAGATGACTGAGAGGGAGAGGTACGAGATGCTCTGCCGGGGAGAGATCACCATATCGCCGATTGTACAGAAGAACCTAAGGTGCCGTTACGTAGATCGGGGCATTCCCTTTCTCAAGATCGCCCCTTTCAAGGAGGAGGAGGCGTACCTATCGCCGAGAATCGTTATCTATCACGACGTTATTTACGACGATGAGATTGAAACTATCAAGCGCATGGCGCAACCGAGGGTAAATATAAGGAAATCGAAAATTACGTCACCCTCAATTTCATCTGAATATAAAAGTAATCTTTGCTTATTTTTTTTTTTTTAATTGTTTACAGTAGAAACTCGATTATCCGAACTCTCTGTTATCCGAATTGCCGCTGGTTCGGATAGTTTCCACTATCCGAACTGTTGGGTCAAATTCTTGTTATCCTTAAATCGTTGCACGCCAATACATTGTTGGGCGCTACGAACAACAAGCCAATCCAAGAAAGCTCGAGCTCGCATAGACTTACACAGCACTACCGTTAATTCACGTCAGTCGTATGCACAGTATTTATTAGTTTATCAGCTGAGCAAATATATACGTATTCAAAATTTATTTTCCTTGATGGATTAACGAAAATAAATTTTGTGTAGACTCGTCGCGCAGTGTAGTGCGTTATTGATTCAATGTCCAGTCTTTCGATCTCTAAGTGTGAACATAATGGAAAAACATTAGAAACATTTGCACTTTTTATTTTTTGAACATTTTTTTTATTTATTTTTTAATTTTCTAAATCATTTTTATTTATTATTATTGTTTTGTTTGCAGTTCAAGCGTGCGACAGTTCAAAATTACAAGACCGGCGAGCTGGAGATAGCGAATTACAGAATAAGCAAGAGCGCCTGGCTGCAGGAGCACGAGCATCCGCACGTCGCGGCAGTCAGCGAGAGGGTCGAGCACATGACGAGTATGACGATCGAGACTGCCGAGGAGCTTCAGGTCGTTAATTACGGAATCGGCGGTCACTACGAGCCGCACTTTGACTTTGCCAGGGTAAACATGCTCGAGTCCCTCTCGACCCACGAGCCATTTTTTTTTAAATATTTTTTTCATATACATTCGAACTACTAATTGCTGACGACCTTTTTTTTTAAATATTTTTTTCCACAGAGGGAGGAAACCAACGCGTTCAAAAGCCTGGGAACTGGCAACCGCATAGCAACGGTTCTCTATTACGTAAGCATCGATCATACCCGCTACGGTGTACGAGTCATAAAGGCGACAATGGGTTAATTGCGAAACTGAAGTCTAACAAACACGCCGGTTTATTGTCGTAGATGAGCGACGTCGAGCAGGGCGGCGGTACGGTCTTCACCGGTATCAACATAGCCCTCTGGCCCAAAAAAGGAAGCGCGGCTTTCTGGTACAATCTGAAGCCGAACGGAGAGGGCGATTACAAAACAAGACACGCCGCGTGTCCTGTCCTCACCGGGACAAAGTGGGGTACGAGACATGTATATTTAACTCAAGGATCGTCGAAATCCAATACAAACCTTTTTATCTTGCAGTCTGATCAGCTTAACGCACGCTACGTTACTATCTCCTCTTTGGACTTTCGGTCCAACTTTTGTCGCGCCGAAAACGAAAGTAAAAGATTTTTCGTGGCTGGACTTTCGATTTGACGCAAAAAAAAAAAAAAAATGAAAATCGCTGTTTGAAAGCTTTTAAAAAATGGTAATTTTTTCTTTTTTTTTAGAGACGCGCGAAAATTGGGATCTCATTTTGGTGCTCCTTGAAGTCAAATTGCATGACGTCCAATTTCATCTATGGCCTCTGACACAATGCACGGCTTTAGGGGAAAAAAAATGTTCACTTGTAGAATTTTGTTCTCTTAGTGAACTTCCCCGAGCGAACTTTGTGCGATGCAAAAGACAGCCATTATAACTCGATGAAATTTAGTCTCATGCAGATTTCTTCAGGGTAACTGTTGCTGGATGTTTCAACTCTCTATCCGATAAATTCTTATTTTTCCCGTTGATCGCGAATCTCTCAGTTACTCCCAGCCCAATATCTGACCCGAAAATACGCCACAGACTCGAAAAAATATATATAGTCGGTAATATCGACTGTTCTTCGAAATATTGTTCTTCGGAATCCACGCTAAGTTCGCCGATAAAAAATGTCCGTCCTAAAATAGCTCGCGCAAAATACTTGACCTTTGACTTTAAGCGAATTTATTCGCGACTCCAATATTTTTATGCGCATTATCGTGTTTTAGTTGCGAACAAATGGCTGCACGAGCGAGGTCAAGAGTTCTTGAGGCCGTGCACACTCGAGAACCAGGCGCCGGATCCCGACGTCGGCCGATATTAAAAACATTTATTCCACTTCGGTCCTCGTATCTCGTCGCACTCTCCCTCGCTCGACGTTTCATCGCGGCGCGCATGAGATTTTCATGGGATTTGTACGTAGGAGGAAAAAACAAAAAGAAGAAGAAGAAGAAGAAGAAGAAGAAGAAAAGAAATGTAAACAATTTTCCGCCACGAACTGAGCGATCTCCCACGCACACCAGTATGGATCGTTCGAGGACCCTCGAACGATCGGGCGAACTCTCGCTGCAAGCGAGATTGTAACATGATTTTGTACTATAATGTATACTTAGACAATATACGAATTATCAATTGC
The DNA here is from genome assembly GCA_963575735.1 of Amblyjoppa fuscipennis. Lineage (NCBI taxonomy): Eukaryota > Metazoa > Arthropoda > Insecta > Hymenoptera > Ichneumonidae > Amblyjoppa > Amblyjoppa fuscipennis. The sequence continues at coordinate 23,516,965 of OY754491.1, read as the reverse complement.
GAATTCGTGCCGGATTAATCGGCAAACGTCGTTCCGTGCACAAGCGCAGGATCGGCAGACGCAACGTCCTGAACGAATTCGTCGACTCGGAACACGCGAATGAACACAAGACTAACCGAGAAGAAAAAAAAAACCATATGCGTATAATGCAATTAAGTAAAAGCTGATAAATAAATAAATAAAAACGTTCTCCATGCAAAACACAATCGAGAAACTTCTTCGCGATTAACTTGTAAATCTTTCAAGATCGTTAACGAAAACGTTCGGCGCTCTCGGCAGGAGAGATATATATTTAGCGTACGAACAAAGGTCCGTGTCGACCATCTTCAAAAAAAAAAAAAAAAAAAAAAAAAAACCTCGAGCTTGCCTACGAATAAAGAGCTCAAAATCTATCGTCACGATTCCCTCGACTGATTGTCCAAGCGAGAGCCACTTGGCAATTGTAAGCTATCGTCGGAATTCTAAGCAAACACCCTCGTACGATTGTCGATGAATAAAAGTTTTTGATTGACGATGAAAAAGAGAATTAAAAAAAAATAAAATCTTACCAATTCTTCCTATGATCGAGAAGTCTCGCCTCATCGATGTCTCCGGCAGTTCTTTGTTGCGCTTCGGACATTAAAAAAAAAAAATGTCTCGAGCTTGCCTGCGATTTAAAGAGCTCATAATCTATCGTCACGATTTCCTCGACTGATTTTTCTAGCCAGAGCCAAATGGACAATTGTAAGCTATCGTCGAAATTCTGTAAACAAAGACCGTCGTACGATTGTCGATGAATAAAAGTTTTTAATTGTCAATGAAAAAGAAAGTAAAATAAAAAAAACAAATAAAGAAAACCTTACCGATCCGCCCGAAGGTCGAAAATTCCCGCCTCCGTCGATGTCTCCGGCAGTTCCTCTTTAACGCTATCGAAGCCTCGGGACAGCGAGGGAGCGTCGAGGCGTGTTATTGTGTCAGTGGGGAATGAAATATTGGGAAGGGGGGGGGGGGGGCAACAATTCGGTAGCGAGAAACAGAGTGCATTTCCTCGAGCTACGGTGCTCCGTCCGATGCAGACATATACATGTATCTATGTCCTGTTGCTCGTGGCGGTTAACCGTAATCGATTACCGATTGGTCGACGCGGGCCTCCGGCGACATCTCACGAAAATCGTGCTGCGTCGTATCTCGCAACGATCGACGAGCACGAACGGGCGTCGAACGGCGAACATAACCCTCTTGCTCGATTTCACGCGATCTCCGGCTCTATGCGCGTCATCGGCGAAGTATCAAGGTGGTCCTTGCGAACAGTTCGCATAAGTTTCGGATTATTGAGATGCAATAGCTATTAACAAATTGATGGAAAATAAAATTGTTCAACGAATCTCACGGAAACCTAACTTTTTTTTTTTCAATGAAAATGTTTCGTTCACATTTCTGAATACGTATGAATTTTTGTCAGATTTTTTAATTCACTTTGTACTCCGTGACTTTCTATACATTTTTGCCATGTGAAGAAGAAAGAAAAAAAAAAAGAATCCTGATTATCCGGGATGACCATACTCAATGCAAACTTGTAGTACTGCTGTATATAAAAAATAACAAGACACACCATATAGACCATTAACTTTATTACAGTTAATTTAGTTATTTTTTAAATATAATTATAATTTTGTTAGTTAGACTTAACCTCGTATAAACACAAGCCATTTGACTCTAAAATTGGAACCGTTGTGTTTGCAGCTCGCAATGTAAGGACGCAGTAAACTTGCACAAGTTTAAGCGCATGTGCAACAAAGTAGCCTTTACCGATTTAGTCGGCGCGTGGGTATTGTCGTTTTTTTTGTTATCCGTTTCATCCGAGCCTTACACCTCGGTTAACGCGGAGCCTCGGTCGATAAGCTGTTGAGAAGAAGGTCGGTTGATGATAAGGTCAGATAATCGTGATCCAATGTATCAAATCCAATTTGACACTTTTACCGACAAACATTATTTTATGCACACAAAAAATTATCCAAGGTTTGGCCCTAATTTATTTTCTCTTGAATTCCGCTCTCAAAAAAGACATGACACTCGATTATCGAAATAATCGAAATCGTGAAGCCAGTTTTCGCAGCCAATCGGCATCGTCCGCTCTGCAGTAAGGTCGGCACACCTAACCTAAAAGGAATGAAATAAGCGCGAGCGAAGCGAGCGCGTTGACGCTAGTGTCATTAAAAAAACTGACGATACAGTGTCCGGAAATTGGTTCAAGAGTTACTAAATAAGCGACCCAACAATCTGACGGTTCGAAGAAGTTAGTTCCGCCACTTTTCTCCGTACCTTATCTCCAGTATCGTCTCGATTAAATATAATTTTTTCATTGATTTAATTAACAAATAGCAAATAAATTCTTTCACTTAATACGAACTATTTCAGACGGTAAATCAGAATTCTCGAAGTGTGCCGAAGAACGGCCGTCCACAGACCTTACCGTACCTTAGGACTCTCTCGTTATTTTCTTCCGTAATTGAAAACAAACCATTTATCCTTCAGTAATCAGTCGATGGCTCTTAGAAACTAGGAACTATCAGCTTGAACGTTGCTTTCAGCAGATTTTCCGGAAAAATTTCTTCCCGACCAACTGACTGCTGGAATCTGGAGACGCTCTCCAACCGTCCGAGCGCACTTTACCTCAACGTCGCATCGAGCTCCCTCGTAGCGCGAGATCTTTGGCGAGTCGCAATTTCCGCCGGCGTATCGGCCAATCGCTGTGTCACTTACCAGCTCACCCACTGCGAAGCTCCGGCCGTCGGAGGTTAGTCGGCGCTACACTATCGAGTGTGTACCGCGTATACGAATGTAGAATAGACGAGGGCCACACCCACCGGAGCAGCCCCCGCACACGCAGCTGACGAGGTAACACAGTGCCTTCCATCCCGTAGCATCGATCCGCACAGAGAAGCTCCAGCACCAACACTGAAGCCAGAAATCTCTCCGAGCCGTGTCCCTCTCTCACTCTCTCTCTCTCTCTCGCCCTTTGATCAAAATTTTCCCATACAAACCACGGCGCTCCGACCACAGACGAGATGGCGTCGTGCCTGCAGCGAAAGCCTCGTGAATCGAACGCAGCCCACACACAAGTGAGAACCAGTGTTGGAACGGTCTACGTACGCTCAACGAAGCCCCGACACGGTTCGATGAAGCTTCGGGAGGCTTCCGACGGGCAATTGAAGCCAATTTGGAGCCTTCGCTCTTCATTCCTCGACGGCCCTCTCTCCGATTTTCCCCGAAATTGCTGGCCTCCCGAGCCGGCTGCGTTCAGACCGAACGAAAGACGGTATCCAAACGCCGAAACTGTTTCGATGTTTCCCTCGGACAATTAACCGGGGTAAATATACTCAAAGCCGCGGAATCTGAATAGAGCACTTGGGATTCTTTGGACCGAAGTTTCTTGGCTGCTAACGAGAGCGACTCTAAAAGTTTACCGACTAAATATAGCCGGACGGCCGAGCGGGCGGAGTGGGAGAGAGGGGGGAGGCACGAAGGCCGAAACGTCGCTCCGGTTGCCATGCACACAAGGATTGATGGCGAGGGATGAGAGCTCGCATATAGTACAGTGGGTCGGTGGGTCAAAGTTTCGAGCCCGTATAGAATTCCCCGGGCGAGGTGGTTGACAGCTCTTCGATATCGAACGCGTAGGATAGTCGTCTCCTCTCTGTGCGTCGAACTGGTCCATGTAAGCCGACCGAGGACCGTCGAGTAAGGACGCGCGCGCAGCGCCGCCGACGGAAGTCCCAGGAACCAGACCCGATTGACTCGTAAGAGTTTAGCGTCGACGGAGGAGAACGACGGATTGAAAGATCATTTTGCGTATACAGACTCCTCAACGTGAGGGGGGGGGGGGGGGGGGGGGGAAGCGAGCCCGCCGAGCTTCGACGGTCGCGATTACCGTACGGGGCAAACCTTTGTACTGTCTTCCCACGCGAATGCACCTTGTCATTCACTGTACACGCGCACGTAGCTCTGGCCTCGGGAAACTTGCAGCCCTTGTCTTTCGTTACAATGACAACCTGCCGACTCGAATGCACACCGGGTGTGCACTCGATTATTCTAGAAAAAAAAAACACGCTTGCACTGTAAACGATTGAATGTAGGCCGAGTTATGCTGCAGCGTGTCCGAGTCTGACATTGAAGAAAAAAAAAAAACAGAAAATATATATGTTAACTCTGTATGAAACAGAAACAAAGAGATTCAGTTGTAAAACTTTCTGGCTTAAACCTTACAGTTTTAAGGCTGATGGAAAAGGTTGAGAAAATATATTTTTATTCAACGGAAAAGAGCATACGGATTTGAAGGATTCAGAGGGTAAAGCTCGGGATACGTCCAGTTACACAGAAGCTTTATTTCTGCAAATAAATTTTAAACGCTGTTTTTCTTATCACCGTTATTATTATTAGTATTATCGTGATTGTTATTATTATTATTGAGGGAGTCGAGGAAGGAATAGATCGAAAGGTTGATTAGCATTTGCCGAGGGATACTGGGCGGATTGTGTTGATAAAAAATACGGCGTTTGTTATAGCGCGTGGGTGCGTTGACGAGGGGGAGTTCCGGGAAAAGAAATGAGAGTGCTCGAAGTAGGTTGCACTTGTCTGAATGGCACAGACACAAAAGATACTGAAATACAGAACGTCTTTCACTCTCGACTCGCTTCACTCTGCTTTCGTCCATTGTTGCGAAAGAAATTAACTTATCATTATCATTATTTTTTAATTTTCATTATTATTTTTTATTATTACTATTGATATGGTTCTGGTTGTCCGCGACGCTACAGAATCAACGTTTCGCCAGACAAAGAGGATTACAGAGTGGAAAAACAAAGCGAGCCAGGAGAGTTGGATTTCGTCGATAGGTGAGCCAGCAGGGTCGACGGAGCCGGGAGTCGAGAGGGTCCGGCGATCGAGAGCTGTAAACACAGGCCGTGTCTGTTCGAGCGTTTTCCGGGAATAACAAAAGATAACAAACGGCCGGTTCTCTGCCGGGGCTTTTTCTACGGGCTGTCCGACGAACGAGCGGTTCAGCGACGCGAGGATGCCACCGAGCGCAAAACAATGCCTCGCCCCAATTCCCAATCAGCGAGCAACAGGCTTTGGGAATCGAGCGGGCACCCGGTCGGCATTAACGAAATATATAACACACAGTGGGTCGCCGCAAAAAAAAAAAATATTAAACTTGTGTGTGTCCCACGGGGACGGTGCGCGGACGTCAGGATCATCCAGCGATCGAGTTCTCTTCGGCCAATTCGTCCCCCACTGATTCGTTTGCTTCTCGAGACCAAGGGCTTTCAGAATAGCGGAATCGAGGTTGAACATTTTTTTGACAATAACGAGGCACCTAAATTCCTTTTTTTTTCGTCGAGTAAAAAAATGTTAAAACATACGTGTAACGTGGAATTATAAATATAGCATGCATGTAGCACGAAATATTTCGTAATAATTTGAAAAATATTTTTATTCTTTCAAGACTTACGAAATATTTTTTAAATATATGAAAATAATATTTTGAAATGTTTCATGAAAATAATCCAACGAAACGTTTCTTAGATGTCTCAGAAACGTACTTAGGGGACGTTGAGGTTTCTGCCTTGTTGGGTCAAACTTTTTTTTTTGTTTCATTTATCGGAAAGAGCCTATGTTTACGGATATACCTTCAGAAAATTGCGTAATTATGAAACTTTTCATTTTATTCGCACATATACTTCGGTTTAACTTTAAACGCGTTTTTCTTGAAACTACATTTTCCAAGTTTGCTGAAGTGCTGCTACACACCCTAGATGAGTAATCTTTATGAAACTTGGCAGGCGCGTGTACAACAAACGTCTTCATTAGTCGAACTAGCATTATCCAAAAATATTCAAACGTTTTTATTTAATGAACAAAAAAAAACTGCAAACATTTCTGGTAAAAAAAAAAACAAACTTCCCTTCGATCGCTCACTATTTTTCTATTTTCCAATTTTTCTTCTTGATTCTAGTTCAACTTATACAGAATATTGTACAAAGTAAATGCGTTTATTTTTTATTTTTGCTTCAGATATATATTTAATATATTTAATACTTTTCGCATGAAAAATTGGTGAAAAATCGAAGATTTTTTGGCCCAACAACGTAGAAAGCTCTCTAAGCTTTTGTCGCATCTGAAATATTTCTGAAACTTAGTGATAATATTTTTTGAAATATCTTTAATTTCATGTTTCACCGAACTATTTGTGATGCGATCTTTCACATTTCGCTGAAATGTAAAAAAAAAACAAAACTTCCAGAGAAACATTTCAACAAATATTTTCGAAATGTTTCAAAAGTACTTCCGTGATATGTGGGCAGGAGAGCGGGTCAAAACGGATTCATGCCATCTATCCGGAACAAGCCTTTTCCCTTTACGATCAACAAGAACAAAAAAAATCAATAAAACTAGTCCCTCTTGCCCCACTCTCAACTTTGACCTTATTGGGGCAGTTGGGGATGGTCAGGGGCATTTTTTTCGATACACAAAATTCTCAATACTACAAGTACACACGCGTGTGACATTAACGTCGAATTCACGTTATTTAAACACATTTATTGAATCTCAATGTCGAATACACATTATACGGTCGAACGCGCCAATCCGGGTGATATTAACGAGAACGACGCAGGCTCAATACAGCCAGTGGGGGGTTGAGTTACGTGAAACGTTTGCTCGCAGATCGACGGATTATGTGCGGTATTGTGTGCAGTGGATATGAGCCAAGCCCGTCTGTCCCTCGACTCTTAATCACCCGTGTTAATACCTTCGGACACATGTATTAAAGGACATCTGCGTTTGAGGATTAATTAACCATCCATTACCGGGTAACCGGCCAGTTTACGTAAACACTACTCGAGATAATCGTAACCGTCTATCCGCTGGTGGATATCGATCCCGAACACACCCCACAGACATTATGTCACCCTTTCGTTTTACCGACATACATTTTAAATTATACATAGTTTACGCATTTCCTTCTTTTTTTTTTGTTCTTTCTTTCTTTTTTTTTAATTCATCAATTATTCGTATGAGTTGTTTGTTTAGACAAACGCTCGCCGTCTTCGCGTGAGGCTGATGAGGAGACGGAGGGTTCAATCCCTATGAAAATATATATAGAAGATAAGTGGCACGTTGCCGTTGTTTTATTTTTATTTTTTTGTCTCGCTTCTCTCAGTCAATTTTTTTGTTTTGGTTTTTTTTTTTTTTTTTTTTTTTTTCAAAGGCTAATCCGTGGTCAATTATTATTATTTTTTGTTTTGGCAATTCACGAACTGACGTCGTGGGATATGTGTCCTCGCACATTGATATACATATATATATATATATATTTTTTTCTTCTTTTTTTTATGTTTTTTTTTTTCACGGCACGTACCATAGCTTGGAATGAACGACTCGAAACTAATGAGAGCGGAGCCTTGAAGAATTGACAGTGCGGTCGAGTTTATCACGATACAGTATACGAACATGTGTGTGTTTTTTTTTGTTTGTTTGTGTATATCATATAATTCATATAATATACGTGTCCCTTTGACGTTTCTCACAGCGAAACAAATTTTTTGGACTTATACCGTTTGTGTGTGTGTGTATATATATATATATATAGATATGAGTTGAGGAATGTCGCAGCACGTTCTTTTCTATTGGAAATCGCGATATCGATATGTCTCATTCTCTAGATGTTTCTTCGGTCACGTATCGGAAAGTATTGTATAGCTCTTATAGGACAATGTATTTGAGTGGTTTTTTTTTATTTAGTTTTTTCTTTTTTTTTTTTGTGTATTTTTCAAGGAGCTGGATTTATTGGAAAACCCATTCGAGTTTCACGACGATAGTGGACGCACAGTTATACTTTTGACGACTACGAACCGAGATATCGTGGCGCGAATGCAACTCGATCGTCAACACACTACCTTCGTCCGATACACCTTTGGTATTGTGTTTTTTTTTTGTCATCCTCAAATACATTTATATCGATCTCTCACGTCACGAAAATCGTACAACAACGAACATATTCTTACACACACACTTGTGCAAAGATCTTTTTTTTAATTATTATTATTATTATTATTATTATTTTTTACTTTGCCGTTATTCATCGAGTCAGTTGGCTATTTCCGGTCTACGAGTGTTCCGTGACAAATCGCCCAGCGTCGTTAATGTCAGTCGTCGATATATATGTATATATATATATCATATATACATACATTATACTATATATATATATATATATATCGATTATTTAATATAACTTGCTTAAACTCTTAAACATCACAAAGATAATTATTGATCTCGATCAACCGCTCTTACTGTGCCGTTTCATCGCGAATGCCACTTCGGCTATTATTCGTATCTATATAAATATGTTTACATTCATATATCTCTCCTATATATTTTTTTGTTTGTTTTATATTATTATTTCTCTTTTTTTTTTTTTTTTTTTTTCATCGTCACTCAATCTCGAATCGCCGACAAGTGGAATGTTGCTTCGTCGTGCATCAGTGTCAGTGTCACCGGGTCAGAAACCGCGATATCGTTTTCTTTGCAATATTTTTCATTCGCATTTTTTTTTTTAGGTATTATTTTTTTGTCTCACGGAAGAGACCGGAACAGAATCACTGGCATCGCGTATCGTCGTCGTCGGTCGTTATGTCTAATTTTATATATATATATTTTTTTTTTTGTTTGTTTTTTCTGTGTATGCGTGTGGGTGTTGTGTACGTCAACGGTTTCCTCCGGCTAACTTAAATCTCGTAGTTGCGAAACTTGTTGACCACCTCGCTCGAGGCCTGCGAGTCCCAATTGAGATCGCGACGTGCTCCGTAGTGGATGTTCGCACCGCCCTCTGAGGCCCTCCTGTGCGCGTTACCGGCCGGCTGACCCCTCACGTGACCCGGCGAACCCCCGGCCTCGCTGCCGTCCGGCAACATCCGGTCCTTCGTCTTCGGGGTGCTCCAGTGCATCGACTGTCGGACACGTTACGTTCGACGTCAAAATTATAATTCGCGGCCACTTTTCGACGCATTGATTCGCGATCGATTATCATCGTCGCCGTTATCTCGAGTCGTTGCGGATTTGGGGTACAAAATTTGAAAAATTAAAAGATTGATTAAAAAAATATTAATAACATCGAATAATCGTTGGACGATTATTCGATTTTGTTTATTTATTTACCGTGTGTGGGTGTGTGTGTGTGTGTGTGTGTGTGTGTGTGTGTGTGTGTGTGTGTGTGTGTGTGTGTGTGTGTGTGTGTGTGTGTGTGTGTGTGTGTGTGTGTGTGTGTGTGTGTGTGTGTGTGTGTGTGTGTGTGTGTGTGTGTGTGTGTGTGTGTGTGTGTATTGTTTCGCGGGCAATTACTTCAGCGCAGTTATGGTGAGTCATTGCAGGTCTCGAAAATAAAATAAAAAGTTTTAAAAATTGATCAAAGAAATGTATAAAATCGAATAATCGTTGTACGATTATTCGATTTGATTTATTGATTTATTATATGTATATATATATTGATTTCGCGGTTATTTTTATCGCTGTAATTTTGATTTTCATTATAAATGAAATAATTTAAAATTATTTCATCGCAGTTATCTCGAGTCGTTGTAGATTTTGAAAACAACATTTTTTAAATTAAAAAATTCATAAAAATATTAATAACATCGAATAATCGTTGGACGATTATTCGATTTTGTTTATTTATTTATTGTATGTATATATATATATTTCTTTTTTCGCGGGCAATTACTTCATCGCAGTTATGGTGAGTCATTGCTGGTCGCGAAAATAAAATAAAAAGTTTAAAAAATTGATCAAAGAAATGTATAAAATCGAATAATCGCTGTACGATTATTCGATTTGATTTATTTATTTATTATATGTATACATATATTCATTTAGCGGTTATTTTTATCGCTGTAATTTTGATTTTAATTATAAATTAAATAATTTAAAATGATTTCATCGCAGTTATCTCGAGTCGTTGCAGATTTTGAAAAGAATATAAAATATTTTTTTTCATTGATAAGAAAATTAATACAATCGAATAATCGTTGGACGATTATTCGATTTGATTTATTTATTTATTATATGTATATATATATTCATTTCGCGGTTATTTTTATCGCTGTAATTTTGATTTTAATTATAAATTAAATAATTTAAAATGATTTCATCGCAGTTATCTCGAGTCGTTGCAGATTTTGAAAAGAAAATAAAATATTTTTTTTCATTCATAAGAAAATTAATAAAATCGAATAATCGTTGCACGATTGTTCGATTTTATTTATTTATTTATTGTATATATAAATTTACTTCGCGGTCAATTATTTCATCGTAGTTATCTCGGGTCGTTGCACATTTTGAAAAGAAAATAAAAAATAAAAAACCCAACAAAACAAAAAAAAAATGGAACAATCGTGCAACAGAAATGATCGAAGGGGTAATTTTATTTTTATTTTATTTAGCATTTTGTTCAGCGATTCGTCTATAATCCAACTTAACGCTCGGATAATGCGGTAAACTCATACGAATGGGTCAATGGTGAAAGAACACCGAGTGGAGCGTACGCATTGCGTTACTCACCTGATGCACATGTTCCTTCATGCCGAGCCACTGCTTGTAACTGATGGATATACCGCTGTGCCGCCACTTGTCGTAGTTGCTCCGCTTCTCCGGATCGCACAGTATCTCCTTCGCGTGCTGCGACGAAAAGTTTTTTTTTTTTCTCTCTCTCAACACAGGATGGCAACTCCGACGACGACGATAAGACGACGGAAATTATCGATCGTTCGGGAACAAAAAAAAAAAAAAAAAAAAGAAAACATCTCGAGAGACACCTGTCGATTTACATTGACTTACCTTTAATTGCTGAAACTTCGCCTCGGCCGCCTTGTCGCCCTCGTTCTTGTCGGGATGATATTGAAGCGCCAGTACCTTGTACTCCGCCGTTATTTGCTCGACCTTCGTTAACAATTTCCCCCACCGCGAAATACACAACAGCGTCAATTGAAATTCTCATTTAAACTATCTCGTATTTATCAAAACGAAAACCGTGTAAAAAAAAAGATAAATAAAAGTGCAAAAAAGAAAAAAAAAACAAGACTCGATACTCGCGACGGAACGTCGCAATGAGCCTGCACATCAAATTACCTCGCCCTATTCAACGCTACGATAATAAATTAACTTTAGCATAAACGATGAAAAAGAACAAAAAAACATGCCTTCGCGTAATAAAATCGAAAGATTAGACGATTTCAAGAAATAATAATAATAATAATAATAATAATAACAATAAAACAATAATAGTAATAGCGATAATCATAAAGTTAGATATTTGATAATATTTTTCATTGGCTCACCGACGCCGACTCGTCGCAGCTGAGAAGCCCGTAATAGTCCTCGTCGTCACTGGGCTTGTAATTCAGGATGTCCTCGACGCTCATATTGCCGTCTCAATTCAGTGTACGTTTGTGATACCGAAGTAGCGCGACGTTTCGACGATTAAAAATCTTTGCTCCCGATTTCGTCTATCGAGCGATTTACAACGGTGCGATACGATTGTTATATTTTTTAATTCACCCTTTCACAGAGATTCCCTTTCCCACGAGCGAATACGACGTTGCCCGAGCGACCGAGGAGACTGCTGTGCGGTGTTTTCGTTCGGAATTCACTCGTCGACGCTTCTGCCAATTGCCCGGCTTTGTCTTACTGTCTCCCTTCGTGTATGCATATATATGCACACATGTATCTACGTCTCTTCGGTTCGGTGTTACTGCTTCGTCGTCTCACCTGTTGCCGTGACTAACGCAATCGTGGCGTTGGGTCAAATGAGGGAAAACCTGCTCGAGGCCCCGGAAAGTTCCGATTCCCGGGAAATCCGTGAGGCGCGCGCGAGCGCACTCGAGTTTAGTCGTTAAATCCGTAGCTGCGCAGTTGACGCCGTATAGAGACACTGTATTCTAGTGGATATAACTATATAACAGTGTACGACACACACACACACACACCTACGACGCACCGACGTATACACAGTAGCACCAACACGCGCGCTGTAAACGCGCACACATTTGTACGGTACAACACAACGTTACCGAAATCGAGAGGATGGCGAGAGAGCGAGAACGACGATACATATAGGCTGAGGCGACGGTGGCGCACTCCGAGATGTTTTTCCTTCGGGATCCTTCGTCTATATAAAACACTATCTAAATCCACGGAAAGGTCGACGTTGAAGATTTTTTTGTTAAACGTTTTTTTTTTAACTACTTTTTAAGATAAAAGTTTTGCTGTATATGTGTTAAATATATATTATATATATGTATACGTATATGTATATATATATATATATATATATATATATATATATATATATATATATATATATATATGTGTGTGTGTTACAGTGTCGAGGCGCAGGTACGATCAATGGTAAAGCAGTAGCGTTTACTTTCCTCGACGTCTCCTGTGCGACGGCCGACGAGACTATCGAGCATTTGAAGAAACCCGAGCGAGCGAGAGAGAATCCATGAAAACACGTGACTTTCACTCTGGCATTATTGGGAGCAGACCTTGAGGCGGACTGGCAGTCGCAGTCGTCGTTATCGGTCCGCCGGCCGCGGCGTTAGACCCCAACCTCCTTCTCTCTCCGCGGCTCTCTCGATGACCTCGGGTGGAGCGAGAGTCTGCCGTGACTGCTTAAATAACAAAGAGAGGAGGGCAGGAGGGGGGGGTTAAGATTGAGAGAAGAAAAAAAGTGCCGTCGAGGATATCGAATTGAGATAGTCCGTCGAGCGTATTGCATAATTTAATGGTTTAATTTGATGGTCGTATCGTCGGAAACGGGCGATTGAAGCGGCGCTTGTGCAACACGCCGAAAAAAGTCGCCCGCATCGGTTGGTCGTCCCTCGAACGCCAATCAAACACCGATCGACTGCGTGCGTGGCAGTGAATTTCGAATTCACGCTAATGCGATCTCGCAGTTCGCACCGTTCGGTTTTGCATGCTCTTTGACCTTGACGGAAAGCAACGGTTCTGAGACATCTGCCGGGAGACACGGGAACCCGTTAGACGATGCGGAGAGTCGGTAAATCGATGCTGCGTTCGCTAGCTGCGAGCATTGATTTTCGAACATTGATTTTTTTGTACTCCGACGCTCGATTTCTACGATTAAAATTTTTTATTTAACTTTTATTGAGAGAGTAACTCCTTTACGCGGAACTCAAGTTATGAACCGGAAAGACTTTTCAGTTAAAAAATACAGTAACATTTTTTTGCTAAATAATAGCATCTGATACATATAAACATAACTAAAAGAGGACTTCATTATGAAAAGAAGACCTTAGGAGAGACCATTGGAAGAATTAACGACAACCCGATAATACCGCCGAGGCTACGCTTCCTTATTTCTATTCGTATCTCAAGATCAGTCCGTTTGCTTGAGTCTGTAGAGCATGTGCAGTACGGCGGTCGGTAACAAAAACTGTAATAAACTTTTCTCACGGATTCTTGGAAGTACGGTCAAAAGAGAATTCTCATCGGAAGCCAAGATTATATCCGCTTGCGATGAGACTTTTTTTTTGGCCGTAAATGCGAGAAGGCGTGAGAAAAGTTGATAACAGTTTTTGATATCGCCTGAGCCTGGGATGGACTGAAATGGAGGTGTTTTATATGGTCTCAAGGGGAAGTGAAATATCGCGGTCGGTAATGAAAACTGCAGTGAACTTTTCTCAAGGGTGCTAATTTTTTTTTTTTTTTTTAGGAAAAAGCAAATTCGAACCGGGTCAAAAGAGAATTCTCATCGGAAGCCAAGATTATATCCGCTTGCGATGAAACTTTTTTTTGTTGACTGTATATGCGAGAAGGCGTGAGAAAAGTTGATGACAGTCGAAGTGTGCGGCACACTTCAGGGGGCGAAAACATGAGAAGTAAACTCCCAAGGGACGAAAACGTGAAAAGTAAACTATCAAGGGACGAAAGTGAACGAAATGCGAGCTGCGCATGCGCGACTCCGTAATTCCACAACAGGTTCACAACTGGCATGCAATCGGCCACTTTGGGCTCGCAAGACTCTGCCATGTAAAGTGCCGCGATTCATGCACGTGACAAAAAAAAAAAAAAAAATCCTGCTTGTTCGCGATAGAGCGTTGACGATTGGGCGGGTATCTTTGGCAACGACTAGAAACGTCGTAGCTTTAGCAGAAACGCCGGGACTATATTTGGCGCATAAGACAACACAACCGCGAGTGTTTTGAGGGACAAGGGCAGCGACGAAAGGCAGCGGCACTCCTCCGAGCAGATGGCAGTCACGTGTTTCGCCCGACCGTTCGCCCGAGTTAATTCGCTTACTTGCCGTTCGGCGACCAGCGCCAACCGGCGATGGAACCGCACGTGTGCATGCGCGACGTTCGCGTGACCTTTGCGAAGGCGCTCGCCTCGGTTCGTCGATTGAGTCTCACCTTTGACCGAAAGGTCCAAGGCGTCTCTGAAGGATCCTCGGGGCCGATACCTTGCGGCCTAACGAAGTTTCTGACGTACACGCCGCTGACAAAGTGGACCCGCCGAGATAGATCGTAAACGAAATAATGCTCGAAGCATCCGTGAGAGCGTACGCTTCGCTCGTCGCGCAGAGCCACATGCGTGACAGACACGCGCTCGTGACCGCCGTCGACTACAGCAGAGGACGCGTGCCCGGTACCGCCCGACGTCCTCCTCCACGTTAACCAAAGAAACTGCGAACCTTGGCGTCGGATCTAAGGTAAAGATACCGATGCTCGGATGATTGAGAGCATCTCCAGATTTCAGCAGTTATTAGTTGGTCGGGAATACGCTTTTTGTGAAAGTAACTGAAACTATCGTTAAGCTGATAATTTCGAATTTTCAGAACACATGGATTAATTACGAAAAGATAAATCCTTTTTTAATTGCGGATGAAAATAACAAGAGAGTGCGGATGAAAATAACAAGGGAGAATATACCAGTCTCCAGATCGGAGAAAGATCGGAGAAAGATCGGAGAAAGATCGGAGAAAGATCGAGGAAAGATCGAGGAAAGATCGAGGAAAGATCGAGGAAAGATCGAGGAAAGATCGAGGAAAGATCGAGGAAAGATCGAGGAACGATCGAGGAAAGATCGAGGAAAGATCGAGAAAAGATCGAGGAAAGATCGAGGAACGATCGAGGAAAGATCGAAGAAAGATCGAGGAACGATCGAGGAAAGATCGAGGAGAGATCGAGGAGAGATCGAGGAAAGATCGAGGAAAGATCGAGGAAAGATTGAAGAAAGGTCGTGAAGATTTTAACGGATCAATAGTTTAGAACCACAATTTATGCCGAAATCGATTTATCGGGCAACGATCCGATTCGATCCGACACATCGATTTCACCTGCATAGTAGCGCTGGTTCTCATCAGCGGTAATCCGGAACCGCCCTTTCCCTATTTCCAGAAGTAACCCAATTTTTGATTCTATGACGAGAGCGTCGATAGCTCTTGGCTCAGGGTTGAAAATCCAGTTGTTTTAGGGAAATCCTACCATAAACCTTCTATCCGACATATACAACGATTGGTATTGCGATCGATTTTTTAATATTCCCGAAAAATCACCCTCCCAAACGTTGAAATCAGAGTTAGTTTAATGCACCAATCGACCGGTTGGTTTTCAGAACGCGAGGGCCATTTTATAAATTAAAAGAGGCGATTTAACTCCAGTAATAATTCACACGATCGGGACCCACCGCCTCGGACCTAGATCTTTATTTCGATAAATCCTTCAACCAGTGCATCGCAATCGACGATTCTCTCGCTCAATAAAGAAAACAGAATAGATTGTGTTCGCAAGCAAGCAATCCTCTGCAACGACACCTGTTCCAGAAACCTTAAAACTAAACTTATAACGCAATTGCTCCGACCAGCAGACTTCTCAGAGACTGTGTCCTGAGGCTCTTCTCTCCGAAGAACCCACTTTCCGCATCCCCCTTTATCCTAACATTATAAATTGAACAAGGCAATTTAATTTTCAGTAATACACAATTCGTACCATCGAAGCTAGGTCTTTATTTCGATAAATCTCCCAACCAGTCCGTCCCAATCGACGATTCACTCGCTCAACGAAGAAAACACGATAGAACACGATAGAACAGAATAGGCGAGGTTTTCTCCGCGAGCAATGGACCCTCCGCAGCGACACCTGTTCCAGAAACCTTACAACCAAGTTTATAACCTAATAGCTCCGACTACCAGACTTTTCTCCGAACAACCGACTCTTCGCATCCGCTATCTGTTCCCGTATTATAAATTAAACGAGGCGACTCTTGGCATTCGGGCAATAACAATCAAGTGTAAAAAGCTGTGGTTCTCGAGGCACGGCACTGACACTGTGGACGCTGTGGGGTATCGAAAAGTGAAGAGAACGAGATAGGCCGATAGTACAAGTGCAACGATCGTTTGGGACTCGAGTGCGCGATGGATATGCGGAGGCGAGGCATTGACTACGGCATGGGCGGCCCTCGGATCCGTCGGATGCCAGATGCGTGGGTGAGAGTGGGTTGGCCACGAACTCGAGAGCACCAGAAGAAGCACACAGAACCCGAGCCTCAGCGGCGAGGCAACAGGCAGAAGCGGCGAAACGAAGAATACGAAGAAGACGGTGAGCGCGGGTGCTTCGATGAGAGGCCCGGCGGTGTAGCCTCTCTCTAAGCCCCGGAGTTTTCTTCGGTAGTGAGGATAGAAGGAGAGCAACGGGGCAGCGGGCACAGTGAATAACCGACGACGCCGAGGCACCGGGCTCTCCGTCACATGGCAGAGCTTGCGGTGAGCGAGAGAGGCGCGGCACAGTTGTACACGAGTAAGCGCACACGGAATCTTTCCTCTCTTTCGTCTGTGCCGCTGCTGTTGGACTACTGCTGCTGCTGCCTCTAAGCTCACTGATGCTCGCGCTGTCAGTTCGCTGTGCCGTGTCGTGCCGTGCCGTACCCCTTGTGCCCGATACGTACATGTCGATAAAACAGCCCCGATAAAACCGGTGTTTTTTTTTCTTTTTTTCTTTTTTTCTTGTCCGCTCGGCGAAATATTCAAAAGGAAAACAAAAAGGAAACAAGACGAAACGAACGAAACAACCGAACTTAATTCTCAAACGATTGAGCTTAAGCTCGCACCGGTATTGCAAATAAAAACGAGGGAATTACGAACTGCCGACGAACAAGCGAAACGGCATCGGAATTACCTCCTTTGAGATTCGTACGACTCGTTCTTGCGGTTCGTTGAATTTAATGAAAGAAGAACTTTTGTGAAAATGAAAAAAGTGTCATCGATGACCGTCGGAGAGCAGTGACGAGCAGTGAGTACGACTTATCGAGGTGATTAAGATTCCGAAAGTCCTGATTAATACGTATGATTGCATATATATATATATATATATATATATGTGTGTGTTTATGTATACGTATCTATTCTTATAGTGTTTATGTACACGTATATATTCTTATAGTGTTTTATGTATACGTATGTATACTTATAGTGTTTCATCCACACGTATCTATACTTATAGTGTTTTATGCACACGTATCTATACTTATAGTGTTTTATGTACACGTATGTATACCTATAGTGTTTTATGTATATATGTATATTTTTTTTTTTCTACGCGTACGAATGTTTTCTTTTTAATAATACGAAAAGTGAGCGCAGACGAATGCGCTCCATTGGCTATCGAGAGGTAGGAGTACCAACCCTCGCGGCCCTCTCGCACAGCGGTGTACATAAATAGACCGAAACTGACAGCCGAACGGTACCAGACGCTCACTTGGGCGATATGTGTGCGTCCGTGTACCGACTAAGCGCTGTTCGAAGCATTTGCTTATTCTGTACTTCGCTTCGAGGATTCGACGAGACCGAAAGACGACCGATGAGGAGAAAAGAGGAAGAGGACAAAAAAAAAAAAAACAACAAGTTGCAGATGGCCACAGCTACGACTTTTCTCTCTTCTCCAACCCCTCGTCTGTCGCGGCCGGTAATCGATGCTCGGTAAAAATACTAGAGTTTCATTGGGAATTTAAAAATCGACTATCCGTCGATTATTATTATTTTTTTATTTTTTTTATTTTTTGTGTCCATAGTTTAATTACCTTCTTTATTGGGAACTTGGGTATTTTTTTTTTTTTTAATTCTTTTTGGCCAACGCGCCCGACAGACAGATATTCGACCCTGGACTCGTAATCGGCGGCTCTGACCGTGCCAGGAGGAGCCGAGACAAGAGCTAACTGAACGAGCCAAGGCTCCGGCACCCAATCGCGGCGTCCAACGTGTGACGACCAGCGCACGAACGTAATAACGCGCGTCGACCGAGAGACACGAACGTTTCTCGTTCGGTTCTTATTGCGTAATGATAGCGAAGGAAACAATGGCTCGGCGAAATAGTCTTCGGGCTATATTAGAAGCGGTATATAAATTCCTTGGGCGTTTCCATATGCGACCTGTACGAACGGTGGTCGGTCTCGCTTAGACGTTCGGAGGAAGTCGGATATAACTAAAAAAAAAAAAAAAATAATAATAAAATCGTGTAAACAAAAGCGAAGCGCTATTCTCCATTTTTTCTTTTGCTCAGTCGATGGAACTTGCCGGCGCAAAGTTCACGATTTTGCGAGCTCTCCGTTGCAAGCTCCGCCTATGAAGTCGGAGAGTAAATACAAAAATTCTGAAAAATCGTCCGAAAAATTAAAAAATCTCCATCACGAGATCCTCTGCGCATGCGCTCGGAACAGAAATTCGTCTAGTCGGTGAGGCGAAGAACTATCGTTCAGGAGACAATGAGACTATCCGCTAAAAACCGCGTTATGTTAATTAAGAAGTGAAAGTATATCTTTGTTTATTGCACAAAAGTGGATGATTATTAATAAAAAAAAAAAAATAAAAATAAAAAAATTACAAAAATATTTTTTCGTTGCACAGAAGTTGATTATTAATCAATTGAAAAAAAAAAAAAAAAAAAAAAAAAATTGTCGCGCAAATGCAAATGATTATGAAAACAATGACAAAAACCTTTTTCACTGCACAGAAGTGGATGATTGTTTAAAAAAATGAAGATTAAAAAAAAAAAATTACAAAAATATCGAATGATTCCGACAGTGCGAGATAACGAATTTCTTTGGGAGCTACCCAAGGTCTGCCACGGTCTTTTGTGCGTGTGTGCGTGTGCGTGTGCGTGTGCGTGTGCGTGTGCGTGTGCGTGTGCGTGTGCGTGTGCGTGTGCGTGTGCGTGTGCGCGTGCGCGTGCGTGTGTGTGCGTGCGTGCGTGTGTGTGTGTGTGTGTGTGTGTGTGTGTGTGTGTGTGTGTGTGTGTTATACCGGGTGTAATAACGGAAGGCACGAGCCCGTGACGCTATCGAGGACGCGCGAGCCTCGAGTTATGTTTATAAGGGCACGCGTTCTACCGGAAGTACGGAGCGTAACGCAGGTGCACTCGTATAGACCTCCCTCCTCTGCGGCTCTCGCTTCTTTGGCTTATGCATTCGCTCGTGTTATTTGAGGGACGCTGCTTGCCCCCCCCCCCCCCCCCTCCCCTCTTCGCCACATAGTCGACACTTATAATTGCCGTGAGTGCGTGTGCGCGCAGCGCAAGGTCTCTCCGCGGCGCAGTCATTGGCATCTCAACGAATAGTCCAAAGTTTACTTTGCCATTTTCTCGATTAAGCGATTGAAATAACATCCGAAATTTGTCTCTAACACGAGACGTTTTACACATAGCAAGTAAAACGAAGAATCACACTATCGGCAGAAACCAATAACAAAAAATCATACTTTGACACGGAAATTTTTTTATCCTCATCTCGACCATTAAATATTTTTCTTTCCGAAAGTAAGAAATTTAAAAAAATGTATAAAATGAAATTTTATTTTCATGTTAAAAAAAAAAAAAAAAAAAAAAAAAATTGAATATAATATTAAGTAGGGAAAATATGATGGAAGTGTGTACTGTGCACTCTTTAAGTCTATAGCAACGTACGGGATGATCGCGTTAGGAGGAGAGTATGAAAATGTAATTAGGAGCATCGTTGCCATACAAAAAAAAAAAAAAAAAAGTGTGTTGAAAATTATTTTGGTAAAAGACAGGCTCTACCCGACGGAAATACCATTATCGAGGAAATCGAAGTTCTCCCCATCGACACATCCTACTGGTGTGCATCTATTAAGCAGCTAGTGGAAAAAAAAAAAAAAAAAAAAAAAAAAAAACAGATTCTACGAGGTAAACGACAGAAGGGCGAATTGCAACAGCGCAAGCGCAACAGAAGCACAAACACAGAGGCACAGAAGCGCAAGAGAAGCGAAAGCGCAACAGATGCACAAATTTTTAAGTTAAGCTACCCAACGGAACTAGGGTAATATAGGGCGCAAATCCTACGATTATGCGGGATGCGTGTGTTTTAACTCGCTGCCGGCGATAAAGCGCCGAAAATGGGAGCAAGAAGACTTTATAGAAGGAAGTCACTAAATATTTCATAGATGCAAACTATGTTTATTCTACGTTCGTTGAACGAACACGATGACGATACGTTTTTCGGAACAAAACATTGCAATATGACATTTAAATGATATTGTCATTTTATTTTTCATTATTTAAATTTTTATTTACGTCAGGTTACGATAGGAAGTTTGTGGGGGCAGTATGAGTATTCGTGATCGCGAACAAGCCTACTATAGGGCTTATGCGATCCGCACAGGGTGCTCGATAGAAAAGATATTGTACTCCGGCGAAACAAGAATTTTCTTGTCACGGAGTTTGGCGCTAGCAAACCCAACGATTGATTGATCCGATGTAAATGATCACTCTGTACTGTACTTTCTTGCATCTATGCATCCAATAAACAGTGACAATATATGTACCGAATTCATTGTTGCATCCAAAAGTGTTGCGGAAACTCAAGAATTCGTTATTTTTCGAGGGGAAAAAAAAAAAAAAAAAAAAAAAAAAAAAAAAAAAAAAAAAAACGGTCCGCAGCCGCGAAGGGTTCAGGCATTGCCGGCACGTGGCCAGCAACTGTACACTTTACAGCCCGCCGGTGTGCAATAATGATTACAACCTCGCCTTCGCTTCGCTCCAGAACTCACGAAGATCCTCTCTCCATCGCTAGAAGTCCTGCTCCGGATGCCCGGGAACCATCCGCCGCGTTACCCTCCGCCTGTTCGCTTCGTCCCTCCCCCGCTGCCGACAGTTTCTATTAGTCTCTACAATCCTCGTGGTTACAATCCGGTCGCACTTTATAAACGTTTCCAGACGCTGCGTAGCACGTGCTGCGCACACCCTGGCCTCCTCTCCCGTTGCCCGTTGCACATGCAAAGCTCGTTTACGGGCGCGACGACGACATCTAAAAAATTCACGCTTAACGCTCGTTATACGACTGAAACTCTCGTGGATTACTGTGACCGCTTCGTGCGAAGGGGAGGGAGGGGGGCGAAAATTCAATTTTCTTTTAACGTCTTTCAATTCCTATTCATGACTTCCTGCTTCGTCATTCGTCCCATTATTGGTATTCCTATTATTATTATTATGATTAATACTGGCAGGTTCTTGCGGCTCGGGGGCTTCGGCCTCTTGCTGTGGAGTACAGAATTTAGAAACCGGAAATTTAGATTTCCGGAAATTTATCGGAAATACATAAATTCTGGTTTGAAAATCTGATTCTTTGACCGGCCGTGACGCCGTACTAGAAATACGTCGCATCCGCTCCAAAAATGAGATTTTCAATCCGACAGTGACGTATTTCCGGTACGACGCCCCTCTCGTCAAAGTATGAGTTTATTTGCATACGACGATAGTGCTGTTGTGCATTATTGTGCACCGCCTTATTGTGCACCACATTGTTGTGCACCACATTGTTGTGCACCACACTATTGTGCAATACATTATTGTGCAACACATTATTGTACAACGTATTATTGTGCACCACATCATTGTGCAACGCATTATTGTGCACCACATTATTGTGCGCCACCTGATTGTGGACCGCATTATTGTGCACCACATTATTGTGCGCCACATTATTGTGCGCCACATTATTGTGCGCCACCTGATTGTGGACCGCATTATTGTGCACCGCATTATTGTGCACAACATTATTGTGCACCACATTATTGTGCGCCACATTATTGTGCAACGCATCATTATGCAACACACTATTGTGCAACACATTATTGTGCGCCACATTATTGTGCGCCACATTATTGTGCAACGCATTATTGTGCACCACATTATTGTGCACCACATTATTGTGCAACACACTATTGTGCAACACACTATTGTGCAACACATTATTGTGCAACACATTATTGTGCAACACATTATTGTGCAACACATTATTGTGCACCACATTATTGTGCAACGCATTATTGTGAACCGCATTATTGTGCACCGCATTATTGTGCACCGCATTATTGTGCATCGCATTAATGTGCATCACATTATTGTGCATCACAGTATTGTGCATCACATTATTGTGCATCACAGTATTGTGCATCACATTATTGTGCATCACAGTATTGTGCATCACATTATTATGCACAACTCACCGAGACGACGAGAATTGTATATCAATAAATAATTATAGATCAATAAATAATTATAGCAATATAATGTGCATAATGTGGAAATAGTTGGCATGGGAGGGGCCTACTGGGGACCCCCTGGGTTCTTGAAAATTGGGCCAAACAAGCAACTTTCCAAAATGCATATAAGATTATTATTATTATAAAAGGAGAATCGTAAAAACCGTTTCGACACGTGTTTCGTCTAGTCGTATTCTACATTCGGTCAAAAACACGAAAGTTCTCATTGGAAACATGCACGCAGACACGATAATGTCGATAATTCATATGCAATGGTCTCCCGAGGTAAAAAAACGTGACTCCGTCGGATAATCAAAGTGTATGTATACAATATAGCGTTATATACGAGGTGTTACTGGATAAACACGTAAAGAAACGCGTATACATTAGACGTCGCACGTTTGTCGGATAAGACGAGCGGGTATATAAAACAGCCGAGTGCACCATTGATTCCTGTGGCGAGATTTCCTCGGTCGGCTTTACCGTATGTTGAACGTAGCGCTGCGAGTTTGCCGGTAGAATAATTAATCGGATCTAATTCCGTCTTTTCTATTCTCGCGTCCCGAACCCGAACTGCCGATAGGCTCGCAACGTGACATCGTCGTGTACGAGCTAACGAAAGGTTCAGCGTTCGTACGCAGCAAAGGCGCTTTCGACATTCGCTCTTTACACATCCGAGATAACGGATAAGTGACCGGTCAAATAACCGATTTAACAGCACTGCAAATACTTTAACGCTACTTTATCTAACCTATTTGAAGTACCAAACAAGTACCCGGTACTTCAAGTACAGCCCAGCTCGGGTTTAATGTAACGTAATGTAAAACAATAAAATAAATAAAAAAAAAATTTTAAATGAGAATACTAGTTAATCAGATTAGATTAATAATCAGAAAATTTATGTTTTTTTGTTTTTTTTTATGAATAAAAAAAAAATGTATTCCCCTTAAAAAGTTTAGACATGTAATCATATATTAATAGAAACAGGAAGTCATGTTGCACATCGAGTATCCCTAATGCGAGGCCCTACTCAAAAAGTACTTGTAGTAGGTACTTGAAATCTAATAAAAGTACTCGAAGTACTAAAAGTAAAATCTAATAAAAAAAAGTACTTGAGTAATGTAATAAAGAGTACTCCAGGTTACCTATTTGGAGTACCAAACAAGTACCCGGTACTTCAAGTAGAGCCGAGCTCTGCTTTAACGTAACGTAATGTAAAACAATGAAACAAAAAAAAAAAAAATTGAAAAAAAAAATGAGAACACTAGTTAATCAGATAAGATTAACAATTGGAAAATTAGAGGCTAGTGAGGGGCAAAATGGCCTATAAAAAAGAAAGTGACGGTAGAAAACACAGTCTTGTCTCAAAGGGAGAGCGGTCTTTTTTTTTTTTTTGGCCTCGCCCTACTCTTATCTTCATACAGACATGCAAGATAAAATATCCTCTACATTTATTCTCTTAATTAAAGAAACTTTTAATTGAGGCAAAAATTAAGCCTCCTCCCCGCTAAAAAGAAAAAAAAAAAAATCGCGGACAAGCTATTTGCCTAATATTGACAATCGTGATCGAAGTGCACTGTGGCGAGTGAGTGCGCGAAAGCTTCGCAATCCGTGCCGCGCGTGCGATGCATTCGCGGGAACTGCACAGCGCCCCCCCCCTTCTAGCGAGGGTCCCTTTTGCCGGCGCGGGCAAACACACACACACACACACTCGTCGGCCTGCAAGAGAGGGTTCCCGGGGACGGAAATAGTCTCGCGTCTTCGGCAGCGCCCTCCCGACCTTCCTTCACCGGCCTCGCGGCTTCTCTGCCGAGAGCTAAACTCGGTATGGAGCTGTACGCGTCGAATGCGCGAAAAGATTAAAGGCAAATATATCAGCCGTTTGCGCGCACGGGAGACTCCGAGAGAGAGAGAGAGAGAGAGAGAGAGAGAGGCATTCTTCGATGCGACGAGTACGTGCGGACTCGCGTCCTCGTCGATTCGAGGAAGCTCGACGAGAGGTAAAGCGGGAATTCTTTTCCTTGCACATTTTTGTTTATTTTTTTATTTTTTTATTTTTATTCCCCCCCCCCCCCCCCCCCCACTACAGTGGCCCGCACGTACTTTGGGCGCTGTTCGGCGAAGCTGAGCCGAATTTAACGCGATAAAAAAAAAAAATAAATAAATAAAAAAAAATAACAATTTAATCAAAAAATAAAAATAAAAAAATTCAAAGCGTGCGTACGAAAATCGAGAGTTTTCGATAAAAGGAACCGATATAAAATCGCGTCACGACAATTGTCGTGAGAGTAAGCGGTTTGTCCGAAACGTGAATGGGACTAGTTTGTGTCCACTTTGATAAATTCTGGCATGAGGACTCGTGTGCGAGCTTCAATTTCTCTCTTACTCTCGGGAACCCGCGCTAAATATAATATTTCCGACTATTCCTAGCGATGAATGAAAGTAGGGATGCACACGCACACACATACACATACGCATGCACACGAGCGTTTAACGCCCGTGGCGCAGGCCGCTGATACTCTGTGAATTAAATAGACTGCGCGTAGGGGAAGAGCGCGCGAGAGCTTTTCTCAGGTGTCGATTCGACTGAATAGTCGGTCAGGGCCGGGGCGTGCGCGCGATACAATGAATGTTCAAAAAATAATCAAATCAATATGTGCCCCCTTCAAATTATTCTGATTACGCTGCTTTCTATAAACAATGTTTATTATTTATCAATAAACGATAACGATAACGATAACGATAACGATAACGATAACGATAACGATAACGATAACGATAACGATAACGATAACGATAACGATAACGATAACGATAACGATAACGATAACGATAACGATAACGATAACGATAACGATAACGATAACGATAACGATAACGATAAAGATAACGATAAAGATAACGATAACGATAACGATAACGATAACGATAACGATAACGATAACGATAACGATAACGATAACGATAACGATAACGATAACGATAACGATAACGATAACGATAACGATAACGATAACGATAACGATAACGATAACGATAACGATAACGATAACGATAACGATAACGATAACGATAACGATAACGATAACGATAACGATAACGATAACGATAACGATAACGATAACGATAATGATAATGATAATGATAATTTTTTTACAAAAAAAAAAATTAATGAGAATGTCGATGTACATTGAGTTGCACTAAAGTTGGGACTGTTTTGTGTTGCAGGCGACGAATTATTTTCGTAGATGTAACGTGGAAACGACACGATGGCCGTTGGTGAGTACACACACACACACACACATATATATATACATATTATAAATAAATGTGATATAAAATGTCGACATTGTGAAAACAAATCTATCACTTAGCGTCTCATTCTCGCACCGCACGGACGTGTATCTCAGTGGCCGATCCTCTCTCGCCCACGCGACTATTCGCGGGAACGACGATTATCGGTTATTCCAGTCACGAATTTTTTCGACGCACAAGCGTCGGAGCCGCTATCTTTCATTCCCATCGCGACCACCGAATAATCTCCTCTTATTCTTCTTCTTGCTCTTCTCATACCTGATACACGATTTTGCCTCCGCACACACACACACACACACACACACACGCACACACTCTCTCAATCTCTCGTCACTCGTGGCTGATGTCGAAGACTTCTTTATATTAACAAGCATACGCGAATATACAAATCCCACGAATTCGTGGATATAAAGAGCTGCGTTAAAGCCCACCGAGGGTATTCGAAGAAAGATCCTCGCCGATTTCCCCCCCCCCCCCCCCCCCCCCCTCTGTGCAATTGAATACGTAAAAAGAATCGTTCACAGGTGCTCGATGCTACAAAATTCGTCGGTAAATCTTTCTCTTCCGAGGAGCCCGACCGATAAAATTTATGTAGCAGGTAACTTGACTCCGGGGAGTTGCGACGTGAGCGGGGCAAAACGAACTTTCGTTTCACACGAAACATTTTTTTTTTTTTTTTTTTCACTTGTGCACCGAAAATAATTGATAATGACGATGGTCCGTTTTTTTTTTTTACCCAACTCTACTCTATATAGTAGCGAGGTATCACTTTACCTGTCGATTTCAGCCGCGAAGAACCCCTCGGCTGAGCCGAAACTACCCTTCGTCATTTCATTGCCCCCTTTTCTATTACTCGGTAAAAATCCCATTTAATAAAAAAAAAAAAAAAAAAACCTTGCGGAAGGTACGTGAAAGTCCGCGGCGGTAAAAACCTCCCTCGAGTAGAATCCGAGAAGCGCCGACCTAGTTCTCACTTTTCTTTTTGCTCTTTGCCCTGTCCGTCGAGCAAATCGTGCAGGTGAGGTAAAGTGACCTTCTATGCTTTCCCGAGACGAGGTGCTCGATCACTGCGACAAATTTCCCTCTTGAAAATTTGTCCCTTTCGACGAAATTTAGATCTCTTCGAATCTTTCGATTATTTACAATAATTTTTTTTTTTTTTTTTTTTTTTACAATTCTCGAAAACTTAAAAATGGTACATTATGGTAATATTTCATATTAGCATACTATATTTAATATTTGATAGTAAAAAAAAAATGGTAGAGTATGCTAGAAGTGAGGGAAATGCTCGATTTTTGCCGAATGTGAAGTGCACGAAAAAGGCGAGGGCGAGGGAAAAACGTTTTTGCACGTGGGATGTACGAAATTTTTCATCACAAGGTGCGTAAATGGCGGTTTTACGCACGCGAAGCGGGCGTAAAAGTGGCAATTTTCGCACCGTGCGATGAAAATTTATTTTCATTTCAATTCTACTTTAAATTCTTACAATTCCATTGTCATATCAAAACAACAACGGCAAGACTGTCGAGGTGACACGTTATCGTTTCAATCCCGCTTGGAATTGTAAGAATTAATCGTAGAATTGAAACTTTTTTTTTCATTTTCTCCGGCAGCTCGCAAGCGAATTTTACTTGAGGCATTGGTATTCTTTTTTCTGTGCGTTACTCCACCGGGAGTAATAGGGCCTCCAAGTGTCAAGTAATGAGCCCCATTACGCCCTGGCGACTAATGACACAGTACCGCGCAGGTGCACAGGTTAATAATGATCATTGGTCGATAATAGGCAATTTTCCGCTCGTGTTGCACGCAATGATTGTTATTTCGGCACATTAACATATCCAACACTCAAAACTCTACCAGATAATAATTCTATCAGAAAATATCTCTACTATATTACAAATCTACCGTATTAGAACTCTACGAAAATCTCTACCGGAAAGTAAAAAAAAAAAAAAAAAACTCCAGCAGAATCAAAATAAAACTCCACCGGAATTGAAATAAATCTCTACGGGAATGGAAATAAAAATCTACCGGAATTGAAATAAACTCTACCGTAAGGGAAATAAAACTCTATCGGAATAAAAGCCTATCGTCTAGCCTTGTATTTCAGTGGAGTTTTATTTCAAGTCCGGTAGAGTTTTATTTCTAGTCCGGTAGAGTGTTTTTTACTGCCGGTAAAGATTGCGGTAGAGTTCTAATAGGGTATACTTATTTTCTGGCAGAACTCTTGTCTGATAGACTTGTGAGTGATCAGACCTAAAAGTGCCGTTATTTCAGCGAAGTCGTTAAAAAAAAAAAAAAAAAAAAAAAAAAATGATGTATCATCGTCATATCCTTCGAGCTGAAATCTTCGTCGTTGTCGATCCCTTCCAAGTGGGACTGTCGATGACGATTATGACGATGCAGCGGTGGGATGGAGGCGCACTTCCGCTTGCAGCAAGGTCTCTCTCACGCTACCCCCTCCCCCCTCCCCAGCCCCCCAAAGGCTCCCCCCCGCGCGCACGGTGCATCGATGCACAACACTAGAACTAGGGTGGGGATAAAAATTCAACGTCCTGTTCATCCCCACCCGATTTGCTCATATTGGTAACTTACTCTTCACACACACACACACACACACACACGCATATATACTATATTCATATATATATATATAAAAGTGTACATATATATACATATATATATATACATATATTTCTTTCATCTCGTATTCGTTCCCGCGCGGCTCGAAGCCCGCTTCTTCATTTTCTCACTCTCGTTCAATCTTCCTCCTCGGTGGCTCCTGACGCGTGTTGCAACTGCACGACTACCCATAGGTAGAGGAGAGAGCGTCACGGCTCGCGACCGGCATCTATCCGGAGGCCCTTTTACCACCGGGGACGGGTTAGTCGCACCGACGATGAGCCCTCGTGCATACGCGCTCCCTGTACAACTCGTTTGTCGCTCTTAATCCCCCAAATCAATTTTTATCAAAAAAAGTAATATTAATGATAATAATAATAATAATAATAATAATAATAATAATTTAAAAAAATTATCGCCAAAAGCTTCCACTTTATTTTCATCGGTAAAGATTATTACGGCTTAAAAAAAGAAATTGTTATCGAGAGGAAAAAAACTAAAGAAGATAGTGAAACGATTACGAAAGTTATAATTGGTGTAAAATTCCGTATGTTCGCAGACAATCCCTCGTACTTCTCGCTGTCGGGAGGCGCGACGACGGTGCCGGCCACGAGGAGGGCGGCCGATCGTGGTTCGGTAGCGGTTAGGACCGGCGTCGGGCCGGTGTCGGGCCCTTACGGCGGCGCTTCGGCTGCCGTAAACTCGAGGACCTTCGCCGCCTTCTTCCGGAAGCGATCGGGCTGCGCCGTTATGGGAAACGGCTCGTCGGCGAGCGTGGCTTCTGGTTCGACGATGAGCACGCTGACGCACCACGAGAGCGACAGGAGCATAGCGTCCTCGTCGGCGACGCCGCCCGAGGAGAGCGCTCCGACGTTCGGCCGAAGTCACGGTGGCGGAAGTGCGAACGGCAATTGCCAGAAGAAGAGCTTTCGCAGCCTGTTCAGATCGGTGAGCGCGAACGCCGAGAGCGAGCGAACTCGCCAGATTCTGAAGGGCGATCCGCGACCGGCGGACGTCGCTCCGCCGTCGCCCTATCTTCCTCATCGGTCGCACTCGCACTCGGAGCGCGATCGGCGACGACCGGGAAGAAGGAGGATCCTCAAATCGGCGAGCGAACTACTCTCGAACGACATGATCTACTGCGGACTTCCGGGCGAGGAGCCGAGCGTCTCCGCCGAAAGGAATCGAAGGACCAACGGTGAAAGCAACATGGCCGACGAGGAGGACGATTCGGACGGCGGCGAAGTATTCCTCGGCGTCGAGGACGCTCGTTACTACAACGTCTCGGCGACGACGCCCGCACAGGGAACGAACGAGGACGGTCCGAGGAGACACTCGATCGGCACGTTTCTCGACAAGGAGCAACGAACCGGAAGCAACGCCGGTAACGGCATGACGAGCTTCTCGGTCAATCCGGCAAGGATAAGGGTGCAGACTACCGGTTTCATAAGAGAACCGGACACGATGGCACCGCCGATCCCGACCGTCGATCAGGTCGACGCGGCCGAGAGGAGGAACAGGCCGGCGGGCGCGAGGATCAACAGACGGTGCAGGAGGCACAAGAGCGCGTCGGTAAAAGGTGAGTCGAATGTTTTCTTTTTTGTTTTTTTTTTTTTTGCAGATTTTTCTTTCGGTGTTCGTGAAACACGGTACGCGAAGGCTTCTGCGACGAAGAGAGGCCTCGTCGACGAGTTCCTGGGACGTTTCTGCTATTCATTGTTTCTTGTAATTTTTTTTGGCTGTGGAAACGTGTTTTTAGTTTTTTTTGTAAAATAGAATTAAATCGACGGGCGAAATTGTCGAAAAATTAGCGAGAGTAACAAAAATATTTTGCCCTTTGCGGACAAACGAAATTCTGCCGAATGTGCACGGCTCTCATTGACACTGTAGAGACGAAATGTGTAATATCTCTGATGCTCCGTTTCGTTTCGAGGGCTGCGATGTCGTGATTGTGGTCGACGGGGACGGACAGTGGTTGCGCCAATAATCGGCGATCGGCTTCTTAAACTGCCAGTCAGTGTCACGTTTACTCCGTCTTGTTCTTATATTATCTTCTATATTATATTCCATCTTAATTCTTTTTTAATTTTTCAATTTTTTTTTTATAAAATAGAATTGTTAAATTGCAAAAGAAAATTGTCGTCAAAATAATCGGATAAAAAGAAATTTTAGTACTTTTGTGGAGAAACAAAGTTCCGTTTAATGTACAAGCCTCTTATTGACCGTTACATACATACTGTGTAATATCTTCGATGCTCCGTTTCGTTCCGATAATCAGGGATCGGCGTCTTAAACTGCCAGTCACTGTCACGTTTACTCTATCTTATCTCTTTTTTTTTTTTTTTTTTTTTTTTTTTTTTTTATCGAACTGAGACCCTACTCAGGTTTCTTTTTCTCATCTGAACACGAATCCATCGTGAATCTATTTATACCGATGACATTTGTTTTTCGTTCCAAAAGCCGATGGGTCGGAAAATGTAATACAATATGTTATACGAATTATAGACAATACGTGAATGACTCAATTTTCGTAAAGTATTTTTGAAGAGAAAAAAAAAAAAAAAAAAAAAAAAAAAAACCAATTATAACGCTATGCAAATAAAAGCGAAGCTTTATAGAGCAGAGTTACAAAGTTAAATCGACTTGACTGAATGGTCCACGATTGTAGAAGCCATGCAGGCTGCGCATTGTTCGATAAGGGACAATCCCGTTGTCGAATATACCTAAATATCGTTCGTACAGAAATGCACGAGTTCCCACGTTTCGTAAAGACCCCGCAGAGTGTCCAGTCGGGGTTCCATAGGAGGCCCGCATGATCGCTCGTACAACTTGCCGCGAGACAGTTCGCTATCACGAGGGCATAATAGCGAACGAATTAGGCTCTCTTCCATTGACATTATCAACGAGACAAATGAATTCTTCATTAATCAATCTTGTTGCGATCTTTTTTTTTTTTCAATTCGCGAAATTAATATCGATTCCAACGTCTCGAGCAGGCAGATAAAATTCCTGCTGGTCTAACGCTGAGATAAATGAATTTCGATGAATTTGGCAGAGAACAAAAAAATCCCTGACTGAGAAGTCGTCGACCTAGCGGAGAAGGCAAAACGAGACGGACTCGGGGAATTCCCCAGTCGAATTCCCGACCTCGCGTTCTCAAGTTGCAGCTTATAAGGTTTTTTTCTTTTTTTTTTGTTTGCAAACTTTTTATTTCTACTCCTTTTTTTTGGCAAAATTTTTATTCCGCTTCTTTTTTTTTCTGCGTTAACTCATCTGACGAAATGTTCCGGAGCGTCGACGCTGCAACTCTGATCGAATGTCGAATCGACGTTTACGCACGTTGGTTTTCATATCACAATTTCGCTCGAGGCTGAACCACTTCCGGTGCGGGCGTGTTACGGCTCGCGAATATAACATCGAGTGTTTCTCAGCCCCTTCTATATTTCCTTTTTTTTTTTTTTTGCAAAATCTTAATTTCGCTTCGTTTTTTCTGCATTCAGGAAAAGAGTAGTTTTCCTACCATAGTAATGCAATAAAAGAATAGTTTTCCTACCATAGTAATGCAGTAAAAGAATAATTTTCCTACCATAGTGATTCAGGAAAAGAATAGTTTTCCTACCATAGTAATTCAGGAAAAGAATAGTTTTCCTACCACAATAATTCAGGAAAAGAATAGTTTTCCTACCATAGTAATTCAGGAAAAGAATAATTTTCCTACCATAGTAATTCAGGAAAAGAATAGTTTTCCTACCATAGTAATTCAGGAAAAGAATAATTTTCCTACTATAGTGATTCAGGAAAAGAATAGTTTTCCTACCATAGTAATTCAGGAAAAGAATAGTTTTCCTACCACAATAATTCAGGAAAAGAATAGTTTTCCTACCATAGTAATTCAGGAAAAGAATGATTTTCCTACCATAGTAATTCAGGAAAAGAATAGTTTTCCTACCATAGTAATTCAGGAAAAGAATAGTTTTTCTACCACAATAATTCAGAAAAAGAATAGTTTTCCTACCATAGTAATTCAGGAAAAGAATAGTTTTCCTACCATAGTAATTCAGGAAAAGAATAATTTTCCTACCATAGTGATTCAGGAAAAGAATAGTTTTCCTACCATAGTAATTCAGGAAAAGAATAGTTTTCCTACCATAGTGATTCAGTAAAAGAATAGTTTTCCTACCATAGTAATTCAGAAAAAGAATAATTTTCCTACCATAGTAATTCAGTAAAAGAATAGTTTTCCTACCATAGTAATTCAGGAAAAGAATAATTTTCCTACCATAGTGATTCAGGAAAAGAATAGTTTTCCTACCATAGTAATTCAGGAAAAGAATAGTTTTCCTACCATAGTAATTCAGGAAAAGAATAGTTTTCCTACCATAGTAATTCAGGAAAACAATAGTTTTCCTACCATAGTAATTCAGGAAAATAATAGTTTTCCTACCATAGTAATTCAGGAAAAGAATAGTTTTCCTACCATATTAATTCAGTAAAAGAATAGTTTTCCTACCACAATAATTCAGGAAAAGAATAGTTTTCGTACCATAGTAATTCAGTTAAAGAATAGTTTTCCTACCACAATAATTCAGAAAAAGAATAGTTTTCCTACAATAGTAATTCAGGAAAAGAATAGTTTTCCTACCATAGTAATTCAGTAAAAGAATAGTTTTCCTACCATAATAATTCAGAAAAAGAATAGTTTCCCTACCATAGTAATTCAGTAAAAGAATAGTTTTTCCCACCATAGTAATTCAATAAAAGAATAATTTTCCCTACCATAGTAATTCAGTAAAAGAATAATTTTTCCTACCATAGTTCCCAGAGGAGACGTCTACATAGATAGTTACTACTAGTTACTGATACATTCAATTAGCTAAAATATAATAATAGTTGCAACCATGAATTTTTCTAATTATCGCAACCATAAAATGTGGACCTTCCCCTTGACACCTATTTTGCATGTTAAAAAGTCATTATTGTTGCTTTAAACAACGTCATTTTTTCTGTCTGCCTTAAATCAACTAAAAAAAAAAAAATTAAAAAAAAAAAACATGTTCCGGACCTTCGAGGCTGCATCTCCGATCGATTCTCGAATCGGCGCTAACGCGCACGTTGGTTTTCATATCACAATTTCGCCCGAGGCTGAACCACTTCCGGTGCGGTCGTTACGGCTCACGAATATAACATCGACTGTTTCTCGGTCTCCTCTTCCACGTCCCGTTTTTCTTTTTCTCCTTTTTTTTTCTTCCCTCCTCTTTCACATAAATAAACATCCAATTGTCGAGTCGCGACAATGTTTTCGTACCTGTCGTCGGGTCACGAGAGGGAGTCCGAGGGGTCACGTAGAACCATCCGTCCGTGCTGGCCATAGAAAGATTCTGCGGATAGGAGCGCAACAACGTCCCGGCCGACTCGAGCGCCCTCCCGCCCCCGGTCGGTTTCGCCCGGAAGTTCACTATTTAGTATTCGGCCACTGGCCTCCCGCTTTCCGACGGCGTTCGACTCCTCTTCTCGCGCGCGCACCCTATCCACCAACGGAGACAGCTCACTTCTCGCCTCGTAGCTCAACGCCACGAGGGTACACCGGCGATTTACGACTTTACGTGCCATCGAAGCGATCGCGACCATAATAGAATACAACGGTGCGCTTGTTTGTGTGTTGCCGTTCGTTCAGCGGCGGCTCTCTGTGTAGCCCGTCGGACGACCCAAGGTGGAGCCACCGAGGCTCGTGTCGTCGCCTTGGATTTAATGCGTCCGAAAGCCCTTTCGATTTTTTTTATGTCGTCCGCCGTCGATACGTGCCAATTTTAAAGAGCATTCGTTTCAATTCACATCTTGACGTTGCCGTTCGAAACTTTCACTCGGACTTCGACAAAGACCCTTAGCCGGACATTCTTTTCTTCGTCGATTCGTAGTAATTTCGACTCACGAATATACGGTTCGCTATCGTCGTTGTTAGCGAGTACGAGTCGAAGCTGAAACTTCGACTTGTAATGCAATAACGACGATAGCTGAGTCTTGAAAGAAACATTTAAAAAATTAAAAAAAAAAATCACAGTTACATTGAATAAAATAAATATATTTTATTAAATTCAGTTACATTTAGTTAAAGTCATTCGTTTGAATGTCGTTAAATAGAAAAAAAAAAATTGTACATATCAATGTTCACGAATCGTACTCGAACTGATAACTCGTTTTCGCTCTCGTTGCCATCAAAGCTTTCACTTGCACTGCAATAAGGGCGATAGCTGAGCCTTCGTTTCTTCTTCGATCGTAGTCGTTTCTATTCACAACTTCAACAACAACGATAGCTGCGCCTGCGCCTCAAAATAAAAAATAAAAAATGCAATTCAATAAAATAAATGTATTTTATCAAAGGTCGTTGAATCGGAGTAAAAAAAAAAAATGGATATCTAAAATTTCATAAATCGTATTCGAACTCATAGCTCGCACCCAGAAAAATAATTTATTTGACGACCACCGTTTATTAAGATAAAGCAATATATTTATTTGATCTAAATAAATATTTATTTAAAATAAGTAAATAGTCACTTGAGTGGAATAAATATTTGTTTAAATCATATAAATATTTTACTTGATCTAAATAAACTGTGGCCGTCAAATAAATGATTTTTCTGAGTGCGTTTTCAGTCTCGTTACCATTTGAAGCTTTCGCTCGCACTGCAACAAGAGCGATAGCTGAGCCTTCGTTTCATCTTCGATCGTAGTAATTTCTCTTCGCATCTACGAATCGCCTGTAAAACTTCGACTTGCACTCCAACAACAACAACGATAGCTGCGCCTGCGCCTCGAAATAAAAATAAAAAATGCAATTCAATAAAATAAATGGATTTTATTAAACGTCGTTGAATCGGAGTAAAAAAAAAATTGGATATTCATAAATCGTGAAATGTCATAAATCGTATTGGAGCTCACAGCTCGTTTTCAGTCTCCTTACCGTTTGAAGCACTTTCACTCGCACTGAAATAAGGGCGATAGCTGAGCCTTCGTTTCATCTTCGATCGTAGAAATTTCTCTTCGCATCTACGAATCGTCTGTAAAACTTCGACTCGTATATTCTAGCAACGACGATGGCTGCGCCTTCGCGTTCGTCTCCTCCTTTCCTTCTGGCTTTTATTTCTCTCACGGCGAGGGAGTGAGGGAGCTCTGGACAATCTCGGGCGTATACAGAGAGCCTCGTCCGAGCGCACGTGCTCGGGCGAGGGTCTCGCCGCGGGGTTATAAACCCCCGGCGCGAGGCACTTCCGGTTTATGGAAACGGCGCGCGGCACGAGCTCAGCAAGAAAGGGGTAAATCACGGTAGTTCCTGCGTGCCGCGTAGCCTGCCTCATGCCTTTTAATGTATATATACCATGTGTGTGTGTGTGTGTGTATATATACATATGTATATGCGTTTATATACCGTGTACTATGCTGGCCACGTGCGACACGGATGTATATACAAGAGTAACCCGGGAGCTCCGGTTATCGCCGAGCGATCGACACATCCGGTTTTCCTGTTCCGTCACTCGGCTCGCTTGTGTGACAGCGATGGAATCGAGAGCTGGATATAAAAGTTGAAAAAAAATAAAAAAATAAATAAACGAAGATAAATAAGCTTCCGTCGAAGCTTTTATTAAACTGTGCCGCGATAATCCTCGCAGATCGTGTAGACGATGGTCGAGGAAAGGCGGCCTCAATGGAGGAGGGTCGAACAGAGCCGGAACTCGACTCCGGTCCCTTCAAGGCTCACCACTCTTTTGCATCAAAGCAATGAGAGCCGGGGCGATAAAAAAATTTCGCGAATGGATAAATATATTATAAATGAATTTTATATAATATAATATATATATATAATTTTATTTATATAATTATATATATATATAATAAATATATATATAATAATATATATATATAATATTTATTTTATATATTTATATAATTATATATATATATAATAATATATATAATAAAAATTATATATATATATATATAATTTTATTTAATATAATATAATATTAAAAATGAATTTTTTTTTTTTATACATTGAAAATTAATAAAAGAAATGTATTTTGTTAAATTAAGTTCGAGTCATTTTATCAAGTCTCAGTTAAATTTAATTTATTATACTTTGCAGTAGAAGCAAGAGACATTTATCGATCACCCTTGTAATGAGAATTCTATTTTTATTTTGTTTTTCTCTTTCTTTCTTTTTTTATGCAACGATGCCTTAGAGCGACCGATGGGTGATTGACCGAAGTCCTTCAGCCTTGTTAAATTTATTGAAATTTATTGAAATTTATTTCATAAAATTTATTAGTTCTGTTCTATTATGGGATCGCTGTAATAACAGAATAGCCAATACCCAATTAACTTTGGCAATCAATCTCTTTTAGTATTAGTAGTCTTCTCTAGTAGTATTAGTTTTATTTCCAATGTATGGCTTCAATCGCCTTTTACAATCAATCCCTCGCATCATCTTATAAATTATAAAGAACTTATTTTATATGAATCATGGCACAGAATTTAGGAACGATAGTCAATAATGCTACTGTGCATGTTTTAACCTAATATCACCTTTAGGATTAATGATACATGTAGAAAGGATCTACGTACATCCTGTCTACATGTATCCTTAATCCTTAATATTATGCTATTGTACTCTCTGGCACTCTCACGGCGTATAAGATTAGAACTTAATATGTCCACACGTTCGTACACTCACATTCTATACATTTCAACTGCATTCTTTCCCATCTTCCGATTTGCCGCGACTATCCCTTATTTATTTCCCTATATTTGCCTCGGCTCTCGATCGTTCCTTTACAAATTTCCCAAATTCCTCAGTATATCTAGACAGCTCTTCTATCGGTATCCCCTTTAACGTCCATATAATTTCCACAGTGACCTCCGTCTCATCTTGCCGGTCACCAATCCAATCCTGCATCCCCCTTGACCACTAAATAAATCTCTCTTACTATTACTACTAAATCTCTTTTTACTATTACTACTAAATCTCTTTTACTATTACTATTAAATCTCTTTTACTATTACTACTAAATCTCTTTTACTATTACTACTAAATCTCTTTTACTATTACTACTAAATCTCTTTTACTATTACTACTAAATCTCTTTTACTATTACTCCTAAATCTCTTTTACTGTTACTATTAAATCTCTTTTACTATTACTACTAAATCTTTTTTACTATTACTACTAAATCTCTTTTACTATTACTACTAAATCTCTTTTACTATTACTACTAAATCTCTTTTACTATTACTACTAAATCTCTTTTATTATTACTACTAAATCTCTTTTACTATTACTACTAAATCTTTTTTACTATTACTACTAAATCTCTTTGACGATCGCTTTTACAATGAAATTTCTTACGATCAATTTTATTAAATTCATCATAATTTCTTTTATTAAATTCAGTTCAATTTTAATTTACTAAAAATTCGTCAAACTTATTTGAATCACCGTCGTTAAATAAAATTAAAAAAAAAAAAGTAAAATGATATCTCATAGTTCACGAGTCGCATTCGAAGTCCTAGCCTCGTTCGTCAGTCTCGCCGAGCTGCGGCGCTTATAGTGTATGCCGATGACTTCCTCCTCCTCCTCGGGTTCGATGGAACAGGCGATCACGAGCCACTGGAATCGTGCATCGTCGACGTCGGACTTCCGGTACCACCCCTCCCAATCACGGCGCGTTTACGCGACGGACCCCGTTCGGCTTCCGTCTCAGTGGCACGAACCACTCGCTCAACGATATGCAATACCGGCTTGACCCGTACGTAATTTCGAACGACACATGTCTCTCGGTACGGAGCACGCCGGAGGAACCCCGTACCGTCGACGGGGTACGTCGTGGCAAAGAACTCCACCGTTTTTCTCGCTCTCTTTGCACCGCTATGACAGTACCCACGATATGCACAGTAGTGTGCGCGCGCCGGTCGCATCGCTGCGGTTCCGCGCAACTTCGCGCGCGCATCACCGTCCCGGTGTAACGAGGCCTGATTAAGTCAATACACGATGTCCGGCTGCAGAGATTTGTACGATAACCGGAAGTCGACGGTCTTTTCCCTTCTTCTTCGTTCCCCTCCCCCTTCGCGCACGCCGCCCGATATATGTGTAACGACGTTAATGCAAATTTATCCGTCGAAGTGCGCAACCGCAAAGGATTTATCTGTCGCACGTTTCCGCACGATCCACCCTTCCGACTTACACGATCGCTATGTCGGACGATATAAATCGATCGGCGATTCATTGTATGCAAACGATTAATGAATCGACAAATAAATAAATTAATATATTCAATAAATTCATTGCTTAATAAATATAGTTGATTAATTTTAAAGAATCAATATTAAAAATCGTAAAATTTCTTCATCTTTGATCGTGTAGAATTTTGTCGGAGGATAAACAAAATTTATCGTCGATTCTTTATATTCCAAATGATAAATGAATAAATAAAATAAATAAGTAAATAAGTAAGTAAATAAATACGTCAATTGATTAATATCAATCATGTTTAAAAACCGTAGGATTCTTTATCTGCGACCGTGAAGAATGTTGTCGGATAAAAAAAAACATCGATCGTCGATTAATTATATACAAATGCTAAATAATTGAACAAATAAATAAATAAATAAATAAATAAATAAATAAATAAATAAATAAATAAATAAAGTAATAACATAAATTTAAAAAAAAACGTAAAATTCTTTATCTTTGAGCGTGTGGAATGTTGTATGGTAAAAATCGAGCGAAAGTAAGAGAGAGAAAGGAAGAGCGATCCGGGGCGGGGGGGGGCGAGTTAGCGAGTACTATTTCTGTTTTCACAGGCTCCCTCTCACTATTATTTTTATCCACCAAACTCGAGCCCCCATACCGTCGTTCGCGAGCTGTTCTCGCGCGTTCTATGCGGTTTTTTTTTTTTTTTTTTTTTTTTTTTTTCGGTGCCATACACATACACACATCCCGTGTGCCCGTTTATTTTCTACCGCGAAATATCCGAGAGAGTCCGCGAATTCGCGAGTTTATTTGCGACTGGTGTGACATTGTCGAATTCAATCGCTCAATTTGCATCCGTGATTGTTCCCAATTGTGCAATCGGAGGCGAAGTCATACCGCCCGCTCGAAGAAGGCCCTCAGGAGAGAAACGCCTCGCGTAATCAGCAACGCACTCGCCGCCCGAAGCGGCACAATTTCCAGTATTGTTTCCGTTAATCTCCGGTGGAAGTAACGAGAAACGAGATAGCAGCACCGGGCGAAGAGCAGCGCGCCGAAGAGCCGGTACGAACGAACGCCTACGCGCCTTCGCGTCTCGTTTGAGAAAACATATAGTTTCTCTGGATGATGGCGAGCGCGTTAAGCTGCTCGCGGGAAACGTTCGTATCTCGTTTCCTCGCGGTTGTGTAGGCGAGGAGCTTGTAACTCGAGAGTACAGTGGAACCCCGATTAAGCGGGATGCTCGGGACCGAAGTAATCAATTGACGTAAGCTACTAAGTTTTTTTTTTTTTTTTTTTTAAGTACTCCGTGACTTTAGCTCGTTTACTGGACTTCCTTCGATTTTCGTCTATCACCAGTTTCACTTTTCCGCGCTCATGCATAAGAAAAAAACAAAAAAAAAGAAACAACCTCGGAAGACGCACGGTTAACCCGATCCCGGTTAATCACGATTCTACTGTAGTGTGAACTAGAATGTAAAGCTTTAGATTTTTTTTCTTCGTCAATAGTACGTAAGCTAGCCTTTTTGTGGAAGCGTGTGTTGGCGCCGCACACCACGTATACAATAAAAAAAAATCAAAAAAACTTCGGAAGACTCACGGTTAATCCGACCCCGGTTAATCGGCGTTCCACTGTACAGGGGGGGATGATGAGACGAGATCTCGAGACGATCTACTCGGGTCTCGCGTGCGGAGTTTCTTGCGTCGAACGCGAGACAAAAATTAAAGATGGACGGGAAAGCGAGGCGCTTCGAGAAAACGATAAATCCGATAAGCCGAACGCTGGTTACATCGTCGATAAGGCCCGACGGTTGGGACTATCGCTTCTCTGGCTCGGGGGGTCTCTTTCGATAATATATGTAGAAATAGACGCACTGTTGTGTTTGCTTCGCTGGACATATTTTTTTTTTTTTGTAAACGTTCATTTTTGGTGGACGAGGGAGAACGAGACAAACGTGTGGTATAAGGACATAAATTCGTCGAATTAGTGGAAAGGTTGGGGTAAAATGTGACGGAGTGAATGCGCACACTGAGGACGATAAATTGGAACGATTCTTTTTTTAAGTTTCAGTTCTTTTTAAATTTCTTTTTTTTAATTTCAGTTCTTTTTAAATTTCTTTTTTTTTTTTTATTTCGTTTCTCGTTCCAGTGAGAGGGAAGAGATATCGAATTTAGTTCGGCGCAACAATTTTTCTCTTGCGATTTATATATAGAAATATAAACGAGACAAACCGATATGAACTAGTTCGGAGTTCGTTAACGCGGGAGGATCGATTATTGGCAATTAACCGAGTAATGTGACTGACGCATCGTTCCCCGTTCATTTATATGCGTAGCTAAATAGTATTTGCAATTGTCGATCGTACAATCTTCGTCGAACATTAAAAAAAGAAGAAAAGCAATGTAACAAGTTGTCGTGAATCTTAACTTTTGTCAGGAATATTAAGAACACTGTAAAAACAATATTCGTATGGAATTTAATGTACTTCGTGCTGGCAGTTTTTATGCATAAACTGGTTTGTTAAATTTCACGTACAATTTCTGAAAAATTATTTTACAGTATATTAAAAACTTCAGTAACTTTACTTTAGTCTAATTTTACTATAAAAGAAAAATAATTCCAACAATTTACTTTTAATTTTACTGTGACAATATATTAATTTCTTATCGCAATTTTGTACATTAAATTTATATATCAGTTTTCGCATTAAAAATTCCAGTCCGTTACATTGAATTTACATTTTTTTTTTTAACAGTATAGTTCCATATTTTTTAAGGTAGAAATAGTGATTTGACGTATTTCCGGTATGACGTCACTTTAGGTCGAAATACTCGAGATTTCCAAACCGGAAGTGACGTATTTTCGGTACGACTTCACTTGCGGACAAAAAAAAAAAAAAAAAAAGATTTTGCCACCGGATTTGACGTATTTCCGTTGAAGCGTCAAGTTCGGTTTAAAAGTGAGATTTTCAGCCAGGAAGTGCCTTTACACAGAAAACGTTTGATCAGTGCCCAAAGATAACTGACAATTACGAAGCCACTTCTCCAAATTAAAAAAAAAGAAAAAAAAAGAAAAAAAAAGAAAAAAAAGAAAAAAAAAGAAAAAAAAAGAAAAAAAAAAGAAAAAAAAGAAAAGACTAAGATACAGTCATGGGCAATTGGAGTGGAACAAGGTTACTTTGGCGACAGTATACGCGAAAGGGTCAAACTTTTGCCAAAACAGGTGAAAAAAGGTCGTGTTCCACTTCAATTGCCTCCGACTGTACAGTAATAGGCAATTGAAGTGGAACAAGGTTACTTTGACGACAGTATACGCGAAAGGGTCCAACTTTTGTCAAAACAAGCGAAAAGAATCGTGTTCCACTTCAATTGCCTACGACTGCCGATATCGACGCTTTCTCCATCGTTCGCCCGATCACTGTCGAGCAGTGAAATGTGTAATTTTTTTCCTTTTTTTTTTTTTTTTTTTTTTTTACTCGTCGAGAGACGCGATACGAAATTTCCGCGAAGGCGCGGAGCTCTCTGAAGCGCAGCTGGACCGTCTATCGCGATACTATTCTCCGATGTCCCTCGCGTACCCTCTGTCGCGCTCTTCTCGCATTATTCAAGCTCACACTGTCGGCGCCGATGCAAATACATTTTTCATCTCCCTCGTGTCTCTTTCATTAGCGTATTCCATAACGCCCTGACGTCTTAAATCTCTCATCGCTCCGTATAGCTGCACGACCGTCGAGGGAAAGAATGGCGCAGGGACTTGCGCGAGCGCTTTCTCACGTTAGAGGAAAAAAAAAAAAAAAAAAAAAAAACAACGAAGCGCGCAGCGGTGCGAGGAGGAAAAATAAGATAAGAAATATAAATGGAAAGGAGACGGAGAGAATGCGTCGACCGATAGTTCACCGAGTAAACCGGGCGACTAACTCGCGTCTCGCGTTTCGCTGTATACTCTTTATTGGCGAGCGTTCATATTTAGCCTGAACTTCGAGGCTGGAGGGACAGATTTTTGTACATATATATATATATATATTTTAGGGTGTTTCTCAAAAAGGACATTTTTTTTTTAATGTTGGTCCCACCCTCTTAAAATATAGAATTCGATTAAAAAGTTGAACCTCGTGAAAAGCGATTCCTAGCAAAAAATCCTAAGTGGTGCCGCATTAGACGTTTGTACCCAAAAAATGCGGCACCTTTTAAACGTAATTGTCAACGATCACCTTTCGGGAGGTGTTTTTTTTTAGATGAAAATACATACTTTTGGAGGGTGGGAAGAATTTTTTTTTTCAACGAATTCACCCTACTGGACATTTATTGTTTTCTTTATACGAATTAAAAAATCGAAATCTTTTGTGTTTATTTAAAAAAAAAAGAGAGAGGCAAAAAGTTAACCTCCCACCCCGTAGAACTACATTTTTTCATCGATGAAAAAATCCAGCGAATAGCAGTCACTGACAGTTAAGTTTGAGAGTTGCCGCATTTTTGGGTACAAACGTCGAATGCGGCACCTCTTAGGATTTTTTTATAGGCACCGCCTTTCGCAAGGTTCAATTTGAGATTGAAATCTGTAGTTTAAGAAGATGGGAGGAAAATTAAAAAAAAATGCATATATTTATATTTATATTTATATTTATATTTATATTTATATTTATATTTATATTTATATTTATATTTATATTTATATTTATATTTATATTTATATTTATATTTATATTTATATTTATATTTATATTTATATTTATATTTATATTTATATTTATATTTATATTTATATTTATATTTATATTTATATTTATATTTAGGAGAGAGCGGGGCAAAATGAAAGCTTGCAAAACCGACTATTTTTACCAATTTTTCCTCGAGAGATAAAAAAGGAAAAGCATTAAAATTGAGAACCGAGGTCCATTTTGCCCCGCTCTCCAGCTTCATATTCATATACATGTACACATCTCGGCGTTCGAGGAACTCCGCGGAGACTATCTCTTGATACTCGCCCAACGACCGCTTTCGGAGAACAATTAAAAGAAAAATGGTGTAACTTTTTTTTTTTTTTATTTCTCGTCTGGAGCGAAGAACAGCGCTGAGCGTACTATTTTTCACCAATTTTTTTCGCACAAGGGAATATAATACATAAGTAAGAAAAGTCTGTGCTTCTCATAACAACTTATCGGCAATAAAAGTTCACGAATTTTTTGAATTCGATAATCTTCCGATTGCACAGTACGGCTCTGGTTTTACAAACAAAACTGCAAACTAACAAACTAAACGAACTGCGCAACTAAAAAAATTGTCAATGACAATTTTTGTTTGCAGTTTGATAAACTCCGCGGAAGATTATTTCTCACTCTTCCGACGACCGCTTTTGTAGAATAATTCAAGCAAAGTCGTGCAACATTTAAAAAAAAAAATAAAATTCTTGTCCGTAGAAAGACCGGGGCAAAACGGACTCTATTTTTGCCAATATCTCGCAGAGCAAAAGAAAATTGAATACACTTCAAAAATAAATGGTAATCTTGATGTACCGGAACTTGAAAAATTTGCTTACATTACTTACATTAATTAAACATTAAACTATGTATGTTTTTTTTTTTTTGTAAAATAAAAATAGATGTCAAAATTACAAATCTTTTGCGTGAAATTTATAAAAATTTCAATTAAAAATACAAATTTTAGTGTAAAATTGCTCATGTCTTTGAAATTTCAAAAACAGTTTATGCAAATAATCTCCCATGACCAATTAATTAATGCCCAAAAAAACCTTCACATTGCAGTGCAGTCAAAATCTCCCGAAACAATTTAGCTAAAAAAAAAATAAAATAAAATAAAATAAATGAGTACGGCCTTCTTTCGCGGATAAGGCTGTCAGGCGATTAAACACTGTGCGTTGACGTCGGACGTCGGGTATCCGAGGACCCGACGTAAGTATACGTGGGAGGATGCGCATCGTTTCAAAGAGACACATGCGTGACTCGTATCGAGCGCAAACTGAGATTACACCGTCTATATGTTATGTACGCAGTTACTGTGTTTAGTTTGTCGTGAACGGTGGGACGGGAGAGCTTGTGCGCTTACGCTGACCGACGACCCACCGACCGACTCTCATCGCACTGACTCATTTCACTCCCTCTCTCTC
Organism: Amblyjoppa fuscipennis; assembly: GCA_963575735.1. Taxonomy (NCBI): domain Eukaryota; kingdom Metazoa; phylum Arthropoda; class Insecta; order Hymenoptera; family Ichneumonidae; genus Amblyjoppa; species Amblyjoppa fuscipennis. Next base: position 23,472,061 of record OY754491.1, on the reverse strand, counting down.
TCTCTCTCTCTCTCTCTATAATTCCCTAATTGGACAGGACCAATTTCTGCGTTAAGGCCCGCGATGCGCGCGGGGAGCGAAGCCCGTCAATCCATTCGCCGCTGTTCTGTTCTAGGCGCTCCGAGACTCGAGAAGAGAATGGGGATTAGCTTGGATTTAAAATACCCGATTCAGCTTCGTTTAAAAAAAAATAAAAATAAAAAAAAAATAAAGCTTCGCAGCCCAAGTAAGATTGAGTCTATGGAATTTCTATGGAATTTATTTTACACTCGTGAATGGAGTCACTGTGCTCTCGATCCACGAGGCACTCTGCACGAAACACACGTGCACAGTTAAAAAATATTTGTACATTTAACAAACCTTTTATTTGTCCACAAAAGTCCACAATTATTTCGTTGTTAATGTTAAAAAAAAAAAAAAAAGTATTCGTAAAATTGACAGACATTTTTTTGTAAAATTGACAAGATTCTTTTGCTAAAATTAACAAGAAAATAATTGTGAACCTTTGTGGACAAGAAACCGTTCGTACTATTTTTACTGTGCGGCCTTGGCACTTATGTCACTGCAGAAGGATATTGTGGTAGGAGCGTAGAACGATTTTCTGACCGCTCCGATTGATTTAAATTTTCACTTAAAAAAAAAAAAATAAATAAAAAAAAATTATTTACGGATGAAAATAAATCGATTAAACGGAAGTTACGTATATATTTAGGGAAGAGCCGCGTCACAATCGGACTGTGGGACATAACGCGAGTTGCCAATAATTTTTGTATTGGACAGTGGGGCAAGACGAGTCAGAAAAATCCGGAGGTATTTATGGGGCAAAATGGGACATCCAAAAAAATTGTTGAAAAATTGCGTTTCGCCTGACTGTCGTAGTTTGCCCTGCTCTCACCTATGTATATTTTTTTAAAATTTATGACTAGTCTTTCGACACTATCTGATAAACCGAAACTCCTAAAGTAGTTAGTGCAATTGCTAAGTTTTTTTTTATTTTTTTTTATTTATCGCCGTGAAGTAAAGACAGTTACGAGCCTCGATTCTCGGTTCCCTTACGGCCGGACTTTTATTTGCACAGGACCGGAACCTCCGCAATCTCTGCGATAGTCCTAACGCGATAGTCCCTCACGGTTGAACGAACCTGGCTTCTACCGTCAACAAAGTTTCATCCCCGACTTTTCTCTTCCTACCTAGCGACACCCAAAAAAAAAAAGTCGTTTTTCGAACTCACATACGCGCAGCATAAAATTGGATCGCGATAGTCTCTTCGCTTGGCGTTTCTGCAATAACTCCGCGTGGTCAATATCAGCCCTACTAAATAACTATATTGTCATTGGCTGTATAGCTCCATAGCCTTTCTGCAATAACTGTATTTCGAAGCAACCCCCCCAAAAAAAAAAAATGCCGTTTTTCAAACTCACATACGCGCAGCATAAAATGGGAACGCGATAGTCTCTTCGCTTGGCGTTTCTGCAATAACTCCGCGTGGACAATATCAGCCCTCCTAAATAACTATATTGTCATTGGCTGCATAGCTCAAGAGCCTTTCTGCAATAACTGTATTTCGAAGCAACCCCGAAAAAAAAAAATGTCGTTTTTCAAACTCACATACGCGCAGCATAAAATTGGACCGCGATAGTCTCTTCGCTTGGCGCTTCTGCAATAACTCCGCGTGATTAATATCAGCCCTACTAAATAACTATATTGTCATTGGCTGTATAGCTCCATAGCATTTCTGCAATAACTGTATTTCGAAGCAACCCCCAAAAAAAAAAAAATGTCGTTTTTCAAACTCACATACGCGCAGCATAAAATGGGAACGCGATAGTCTCTTCGCTTGGCGCTTCTGCAATAACTCCGCGTGGTTAATATCAGCCCTACTAAATAACTATATTGTCATTGGCTGTATAGCTCCATAGCATTTCTGCAATAACTGTATTTCGAAGCAACCCCCAAAAAAAAAAAAATGTCGTTTTTCAAACTCACATACGCGCAGCATAAAATGGGAACGCGATAGTCTCTTCGCTTGGCGTTTCTGCAATAACTCCGCGTGGTCATTAGCCCTACGCGGTATCGTGCGTAGCGTTGCGGGGATTTTGGAGCATTGCACCGAGGATAGATCTCTGTGCGCGGATATCTCTCGGCGCGCGGAGGCGTCGGCCGAGGAGTGGGAGTAATAGAGAGGAGGCGAAAACTCGAGGGGTCCCTTCTTCGGCCTCTCTCTCTATCTCGGCGTTCGTCACGTGTTGCCGGCTCTCGGGGGCGAGAGCATAAGCGGCAGCATCGGCATCAAAGTCGTCCTCCTACACGAAGCCGAGCAAAGCACGGAGAGGGCACAGTGGCGGTGTGTGGAAAGCAACGCGGCCGCCGAAGCAAAAGCCAGCACAGTGCCCGAGCTCCGTCGAAGCAGTGTTTTGTGCGCGTGCGCAGTCGCCGGGCGGCCTTGTGCTTCGAGCGTTGCCGCGGGCTTCTTCATTCCGAGCATCGTTCCTCGCGTGGGCGGTTTTACACGCGTATTGAAGCTAAACTTTTGGCGAGTTCTTGGAAACTAAATTTTTTATTTGGATTAAAAAAAATAAATAAAAAAAATAAAAATTAAATAAATTTGAAAAAAAATTACCGGAAATTACGTAAATTCGAGTGAGCGAATTCAGTTTGTTTGTTTATTTTTATTTTTTTTTATTTTATTTTATTTTTTTTCTACCTTACGAAGAATAATCGTTCTCGTGGGATTGTGCAATTGATAATTCGTACCGTGACACTTTGGCGTCGCTTTATTGTTTCGTGAAAAAAAAAAAAAAAGTATCGAATTTTTGGTTCAAAGAAATAAAGAACGAAAAAAAAAACATCAAATAAAACACTTTTAAGTTCGACGATAGGAACGATGTGAGAAAGTAACCGGTGAACCGTACAACGCTGCCTCGTCTCGCGGTTTAATTGCCTCGTTTCGTTTAAATTGAAGCGATGCTGCATGCCACTCGGAGAAAGCCCGATTGAAGGAGGGAGGAATTTATTTCTCGTCGTCGTCCTCGTACTTTCGTATCTCCTCGTGCGTTTGCCGGGTAACCGTTGATCATCGCATCGCGGAGTTCGCGGAAGCCCTTCGGAGACCGAGTGAAATACAAAGAGTCGGGGCGAATTTGTGAGCCGGAGGGCGGCCGAAGGGAATTGCTTGGGTTTGCTCGGTGGGCGATCGGGGAATTCTCGAGCCAAGAATCGTCGTCGTCGTCGTCGTCGTCGTCGTCGGCGAGTAGGGTGGAGAGGCGTCATCCGTTCCAGTCGTCGCCGGCGTCGGCCAGGATGAGGATGAGGGAGGAGAATCGCTTCGCCGAGAGGAGCATCGCTTATTTCGGTAAATACGAGGGGCGACAGTGAAAGACCTTTCAGGCGATAAACATACCAATGAGAAACTCGGAATATAATATTTTCGCTAATATTATATTCACTTCCAATATATATTTTTTTCAAAATTTTACTCGAGCAATTAATACGGCAGGATCTCGATTGAACAAAAAAAAATCGTTTTTTTTAGCACTTCGCGTTAAGGCGCTACCGCGTCTCTTGATATATATATTTTTAATATTATAAATATATAGCATATATATTGGTGTCTGCATAATAATAAAGTTCGTATCGATTGGACACTCACATCGATATTCACAGATGCTCATACAGATACTCATACAGATACTCATACAGATACTCATACAGATACTCATACATGTACTCATACGGACACTCATACGGACACCCATACGAAAACCCACACGGACACTCATACAGGCACTCATACGGACACTCATACGGACACCCATACGGACACTCATACGGACACTCATACGGACACTCATACGGACACTCATACGGACACTCATACGGACACTCATACGGACACTCATACGGACACTCATACGGACACCCATACGAACACCCATACGGACACTCATACGGACACTCATACGGACACTCATACGGACACCCATACGGACACTCATACGGACACTCATACGGACACGCATACGGACACCCATACGGACATTCATACGGACACCCATACGGACACTCATACGGACACCCATACGAACACCCATACGGACACTCATACGGACACTCATACGGACACTCATACGGACACCCATACGGATATTCATACGGATACTCACAGATACTCATACAGATACTCATACAGATACTTACACGGATACTTAGCAATAACTGTATCTCATACCAAATCGCACGGGAGCTCGCATATACCCACACAGATACTGCGAGGGCGCGAGTCAAGATAACCGCTAGTAATACGCATATCATATATATATATAAGTAGATAAAATATATTAATTATATATGTAATGTATATTTCAGTAATATATTATTACAACGAGAGAAAAAAAAGAAATATTCAAGTACTTCGGATGATTAACGGTGTGCGAGTATGCACGCTCATCATGAGAGTTAACTTATCCAACCGTCTCTCAAGTTTCGAGGATATAATTATCGCGTGGAAGCACGCTCCTCCGCTCATTAGACCACGGCGCTTGTGCATGCAAACGAAGCGTTAATTCTGCAAATTCGAGCGTACGGAACGCAGGGGGTCGGGGACGGGGGGGGGGGGAATGGCGGTCAACATAAAGCGTCGCGGAAACGGCGAATGTGCGGGTGGAACGATCTAAACAGAATCACGTTTAGCTTAATACGGGCGTCTCTGTGGTGTGTATGCTTTGATAACTCCGACGTGAATCGTTTCGGGGCAAAGTGTGCAAGCGAAAAATATTCTTCCACTCTTCTAAGATATTCTTTTCCTCTTGGTGTTGACTCAGAGACGAGACGAGGAGAGGGGGGGGGGGGCATAATATGGTTTTGTTACTGTAACAAAAATGTTTGACGCTGCACTCAGAAGAAAATAATTTATTTGACGACCATTTATTTGACGGTTTATTTAGATCAAGTAAAATATTTATTTGTTTTAAATAAATATTTATTTAATTCAAGTAACTATTCACTTTATTTCTAATGAATATTTATTTAGATCAAATAAATATTTTGCTTAATCTTAATGAACGGTGGCGGTCAAATAAATTATTTTGTCTGGGTGCGATAGTTTGTTGTCGTAGGAGGTAAAAAAAAAAAAAAAAAAAAAAAAATGCTGCCGCGGCAAGGTAGCTTTTTGTAACTGTACTGAAAGTAGGCAAATAGGTCACTGTTACAAAATTCTTGCAGTCCAGACAAACTTTTTCTCACCGTGCACGACCACGATGAAAATGCCCGCCTCTACTTACGACCTCACGACTCTTCAGAGTCGTCCGGCTTCAAAAGAAATTCAATCGTATGGTATAAAAAAAATGTGTTCGAAATAGAGAGAGAGAGAGAGAGAGAGAGAGAGAGAGAGAGAGAGAGAGAGCGGGGCAAAATGGGACGGGGACAAAACGCAATTGTCCGGCATTTTTTTTAGGGTGACGGTGGGGCAAAATGGGGCAGACAATGCGGATGTATAGATGGGGTAAAATGGAGCATTCAAAAATCATTGGAGAATGTAGTTTTGTCCGATTGTTCCGTTTTTCTCGATTTTCGTTTTTTTTTTTTTTTTTTTGTATATTCTATAATGACATCGAGAATATAAATTGCTGTATATTTGAAGAGACACGTCGCTGGCCCAATTCCATAAGGGCATAGCGGCAGTGTACAAGCTACGCTTGTTCGCCCTTTTGGCATTAAAGCCGTCAACGTATTCGCAGAAATATATTCGAAAATGAAAAATCGTCGAAAATACACATTAAAAAAAAAGTTTGTACCTCTTACAACAACTTAATGCCGAAAAACGTTCACAACTTTTTATTCCTTAATTTGCCGATCGCACGATCCGGCTCCGGTTTTAAAAATAAAAGTGCAAACTAAAATTGTCTATGACACGGGAAATAAAAGAACGGATTTGTATATTCAAACCTAAACAAACGAATTTGTCGCTTACTTAACAAAATTATTTTTGTGAAATTTCGTATTCCGACTTTACGCAATTATTTTTTACTCTACATTTTATATATATATATATATATATATATATATATATATAATGTTATTTTATTATATATATTATATACAATTATATATATATATATATATATATATATATATATATATATATATATATATATTTAATGTGAAATTTATTGAATCTTTCGATCGCCGGTTCGCCATAGCTTAACATTAGCGACGACTCTTAAACGATTCCCGTCGCGTTCTCGGCAACACATACACGTACGAACAGCCACAACGGAGACTCTTTGATGGTTTATGGGCATCGAGCCTAATTCGTTCGACGAACGCACAGTGGAAACAATGGAGAACGAAACGTTACTTCCCGCGTCATTCGTCGTGTATTATTGGCGCAAGGTGCTCGCCGCGCTTCTATAAACCGAAGGGAGGAAGTGGAGGAGAGGAAGGAGACGCCGGAGAGAATCTTGGGACCGGAGAACGTCCGGGGCCCCCAGTCGAGTCTTCAACGCCGCGCATCGACTTCGTACCGATCGTTCAGTTCTCGCGAATAGTATTGCGTCAATTCACCGAAAATAAATCACTTTAGTAACGTTAATATTTTACCGATTTTTTTTATCGATCCAACGCTCGCCGTACATCCGTGAGACTCACATATATATATATATACACACACAACATATATATATACATATATAAAATATATCAAACCGGAAGTGATAGGCGAGATGCTTGCCGAGTGCGGCACGCCGCGATCCAGGAGGCGAAACCGGCCCAATTTTCTGGATCTCTCTGGCCTAAGGCCGCGTGAGTCGATCATCAATTTGTCCAATTTTAATTCACTATAAGACGCCCGAGATCGCCGGAGAACGTAAAAAACCCGGGGCAAAAGTGACCATGTTTACCATTTTTTTATTTTGTTTATTTCGCGACCCGAACAGAAGAAGCATCGTTGTAAATCAAGGTAAACCGGTCCGTCTTGCCCCGTGTTCCGTTTTAGCCGTTCTCCCATTCGCCATTTTTCCCTTTGCTTTACCATTTTTTTTTTTTACAATAGTTTTTTTCGATCTATAACCGAGAGCGCTTCGTTATCGGCACCAATGATTATTCCTAACGCTAACGTGCTCGTTACTTCTCTTCTACACGCTCTATTTCTTTTTTTTCCCTGCTCAAGAGTTTTTCCCACATGCCATAATCGAGCGGCGTACGAGCCGAGTCGGCTCTGACAACGAGGCTTTTGTTGCCGTCTAGCAGCGGTTAAAAACCCCGCTATCGGTATCTTTTTTTGCCCCCTTCGCCTCCGTGTCTCGGCCATTCGTCAAAACGCTACACTCGGCTGCAGACCAGCTTCTCAGCGCTCCACGGAAGCTCATTTACTGTTAAAAACGAAAGTGATACGTTCGGAGACCGCTTGAAAAATGTACGAACTCTAACCAAAAATATAACGAAAACTTTTGTCTCCGTTGTACTTCGATTCCCCGTGGAGCGTCTACCCGACGGAGGCAAGAAGGAGGGGGGGGGGGGAGGAGGTTATGCCGAGAACGAATAAATAAACCGACGGCACGTCCATGCGCCCCGGTCGTGCTTCAACTCTCTTGACACCCGAGAAACGGAAACATAAGCACGAGCGCAGAAACCTCACTCTATTTAGCTTCTATACTTTGTAGCTACCGTTGCGTTTTTTTTTCTTTTTTCTTTTTTTAATAACACGCGTGCCTCCGCGAATGTTTAATTTCACATCGCTGTCGGCAGTCGCGAGAATACTCTCGGTTCGATTCCGTGCGCTCGGCGACTCTCGAGGAACGCTAAGAATATTTGCGTCTTTGATTGCTTTTTCTTTTTTAGGTTGTATGCGTGTATCAGCGAATGAGAAATTAGACTTTGGTGTCGGTATTTATGGTAGTACTCTGGGCAGGGAGGGCGAGTGAGGCGAAAGGCCTATAGCTGAGAGCAATGTCAAAGAGGAGGCGCGGATGATAAACTAGGGTCGAGGAATAAACGCAACATTGTGAATTTGTAGTACGAGCTCGGTCTACGCGCCGCGCTGCTGTACGTCCGTCGTCGACCCAGTTGCCCGGCTCGTGTGCACGATAAACTGTCGCGTACGTGTCCCCAACGGTTTATGTACTGTTACTAGTATTATAGTTTACAGTACAGTAAAAACCCGACCCTTTTACTCTCTCTCTGCCAGTCACTCGTTTCAATTATCCTGCAGTTAAGTTCGACCCTCCGCTCGCCGGTCGCAGGGTGTGGCACGTCCGTTCCGTCGACTCTCGTTAGTCTGAGCCTCGCTCCGGCTGTCTCGCTCGCTCTCTCTGTCTCTCGGGACACGCAGCGCGAGGACCCCGAATTACTGCGATGCTCCTCTGCACGCTATGCTTATGTTTATTTCGCTACTTAAGCGCATTTATTATTCCCCCTGGGGAAACGATGTCGGTGTTCGTGGCTACGACACAGTTATTAGTCGTCCCTAGGGTATTTTTTGTTTCGTTTCGTTTTCGTCCTTGGAACAAATTTTCTAGTATTGTGGCTGATCTTTTGTTTTCTTTTGTTTTTTTTTTTTTTTTTTTTTTTTTTTAAGGCGAGGCTAAACATGGTTGGATCCGAGCGAGACGGAGTTAATACGTCGAATCTATTTTTCTCCGAAACGATTCTATGATATGAAAAACTAATTGAGAGTCGTAACTGCATTAAGACCATATGAAATACCTTTCTCCCCGTTCAAGCTGGGCTCAGTCGGTATCAAAAACTGTAATAAACTTTTCTCACGCGTTCCCGCATGTAACTGTCGAAAGAAAGGTCTCTTCGAGAGCCGAGATGACATCTGCTTTCGATGAGAGTTTCCTTTCGATCGTACACGCCAGAATCGGTGAGAAAAGTTTATTGCAGTTTTCATTACCGACCTCGATGCGCAGACGAATTTCCATTGAAAACTTACAAGGAATTAAGAAAAGCGAATATTATAGTTTGCGAAAGTGCATGAACGTAGAGTCACGATTGACGCACAGGTGGCTGCATCGTGCCCTACACTACATTCATGCCGTTAACCGACAGCGGTGGATGCGCGGTTGGTGTGCGACTTCGGTGATCTCCAGAGTCAAGCTGAATCGTTCGCGGTCAGTACTTGGATGGGTGACCGCCCAGCCGTGCACAAACTGGCGCATTGGAACCGTTGAGCGGGAGGTCAAATTCTGAGGATTGGTGTTCGTACTCGAAGTATCGAATACGAACATTAAGACTCAGCTGGAGTGACCGGCTGTATCGGCGCAGATTTTCCGCAGTTTCCCTGCGCCCTCGTGCAAACGCGATACAGTATGGGGGGAACAGCGGCTGCGGCCGTGAACTTTACAAGTAATTGAAAGACGACAAAAAAACAACGACAAAAAACGAGATCTAGCATTTTTTATATCCTACAGAACGGAAGCTGTCGATATTTTAGCGACCATGTTGGTTTTCGCGACAATTTGTAAATGTTCGATTTTCTTTATTATCTCGTAAAGTTGCGACCAAAATTCGAGTGCACGACGAGTCGTTTATGTTATTAACACACTCCTGTAAGATTCGAAGGATACCCATCGCATGGTAACGGCGAATAGTGAAAACGAAGAAATCGCCTATTCCGGTCGGTAAAACAGGAAGGTCCAGCATCCCCATTAATAATATACTCAGCGAGTCCCGCGATTAGTTTTTATTTTGTGAAACCGTTTCGGAGAAAAATGGTTTCAAAGTATTTGGAGTTTATCTTGATCTTTAGCCTAACCTTAAATACTTACGACTATTATTTTTTCTATTGTCCGCAGGTTCTCGATCGCGCGCAGGCGCAGCAGCGTCGAAGCTCGAGTCTAGCGGAGGTTCGTGCGTGTCGGAGGAGCGCGACGACGTCGTATTCGTGTCGAGCAAGGACAGCGAGGCTTCGGCGTTATGGGTGAATTATCTGACGGCCTGCTTCGAGCAGATAAGCAGACAGCAGGGCAGACCGCCATTTCGCGTGCGGCACGTCGCCGTCGAGGACACGATGCCAACTCCGCCGACGACGCACGAAAAAATTGGCAAGGCCCGACTGCAGATCGTCGTTGTTTGTCCCGGTCTGCTCGAGCGCGTCTCGACGAGGCCGGAACAGGCCGCCTCGCTCGCCAAACAGTTTTCGACCGATCGGGTGTTGGCGATGATGCTCGGTGTTCACGACGGACACCTGACCGAGACTCACCGAAGCGCCCTCATGAACTACGGACTTTGGAGGAAGTTCTTCGTCAAAGACCAGGACGAGACTTTCGTCGGTGAATTCTTGGGCGCCGCGGTGGCCATTCTTGGAACTAATCCATCGACCGCACTGCGGAACGACAAAACGACGTTTTCCGTTCATCCGAAGAAAGTTAAAATGGTTGGTAGCGGTTGCGAACGACACATTCACGTATCCGACCACGTACGACTATACAGAATTGTAGTCGTATGAAGATGCAAGCCCACGGTCAAACTCCACCTGCAATGCGACGCCAATAGAATAGCTCTAGCGGAGAATCGGCTAACTCGCGACACTTCCATTCCGGCCCGTTAGTTTTGTATCTTGCGATAGACTTTCTGTAATTTGTATCTTAACTCGTGGTTACACCAAAAATCCAAGATGCTACGAGCATTCTTGGATTTTTACCTTACCATTTTTTTGACGAATACGGTCTGTCGGAATTTTTTTTTTTTAATTTTTCGTTAGTGAAATCGGTTGGGAAATAGGCCACTCGAAAACAATGGCGGAGGTTTTAATTCGATATCTTGAAATTTTTTTTTTTCGAAAACCATTCTATATGCTAACAAACAAAAATTTCGAATTGTTAGCATATACAATGGTTTTCGAAAAAAAAAAAATTTCAAGATATCTTATTAAAACCTTCGCCATTGTTTTCAAGTGGCATATTTCCCAACCGATTTCATTAGCGAAAAAATTATAAAAAAAATTTTTTGGAAAAACCATTTTCGTCGAGAAATGGTAAGGGTATATTCGACGTATGTTTTTCCACTGAACACGAATCCGCTGGCCTTTCTTGGGCTAAAGTACAGTGAGACATTGAAAGTCTCGATTTTATGGATGAAAAATTGTATTTTTGGGATTTAAGTAGAAAATATTTGGCTGACAGTAAAATAATTGGTATATTCGTGTTCGAAATTTGAATCGGAAGTGAGATTTGGTTCCTTAAGAATATATTAAACCCGGCGATCGGGTTTCAATAGACGAAGCATTTGTCATCGTGTATTGCTAGTTTATTGATCGCTAGTTTATTAATAATTTTGTAGGCACGCCGCACTTTTAATTTGATAATATTGACCCGCTATTAATTTAGTCGAGAGTGAAAGTACGATTAACAATCGTGGAACCATTTTGCGTAGGGACAAAATCGTGTCATGGCCATTTTGAACGATCCACTGAGACCGGAAGACACCGTCGACGTGATAGTCGACCGATGCGGCGAGGCGATAGAGATAACTCACGTTAAGAGAAGAAACCCTTACGTCCTACAATTTTCGATACCGGACAGATGTCTCGAAGTCTCCATGCTCGTCGGCGTGAGGGTTATGATAAACGGATGCCCTCAGGGTGTTAAGCAGGTCAAGTGCGAGAGCAGACTGAGGGAACTCGATCAGATACTCAGGGCGCATGACAATCCGCTCGAATTTATGTGTCAGGTAAATGAAGCGCCTCACTTATCTGTTGCTTTTTCTGTCTCTTTTTTTTTAAGTTGGCTTATTTATGTAAGTATCATTATTACAGACCTTTGGATTCAATCCGGGAGATCGTGACCAATTGGACAACTGGATGGTTCACGCGTTTCAGAAAAACCTACCGCCTCGCTTCGATCTCCTGTCGACTCCCAGCGGCGCGGCACCGCTGCAACGAAATCAAACGAGTAAGATAACGTTATTAAACGATTTCAGTGAATGGTTCCGTAAATACGAAACGCATTATATACATATGAATATAGTATAGTAGTAGTGCTTCCGGTGACCCCTATGAAGTCTCCAAGCCCTTAAAATTCTAAGTACTTAAGCCCTTACAATTCCAAGCCCCACTTAATGGACTAAAGGGAATTAGGCTGATGAGGGCATAAATTCATTAAGTGGGACTTAGAATTGTAAGAGCTTAGGTTCTTATTTTTTGTGACTTATGTTATTATTCTAACGTCCTTAAAGGGATTTATATAAAATAAATATTAAAAGGACGTTATATATAATAGAATAAGGCTTTAAGTTCATTAAAGGGACTGAAATAATAAGGTGCGTCCTTTAAGGAGGTTTTTAATATCAAGGTCTCGGACCCCCCCATTCTTGACACAGAGCGGTAGCGGTGAAACTGGGATATATTATCGAGATGTAATCTTTTTATTATAAATACAATTTATTGTAACTGCATTTTTGCATTTATTTTGTATTTCTTGTAACTGCATATCTTGAAAAAATGCTGTCTTCTTTTTTATATTATGAAAAGATTGCAATATAAAAAAATATAAATATAATTCCAATATAAATTCCCATTAGGTTCCTGCCGAGACTGATTATTTTAAGCCTTTTGGAGCCTCTTCATGCGAACGCGCGAGTCACTAGAAGCACTTGTATATTTACATATATTCTTTTTATCATAACTAAAATTTATTTAGAAAAAAAATTGTAACGCGTACAGTTTATTTTTACTTTTGCTAACCGTTAGGACGATTAGTCGGTAAGGCATTTATGGATCAATTCCATAGTAGAATAGGATGTCAAAAAATCGTCGAATAATTTAATTCTTTTTTGTTAGGCCCTGAAGAAAATCCGACTCTGCTTCACTTCGCCGCGCGCTTCGGTCTCGAGAAGCTCGCCTGGCAGTTACTGGAGTGTCCCGGCGGAGATGTGGCTTGCGATCTGAAGAACGTCGCCGAGCTCACACCTGCCGATCTCGCCGAGCAGGCGGGGCACGCGAAACTGGCTCATCAGCTTCGCGGCTATATGGTACAGGCATAATTCATCACCGATTACAATTTCCCCCCACCCAGACTTTCGAATATCGCTAACTCCGAGATTTTTGTATTTTTTTAAAATCTATTCATCGCGAATCCTCGCTCGGACTGTGGAAATTGCAGCAAATGAACGAGTTCACGAATATGTACAGTTACCTCAAGGTCATCAGCGAGTCGACCTCGAATCCCGGAGCAGGTGAGTTACCGAACTTCGGAGACCGGTTCGAGCCGAGGTGACCGATTTGCTAATATTTTTCTTTTTCTTTCTTTTTTTTCGATCAGGTAACGAAAGCGGAGCTCCGATGGCCTGCGGGAATTCCGTATGCAGCGACAACGAGCACGACAAGGAGGATTATTGCAAACCGCGTCCATTGAGCGAGGCCTATTCGGTTCCGCCGGCGGCTCGACCTATAACCGTATCAACGTCTCTGACCTTCGTTGGACCACCGCAATTGCCACCGCCGAATCCCACGACCTCGCCGACCCCGTGCGAGATGAATTACTCCGTACTTCCGCCCCCTACGCCGATTCACGGACCACCGCTGACTCCGATGCCGGCCGTTCAGGCCAACGGCTTGGATCTTCCTCTGCAGGGATATCTGAAGATGCATCCGGCCGGTGAGCCATTTTTCACCCGCAACATTTAACCCTAGAATTCGTGTATCATTTTTTTCTACATTTAATGAATTAATAATAAATTACGATCATTACCAAATTAGTAAATATTAGTTATTATTAGTACATTATTATTATTACTTTTGTTAGTAATATTAGTAATATTATTATTAGTAAATTGTTATTATTATTTTTTCATTAGGCCCGAAAGCTGCGTGCACGACTTCCACGATCTCGACGATGCCCTTAACAGCCTCAATGACCTCGCTGCGTTCGCAACCAATCACTCTATCGAGCGGTTTGAAGCGCGAGGAAGGAACGGTGACTCCGACATCTGGCACTTCCGGTTTGGCGAGAACGGGATCGAATACGGGAACAAAGTCCCGCGAGCCGTCCGGCCCCCAGGACGAGCTTCTCGAGATAATAAACGACTTCAAGAACAATGTCTTCACGATATCCGAGGTCGAGAGGCTCGTCGAAACTTGGAGAAACCGAAACGACGTTCAGCAGAGCTTTAAGGACAAACAGCGGCAACTCACTGCCATGCGGGACGAGTATGAGAGGATACAAAAGAGGATCAAGGACGAGATGAAGGCACCGACGCCATTCGACAGAATTAAGAAATTCTTCACGAAGGGCAAGAAGGGTCAGTTTCGGAGACTCTCCATTTGTCTACTTTTTGTACCGTCAATTCTATTATTTTTTAAAAATTCTAATTTTTTTTTTAAATTTTTGTTTCTGCAGAGTCGAAGGACTCGTCGAGTCAAGGAGAAGACGCCGCTTCGACGACGTGCAAAGCCGACAGCGCCGATCGAAATTTGGCCGATCGACGACCGATCAGTAGTTTGAGCCTTCACAGTCTATCCAGTACGTGAAAAATTCCATAAAAAAAAAACATTTCATCGATACCGATCGACGAACCGATGTCGATACTAATTTATCGATATTTATGGAGAATTAAAAATTCCTATTCGTTTTGCGATTCAGGTTCCTCGTCGTCGGGTCGCATGAGCATAATAAGCGGATGCAGCGGCACGAGCCTCGGCGACAGCGGCACACACTCGGACACCGAAGATCGGAGGGTACTTAGATCCTCGAGGGAGGACAAGGGTGGCGTTATGACCTACGAGATTCCACCTGCCCCGAAGCCATTCACCGGAAGATACTCGCCGATGCGTTACACACCCTCGCCGAGGTCGTCGGCAACGAGCAACGAGTCCGACAATCGTCGCGTACTCGCCGGTTCCCAGACTGGTGATAACGAACATTACATTGCCTTTCCGGTCTCGGGGCTACCGATTCACTGTGAGTTTTAACACTTGTTGCTGTTATCATTACTAGCAGATTGTTGTGACTTGGGCGCTTTGCACCGTCGTTATGGACTGTGGAATTTAACACCGGAAATGTAGATTTTTTGCGATTTACCGGAAATATGTCACTTCCGGTTTGAAAGTCTCATTTTTCGACCGGGAGTGACGTATTTTCGATACGAAGTCACTTCCGGTCGAGAAATCAGTATTCTGGGTCGGAAGTGACGTATTCCCGGTCGACAGATCAGTTCTTTTGTGGTGGGCAACAACGCTGTGCACTATGCAAAGCGTTGTTGCGCACCGCAATATCAATGCAAATTCGGCAGATTAAATCATTTGTTTTTTTTTTCTCCGTCCATAGCATTTCACTCGAACGGCACGCCAACCGAGCCAAAGACACCGAGCTCGCCGTGCGATCAACCCGTCTACCTCGACCTGACCGACAAGGTCAACGAGATTCCGGAAGTATCGGAGAAGTCCGAGGATCCGGCGAATAATGTCGAATCGTCGTTTTCCACGAAAACCCCATTGCCGCCGGCACCTCCAGGAATGTGCATTCCCACGGATTACGTAAACGTTGCACCGGGCAACGAAGGATCGAGTAAAGCTCAGCCACCGGATACTCATGTATGGAGCGAGAAGCCGGCTTCGACCGTGGAAACGTCGTCCGAAAGTCGTCAGCAATCGGAGATCCCAACGCGAGATGCGGAGAACTCGAAACGAACCGTCAGAGAGCACGGACACGACGTCGCCGGAAATTCCGAGGAATACGTTCAAGCCGATAGCATCGAGGACAGTAGTTCGTCGATCGGCGTCGACGTCACCGATTCCCCGAGACTTCCGGAATACATGAACATCGGTGTGCCGAACGAGCAAGAAATCGCTAGGATCGTCGGCGCGCTTCCCAAGAAGATGCCGGCACCTCCGGTTCCGCCACGCGGCGACTCCTCGCTCGCGCGTTAGACAACACAGATCGTATACGCTTGAAGCCGAATAGCTTTAAAGCTGAACGGCTCCGAGTAAATCCGCCCGCAGGCAGAGTTCATCGAACTCTGCGCGAGCGGGATTCCTCGAATGAGATCGACAAGAATCTTTAACAGTCCAGATTAATCATCGGCTTAATATAGATTTATCCTTGCTTTCGCCGGGAATAAAAATAACTGCTGGCATATTTTCGAGATTCGAGTCTCCGTCGAGTGTAAATATATTTCTTTTAAATTGTATTATTATTTTTTTTTTCACGGATTTGCCGAGCGACAATAAGCCGGAAGATGATTAATAGCGCGGTTGTCGGTCGATTAGAGACGTATAACTATTGCCCGAGTGACCGAGTCCTTATCGCTAGTCGACTGGACGTCAAGTGCCTTTCGTCGATGCAACATAGCCATAGAGATCGTTGGGTTAGAAACTTCTCGGGCGATCTTATAAATTGATAATTATTAAGGGAGAAAAAAAAACGAAAGCCAGGTAGCGCTAAATCGAACTTACGGATTCTTGTACAGTAACTCTATATCTTCGTCGCCTTTTTTCTTTATTTTTTTCTACGTAGATATACTTAGATTTTATTTACCCTACTGTGAAGTATTTCGTTAAAATTGACTCTTTAATTTCTCGTGAATAATAGTTTCGTGTCGATGTTATTCGCAGAAAGAAAAGCCGTGGAAAAGGGTTAGAGACGCGGTCCGTTTAATCTCGTTCTCGATAGCCATCGAACGGCTTACCGCACATCGATTTCCACCGTCTTGTAACATGTTCGTTTTTTTTTTTATTATTAAATATCTCTATCTCTCGTGAAATGTCGTACGGTAGATTGTTTATATCACTGTAGTTTGTCGTATCGTTAATCGTATTATTGCTCTCGACATCTTCATCGTTACGAACTAAATGTTCGAACATCGAGCGCTGTTGCGGTATACGCGTAATTTCAGGCGTTCAAATTAGTATTCGTATATTGTAAGGCAAAAACACTATGGTATCCGACACATATGTACGCGAAAGTCGCGACTCGCGTCGACGGTCCGATTGTTATATGTGAGATATCGTGTATTTTATATATAGTCGCTGAAGAGAACAATTAATCGCCGTTAGATATCGTAAGCCGACGGGGAAAACTTCGACCCGTTCGTCGTACTTCGCAATATCTTTCTTTTTTATACGTCGAGCCAAGAAAACAATTTGTCCTGGCTGTTTGTAATAACCAAACGAATAAAATGATATATATTGTATTATTGCATACTACTTTGCATAATTTTAAGTATGTAACATCGTAACAATGCCCAAAACATGGCAGAGATATTTAACATGTAGCAGAGAAAATCGGAGAAAAAAATCTCAGAAAATCTCAGAAAATCACTGAAACGCTCCGTTTAGAGTTTTTCAGACAAATTGTCAGAGAAATATTTTTACCAGGATCAATCTTACTTTTGGCTGGGACTGTACACGTGAAGCATCCTTAAAGCCACGTCCGTTTCCTTCTTGCAATAGGCCGGGCGATCTGCGCTGCGTGTATCGCTGCGAATAATCGTCACGTGCAAAAAAAAAAAAAAAAAAAAATTGCAACGCCAGGAGAAGCCGCGGTGATCCACCGCAATCTCGTAAATCCGACTCGCGGTTTGGTTATATCCGTCCGTCGCACGTCGCCGGGCAAAGGCCATATGCGCGCAGGATCTATAGACTTTTTTCCTGTTATATTGTCCGCAGAATTACAGTAAAACTTCGATTATCTGAATCACTTGAAATCGGAGCTTGTTCGGATTGACGAAAATTCGGATAACAGAATTGTGAAACTGTGTTACGCGATGTAGCGCGATACTTATTGAAACAATTATAGTACGCATATGTTTTTAATAATTATGGTGTGTATATATATATATATATATATATATATATATATATATATATATATATTTGTTTATTTTTATTTGCACTCGTTTTTTGCTTATGCTTGGCTTATCCTCGCGTTCTGACCAACCTGAAACAACCGGTCGATTGGTGCACCAAGCCAACTCTCATTCCAACATTGAAGAGGTTGATTTTTCGGCGATATTAAAAAACCAACCGTTATATGTGCTGAATACGAAGTTGTTTTACGTTTGACTTTTCCGAAAAGCCGATTTCCAACCTTGAGGCATGAACAATCGGTGCTCTCGACATAAAGTTGGAAATCGGATTGTTTTGAGAAAGTCCAACTGTAAACCAACTTTCAATCGGACAAACAATGAATTTGTATTACGATCGGTTTTGAGATATCAACCCGTTGGAATCGGAGTCGGTTTGGCGCACCAATCGACCGGTTGAGTTGCAGTAGAGTTCGTCAGAAAACAACGCAAAACCAACCCAAAAGTTTTACGTTTGGTTGGTCTTCGAGGTTATGTTCGAGCTGTTTCGCAGTTCTGCTCGGAACTTCTTAATGATTATTTATAACGTTCATTGCCTCTCCGTTTCCATAATTTATATCTTCTGTTGGCTTTCAAAGGACAATGTCCTAGAACTTTTGGTCAATGAATAATAACAATAACAATGTCGCGCAATAGTTCGAACCGTTGAAACTTTATCCGAATCGTCGACTGTTCGCCAAAAGAACGTCGAATGAGTGTTCGGAAAATCGAAGTTCTACTACAGTTGATACGATTTATCCGGTGCAATGAGCGAGATATGGCACTTCTTTGTGTGTTCCTACACAACACATCGTGAGCGTGTCGACCGCTCGCAGCGGTCGACACGATGACGAAGATCTTGGAGGGGATTCGCCGGTCGGAGATCCCTATAAATACAAGAGTACGACTGTTCGACAGGCGTTAGCGAATGTAAAACTCGTGCAGAGTTAACGCGTCGGTCGTCGAATAAAAAAGATTTTCATCGGCAAAGCGACGAACACAGATCCATCGACTAATCGATAATGGCGTGCGCGAGGATAGTAATGCTGTTGGCTGGATGCTTCGTGGTCGCGACCGGGCGACTCGGCTACAACGTTTTTGAGGCTAAGAAACCGGGCGCCTGTCCGTCAAGCCTTTCGGTGGAAACGTGCTGGAATCGGTGCGTCGGCGACGGACAATGCTGGGGCATCGAGAAATGCTGCCCGACGAACTGTGGCGGCGCTATGTGCTCGAAACCGATCAGAGGTGAGCCATCTTGCGAGGTTATCTTGCATTGTTTATTGCTTTTTTCTTTTTTTTGTGTAACTCGTGCATGAAAAGTGCTACTTTTCGTGTAAATACCCGGCGCATGCGCACCTCGGTCCCATTTCAGTTTACGCACGCCGAAGCGTGCGTAAAGTACGTTTGAGTATTGTTTGTTTTTGTATTGCGATCGATGTGGGTCGCTTTCAGATTGTAGAATACTTCATTCTACGTCAATAGAATTTTAGCGTGGTCGGGAAAAAAAATCGTACTTTTGGGATTGAAATGAAAAATATTGGGTTGGGAAAAAAAATATATGTTGTATTCGTGATCAGCGGGAAAAAATAGGTCGAATGTAGCCTTGAAATAAATCAAATCGATTGAGCAATGATTTTTCAATTTTTTAGGCACTTTTGAAAAAAAAAACGTCGATTTTCGTGTTTTTCAAAGATCGATATCTCGGCTCCCAATGGAGCTAGGGAAAATGCGAGGTGCTCGTCGTGTTCCACGGGAAAAAATACACGAGATAGGGCCTTGTCCGAAGTTTTGGAATCGTTTTATCGTGTCGTTTGAAGACTTTGAAAAACGCGAAAAATGGACTCGAAAGGATTTGGAATTTTTCGACTGATTTATTTTTTTTTCTTTTTTCAATGCAACGCATTCCAACGTATTCCGAAGTATTTTTTCCCGCTGGACACGAATCCGCTAACCTTTTTGGCTTAAAGGACAATGCAACATTACGGGTCTCGATTTTGTGCACGAAAATAGTATATTATGCTACAAGAGAGGAAAGTGCATCATCTCACTGAGTGCGAAATTTGATTGTATAAATTTGAGCGTATGCCACTCGGGAGAAAGTGCGAATTCACACTACGTGAAAAGGCACTTTCTCCCGAGTGGCATACGCTATTTTTTCTCCGACTATGCTAAAAAAGTGGCGATATTTCTATGCCTGCAAAGGAGATGGAAATTGGAGTCTGAAATAAAGTAAGGAGGAAAGGATAATGAGGAAAAGTAATTTAGCGGGAGGAAAAGTTTACTTTTCCTTCCTCTAAATTACTTTTCCTCCCGCTCGGCAAGAATCTACCACTTTCCACACCCCCCGTTGCAGGCATGAAATAGGGCCTTTTTAGCGTAGTCTATTTATTATTGTATACTATCCCTTCCTCTGATACATTGTCTAAAAAAAAAAACCGTTGTCTATCGTTGCAGAGAAACCCGGTGTCTGTCCCGAGGCTGCGACCACAAACTGGGTATGCTCCTCGACCTGCAGTTCCGACGATCATTGTGAGGGGACGAAGAAATGTTGCAAAAATCGTTGCGACGCGTTTGCCTGTCAGATACCAAAGACCGGCGTGAGGCCAGACGAGACACCGGAGGTTGTTGACTACGACCTCTACAACGATGTGTGATAAAAAAAAACATTAACCCAAACCCGTGTAATTACGAAATAACAATAATAATAATAATAATAATAATAAACCGCCAAACTTTATAGTTAAAACTCGTGTTTGTATGTACACTGGGATCTCGATCATTGCGCCCTCAATTTCCTCAGCAGTCCCCACTACGGAGCGAATATCGATCGGCGCTGCAAGCTACGGGCCATGTTCGACAGTCAGTACGAACCACGGTCCTACATACAGGTCTGGAAACGACGGGCAGATTTCATAGGCCAAAGTGGGCCGCTTAGTGTCCACACTTGTTTTTCTCACAAGGTGGTAGACCTTGCGGCGCTGTGGTCGGGGAATGTTGCGAGACTGTCCTAAACCGTACAGTTCTGTCTTCGCGTTTCGTGTAAAATTGTTCGTGTAAAAATTTAAAAAATTCTCATTGACAAATTGATCGTACGAAAATGACGAAATCCTGTATGTTATCTCACTGCAAAACAGGGTACAAATCAAATAAAATGCCCTGTGAGCAAGACAGAGACATATGGCTGTCTCTTTCGCACTCGACATCTCCTTTCCAATGCGCACCATGCGGCCGAAAATTGAAGTTGCGAAAACTTGGACGCTAAGCGACCCTTCCCCCACCACCGTCGTTTCCAGACCTGTATGTAAGACCGTGGTATGGACCACGGTCTTACATACAGGTTTGGAAACGGTTCGATCCTCGGCAAGTGATAAAATCAACAGCATTTTTTCCGGGATTATCATGTGCCTGTTCGTAAAGTAAGTTCGTATATACAAGTAAAAGTAAAGAATACTATTTTTTTTTAATGTTTCCATTGTCATAAAACGCAATGGTACAATATGCTGTAATTAAGACGTTATAAAGCCATGACATAATGTCATTACCGTCTGAAAGATGCTGTCCATTTGACACAAATACGTCGTCACGAAGGGCACCCTTCGCACTCACTATCACACATTGTGCAATAATTATGGTGGCATCGTGTTATCATCTGATCGCAACGCCATTCACTGTGCGTGTCAATTATGTCGCTAAAATTACACCACCGCTTGCCGAGACAGTCGCCAAGACGTGTGATGCCAATATGTGACTCCAATGCGATGGTACGAAGAGATGGCACGACGTGACGTCAAAAATTAGTTTAATGTGGCCATATCTAACTTCGCTTGTGCTGTCACGACGTGCCGCTGCCTGACGCGTTTCTGCTGCCATTACGCAGTCATTTGCCTATCGGGGGAAGATACTAGGTCGGGATTCGTTAGTTTCGGAGTTCGAACCTCGCTGGAATGCATAGAATTTTTGTTTGTAAAAGTTGTGTTATAATTAATAAGTAGCGATTTACCGATAACAATTGACATACGTAACCATGTATGAAATTAATTAGTAACAAATAACGTAAATAACAATACTGGGACTCGAGTCCAAATTGAGTTGGGGCAAACTTTTTTTCCTTTGTGTGACTAGATTTTTTTTGTTTCGATACAATTGTCTATTTCGTTTGATGAAACATATTCTTAAGTCGGGACAATGAAATCGACTGCTACAGGTGACGCGAAATAGGACCTTTCGAGCATGAGTGTTACGAAAAAAGGCGCCAAAGGTGGAGGCGCCGTGTTGCACGATTGCATATCCGGAATCGAGACTCATGATGCACCGAGCGCTGATAAGCTGCGACATATGCTTGAAGTAATAGAGGCCGATGCCTGGCTTAACGACGGTGGTGCGCCGAGTCTCACATTACCAATCACCGACAAGTGGCTGACCGATTACCGACCGACGAAGAATGCGGGTAGAGATGGGCGCCGACTTTGTGACCGGTATTTTTATAACTATAAGCAGCGATAAGAATTTTATTAGTAATGTATCTATATTTATACAGGTAAGTTTTACATGCTTCTCTTCTTTTCATTTTTATAACTATAGCAGCGATAAGAAGGAAACGTACTGGTTAAACTCAATTTTATAGGAAGAATTGGGGGGGGGGGTCTTTGATCGTGACCATTGGACGTGCCCTAGGAGGGCATTTAGAAATTGTGACTAAGTGTAACAAGGGGTGAGGCAGGAGTCAAAAAGTATTAAAAAATTCGCTGACGTCCTTTATGGATGGTCCCTTATAGTTCCAATTGTATTCAAACTTATACGAACGAATCAAATAAACGAATCCATCTATCTACCCATTTTATTATAAATTTATTATAAGAAACTTATACAATTTGAACCGTGAATTTAAGATACCACTGCGCAACTTCACCAAACAAAGTCCGTATTCGAAACGACACGATTTTTTTTTTAGATCGTTTTCTAAAATACATTGTCACCAGGGCGATCGAGCCAAAGCCACCGGAGTTCGCCGTTCGACCAACCCGTCCACCTCGACCCGGCCGACAAGGTCAACCGGAGATTCCGGAAGTGCCGGAGTACTCCGAGGATCCGGCGACCGACGTCGAATCATCGTTTTCCACGAAAAATCCGATTGCCACCGGCACCTGCAAGTATGCGCGTTCCTGCGAATTGCGTAAACGCTGCAGCGTGCAACGAAAGATCGAGTCGACGCTCGGCCACCGGATGTCTCGTGTATGGAGCGAGAAACCGGCTACGGGCGTCGAAACGGCGTCCGAAAGTCGTCATCGCTCGGAGATCACAACGCGAGATACGGAAAACTCGAAACGGACCGTCGGAGAGCATAAAGCATGACGTCTCTGGAAATTCCGTGGAATACCTACGAGCCGATATTATCGAGAACAATAATTCATCTATGGCGAGCGACGTGACCGTTTACCCGATGTTTCCGGAATAAACGAGCAATCGGTGTGCCGAACGAGCGAGAAGTTGCGAGAGGATAGCCGGCGCGCTTCCCAAGAAGATGGCGCGATCCGCGCCATCTTCTTAGGTTCCGCCACGTGGCTGCTCGTCGCTCGCGCGTTAAATAAGAGGCGTCCCCTCGCGGATCACCCAACCGTTAATAATGGTTGGAATTTGGACGATTTTTCTACAACCAACCACAAACCAACCGTCGATTTGTGCGCCAGACCAACCATTATTCCAACCGTCCGAAGGTTGATTTTCGGTTGATTTTTAGAAACCAACCATTCTCCGACAGCATAAACAGTTGGTTCACGGTTGGTTATTATAAAACGACCCTCATTTCGACTTTCAGGTGACTACAGTGATGGTCGATTTGTGGTTGGTTTTTTCGAAACCAACTATAAACCAACTGTTTCGGGCAACGACCTAGCCAGCGGTTGGTTTACGGTTGGTTTTGAAAAATCAACCATAAGTCAACCACTACTGTTCTCGGCTGAAAGTCGACAATAGAGCTGGTTTATAATATCCAACGGTGAGTCAACCTTTACTCTGTCGAAAGAATAGTTGGCTGATGGTTGGATTTGACGAACCAACCCAAAATCAACCTTCGGGTGGTTGGAATAATGGTTGGAATGGTTGGTTTGGCGCACCAATCGAAGGTTGGTGTTTCGGTTGGTTTTCCGTTGGGAGGAACGCGAGGGTCGCACATCGTGTAAAGCTAAATAGCGATTTGACGAACGAAAATTAAACTGCCGATTAAAGATCTTCGGGTCGATGGACAGGGTGAGAGAGGGAGGCGAAGGGCACATCGTTCGAAATTTATCGATTGTGCACCGTCGCTCGCGGATAAACCCAAGGAAACGTCCGTGAACCAATTCGCGTATCGAATAACCGGGGACATCACCGGATCCGTGCCGCAACGATTCTCCGAAACGTTTCGCACACCTGTCGTCACATATGAGGAAAAATACGACCTCTCGAAGCATATACGTGCCCGGAGGCAGAGTTCATTGAATCGCGCGCGAGCGGGATTCCTCGCATGAAATTGACATGAATCCTTTGACGTTCCAGATCAATCACGGGCTTAATATAGATTTATCCTCGTTTCCGCCGGGGAAAAAATGACTGCTGGCATGTATTTCGAGACTCATGTCCCTCCATCGAGTGTACGTGCATTTTTTTTTACACTGTGTCATACGTTGTTCTTTTTTTCAGGGATTTGCCGAGAGACGATAAGTCGCATGATGATCGATAGCTTATCGTTATTGGTCGATTAGAGCCATAAGTATTGCACAAGTCGGCGAGCCCTTGTCGCGTCAAGTGCCTTCCGTCGGTATATAATAAAGCCATAGAGACCGGAAACGGCGTGAACGACGGTCCCTCGGTCATTTCGTTGGGAACTTCTCGGGCGGTTTTATAAATTCATATTTATTTATTTAGGGATGAGCGGGGCAGAATGGGACAACGGGGCAAAACGGGACAGTTGGACAAAACTGAAGTTTCCAATCGTTTTTGGATCGAACAAGACGGTGGCAAGACGGGGCAGAACAGCCTGATGTATCGATGGGGCGAATTCGGGCATTAAAAAATTATTGGAAAACGACGTTTTGCCCCATTTTGCCCCGCTCTACCCTATTTATTTTATCGGGGAAGCCCCTTGGTACAAATAATATACACGATTAACAATAGTACGGATTTTACAAAATAGGGAAGTTATAAAACAGGCGCTAATTTTCTCTCTGATAGCTCTGTAGTAAATTACTTCAACTATCACTCGTAACGAGTGATATTAATTATGGAAAAAATATACGAAAACCAGGAAACACCAAATCGGACTTCCAAATTCGTGTACAGTAACTCTACATCTTCGTCGTTTTCTCCGTGTATTTTTTTTTCTTTCTTGGTTCCTATACTTAGATTTTATCTACCCTACCGAGAAGAATTTCGTTAAACTTGACTTTTTAATTTCTCGTGAGTAATAGTTCGGTGTCGATGATTATTATTATTATATAATTATATTAGATTATATTAGATTATTTATATAGATATTTATATAGATAGATATATTATATAGATTAGATTACTAGATAGACTATATTAGATTATTAGCAGAAAAAAGAGCCGTTCTAAACCTTTCGTCGATATAATATAGCCATAGAGATCGTTGGTTGAGGAACTTCTCGAACGATCTTATAAATGGACAATTATTATGGAAAAACAAAAACGAAAGCCAGGTAGACCTAAATCGAACTTATGAATTCTTGCACAGTGAATCTATATTTTCGTCGCTTTCTCCGTGTTTTTATTTTTCTTTATTTTTTCTACATACGTATAATTAGATTTTATTTGTCCTACCGATAAGTATTTAGTTAAACTTGACTTTTTAATTTCTCCTGAGTAATAGTTCTGTTTCGATGATTATCAGCAGAGAAAGAAAACCGTGAAAAAGGGTTGGAAAAGCAGTTCGTTTAACCTCGTTCCTGATAGCCAACGTATACGTCTTTCCGTAGATCGATTTCCACGCTTTCGCAATGTTTTTTTTTTTTTTTTTCTTCATAAATATCTTTATTTCTCTTGAAATGTCGTACGGTAGATCGTTTGCGTCACTGTAGTTTGTCGTATAGTTAATCGTATTACTATTCACGACATCTTCATCGTTAGGAACGGAATGTTCGAACCACGAGCGCTGTTACGATATACGTGTAATTTCAAGCGTTCGAACTGGTATTCGTATATTTGTGAGGTAAAAACCTCTGCGGAATCCGACAGGCGTGTACGTGAGAGTCGCGACTCGCGTCAAGGATCCGTTTGTTTTATGCGAGATATCGTGCGTTTTGTATGTCGTCACTGAAGTAAACAATTAATCGCCGTTGGATTTAGTTCGCTAACGGGAAAACCTCGACCCGTTCTTCGTACTTCGCAATATCTTTACATTTTTATCCGTCGAGCCAATAAAATCAATTTGTCCTGGCTGTTTGCGATAACAAACTGAATGTAACGACTCATTATAATGATATATTGTAACTATAAACTGGAAACCCGACAACGTGCCTTCCCATCGGTACCCTCCCAAATGCAAATGTAATACTACTTTGATATTAACTTAATCTATTAATTTACTAATTTATTTACATATTTCAGTTCAATTCAGTGGTTTCCTATTTTATTTTGGAAGCAGGCTTCTCGAAATGTTCCCTCCTGGCGGGTTTAGAATCTTGCCGCAATTTATCTTAGATTTACCTCAGATTTAAATATAAAAATAACAGAAAAACATCATTTTTTGTTATTTTTATATTTTCCTGTTGTGCATTCTGACTTATACGATTTTCAGCTCAATTGTACAACCTGGTCGACGACTCTTCCCCTCGTCATGTAATTGGGTGTACACGGAGAAAAATGGTTGGTTGGGTCAACTCTAACCGTTTATTAGTTGGGTATAAATTGGTTACCACAACGATTTGTATCGTTAGAATGACTACCTAGCATTAGTTCCATCTACCATTAATAGTTAGTTGAAGCAAATAGTAAACACAGCTAACTCGAGTAGTTATTCGAGCTACTAAAATAGTATTCAGGATGGTAAAGGATTGACAACGAATTTTATAGGTACCCTAACCAACTATAGTTGTTAGTGCAACCAAGCTCGGCGCGCGTGTCGGGCAACCAACTGAAATTGGTTGCCTCAACGAAACGTAGTTGCTGCGAACGCAAGCATGACACCTTTACACATGCAAGGCAGTTATTATTTTATTAGTGTCGCTAATCGTGGAGATCTACGAGAGACAAACGGGCATATAATCACTTACTAAATTAATTAATATATATTTGCTTATTGACAGGGAGAGATATAGCAGATTCGGAAACATTGCCGATTTTAGCGCATCCACTTAAAAAAAAAAAATGTTTCGCAACCTACCAATTGCCTTAAAGAATCATGCGTATAACTGGTTTGTACGATAATGTTCAAGCAGACGTGATTCTTATAAACAAGTTATAAAAACTATATTTTTCAAAATGAGCTTAGCCTAGTGAAATAAGGCCGTGGACTACTAATCAGCATGATCGCAGGTTCGAAACCTCGTTACGGACCAAATAATTTATTCCGAGGTGTTTCCATGGTACGAAGGCAATAAAACGGATAGTAAACCAATTTCGGGTGATAGAGAAAGCATTACGCGATTGCACAGATAAATGTTTTGCGTTAATTGTGTACTAATATTTTTAGCAATGTGCTGTTCGATCTACCAATCCGATTGGTTACAACAAGACAGTAAATTATTCAAGTAAGCAAGTGAATGGTTAATCCAACAATTTTACCACCAGTTGGCCCAACTAACAAATCAGTTGATCTAGCGAATACAAAACCAACCAACTCAAAAGAGTTGACCCAACCAATTTATCGTCTGGCGCTCAGAGCAGCACGACTATTGGTTGACTCAACTATTCTTTCTTTGTTCGTTCAACTAAGTTGTTTTTTCCGTGCGATAATGTTCAAGCAGATGCGATTCTTATAAACAAGTTATAAAAACTATATTTTTCAAAATGAGCTTAGCCTAGTGAAATAAGGTCGTGGACTACTAATCAGCATGATCGCAGGTTCGAAACCTCGTTACGGACCAAATAATTTATTCCGAGGTGTTTCCATGGTACGAAGGCAATATAAAACGGATAGTAAACCAATTTCGGGTGATAGAGAAAGCATCACGCGGTTGAACAGATAAATGTTTTGTGTTAATTGTGTACTAATATTTTTGGCAATGTGCTGTTCGATCAACCAATCCGATTGGTTACAACAAGACAGTAAATTATTCAAGTAAGCAAGTGAATGGTTAACCCAACAATTTTACCACCAGTTGGCCCAACTAACAAATCAGTTGATCTAGCGAATACAAAACCAACCAACTCAAAAGAGTTGACCCAACCGATTTATCGTCTGGCAATCATTATTGGATGGGACAATGGGGCAAAACGGTACAGACAATCCAGATTTATCAACAGCGCAAAATGGGAGATCCAAAAATCATTGGAAACTTACGTTTTGCTCACTGTCACATTTTGCCCCGTTCTACCATACGCAACGTTCAATTAACATTTTCATTAAATAAATAAAAATACACGAATATTTATTCAAATTAGTACTAAAAGAGATGGATAAATTTCTGTAGAGCTATATATATTCCGAAGATTCGAATTTACTTGCGACGAGAATGTGTTATTCCTCTACCCAAAGCATATTCAAATGAACTGTTCGTTTCGCGAGAGTCGGTTAGATAAATGAATTTTCTTGATGTAACAGACGAGATAAGAAACTTCTATCTCCGCGTTTGGAAACAAAAAAACAAAAAAACAAAAAAACAAATTCGTTCCATCAACAAGCCTTCGAGAAAACCCGTCGTCCTCGGGAGCGTGAATCTTCGATATCGCAAAGCGGTTGGAGCCCGCTTGCGAAATTCCTAACTCAACGTTGAGATGTTCGGATAAAAAATGCTAATGCTCTCGGGCACAGCCTCGAGTCGCGAGCCGCTCTTCCGCTACTCGACGATATTTGAATAAGCAGATGCAGAGTGAAGCGTTTGCACGTCGAGCAAGACACACAACGCCGTGTTCTCGAAGGTTTTATCGCGACGAGCGATTGTCGAAAGGTGATCGCGAGCGACGTATCTACACGCGCGATTACGCGATTACAATGGACACGAGTGTTGATGCAGTCGAACGAAAATAGCGCTCGTTCGGCCGGAACGCTGCCGCGAATAAATTATCCGCCGAATGATAAATTATTCTCTCTCGTTCGTTCGAGAATCCCGATTGAGTCCGCAGTCTCTCTCCGAAGGGAAGGCAGTCTTATGGGAAACTCGGTGGCGCGCGAAAGCCACGTCCTTTTCCTTCGTGAAACAACGCCGGGCGATCTGTATCGCTGCGAACAATCGTCGCGCGTTGTGTGCGAAAAAAAAAAAAAAAAAAAAAAAAAAAAAAAAAAAAAAAGTATGTAATCGAGACGCCGGGAAAAACCGCCGGTGGTCCACCGCAGAACCGTAAATCTGACTCGCGGTTAGCTCATGAATTTTGGTTAATTAGCCGCTCGGCAACGCGTCCGTCGAAACTCTCCGGGCAAAGGCCGTACACGCGAAGGATGCATGGGACGTTCCGCGTCAAGCCGAAGGACCCAAAACACTAAGCCTCCTGGGACGAGCCGAAAGTTCGTGACTTTGTAGTGTCGTACAGTGTGAGCACTTGGAATTTTTTTTCAGATTTTTGTCGGCTCTCGTTTTCAAGTTAGCATTTTGGTGTGTTAATATTTATTTGAAACTTTTGGTTGTTCAAAGAAATGTGGACAAGAATTATGCTATTTCCGATTAATTGTCTTCGTACATTTTATTTGATTTTTTTTCCAAATTTTCTAAGCATCAGAAACTTAAAAAACAGAAAAGTAATTTAAGACTTTTTTTTTTTAGCAAGTATGACTCCGTGCATTTTGCTTAAAATACACAGAGTATTCTTTCATTAGCGTGGCTCCAGCTGAAAGTTCGTGACTTTGTAGTATTGTACAGTGTGAGCACCGGAAATTTTTTAATATTACCTCGTCTATCCGCTGACTTGAAAGTGCGAGCCGATAAAAATCCGAAATAAAAATCCAGGTACTCACACTAAACAACACTACAAAATCTCGAGCTTTCGGCTTGATCCAAGAGAGCCCTTCGACTCGACGTGGAGTCTCCCATACGTATACATTTCGTTGTTTTTTTTTTTCATTTTGTTCTCCGCAACATTATAGACCGGTGTAGTGAGCGAGATCTTCGATTTCGTCGCGTGTCCCTACGCGTCACGGCTCCTGGCGGTGGCCGAGACGATGACGAAGATCTTGGAGGGGATTAGCCGAGCGGAGTTCCCTATAAATACAAGAGTACGACTGGTCGATACGCGTTCACGAATAGAAAACCCGTGCGGAGTTGACTTCTTGCCGGTGGGCGAACTGGAAAGACTTTCGTCGTCGAAGCAACTAGTATATAACATAACGATCGACAATGACGCGCGCGATGATAATATTTCTTATGGCCGGATGCCTCGTCGTCGCTAACGGACAATTCGGCTACAACAATTTTTACGCCGAGAAACCGGGCTCGTGCCCGCCACCCCTGTCGGTGGATATCTGCTCGCGTTCGTGCTACGCCGACGGACACTGCGAGAGCATCGGCAAATGCTGCCCGACGAGCTGCGGCGGAACTGTGTGCTCGAGGCCGGTCACCATGCGCAGACGGGAACAATTCGGTGAGTCACCTTTATGACATTATCGCTCGTATTATTTGTGTTATTTTATTGCCGGCGTTGAGAGAGGAGAAAAGCAATTTGTGTGACGCACGCGAACGATTTACATGCGTGTCAGACGTTGAGGTATTAAGATCGTTGTGCGATCTCAAAATCATTCTTTTTTTTGTGTGACTAAAGAAAGACATTGATGTTTTTTTCTTTTGTTTTTTACAATTTTCGACAAGAGTTCTCGGTCTTCTTTGAGAAGCTCATGGTCATTGGTTCGTCAAAACATTGACTTTGAGTAATCATTTAAATTTCTGCTTTTAGCAATCTTTTTTTTTTTACCGTGATCGAATTTCGATTTATGTTGCTTGTTATAGTGTTATTTTAAAAAAACTGTAGTCTATCGTTGTCTATATTTGGTTATCTTGGGCACAGAACGATTTACATGTGTATCACACCTTGACATATTAAGATCGTTGTGCGATCTCAAAATCATTCTTTTTTTTGTGTGACTAAAGAAAGACATTGATGTTTTTTTCTTTTGTTTTTTACAATTTTCGGGAAGAGTGCTCGGTCTTCTTTGAGAAGCTCATGGTCATTGATTCGTCAAAACATTGACTTTGAGTAATCATTTGAATTGCTGCTTTTAGCAATCTTTTTTTTTTACCGTGATCGAATTTCGATTTATGTCGCTTGTTATAGTGTTATTTTAAAAAAACTGTAGTCTATCGTTGTCTATATTCGGTTATTTTGGGCACAGAACGATTTACATGTGTATAACACCTTGACATATTAAGATCGTTGTGTGATCTCAAAATCATTCTTTTTTTTTGTGTGACTAAAGAAAGACATTGATGTTTTTTCTTTTGTTTTTTACAATTTTCGACAAGAGTGCTCGGTCTTCTTTGAGCAGCTGATGGTCATTGATTCGTCAAAATATTGACTTTGAGTAATCATTTAAATTGCTGCATTTAGCAATCTTTTTTTTTATCGTGGTCGAATTTCGACGTATGTTGCTTTTTATAGTGTTTTTTTTTTTTAAACTGTACTCTATCGTTCTCTATATTTGGTTATTTTAGACACAGAACCATTTGCATGCGTATCCCACGCTAAACGAATTAAGATCGTTGTACAATTTCGAAAGGATTATTTTTAGTGGAGCAAAGAAAAGGATTATGTATTTTTATTTTTTTTTTTTAATTCTTCGACAACGCTGTTCGGTCGTCTTTGAACACAGATTATGTGCGACAATTCTTTGAAAATTTACTGGGACATCCTTTTAATTGGTGGTTTTAGTAATATTTTTTTTCGACCGTGTTCAAATTTCGACGTACATTACGTGTTACAGTGTTATTAAAAAACCACGTTTTCCGAATACGATATCATTTTTTTTAGTGGCGTAATAAAAAAGGAATTACGTGTTATCTGGCAACACTTTTCGGTTGTCTTTGAGCGGCCGATGGTCGACAATTTGTAAAAAAAAAAAAAAAAAAATTGATTTTGAGAAGTCACTTAAATTGCTACTTGTCGCAATGTTTTTTTTCCCACCGCGTTCGACTTTCGATGGATGTTGATTGTCATAGTATCAGTAAAACAAATTATATTTCACCTGTCGTTAATTGCTTATTCTATGTTATAGACTCGACCGATACATTGTCTAAAAAATCGACTTGTTTATCGTTACAGAGAAACCCGGTGTCTGTCCCGCGGTTCCGACCGGAAGATGGGTTTGCTCCTCGACCTGCAGCTCCGACGGCGACTGTCGGGCGACGAAGAAGTGTTGCAAAAATCGTTGCGGCGCTTTTGCCTGCCAGCGACCGGACATCGAAGTCGTCGAGTCGATCGAGTTGCCATTCGGAAGGCCGGGAGACGTTGTCTACGACAACGCGCCAAACCGCAACCCCTTCGTCGTCTATAACAACTGATGTGTGATAAAAAAAAAACAAAAAAACAAAAAAAAATAACCCAAACGCGTACAGTGACGAAAAACTAAAACCAACAATGATAATAATTCGTCGAACTTGCTCATGCGAACGAAACTCTCTAACCGCCAAAGTTACAGTTAAAAACTCGTGTTTATACGTACACTATAAGTATTCGCCTGAAGGAGTTTCGTCAAGGACACTTCTCAAGGTCACCATAGATCGTAGATAGATCATAGAAAAGTATACGCGATGTTCTGCACAAAAAAAAAACCAAACACAAAAAGAAAAAACCTAAAACGAAATCTAAGCACAATTGGCTCCATCGCAATTGTACCAAAAACAATTGTTTCCTGTCTTTAATCTTATCTACAACAAAAAAAAAACTAACTTCCTCGTATCGAAATACGCTGGACGAGAGACGACGAAACTATAAATTGTCACAGTGCAGAGTCATCGAAGTGTTTAAGAATCGCGAAGATGGGACAGGCGTGTCGGTCCGATCATTTTTTATTTTTTCGTTCCTTTTTGTTGTTAACAAATAAAGCCATTATTGTCTTAATTATATATCGTAGGCTAGTCGACAAACAGCAAGAGTTTGTATCCTCGCGTCTGCGAGACCGAGACGCGTTCAAGGAACGAATTCATCATCGCCCGACGCTCTAACTCTTACGTCGGAACTGTTTGAAAAAACAAAAAAAAAAGAAAGAGAAATAAAAAGAAAATCAAGATCAATGAACATTTGCCTTTTGGTCTACTTCGATGTACGTTCGATTGTTATACGCTCGTTCGATTGCACTTGTTACAGAGTGGATCTTAAGCGCAGGGGGAAAAAAACACGATTGGATTTCGTGACTCGATAAGCGTCCGAGCGAGAGTCTCGTTTATCGCGGTAGTGTGCGTTTGCACTGTTATTTCAACGATCTCGCTAGCTCGGAGTC
The DNA here is from genome assembly GCA_963575735.1 of Amblyjoppa fuscipennis. NCBI lineage: Eukaryota > Metazoa > Arthropoda > Insecta > Hymenoptera > Ichneumonidae > Amblyjoppa > Amblyjoppa fuscipennis. The sequence continues at coordinate 23,438,709 of OY754491.1, read as the reverse complement.
TGCAGCTTTGTGCGCGCTCTCTCACTCAACGAGAGAACGAAGAAACAAGCTCTCGCGCACGCGCGATTCGTAATCTTCCGCTCCCCTTTAATCCCGAATGCACGCTGTCGCGGATGTGTTATTAAACATTGCGGGCAAGAAAACCGCGCGTCTTTTTCCTCTAGACGGATATATCTCGACGGCATTAAAAGCCCTCTCGGTTTATCCTGGAATAGCGCGTCGATCGCTCGCCAGGCACGTCGAGCGCAAGAAAAAAAAAATGATGTATGTGTAAAAGCGTCAGCAACGGCGAGGAATCGGACGCGTTGAAAAATACTGTGCCTTTCCCCGACGCTGCATCGCCGAGTGGGGATATAAAAGGAACGTCGAGAGACGATCCTTCCCAGAGAGAAGCGCTAGTCTCTTGAGAGGAACGCTTACGGCTCGAATCTATTTCGTTACGAGGCGAGGATAAATTTCGGGTCACTATCATGGACAGTGAGTTCACTAACTTGTCCTAGATTAATTTTTGTTGATTGTTATTCTGGCAATTTATCGATTGTTATTATTATTATTATTTTTTTTTCAGTCAAAACTTGTGTTGTCTTGTTCTGTCTGGCGCTGGCTGTCTGCGAGTCCAACGGCCAGCTTTCACGTAAGTCAAAACAAAGAGAATCATATTTTCTTATTGCAAAGTTTCGTCGACAACACGAACGATCGGTGGGTCACGTCGGGCATAGCGGCGAAGTGCAGCATTGAGCGTCCGTCGATTATGCTCGGATCGATTTGATTTGTGATATTGGTTTTACAATTACGCAGATCGCGGGGGCAATTGTCCGATGAAAAACACCGTCAGCAAGTGCACGCCGAGCTGCCAGAGCGATCACCAGTGCAACTTCAATCAAAAATGTTGCCCCAACAAGTGCGGTAATAATTCGTGCGCCTCACCGAGTTCTGTAAACACGGGTGACGACGGAGGTTACAAAGGATCGTCCAACGGTAAATACCATCAACCAAGTGACCCAAGTATATCTACGTAGTAGTAAAGTTCATGCCGATTGGACACTCACACCGATGCTGACAGGTTCTCACAGATACTCTCACAGTTATTCACACAGTTGTTCACACCGTTGTTCACACAGTTATTCGCACGGTTATTCACACAGTTACTCACACAGTTATTCACATAGAAACTGACACGGGTACTCACAGTACTCACAGATACTCACAGATATAGCAGGCGTGCGCGTGACATAACCGCTAGTAGATATATATATATATATATATATATATATATATATATATATATATATATATATATATATATATATATATATATATGATAAGTTGTATATTTTATTGATTTTTTTTTTTACAATTCTTATTTACAGGCGGAGCCGTTTATTGCGGTGGAACGAAATGCGCGGCCTACGAGAAATGCCAGTTTGATCGGACGACGAAACGCGAAAAGTGCGTTAGGACATGAACACCTCAAAGATTAATTTTTAACCCTGTCTAACGTATTGTAATATTCGTAAACTGTTTTCGACAACTGAAATAGCCGTGATATACTCGATCTGTTATTGTTATGTACTCGAGTTCCTTGAATGAATAATAAATAAAACTGTTGTTTACCTCGATCTGCGTGTCAGCGTGTCCAATTTCAGGAATTTACGGATTATCCGTCGGCACAGAACTCCTCAATTGAGCAGCAATATATCCATACGAATGGAACACGACTGTTTGTCCACTAACCGGACGACTAGGCGCATCCCCTTTAAAATTAAAAAATGGTCGGTTATCATTTACGTCAAACTTATTTCAACCAAAACTCAGTTTCACCAAAAAGTAATTAGGTCACTTGCGGTTAGAAAATCTCATTTTTCGACCGAAAACACGTCGTAACGTAAGTACATTATTTCCTGTTTGATGATCATTTTTGTCGACCGAAAGTGACGCCATACATTAAATAGATAATTTCCTCTTTGATAATCTCATGTCTCGGCCGAAAGTGACTTCATACCTTAAATAGGTAATTTTCAATTTGAAATTTTCATTTGTCGATCGAAAGTGACGTCATACCTTAAATACATCATTTCCTGTTTGAAAAACTAATTTTTTGACGGGAAGAAACGTCATAAGGTAAATGCGTCGCTTCCTATTCGGACATCGCATTTGTCGACCAAAAGTTACGTCATACCTTAAATGCGTCACTTCCGGCTCGAAAATCTCATTTGTTACATATTCGGTGCGAAAATGCCAATTTTAAGCACGCTTGGCACGCACAAAACACCCATCGTCACACCTTGTAATATAAAAGTTTGTACGATACTCGTGCGAAAAACTTTTCTTTACTCGTGTGATTGCAACTCTCGCCTTCGGCTCGTCCTGCAAACTCACACTCGTCAGAAAAAGATTTTCGCACTAGTATCGTAATGTAGTATTGTCGACCAAAAGTTATGTCATACCTTAAATACGTAATTTCCTGTTTGAAAATCTCATTTGCCGGTCGAAAGTGACTTCATATCTCAGTACGTCATTTACACTTTGAAAATCTCATTATTCGAGCGGAGATGACATATTTCCGATGTGACATCACTTATGCGGACGAAAACTGAGATTTCGAGAGCAGAATCATTAGTTTCCCATATGACACATCACTTACAGAAGATTCGAATACACGGTGTTCCTCGAACCGGGTCACTATTCGGTGCAAATGACTTTTGGCTGAAGTGAATTCGCCGTAGACGATAACATTCGATAACCTATCAAAGAAAACAACATGCAACGGAACAGATACGAAAGAAACAAAACAAAACTGTTTCTCTCCCGTCGGGGTGTTCCAAAACAAACCGAGCGCGCGTTCGCGAACCGGCTGACATCGAAGCAGCGAACCTCACTCGATCCCGTTCGTTGATCCTCTGCGCGCGATGATAACGCGGAACAGTCTGTTCGTCGATGCAATTTGATATTATAAATTCGCGATGGTATGCCGCGATAAAGCGATAAATTTCTTGTCCGCGTCTCGTAAGCCAGGCTTGCTTGCCGTGTCGCTCGGTGAGCGACGCACAGTGGCGAAATACATCGCGAGAGGTTAGGCGTACGGGTAGAGGACGACGACTAAAAAGGAAAAGGAGAGCCGCGCGATGGCCCTCGAATATCTCGTGAACAGACTCAAGGCACTGTTCGTAATTATTCTCGGTGTCTTCAGACGTGCCATGTGCTGTCTTCGACGCAGACGAAGATCCTCGTGCGACTCGATTCCCCTCTCGGCCGTAGGAGTCGTGCCCAATGTTGTCAACAATCGCGCCGTAAGTAACACGTACACAGATTTTTTTTTGTTTTTTTTTTCATCGTTTCGGGAATTTTTTTTTTTTTTCCCGACGCATCGGCGAACGAATTAACGCGATATGTAATTTTGTCAAGGAAACCGAGCAGTGGGACCAGTGGGAGGAAAATCCCGTCGTCGTCGTGCCGGACAAGCCGTCGAACCTCATACAGACCAAGATCGAACAGTACAGACAGCAGGTGGCGAAACCGCCGGAGCCTGAGGAAGCAGAGCAGCAAGCCAATTTCTTCGAGGTAAGGCGAACGTTCCGACGACCGGACGCGTCCCAGTGGTCGGACAATCCGTACGCTCAGAAAAGATGGAAATACTATTGTTCACGCATGTCCGGGGACTGGAACTGCCTCCGTAGGTGTCCGGTCGTTGGTACTTTTACCTTAATTGTTAAACAGCAAAAAAAAAAAAAAGTTTTACTAATTACAAAAAATTTAGTGCTAGCAAATTTTTTTTTTTGATCGTTGTTTATTTACATAACATCATTAGCATTGCAGCGACTTTTACGATTAGGTAATAATATAAAATTATATGTCTATGGCGGATGATTCCTGGTTTTGTTTAGTTCGCAGAAGCTGGACTTGCTTGTTTGTCGATATCAAATTTGCTCCTTGTCTTGAGTATTCTCTTTGAAACCGAAGGGTAATTCCCCCTCCATAAATTATTACTTACGTGCCAACAATAACGTGTAAGGAATAGTTTATACGGAGGTAATTACTACTCTGTTGCAAAGAGAATATGTAAGATGTAAATCTTAAGTCATTCGGCTTTTTCTTTTTTCCCTTTAAATTTCCTTCAAGGTGTTGTTTAATACTATTACTTTGTTACTGTAGTAAACGAGATTTATTTCCAATATTTAATATTTATACAGTTATCTTTGTACGAGTTTTGTTCCTAGATTATAAAAAAAAATTGTAAATTTAATATACCACTCTGGGAGTTTTTATGCAAAAGCTGGTACATTAAATACAATGTACAATTGTGATGAAAAATTAATATACTTTTTCATTGAAATTAAGCGTAATTATAAAAACCAAAGTAAATTATGAAAAATAAAGTATTTCCAATGTTTTTAATATATTGAAAATTAATTTTTCATCACAACTGTAGACAAAATTTAATATACAAGTTTTGCATAAAAACTTCCAGTCCAATGCCTTAAATTTCATACGAATTTTTTTTATGGTGTAATGATAATTATACGCCTTGGCAAACGGCCATCGACTTGAGTCTTTCAGCCCTAATTTATTGTTAAATTCTCATGTAGCGAATTTGTATTTATTTATTTGATTTCTTAAATGTATTTCCTTACATGATCTTATCGCTTTGCAGGACATGACGCCAAAGATAACGAGACAGACGAAGGTCGTAGTGAGAGATAAGAGGGCGCAGCAGGCGAACTGGAATCCGTCCAAATTCGCCGTGGCCACGGAGAGGGTGCCGACGAAGGAGTTGGGCGTGTGGGAGGACAACGCGACAAGCTGGGAGGAGGAGACGTCCGAGGAGTTCGGCGATCCCACGGAGGCTCTGAGGGAGCAGAGGAGAAGGGAGCGCGAGCGAAAGCTCTTCGAGCAGCATCAGAGAAGAGTGGAGTACAATTTCAGGCCCCAGCCGCTGGGCGAGAAAATCGGCTCTTGATCGGAGGCCGGGCTCGCGGGAAACTGCACGAATTTCGTCCAATTCCGCGAAATCGCTAAGCCGAAGCGTCAAAGGAGTAATTCGAACGGGGTACAGCGATCGGACGGGGAACATCGGGGATTATCGATTAAGGCTACAAAAAAATCCCTGCTGCAGGTCACGACGAAACGGTACGACGAACGAACTTGAATCGGAGTTCGAGATAAAAACAATCGGAATTATCGTCGATGCCCGTTTTGTTCGTCACGATCGTGTTTGGAGCGCGGAGTTGGGCGATCTTCGCACGAGAAACGCTGCGAATCGTTGCCTGTGAGCGTTTCGACGTTCTAATATAATTTTAGCCGCGACGTTACGTTTTTCGCGGTAATTAAACCGTTGAAAATGTTGGCAACGTCGATCCACTTGATTATTAAGCTTTTACGCGAAAGACGATAGACTGAATTTATAATCCAAAATCGAGCTCAAACAGTATCGATCGCTGTATTAAACACATCCAGGAATATCGATTTAATATACCAAGTATCCATTTTAACTCGTGGTATATAAAAAAAATTCAAACCATCGATGTTTTTCGAGTAAAAAATTCGTATACCGAGTATCGATATCGACGTAATAATACGCTTCAGTGTCGAGAACTGCAATAATCAATAATTCTAAATCACTCATAGCGCGACCGTCGCGACTTAATCGATTGCCGATAAATCGCATCTTATCCGTTACTCGGAGCGTAAGTTTGCCCGACTCCGCTATCGCAATAACACAATTGAGAGGTGCGAAACGAAAATTTATTATATCGTTTGAAGTTTTTCATTCTCCTTCGATTAGTTTATGTATTACTTAATGGGTAAGCTTAGGAGTAAACCTCGAATATTCAATGGAATCTGTTGCAATTCCATCGTAACGCAAATATTGATAGTTTCGATGGGAAAATATACATATATATATAAATATCTATACATAAACATGCATCTATAATTGATAAAAACAATAATGCTGATTCGGTGACAAAAAAGCACAAACGTTCGTGATTTCGCGGCTGATGATACCTCGTCGGAACGGTAGATGGCGCGCCGCACCGGTCTTCGAATTATTTTTCGCGCCACAGTTTCGCGTTTGATGCGCGCGTTGGAACGGCGCGCGTCGGCGATACGACGAATGGCGCTGGCCGTAAAGGATTCTCACGCAGTCGCAAAACGTTTGTCATCGCAAAATGGCGGATGTGGATCAACGAGCCAAAGAGAGTTCTGCGGTTGGAGCTAAAGATACGATGATGAAGCAGGAGAAGCAGCGAGACAGCGCGATGTCGAACGGCGGCAAAGGCTCTGGCGACGACGCCGACAGTCTCGAAGAATTACCCCTCGACATCGGCGAGCACTATTTGGTTCGAAGGTCGGACGACTCCTGGCGTGAGTATCGGCGATTCTCCCCCCTCAACCCCCCCCACCCCCCTCTCCGTAACACTCCGACGCAATTCGGGATACGAGTACTCGGTCAACTTCGTGATTTCATTCGTGCTCCACCGGCGAGAAGCGGCTGTGACGAACTTTTGCGTACACAAATTCCGATAATTTTTTTTTTTTTTTTTATCGCACTTTCAACGCTATGTGTCATCAATCAGAGCTAAGACGTCATCGTGTCGGGTATTCTCGAGAAATAAATTTACGATCGACCTTCAAGTTAAATAGTCTCGAGCCGGTGCGGACTCTCGTGATTTTTAACGCAGTTCGAACGATTGCGGGCTGGAAGTTTGTGTACGATTTTATCGAATATTTTCTGATAATGTAACAACGTCAAAACTGTGGCGGACGATTAATAACAATATAAATTGGATGCTCGCGTGCATGAAAGAAAATGAGTTTTCACGTACAAAAATTTATTTAAGATTTTATTTATTTATTTGTTTATATTAGTTTAAGTTTTTATTTATTTACGAGTTTCTATTAGTTTAAGATTTTGTTTATATACATTAATTTCAATTAATTTTCGATAATAATTGGGCTATTAAACACGATTATTCGATCGGAGTAAATTTGACTTTGAATTATTTCAGATCCTGCGGAGATAATTCAGACTCGTTACAACGAGGCTGACAGTCACTACGAGTACTATGTTCACTACGAGGGACACAACAGAAGACTGGACGAGTGGGTGCCCAGAGATAGAATCATGTCCAGCAGATTCGACATGAGCGATCGGAGCTGGAAAACTAGCGAACGTCCTGCCAGCGATCTGCTCGCTGATTCGTCGGACAGGAAGATAACGAGAAATCAAAAGAGAAGACACGATGAAATCAATCACATACAGAAGGTGAGATCTGTCGTGGATAAGGAAACAATTATACAATTATAAAGAAAAATAAATGGGCCAGGGGCGAGAAAGTTTTTTTTTTAATATACAAACCTTTTTTTACTGTGCAATAAAATTCATGCCTTCATCCTGTTGCTGGGGCGCGTTTATTACATTTATTAAATTCCTTAAGTTTATTAAATCTGTCAAATTTATTATAATTTTATAATACATTTTTTAAAAGATATTAGATATTTTATTTTTGAAAAATGTTAATCCTTGAACTTTCGTCATTTTTTGTTTCAGACTTACGCCGAGATGGACCCGACGACGGCGGCCCTGGAGAAAGAACACGAGGCTATCACAAAAGTCAAGTACATAGACAGAATACAAATAGGTAAGCGCGACGAATTTTTCACCTCCCGTCGTTGCAGTGAAAAAAAAAAAGGAATTTCACGACTCTCAAAGTTACGTTGCAGGAAGGTACGAAATAGACACTTGGTACTTCAGTCCTTATCCCGAGGAGTACGGAAAACAAGCGAAACTATGGATATGCGAGTATTGCCTGAAGTACATGAGACTGGAAAAAACATACAGGTATCACATGGTAAGATTAATGACAGTTTGTCCCAATTTTAAAGACACTTTGGGTGCGTTCTTGAATGCAGATCCGCTCAGCTGTGCGTTCTTTCCTTTAAGACTGTCCGCTCCTAATCGGTTTTTAAATTCTTATATTACGTCCGATTTGTCGACCCAAGAACGCTTATCAGAGCAGATTTGTAGTAAAACTAAACGCTGCACTGAGAGCAAACTGGAATACGTTTGGATAAATCTCCAATGTTTCTCAATTTAGCCGAACTGCATTCAAGAACGCACACTTTACGATCGCGCAATTTTCGTTATAGTACAATTCTTATATTTTTTTTCAGAGTGAGTGTACGCACAGACAGCCCGTGGGCAAGGAAATATATCGGAAGGGCACGCTTAGCATCTGGGAAGTCGACGGCAGGGAGCACAAGATATACTGTCAAAATTTGTGTCTACTTGCGAAACTCTTTCTCGATCACAAAACGCTTTACTTCGACGTCGAACCGTTTCTTTTTTACATATTGTGCGAAGTCGACAAACACGGCGCTCATTTGGTCGGATATTTCTCGAAGGTAAATCGTCTCGTGATCGACTCTCGATGCGCAAGTTTCGAACGTTGAGCCTGACGAACGGCTGTACATGTATATTTTCGTTTCTCTCCTTTAAATTAGGAAAAAGAATCTCCGGACGGCAACAACGTCGCTTGCATACTCACGCTCCCGCCTTTCCAGCGACAAGGCTACGGTAAACTTCTCATAGCGTTCAGCTACGAACTCAGCAGAATCGAACAGACTGTCGGTAGTCCAGAAAAACCGTTGAGCGATCTTGGAAAATTGTCTTATCGGAGCTACTGGAGTTGGATTCTACTGGAGATACTTCGAGACTTCAGGGGTACGCTTAGCATCAAAGATCTCAGGTAAGTGCCGTTAAGGGCAGAGCCGCTTTTCTTTTTTGGACTTTTCCAGGTGTATTAACAGCAATTTCTGTAACGAATGTTTTTGCGTTTCTTTGCAATGAAACTGAGTGAATATTTTAATTGATATTATTACATAATATCAATAAAATCAGGCATTTTTTGTCACAATATTGAAAACTTAAGGTGGCGCACGCTGCGCTGTAAGACTGCTGCTTTACGACCTGGACCACGATTGAGATTGTTCTAATAATCTGAAAAAGAAAATCTAGGAATATTTGCAATTACAAGACTAGTAATCAAAAATTTTTGTTTTTCAAATTTGACAAAATTAAATTCACTTGACAAAATGGAACAGTTTTAAAAACCTTTCAAATTTGTCATATCCTTTGATGAATCTTATTATTTTCCTACAAATCGTAATCTTCGAATTTGAAAGTCATCCGTCATCCGGATGATAGCGAGATCTTCTCTAATTGGTTGCTGATATATTGCGGTCCTAACTTGCAAAAAGTCAGTCCGACAGCGCAGCTTCTACGGGGTTAAGGATTTAATATAGTATGACAAAAAAATGTCTGCATTATGCAATAGTATAAATAAAAATGTTCACACAATTTCATTGCAGTAAACACAAAAAATATCGTCAAAAAATGGCTGATAATCCACCCGAAAATTCTCGAAAGAAGGTGGCCATAAATTACTGAAACTGATAAAAATCACCATGTCAACTATCGAACGTGATTCAAACGACGAAGAAGTTCTCATTAAACGTTCACGTTTCCAGTCAAATGACGAGCATCTCGCAGACGGACATAATATCGACTCTGCAGAGCATGAACATGGTGAAATACTGGAAGGGTCAGCACGTAATCTGCGTAACACCGAAGCTCGTCGAGGAGCACATAAAGAGCAATCAATTCAAGAGGCCGCGTCTGACGGTGGACAGCACGTCGCTTCGTTGGGGAGCTCCGCCACGAAAAAATCCAAAACTCGGCAAGAAATAAATCTCCAGACTTTCGTCCTCGGAGTCTAGAAGAGAAAAATCTTCGCGCGAATGAGACAAATGATCCTCATCCCGTCGCAAACAATTCATCGAACGTGTCGCCCGATGCATACGAGAGTTGGTCCAGGAAAAAAACCAGAACTTTCGCCTAGAAAAAAAAATCCAGGCCATCTCGAAAATCGTGAAACAAGTGTCTCATCGTTGAGGCGACAATGACGAAGCGCACGAGCAAACGACAAAAAAAGTCTCGTGCGAAGGACATCAATGAACCAGTGCCGTACAGTATTAGTGCGTGTATTATCGACTGTCCCGTGTAAATTCCTGAATGAAGTACATTTTGTTTTTTCATATACAAAAAAATATTAATTAATTTACAATTTCGACCCCGAGGACGCGTGCGCCGTTTTGGCGAGCCCGACAGCGAACTTCGCTGTTCCCGGTGCGGTGCACACTCCGTAACTGCCGTGACCGTAGTTGTGCACAACCTGGAAAAATCAAATGTTTTCTTGCCGAGAATTTTCCCCCATTCGATCGAAACCTCATCGAATCCTGCTTTGCTTACCGTTGACTTAGAGCTTCCGTTCGAAATCTTCTCGATCTCGACTCTCACGACATTTTCCCGATGTGGTCGCAGACCGATCGCGTGACGAAGAACCTTCGCTTTGGCGATCGACGGCAAGAGTCTCGCGCATCTCTCGCGTATCGCCGCTGCATCGTGCGGACAAACATCTCTGTTCTCCGACGCGTAGTTTCGTGTACCTCCGAGAGTCACGTTGCCGTCCATGTCGGGCACTATGTAGGTGTCCAGTTCGCCGTAGAAACACGCTTTGATCCAAGGTGCTTTTGCCTTTAAAAAAAATAACGATGACAATCAATTTTTTTTTTTTTTTACAGCTCAGCCTCGAGCGATTTCAAAATTGTTTCACCTTCGTTATCTGTCCGCGTATCGGAATGAGACGCAAATCGCTGCACAGTTCGCGCGCACCGAGTCCGGCGCAGTTCATGATAAAATCGTTATCGCCGACGAGTTCTTCCAGCGTGTCAATTTTTTTTTCGACGAGCTTTACGCCGCTCTCAAGGAGTCTTAAAAAAAAAAAAAACGCCACAACATTGCTTAGCTTTTGATCAAAGCTCTCGAGGATGAAGATTATCGAGTCCAAAACTTACTTCTGCCTGGCCCATGGCAAATGGTACGTACACTGGGTTATTATAGTGGTGAAGTACGATCCGTATTTCCATTCTCCACCCACGAGATTGAATTCTGTCGGATCTATGTTTCTGTACGTCGGTGCGAGACCTTCCATCCACTGATTCTGTTTCAGAGTTATTAATCAACGTGGTAACAAATAAAAACTGAAACGTAGCCGGCAAATTGTGTTAATTGGATCTTTCTTTTTTTTTTTTTTACAGACCCTGACTGCCATTGGACTCGAATTGGCGAACATGTAACAGGATATGCTCGCGACACCGGCGCGGACCGATTCTCTCGATTTGCGAAGCTCATCGTAGTAGTTCCAAGAATCGGTTATCCAAGATCTGGAATGAAAAAAATTATGGTAAATTAAAGTTTGTTCTTTAGGCGAAATTTCATCGATCTCCGGACTAATCTGACCTGGTGATTTCTTTGGTAGGTCCGGAATAGGATGTGCCGACTCTGAACACTCCAGCTGCGACGTGACTCGTCGTGTCGTCGAAGCTCTCGGCGTAGACCGTTATGTCGGCGTTGCGCAGCTCTCTTTTCGTCTGAATCGCAGTCGTTAGTCCCACAACACCACCGCCGATTACGGCGATCTTCATTTTTTTTTTAAGTTAAATTTTTTGTCGAAGAGACCAAAAGCAATGCGAAATCGAACTCTCGTAAAAGTCGCTCGAGTATCGAGGTCGCCGCTACCAAATGTAAACCACTGGGAGATGAAGCTGATTGCACCGAGAACGAATCAGCCGGTTCTGGCGAAGACTTCGCTGCGACTGATAACGCGTATGATTACGAGGATGGCCTTTACTCCGCGCTGTGTCTCCTGCGCAAGCGCCGATGCAATCAGTCCCGATGGAAGAATACTGCACCGCAGAATCGTCGCTCGCCTCCGAACTAATAAGCGATAAAACGAGCAACAAACAAAAAAATTGAAGCTGAAAGAAAATTAGCGCTTTCCGTTGCTAACGGTGAGACCGCAACAGGTGACGTCCTCATTCCATCGATCTTGGCGTGGAGCTGTCTCGTGATCTTCGAAAGAAACAAAAATGATACTGTCGAAAAAATAGAAAAGGGGGTAAAAGAGTACAAAAAAAATACGAACGAAGTAGACAGGAATTTTGGAATCTTGTATAATAATTTTTATCTACGTTCCTCGCTAGAACTTTTGAACGCCTTTAGGCTTTAGAAACAAATTATCGCTCAATGACTACTTACTTGATTTAAAAAAAAAAATGAGAAGCTCCTCGTTTTTTCGATCCGAAAGATGCAAAAAAAAGGCTTCAAGCGTGACATTTCCGCGCAAAATATACACAATCAATCGTATTTTGACCCTAGGTTTAACGGTACATTGGGGTAACTCGTTATCCCAGTTTATCTTTAATCGGTATTTTTGATACTAAATTGGCAAGTCAGAGTCCTATAAGGTGTCACGTAATATGGATTGACTCCGTCAAAGTGAAGGGCCTAGTCCAGTGGTGTTTAACCTTGGAGATCCACAGGGGGTCCCTAGTGTATTTTGGAGGTCCATGGACCCCGGGTCAAGAACCGCTGGCCTAGTCAGTTGATCGCTGACCGCCAAACCGGAAGCACCTAAAGACCGCCTGGGATAACGAGTTGCCCAAGTGTGCTGTTAATGGAAGTTTATTGCACAGTAAGTCTCTTCAATTTCCCTCTGTTTTCAGCAATATTTATCATCGCTAAATTCGCAGCTTCTCGGCAATTTATCTCTCCCCGTTGATACTTTTTTTTTACATCCGAAATGCCTATCGTTTTCCACGGGAAAAAATACACACGTTGGGTGGGTTTTCGAAAACGCTAATGCGTTTTTCAGGCGACTGCAGGACCGTCACCTTCGTTCGATCTGACCTTGGCCTTGGAATCAAAGTCATTTACTTCAGTGAAAAATTTTCAAGATAGGCTATCTTGAGAAATATTCAAGATAAGCGCTACCGAATTTCAGTGTGCGTGCTTCAGCGCGCGTCGATGTTCCTCGTCTACTAATCAAAAGCTAGCGTGTCATGGTTTTATCTCGAATTACGTAGAAATTCGATATTTCCATTGCCGCCCTTTTATTTGGGCTATAACGGGTCAAGATCATAGACAAAGTTCGCACCACGTAAAGTGAACTGACGACGTTACAGCGCGTTTATTAATTAATCGGCTTTTGTCGCTGCCTATTTTGGTGATGAATTGCAAATACATTTGAGACGTATCACACACGCTATATTAACAATTTTCCTTCGTTCCTTAAGGTAGCTGTGTCGCTTCGCACTCATTTCGCATAGGTTCGAGAAAAATAAGAGAAAATTGCATGTACTTCTCGATGGTATAAAATTCTGAAAAAATTCATGCACACTAAAGGTACTGAAAAGATTAATTGTGCATAATAATAATTCCAAAATGTTATTAACAAGTGGATCAAAAAATGAATTGCTTAACAAATTATCCGGCAACATAACTTTTTTTTTTTAATGAAAATGATTCGTTAATTTTTCTGAATACGTATGAATTTTTTCAGATTTTTCAGTCAACCTTGATTTTTTTTTTTTATATGGAAAAAATGTGAAAAAACAAAAAAAAATCAAAGTTGACTGATAAATCTGAAAAAATTCATACGTATTCAGAAAAATGGCGTCAATTAAAATTGCGACACGATGCTTCGCCGCTGGTTCATTGTATTAAGGATGCATTCAATATTTCCCGGTTACAAAATTAGTACTTTGCGACACTAGTGCGTAAAAGCGGACTTTCGACGAAGGTTGAAAAGTTGCTGCACGAGCCGGATCGAGCGCTACGACGGCACGAGGCGAAGCCGAGTGCTGTTGCAGCGCGAGAGAAGGCGAGTGCGGCCACTTTACAACCGCCGTCGGGAGTTCGCTTTTACGTACAAGTATCGCATACTACTTTCTGTGACGAATGCATGAAAGGTGCCAGGTTATGTTGCTGGCCAGGCGCGCCAGTAAAGGAAAAACAGACGGCGTGCGCATGCGCACGTAAGCACTGTGCGCACGCGCACCTAAGCACTGTGCGCATGCGCACAGTATTTTCGATACGCTTTTGCGTTAGATAAATACTCGAAGCGTGTCGTAAATACTCATTACGACACGCTTCGAGTGTATATTCAACGCTTCCAGTATTTATGTAACGCCTTCTTGAAAAACACTTTTCATGCATGAGTTACAAGAATGATTATCGTTTATTGATAATGAAGTTCTAGGACGGCGTTCCTTGTGAGCCAACTCCAGATGCCGATGGGATCACAACAGAGGCAATGCCAAAAGCACAAGCGATGACATTTATATATAAGCGCATTTGACATATTCCACCTTTCCACCTGAACTACGTAATAGCGGAACAAATATAAATATAACTATATAAATATATGCTGATGTAGCTGAATCGCTTCACGTTCCTCCTCCTCCACCGTTAAGTACCGATGGCAACGGTCACGAAAAACTTCAAGTGACAAAAACATTAGTCTCCGCTCGAGGCAACGAGTTCCCAGAACTTCGAACCCATGACAGCGAACGATCTTTCTGACACGGTGGTTCTAAACGAAGGGACGAATAAAGGGTGTCAGTACGTGATAATAAATCGTAGCCTATCCCTAAAAAGGACAGACTCGCCGAGACGCAAGGCCTTGTAGCGCTCTTATTCGGTACGCCGACCTAAACCATTGTTGTGTCACGATATTTGTATCGAATTACTATTAAAATTCTCTGCAAAAACTAATAAACGATGTACCCTTAAGTTAATGACTATCGGACCGGACATTACATTTGGATTTAAAAAAAAAAAAAAAAAACAAGACAATCGAGTATTGCGTATGAAAATTTTTTATTGAAAAGTGGTTTTTTTTTTTAGTTCACACTACAACATCAGTGTACCTTCGTCTATTTAACTTTGTAACAGTACAAAAATTGCGTTTTTACACGTTGTCCGGCTTACATAACTAAATATCCCAGTTAGCAACTTGATCGAAAAGAAGCCCTCTGTTTTGTTTTTTTAATGTTTTTTTTGTCTCTTTCCATTGCTCGAAAACGTGAAGACGCACTTTGCGACAGAAAGAGCGACGCGTGGGTCTCGCGAACATTGTCTCGAAGCTCGTCATACAGGAGAGAATTTTTGTCGAATTATTTTCTGTTTTTTTTTTTTAATTATTATTATTTCTTTTCTTTGAGTAAAAAAATGAGGCTTGCTACCTGGGTTATCGCTGAAGACGCCTCGGCCAGGCACTCGCTCGATCGCGACGAAATTCGAACGGGCATTATGTACCGTACAAAGCATTATCTGGCCGCGACATTATCGAAAATAAAATAAAAGTTTCAAGCCACAG
This sequence comes from Amblyjoppa fuscipennis, assembly GCA_963575735.1. Classification (NCBI taxonomy): domain Eukaryota; kingdom Metazoa; phylum Arthropoda; class Insecta; order Hymenoptera; family Ichneumonidae; genus Amblyjoppa; species Amblyjoppa fuscipennis. The sequence continues at coordinate 23,423,431 of OY754491.1, read as the reverse complement.
TGAATACGCACGAAAGAGTGTACAAATGTCGGATGATTTAAATGTTTTCCCTGCGAGTGCCTGGCCAAAAATTCGGCGTACATCAGACTTTTCAGTATTACATTTACGTGCCGTTAATCGAATTCGCATCTTATCGTAACAATATAGCCGCCGCCTCGCAATTGATCTAAAGCAACGTGTGTGTTTTGTGTATTGTGTTGGATCACCGCAGAATCTCTTTTATCTCAAACGTCGCATATCCGACCAGCCGTCGTCCTAAGTACAACCTTATTATATATATAATTTTTTTCCGCCAGTCTTAATCGAACGACACGTCCACATTGCATTTTTAATTACAGTGTGTGATGGGGAAGGGGGGGGGGGGACCTCTACTGCCGGAGTGGTGCAAGAAAAATAAAACGCTCCATTAAGCAGGCTCGCAGGCCTTCGGCATCGTCTTCACTCAATCGTAGGTATAAGTATGCGATTATGAATTGAATATAGTATACGCACGATAAATGTAGCGAATAAAAGGGAAATTAATGAATGTACGAGTGAATGAAGAAAAAAAGAAAACAATTAAGGATATAAACGGTACAAAGCACAATTCGATGGAGTCTGAACAGCAGACGACGCCGTGTGTTTTTTTTTTTTTCTTTTCTTTTGCACGATTAATATAATATATAAAGAGAAACGAACAATGGCGGCGACCAATTTTATCAAGCATGATTATTCATTCAAATATAAACTCGTTTTTAGCAAATAAAATTCACTTGCTCTTCCTCTGTTAGTTTAGGTCCTGCCTTTATATAATAGATTAGATAATCGTTTGTTTGTTCATTTTTCTTTTTCTTTTTTCCTTTTTTTTTCTCCGTTGAATTAATTACACTGAACGAAATTCCTGAAATCGCGCAGGAACCAGTCTTTTTGTTTCTTCGCTTGCTTTGAGTTTCCACCTCGAGGCGATTTTTTTTCGCAGTCAATTTTCCGAACGTGTGACACAAAATCGCCTTCAGCAAGATTCATATGCCTTTTTGTTTGTTTGTTTTCGTGTGCATGTACGTATAGTATGTAACTGAGGGTATGCGTGAGTGTCTGTTTCAGTGTGGAGTTTGTGTGTAAAAATACGTAAATACGTGTAATTAACGACTATTATGTTTATATAACTGATAGAAATTACCAACGTATCGCTTGACTAGCTTTTGATCATCCCGCAATGGAGTTCACAAAGTTTTACAATGTGTGCCTATTGATTGTTTTACGTGTCGCATTCGGATTTGTGTATATATTAAAAAAAAAGATACAGAAGACAAAAAAAAACAACAAAAGAGAAAACGAAGTTTCCGATATAATATTCGAACCCCACACTACTTCATTCGTCGCCGGTGTTCCTAATTTTTTTTTTTATTTTCTAATGTTTTATACGAATTATTAAGAAAAAAAATCTCAATTATATATCTTGGGTATCGGTAAATTGCTTGGCGTAACTCTGTCCGAGCCAGCTCTCATTTAATCGTGGCCGTTTCACTGGGATACTTGAATAAAGCGATCCACCATGGTAGGCTTACATCAATTATAATCTAATAGAATATAATGCTATAATCGGTAATAACCTAAATTACTACTAGTACTTCCCTTCCTTTATCTTAATACCTCTCTCTCTCTCCCTCTCGCTCTTTCGCTCTAGCTCTTTTTTCTTCTAATCATTATTTATTTTGACAGGTTTTTTTTATCCCTTCCGCAGTCTTCCAATTGTTATATATTCACGCGCCTCACGCAGGTTCGTCAAAGATTTAAGAAAAAAAAAATAAAAAATAAAGAAAATAAACAAAACGGAAAGGAGTCTCGCTTCCCGCTTCTTACATCGACTAACCAGGGCGCGCGAAATAGTCAGTCTTTCATTGTTTTTTTTTTTCCACTTTAATTAATTAACATTAATCGGTAGATTACGTGTTTTTTTTTTGTTTTCATTCTTTCCTCTTGTTGCACGAAAAATATTACTAAGGTATTATATCCGCAAAGCTATTCAAAGTGTTAATGCGCATAATAATAAAATGTATGCTTATAATTTAAAGCCACAGATTTCGATGTTGCAAGCTTATCAAACGCCCTTTTTTCCATTTCTCTTCTTCTCTCGCTAAACGTATTCGTTCACTTTTAAATAGTTCCTTAGAATTTAAAGACTGCTCAATCGACGCGCAGTGTTTTATGTCGTAAGGCCCTCGTCAGTTTTTTTGTTTATTTTTCTTCTTTAAATTCATCGAGAAATCTAATCTAACTGACCACCACTTTCGATAAACGAAAACGAAGAAATTACGCCCCATTCGAATATGACTACTAAGGCGAATCCGGCCGTACGGTCGAAAAAGATCACGAAATCTGTGCATGAACTACAAAGCATACACGCAAATATATATATAGATATATATATGAGTCAATCGGTCGAGAAAAATACGACAGGGTAGAAAAAATATTACAATTGCGATCCGTAAAGACCGTTCGCGCAAGTTTATCGCGATTTTTTTTATCGATGTTCGTCTGTGATAAATGGACTATATATTTTTTTTATTCATTTTTTTTTTCATTTTCATTTTTTTTTATATAATGCTCACGCTCAAGAAAGAAGACGCGAGCCGTTTAAGTATGAAATGTGATCTACAGACAAGAATCGTTTAAAAGATTTAAAAAAAAATCAGTCCGTTCATTAAAATGAGGATTACATTACATTATTATAATGCGTATCAGAGCTTAAAATCAGAAGAATTCCATTTCCCGAAATGGATAACACAAAAACAATATTGCAAATATCGCACAGCTGTTTCATGGTTTTTTTTTGTGATTTTCTTTGTTTTTCATTTCTTTCGTTTTTTTCGTTACTTCCTATTTTTCTCTCTCTCTCCCTCTCTTTCTCTCTCTCTCTTCTCTCGCGCATCTCAATTATTCTCGTTTTTAAACCCTATCATAATAATATATAATATATTCATATAGATGTAGTAAATAGTTTGAAGGAAAGAATCTATCTTTCTAGTAGCATTTGGCTTGCCAAATTCTGTCGATTCGTAAATATTACAATTGCAATTGAATGGTTTAATAAAATATGATTTATAAATCATCGATAAATCGTTCGTATGAAATTAATGAATGAATTTTCTTTTACTTTTCTTTTTTTATCATTTCGTCTTGGGTGGTGTCTCAAGATTCGGACATAGCATTTGGTAGTTATATTTTTGTTTGTTTTTATCTTCCTTTAATCTCACCGTGTGTGAAATAGTCAAGATTCTCGTTTTAATTTACGTGAATTTACCGCCAATACGACATTTTTTTTTTTTTTAATAGAACAGTTCTCGCACGAGATTCACTCGCTTGTCGTACCTCGCGACGCCTTCCCCGAGGCAGAGAGTCAATCTCTGTCGCGCGGCTTCGTACGCAGAGTATTTTTTTCTTCTTTTCTCTAGACATACAACAAATTAGGCCTCACCAAAACCGCCGATCGCTTGCTCGGTCATCCTCAGGCAAAGCGACTCGAGACGTGAATTTATCTCCGGCTCCGTCGTTTCCAGCGGATTGCTCGACTGACTGAGGAAGTGGTCGCGGGGAGCACTGTAAGTTCGCTGCAAAGTTCTCTGCAATTGCTGGAAAATGGGGGCAAAAAACAAGAAAAATCCATAATACAATTATTCTTCCCGAATCAACACATTAAAGAACAAAAACTTTTAACTTTTGTGCTCCCAGGCATGGGCCTTGGACGGGAATATTTCGATTCCAAAGTGTGCAAAGACATCAACTGTACTATTATATATATAATAGTAAAGTATTATATATATAATTATATGCAGAGTTCTTAATTTGCACCTGTATTAACACAGATGCAATTTTTTAAAAAATCAGCATAATAATTCTATGTCGATTGGACACCGACATCAATAGCTACACTATAAAAAAAAATCGTATGAAATTTAATGATACCGAAAGTTTTTATGCATGAAGTAATATATCAAATTTTATGTACAATTATGATGAAAAATTAACGTACAGTATATGAAAAACTTTAGGAATACTTTACTTTTAATAATTTACTTTAATTTCACTCTAAGAGTCCATTATCTTTTCATGACAATTGTACGTTAAATTCAATGTACCAGTTTTTTGCACAAAAACTTTCAGTCCGGTACGTTAAATTTACAATTTTTTTTAACAGTGTAACTAACGAGATGTAGCTTCGCGTCTCTGAAAATGCCTGAATGGACTTGAATTAATATTTACCTCCAAGCTGGTTTCCTGCAGGCTCGGTCTTTTCTCAGCGACATGAAGAGGACGCAAGTTGTTCTGATTCATACTATGATTCTGATTGTTCTGCAAGTACGGCGTCGAAATACTGTTTCTGTGAGGACTAATCATGAAGCTGTTGGCGAGTTGATGAGGATTGTGGATATGTCCAAGATTCAGGCTCGGCTTTCGACTGTGAGGATTGTGTTGTTGCGGGTTGCAGTACCTCCGATTATTGTAGCTGTAGTTGTGCTGCCACCTGATATAAATCACGTAACGAAAGCACCAAGTGGTCTTGTTTAATGTCCCCGCGCGATTTCTTTTCTTTACATAATTTTTATCGTCGCACAGTCACACAGATGCCATTTTTACATTTTTGTTATCATTACCGTTATCATTACATTATTTATTATATAATTTATTAAATAAATAAATAAATCGTTACCGTCATCATTTTCGTTTTATCATTAAATGATCACGATATTTTACTCACTTTGGTGTAGGTCTTGGATTTCCAAGACGGCTGCGCCACTGTTGAATCTTTTCCTTCTGGCTCGGCGTAAAGCAGTCGTGTTGCAGCACTTTTTCCAGGATGTTGATACAGCCGCAGAGAACCACGTCGTCGACGCTCTCGAGTGCCAGCCTGCTGCAAACTGTGTACACAAAAAACAAAATTGCTTCGTAATCCGCCGTTTCAGATACATTAATTTCCTCCCTTGATTGAAAACTTTATTGAACGATGAGTTGAATAACAATCAGGCTTCTTCTATCCTCGCAATGTTTAATTAACAGTCGTTGAATAAATAACGTATATTCGTACAAACAACATTTACGATAAAGGTTATTTATCGCCTGGGAAGACCCGAATTAGAATAAAGCTTCTTCGCCGAGTTTTTAATTTAAAAAAGAGTATCATTTATTTTTTCGCCACGAATATACTCACGTTTACCGATGACTCTGGTAAACTGTGCCGGAATGTCTTGCGGATCATTCTCCTGACTGGGTTTAAGTGGCGTGGCGAAAACGGTGTTGAGTTCGTCCAGGGTCGTGACCAAGAGTGCGTGGCCCTGGGAGAAAGAGGCGGGTTGATTGCCATCGCGTGCCGGTTGCAAAAGATCTTTCTCCAAGCTCAGAAGGGTCGGATAGCGCTGCTGCAACTTCGTTATAGAGAGTGCCAACTTGTGTCTCGCACCCTTCGTCACACCCTGTTCGGCCAATTGATCCTCGGTCAATTCCAGCATTTCCTCGTAGCTCATTGTGGCGAAGAGATAGCTGTACTTGTGCAGACGAAGTGTCTTCAGCCATGCCGGTACATCTGTACGGGAAAAGCACAAATTAATATGTTGATTAATATATATATATATATATATATATATATATATATATATATATATATATATATCTTTTATACCAGAGCTGGACGGTACTTGAAGTACCGAGTACTTTTTAATACTTCAAATACTTTTTTACGATTTAAAGTATCTAGTACAACTACTTTTTGAATAAACGCTCGTATTGCAGATGCTCGATGAGTAGCATGAGACGCTGTTTCTATTACCATACGATTATCTGTCTAAATTTTTGAATAAGTATAATTTGAACGAGAATTAACTTTCCTTTATTTTTTTTTAATACTATAAAAGAAAACGAGACGGGTCTCTTTTAGTTTTTTTAATGACGTTTTTTAATGGATTTTTTAAATGAAAAAAGTGAATAGATTAAAAATAGCCTCAAAACAACGAATTTTTACAATGAGGAAGCCATGTGCAAAGTACTTTGCAACTTTTTTTAAAGTCTAGATAACGCTCAACGCTACGAACCTAATTGAGAAAAGTACTTGGAAAAAGTTCTCAAGAGATACTTAAGATACAAAAAGTACTTGATACTTTGTACTTTGTGCTTGAGGTATTTTTTGTTACTTGATCCAGCTCTGGTCCACACAAATAACCGCGTGCGTAATTTCGGAATGCATCGTAATTTTCGAAAAAGTACGATGCACAGACGAAAGAGATTCGTGGTATCGTACGAACCTCTCATTCCACTGCTGAGTGTACGTGTCGATGCCTCGTCCAGGCGGCCCTCGCTGCCGCTGCTCGCGCAGGAGCTCTGTGGGCTCAGAGGACCCAGTCCGATAAGGCCATCTATCGAAAGCGCGACGGAAAAAACATTACGATTTTTTTACACATAATTATTACAACGACGATTCGTTGCGAACGGAACAAAGCAAAAGCTCCGAATGCATTTCGAATTCTTGTACAGGGGGTTTAAATGACGATTGAATTATTCAATTATAGCATACTCGAGTTGTCGCCGGAAACGCTGAAGCTGCGCGGCTTGTGTCTGGTCGTGCTGTTGGTGTTGTTGCTGCGCTCGACAACCTCGAGATGATGAGGAGGAGCCACGGGCGGCGTAAGGCTATTCGAACGACGCTGTCGGCTCACTAGCGGTGGGAATTGCACGTTGAAAGTCGTGCCCGGTTGCGAGGCGAACAGATTCGACTGTTTGCTCGGTTGCTGCTGTTGCTGCTGCTTGGAAGATCGCTGCCATGCGTTGTCCCATCTGGAAGCAAAAAGACTATTATTCCTAAAGGGCTGACCTCTGCTGAGAAGTTTTTCTGTTTTTGCTTTTCTTGCAGAGTTTGGATGAAAAGGAGTAAAAACCCTACAATCACGATTTGACATAAAACAGAAAATATGCAGAAAATTGCATGTCGTTCAAACTCAGTTAAGTGCAAGGAAACCATAAGTTATCTCCAGAGCCATGTTGATTCCTTGTACCTAGTTTTTTAAAACTCGTTACTGCTTTTTTTATTATAGAGTCTGCAATGAAATAGCATAAAGAGTTAAAAATCACTGTTTCGAGTAAAACAATAAAAATGAAAAAGATTACATATACAAACACAATTCAAGGTACGAATAACCATAAGTAATCACGACATACTTATGCTTCTTTGTACCAATTTTGTTTTTTTTTTTTCTAAACCTTTTTTTACAAACACGTTATGTAAATTACCTAATCGGCGCGTTCGTGTATTCCTCGAGACTGTGAATGGGCGGCGCGCTGCTGATTCTCTCCTCTATGTGTCTCAGCCATTGGGTCAGCGAGCGCCTATCCTGACTAGTTATCGCTGGATGGATAAGCGTGTAGCCGAGCAATTGCTGCGCCTGTTCTATGTAGAGGCCGGATTTTGAGCACTGGTTCACCAATTCCGGTATAGCGGCGAGATAGCACTGTTTGCATTCGACGTTCGACGGTCTGAGCAGCGGCAGGTGAGTGAGCAGTTGATTGATGGCCACTTCGGTGGATTCCGACAGCAGCGAATTAATGAAAGCTGAAAAATACGAATTAAAAAAAAAAGAAAAAAAAATTAAAAACTCGTTTTTTTCGGATCCAACGTTTCCGGTCCGTATTTCGGTCGTCGAGTTACCTGGATTGTTGGCATTCGATTCCTGCGTGTCGAGCTCGGAAACGGCGTGCAAGGAGTGATGAACAGCCTGGGCCAAGAATCTCGCTTGCACAGCCGGTATTCGACGCAAAAGCGCGTACAGCACGACGGTCTGCTCGCACTCGTTCCATTGTGAAAAAACACGCGTCAGTTCGATCACCTGCTCGGAGAACAGAGCACCCGGTGACCACTTCATTGTCGTCGGGTCTAATCACCGCGCTCACGAGCACGGTTTATTTGTCCGTCTGTCTGTTTTTTTATTTATTTTTTTTCTTCCTCTACGTTCGGAACGCGACGTTTTATTCGCTGCGTTGCGGCGATGGTCAATTGATAAAATGTGTGGCCCCGCCAAGTAATTCTGCAACAATGACGAAACAGTCGAAAACGTGAAGAACTCGATAGAAAGAAAAAAAAAAAAAGTAGAAAGAAAAATCCCCATGCAAGAAGAAAAAAAAAAAAATTCTCCATTGAAATTCTAAAAATAGAGCGACGATTAATTCGCATACAATGATGTAAATATAACCATTGGCGTAAAGATCTTTCGGCCTCCATTTTGTGAAGCGTTTCTGTTTACATATGGTGAGCGAATCGGATGAAAAAAAAGAACGAAACCAAAAAAAAAAAAGATAGGTACACGAAGGACGCTCGTCGCTCGAGTTTTGTTTGCGTCGGTAAACGAGTCAATTTGGATTCACGGATGCGGGGCGAAAGGGGAGAGGGGGGGGGGGGGGAGGGAAGAAAAAAAGCCACTAGAATTCACCAGACCCGACGATATCGCGAAGTTATAAATAAAGCGCCGAGAAGCTTCTCGTTTGTTGTTTTCACGATTGATTAATTTTTATTATATCTCTTCGTCGTATTTCATGAGACAATCGAGACGAAGCCGCGCATGATCGACGGTGGTTTCGGTAAGAGAAATAAATCGTAAACACAGCCGTTTCCACGTCCGCGCCGGGGAACGCCATCGAAAAGCCCGAGCTTCAAGGCGAAAACGCAGCACTCCCCAACGCAGGCGGGAGGTCATTCGCACCGCGCGCGCGAAACCTCCCGTGTACGCTATATATATATATGTGTGTATATATATATACATATATATATATATACACATGTATATACGATCCTCGGTCGAGCGGAGTGTTTTGCACGCTATCGACGGGCTGTTTTATCGAGCGAGTATCGTTGGTTTTTCACAAAAAAAAAAAACCAACAAAAAATATTTATACATATAATTTTTGAAAAATTCAACGATTAAAACGTACGTAACATAACCTCAAAAGAGTTTAACCGATAGCCGGCCTCCCACCGATAAGAATTCCGATGAGGTCAAGTTTGTTTACCCCGCGTCGTGTGTATTTATAGCTCGCCTGCCATAATCCATCGTTGGCGATGCAACGGCATCGACGGGTATGCGCGCAATTTTCGCGTCGACGATAAACACGCGAAGCCTCCGGTTAGCGTAAGGCGAATGAACGAGGGAGCATAGAAAAATCGACGATTAACATCGAAGGCCCTTTACCGCGAAGCTCAACGCTTCGAAAATTGCCCGATAAGAATCTCTTCGTACGCCCGAGTGGCCCGTCGGCGTTTCGCCTTTCGCCGTGTATGCTCGAGGGGTGTAGCGAGAGGCAGGGGGAGGGGGGGTGGGGGGAGCCAGGGGGCGGCGAGACGAGTAAACTCGCGTCCCTCGGTTATACTCCGAAACACGCCAAACAATTGATAACGAAGCATATTGTCCGCGCAACCGAGGAAATTTAATGTCTCGATCGAGGGATTTATGTAGCGTGTATACTTTTTTTTTTTTTTTTTTCAACTCCGAAAACATACGAGGGAAGCGCAACGAACTCGACACACACCGCTACGTGCTCCGTTTCGCGACTACGGCTTGAGATTCGGCCATTAAAACGAGGAACAACACAACGCCGCTTTGGCCTCTCCGGTCGGGAATCGTACGAATGTTTTTTTTTTTTTTTTTAACGCTTTGCGGATGAAAAAAAAATGTGTCATTAAAGTGTAATTACCGTTATCGTATCCGCGGCCAAGTCGTTGACGAGCGACGTACTTATCACAGTGAAACGATGCACCGTTACAGCATTTTAGCTTGGCTTCTCGGTTCGGTCGTTGATCGCCCATGCGGTTCGGCGGGCCTACGTGACCACACTGACTCGCTGCTGTTGCTCAGCCTCGGCTACGAGTACGGGCATTGGACGATACGGAAAATAACGGCCAATGGCGTTAGGCCTCCGAGCACGGTCGCCGTTTGCGCAGGTGCAGGGATGCTGCGAACGTGAGCTGCGTGCCACGATCGCAGCTCCCGCCTTTTGGGCAAAACCCCCTTACCGCCGCCCCCGCAAAATGTTGTCTCGAGCGTAGCCGTCGTACTGATAATAATCGTATGTAAACATCGGGTGTATTCGGTGGCTAAGTTATTTTCGCGTGTACAATCGGCGCCACGCAGCGGCCAATGGCGGCGTAACAGAGATAAAAATATTCCTCTACCGGTTTAACGCTCTTTCGGTTTATGGAAACCTTCGAGGTTTTCGTTATTGAGAAAATAAATGGAGAAAGAAACGGCTTCAAACTTTAAACATCGTAACGTTGTATCGTTGTACATATGCCCGATCGATATACTAAAGTTTCGTTAAGAAAACATTAAATTGACGTGGAGGGGGGAGGAGGGGGGATGAGCAGCTTCGTTGTTTCCGGCTGTAGAGAATTTCAACACATTTGGACAATGTGTACAATATTCGGCGCCAGACTCTGAAAGCTTATTGGAACATAGAGTGGAATTCTTCTAAAGTCACTAATATGGAATCGAGCGGTCGCTCGAATCGAGAGGAGAAAATTCATGAGTCAAGAGGGAGAAAAAAAATGTTTGGAAAAAATGAAAAATTTAAGTTTTCCTTAGGATTTTCTCGTGTTCGATGCAGGCGACTCGTACATCGTGGGGCTCCATAACGAGTCTCCTGATAAATAAAATCGATACGAGACGGTGACTTTTTCCATGCACATGGCCTCACAGAGGGCCACGGCCGAAAACAGGAGAAGGAAGGTCTCGTCGAGCGGTTCGTACCAGCGATGCCAGATTGTGGTAGGTCAGGCCATCCCTCGCCTATCCCACAGCGCGTCGAAACCAATCACGCACGAGGGATCCAGCGCTCACGATAGCGTGCTTCGATCGTGCGCACTTTTAATCATTTTCTTTCGGTAAATAATGCACTCGAACTGCGTAATTAAGGTTAATTCGTGTAAAAATTGTACACGCGTCATACTGCAAAGAACCGTATTGCAAAAATACAGGCAGCGCCCGTTTGAGCAGTTAGCCGATTAACGAAAACTTTCACTACTGCAATATTTCTTTCTTTACTCTGGAAGATCAGACGAAGGTTCAGGAAAGCTTAGAGCTTAGCGCTTTTCTTTAAAACTGTTTATCTCACGATTACTCCGTTCCATATGGAGAACCTACATAGAGAGTTTATAGAGGCCGTTTTAGGATTTTTTTTTCTTCGTTTAATCGTCGACGAAGAATCAAAACGGCGTATCGACGATGTTACAGTACGTGGATTGCGCCCTTTTGATACGTTGCCGTCAACGTAAAAAGGTGTTGTCATTCTAATAAATGATATTTTACAACTTTGTTCAGTTTTTCACGTCATTTCTGTCGATAATAAAAGTAGGGCTCCAGCTAAAATGCATGTAGAATATAGATAGCAATATATATATAGATTTCTCGATCACTGTGCTGAATTCCGCGTCGTAAGAAAGTCCCTGCCGCGAAAAAAAATAACGGCACGAGTAAATTTAATTGCAGAATGTCTGTCAAGGTTAGGAACAAGGATACCGCGAATGAATGAAATTTCCACAGATACAATAAAAAAAATGTGTTTATGCTAACAAATCGCAGATTACAAGGTTAAACGAACAATAACAAAGAGACCATTTTTGTTGCTTAACACATTAACGCCGACCGAGCCGACCATTGGCAGTGACTGTACAAAGTTTTTGACCTAAGAAAATATCGTCTCAACCGACGGACAATGGAGACTAGATATTCTCGCCCATTCCGTCGCTCTCGGAGATCAGAGCCCGCTCAAGAATCACTCGTCCCTCCTTGTATCGCTGATTATCGTCCGTCGCAAATTCGTAAACCCAGCCGAGTTTTGCGTCGCAGTTCTTGCAGCTCACGTCTCGAACCATGTGACGTCCAGTCAGCATCACTCTGTCCTGTACTTCGCTGAACAAAGAGAAAAATATTACTGTTATTATTAAACTTTGAAGAAAGGTAGTGCAACACTTGTAAAATGTGCATCTTCTTAACTGAATACACTTTTCTTATGTTACAAATTCTTGTAAACTTCTATATAAATTCTTTAAATTTCTTATAACTTCTTATGGATTTTGTGTGAATGTATATAATTTGATTTCGCATGTTCGTGTATAATTTCATATGAAAATCTCATGTAAACACGTACAGGTCCAGTCTGTTCTTAAATTCGTTTACTGATTCCGAATCTATAACTGCTGCTGGTAGGGCATTCCAAACCCTGACAACCCTGTTATACAGGGCGTGCTTCCAGGGATTTTTGTTAAAGGGCTTCCTCTCAAGTTTCACTCTACAGCCACTTAAGTTCTGGTTTCTGAACGGCGTAAAAAAATATGGACCTATTTATTTATTCATTATTTATTCATTATTTATTTTTTAGTTATTATTATAATTTACAGAGCACAAGTTTCCCGTTTTTAAATGTGCTTATATATAAATGTTCTTCACGCAAAAATGTATAAATTAATTTTACAGAAAGGAAGTCAACAACTCATAAAATCTGCATCATGTAGTTAACATTAAGTAGACAAGTGTTTATGGACTCTGTTTTTAAATTGGTTGATCGTTTCTGATTCACTTACTTCGGCTGGTAATGTGTTCCATGCATTCACAACTCTGTTCGATAATGCATGTTTTCATGTATGTATGTTTTCCAATAAATAGAATTAAATTTGTGACGATATAAGTCGTTATACTCCAATACGCCGGAAGTAGAATCATTGAATCAGTGATATTTGATATACATTTACAAGAGTTATGCAGTGTACGAGTCTGCTATCGGGGATACAGTGCGACGTTACAAGTGTACAGCTTATAGTCGTGTACGCAATAGTAGAGCAGACCTGGACACCTTGCGGAACATCCCAAATACCTGGACTAATATCTGTGGACTCTTTCGCCAATGGTATTAATCGAGCTACCGTGCTCATAATTTGTGAGACAAGTTATAGTCCTAAAAAGCTCATTATTTATATCTCACCGGTCGGAACGAGACGCACAAATTCATACAAGAGATCGGGACAACCCACAAATCCCATGCCGTGTGTCTTTTGTTTTGTTTGCCAGTGGCAAATCAACGGAGATTACGGCGTATAACGGGGACGCTTTGTTGCACGAGAAAAAATAAAATATTAATGCTAGTCTTTTTTTTCGCGGCAATTTCTAAGCTTCGGCGATGACCCTGAGAATATCTGCGCGACATCAAGTTTCGTCTTTGGCATGTCTTTTGGCAAATCAATGCACTGCTTTGTTTTCTGTCGTAGAATCTTAATCTCTAAGTGAACTTCGGCGAGCGAAGTTCGTGCGATGCACAAACACAGCTGTACAAGTCGATGAAAATTTAGTTTCGCGCAGATGTCTTCGGCTTCGCATTTTACCTGTAATTCAGATTGACGACTTTGTTGAAGAGAAACGCTCGACCAGTAGCTCCGGTGAATCTCGTGCTGATCAGCTGGCCTCGGTTTGTGAGGTTCGTGTCGCAGGCAGCGCACGAAAAGAGCCGCGTACCGCCTATGTGCTCCAAGAAAATAACTCCCATGTCGATGCCGACGATACGATCACTTCCGACCTCAGCAGTTCGACTACTTCGAACGGGGCGAGAGAAAAATCTTGGTTGCGTGCGTTTCTAGAACGGGACAACAACACGAACTTTGTATTTTTGTCTGCCAGACGTCATTTCTGATTTGTCTTAACGCACGAGCCGACCAGAAGCACCGACGACTCCGACGAGGGCAGCGCCGTCGCGCGCACAGCTGATCCGTCCGAACCTAAACGACCCGCCGAGCAGACGACGAACGACCTCGCTATAAAGAGAGCTTTAGGCGGTGATCGTCGTTTTGTGGGATCGTTTTTTATAGAAAAAAAGAAACTTTATATATAGGCCATTCCCTACCATTTCGACCTGGATCTAACTCTTCACATCTTGGATCAGTTCCGCGTTTTTTTGTATGACTGAATTAACATTCGAAAGCCCTCAGATTTTTTATTTTTATTTCTAAGAATGGATTATACCTATGTAAAAATCTGAAACAATTCTGAACAATGTGTAGTGTATCAAACATTTTAAGATTTGTGCCGTGGTTGGCCGGCGTTGCCTTCTATTTTTTGTAATTTTTTAAAATGAAAAACGCTGAAAGAAAAATTGGACAACAAATCGCTTGACCGTTTTTATATGCAACACTGCATTTTTGGGAATTTTTTCACATTTTTCCAGATTTTTTTTTTTTTGGCTTGGAGTTTTTATTGTTTTTATTTATAAAAAACTTCGGGGAAATTTGAAAACATGCCCAAAAATAAGAACGAGAAGCTGATTACTGGCAAAGTTACATCAAAATATGGTATCTTTATTACGCATATAAACAGTATACAATATGTTACATGTATACATGTATATAATATCTATTGTATATATATATATATATATAATATATTTATTTGTATCTGTAGTTTCATATATAATCGTGTAAATTACATTATTAAAGCTAGTCACACAGATTTTGTGCTGTAAAAATCGCAAAATTTTAGCTCCAAAAATGCCTACATCTTCATCGAAGTTAGGTCCTAGGCCACGATGCACTGTCGGCCTTTCGTACGTTACAATACGCTTTAGAGTGCCATTTCCATTTTCAAAAAGTACTTCGCGCACCAATATAAAAAACATTTCGGTGAGTCAATATCAGGAAAAATAAAGATGATTTTTTTAAACTGTAATTGGTCATTTATTTTAGTCACTATATTTCTTTTTTATCTCGTTAAGGCACATTTGAAATATGATCATTATACTGCGCTCGTGTTGACGTCAACGATAAGTTTCGGTATTTTATTTGTTTTTTTTTTTTTTTTTAACTAATTTACCCTCGAAAAAAATCTCAGCGGAAGCAGTTATTTCCGTTCGTTTTGTTTTTTTCTCGCGGCGGGAGCTTTTCAATTTTTTAATGAAAATCAAAGAGATAATCAATAGAAAAATATAAAAGATTAAAAATTCCTTTAGCCAAAATCACAGACGAGTCTCTTACTTTCCTTCGACATATGTCAAACGTGTCGCATTCTTCGTAGTCTTAAGACCTAGACATGCTAGTCGATATAAATATTATAAATATACATTTAATAATGTGTTAGTAGACTTATCTAGTTTAGACATTATACGTACTTACATACACGCCCGGTGACGTTTGTCTCACGGGCTTGAACAGCCGAGCAGTCAGTGTTAGCATTTTCATCAAGTTTCTTTTGTATTTTTTTGTTTGTTTTTTTTTTTGTTATTCGTGCAAAGGTGAAAGAAGGCTATGTAATGTGTTCACATATGTGTTATCGTACTCACGGTTACTCCATATGTATGTACGTACATGTTTTACGTATAAACAGAATATGTTTATACATTTTGATTATATCGAGTTTTGTCGACCGAGCCGTAAAGGACTTAGTATAATACTGCGCCTATTTCCTATGTACACCAAACGTTTATAGAATATATATTTATATATATATGTGGTATATATGTATATATATATATATATATATGTGTGTGTGTTGTATAGTAAAATCTGGATAAATTGCGTAATAACAAATAACGACGATAGGAATGATTGCATCGTGATTCGATCATTTCTATCATTGTCATTACAACCTTCAGTACTTCTAAAATGCCCGATCGTTTGGCTACTTCTTATTGTAACTGTCAACGTCCCTACTCGAGTCTACATTATTTCGTCTCTGTTACGAAGAAAAGAAAGAAAAAAAAAAAGAAAGCTAAACAAAATCGATTGTAAAGAAATCATCAACTATCGTTTGTTCGATCAGACAATTTTTTTTCTTTCTTTCGCGGAATTCTTCGCCCCGTTTATCTTTCTCCATTTACCTTATTTTCCTACCGATAAATAAAACGAAACATCGAAGCACCATGACGCTCCATCAGTCGTTGGCAAGCGTCGAAAACAGAAAAAAGAAAACAACTATGTACGAAACGTTTTACAATTATAAAATTCAGTCCATTCCACGGGGCTTAGCAATTAATGGACGTAACGTTCCCGAGGTATTCAATCGTCTCTTGCACATCTTATACTAATGGGTCAATGTACGCATCCTCCCCTTCGAACGAATCGAATTTTTACAAAGCCCAGGTTGCGCACTCGCCGACAAGACAAAACGCACGCCTCGCACGCCGCTCGGGTTCGGCAAACGTTTTGTCGACAAATATTTATAAAATTTTACCACCCGGTCTCACGGTGCGAGACAAATAGAAGAAAAAAAAAAACAGAGGAAACAATCGATAATTCGTGTCGCGCAGGATTACCCGTGACAAGTGATAAAATACCCGAATCGTCTGGACTACACCAACTTAAAAATCTTTTAAATAACGTCTTGCTTTGAACGGTTAATAATAGTCGATAGACTGATAGTATGAACTGCCCTGTTACCGATGGTATCCCAGCTACAGATTAATATCTAAAAAATTTAAACAAAAATCAAACGAATGTTTGCAAACGGCACCTACGTGTTTCCTACAAATTAAAAATTGACTGCAAACTTCGTCGTTCGTAAAATTTCATATGGCTCGTCATTTCAGCGGCCGATAAAACACTCTCGAGAAGTCAGTAGCTCGGCCGTTCACCTTACAAATAATAATACACAAAACGACGATAACAGATCTTGCGCTCGTACTCGTTTATCGGTACGAGAGGAAGAGTAACAAAATTCGTTTCTTATTGCAAAGACTGGTCCTGCAATAACTAGTGACAAAATGAATATTCATTTGGTGTTCTGGAGTTGGGTTCGAATCGAATATGTTTCACTTTTCGTTTCCTTTCAATCCCCGAATCCTAAAATCGGCGACGCAATCGACGCATTATTTGGTGAGTTTAGTTCGGTTGGCGGCCATCTCGGCGAGACAGGCCAGTGCTTCGAGGTCCGGCGGTGCGCACCACGCTGTGAACGACAGTCAATTGTGTTATTCCTTGTCACTCGATAAAAGATAAATAAATAAAAAGGAAACAAAATTGAGTGGCTCTATTTGGAAAGTTTTACTGACTGAACGAGGCGATTTCGTACAGTCGACTTTACGTCATTGATATGCTACGCACATGCTAAACATATTATAGGACTGTAATGCTAGGCATAAACACTTCGACATGCATGTCAATTCCGGTTGCAAACGTTAAAAAAATTAAGAAAATCGAAAATCGAAAAACAGAAAATAAATCCATGTAAAGTGCATTCTATGTTTACGGTTACTGCGCACTTATGACACGTGATCAGAACCGATAAAGAGCGTATAAATGTTGTGTAGGGCACGATGTGGAGCCACCGTTGGGCCATCGTGACACTACGTTTATGCTTTTTCGCAGACTGTAATATTTGATTTTCTTAATTCCGTGTACATTGCTAATTAAAATTCGACTGCACGCCAAAGCGTTTATGTCAATATTATAATCCTGCACGATTCGAAGCAAATCCGTAGAATATTAATCGTTCTAAATTGAAACTAAGAAATTGCCGTTCGTTAAAAAAAAGTAAATAAGGGGTTGAAAACGTCCAGCATCCCCTTAAAGGTTTCGAGAGGTTTTTGATTCCTCTTTAATTTTTTTTGCCTACCGCTAAGATGAATTACATTTTTTGTTTAATATACTTACGTTTATTTGCGTCTTGATCGTGCCCGTTTTTGGAGGCACTGGTTGCCGCAGCATTGCGAGTTATACTCTGCTTCCGCGCTTTGCGTTTCTGGCTTCCGACGAGCAGTGCTTTTTCAGCTTCCTCTTGCGGGTCGAAAATGTCATCCATCGACTTGCCCCCGATCGAGGCATAGCTTCGCTTCGCGAAATTGGAGCTCAATTTTTGAGGTATCTTCTTTTTCTTGGTACGCTGCTGTTTCTTCTTCTCTTGAAACTCCTCAAGACTGAGCGACGGTAGAGCTTCGATTTTCTTCTCCAAATTGAAGTCCCTGAAGAGGCATTTGAATTATTTTCCACCCGACATTATTTTTAGCATGAATTTCACGAGCCTCGAATATCTCCCGCGAATCCGTACAACTTACTCAGCCTTGAATCTCTTGTATGACGGCCATTCGGCGTAATCCGGACGCGCCTCGGCCCCTTCCGTTTCCGTGTCCTCCGGCTTCGATGCTTCGAGCTTACCTTCGGCACTTAAAATTTGTTCCACAAATATTGCTTTAAAGAAACTGGATAAACTTACTACAGCAAATTTCGGTAATCCAAATGTCCATAAAAAAATAAATAAAAAAATCGTGCTACATATTACTCGTGCCTATCGATAATTACCTCTCAACAAGATGCTCCAAATCGCTGCGCGAACTGTTACCTCCCTCGCTGCTCAGCGAATCAGTTTTTTCACTGACGTTTGATGAGATAGAGTTCCTTCGTTCGTTCGAACGTTCATCGACGCTGAAACAAAATATGTTGCGTATACAATAAATTAATTACAAATAGACGAAAGAATGGCAATGAACGTAAGAGACTCACGTATTGAGACCGACAAGTCTCCGTCGTTTAGTCTGCTGACCCGTCGAGCCGACATTCCGCTGTTGCTCGGCCATTAATTGCTGATATCGCAGCCCTTTGCAGCTCCTTTCACCTCGAAAATTGTTTTCCTCGGGCAACCCATTGCCGTCCAGATAAACGTTAGTGTTGATTTTATCGTCCTCCTCGTTCTGTCAAATAAAAAAAAATGTATTTAT
Source organism: Amblyjoppa fuscipennis (assembly GCA_963575735.1). NCBI lineage: Eukaryota > Metazoa > Arthropoda > Insecta > Hymenoptera > Ichneumonidae > Amblyjoppa > Amblyjoppa fuscipennis. The sequence continues at coordinate 23,404,732 of OY754491.1, read as the reverse complement.
TTATTTTCTCAAATTCCACCCGTCCGCCATGAAAATTCGTAAAAAATATTATTCAAAATTATTACGTAACATTTTTGAGGAGCAAAATTTTGCATTACCAAGTGATGCTGTTCGTTGTTGTTGGACTCGGTGTTGACGGATTTCTGTTCGCAGAACAAGTCAACTTTGCATTTTCTTTTCTGCTCGATATCTATTGGAAGTTCGGTGTATTGTTTGTTGGGAGTTTTTGGATCTGATGCGTCGTCGTTGATGTCGAGCGAGCCGTTGCCGATCATCGATTCCGCAGCTGACTTTCCGTGGGCTTTTTGAGGCGTGAAGAGAGAACTGAGACCGCCGATTTGCGACTCGTCGGCCAACTTTCCCGGTTGTATAGAGCCATCCTCGTTCCTCGCGACCGCTTTCGTACAATTGGAAGACTGATAATCGGAATTGACGTTGTCGGAATATTGATCGTTGGTACCAACGTCCGGCTTCTTGTTGGTCGGTCTCGTTGTTAGCGTGCGAAGCGGCGGAGCCGGCAGTTTGTACCACTTGAAGTCCGGATTGGCGTTCAGGAATGCATCCTTGTACTGAAAAATGACAAAGGAAATCAAATCATTGGCAAGAATTATTTTTAAAAATTAACAATTTCAAATTTCAATCATTTCAAATTTCAATAATTTCAAATTTCAATAATTTCAAATTTCAATCATATCAAATTTCAATCATTTCAATAATTTCAAATTTCAATATTTTTGAAAATCATTCTTGTTTTTATCGAATCTGCAGACTGAATGATTGAGATTGGTTTTTTTTACCTCCTGCGCCAAAGTGGTATAGGCACATTTTTGTTCCGGGTGAAGAGTGGCCCACCATTCCCCGAGAACTCTGGTGACCGCACGATTTTCCAAATGAGGAAATTCTTTTCTCACCGAGCTACGATGCCTTTTGCAGAATATCAGAAATGCGTTCATTGGCCGCCGCGCATGATGAGCGGGTTCCCGCAGATCCCGGGACTCCTGCGAATAAAAATCATTTACCCATTAGTTTCGTCGTTCAATTTTGCATTTTACAATCTTCTCAGACATTCCCGAATTACAAAAAATATTTTTTTTACGAAACGACGATTCGTCAAAAATTACTTCGCCAATTACTCGTAAAACCTTCTTTTCCAGCAAGTATTTTTATAAATTTTTTACTTTCTTTTAAATTACAAGGCATGCACGGGGAGATTCTCTAACGTTCATAAAAGTTGCAAACAATATTGGAATGATTGTATAAATTACACGGAGGTTGGCGGTCGGATATTAAACTTGGAATGTATTTCGTCATTGTCCGGGCGAAGCCTTAAAAATGTTACCCTTTCAGATTCACCCACAGTCCGCTACGACCCGTTGCAACATTTGTCATCCGCTCTAGCGATAATACTTAGATTACAATTTGACCAGTACAATTTGACCACCACAATTTGACCAGCACAGTTTGACCAGTACAATTTGTAAATAAATTGCTCTGGTATATTGATCGATTTTTCTACATGAAAAACAATAAACATTTAGAATGCATGGTGGAATGCTTTAACATTTATAAAAAAAGGAAGCGATTTAGAAACGATTCTATACACGACACGGAGTTTGGCGGTCGGATATTAGTCGGAATGGATTTCCGTATTATCTATTACCCTTTCAAATTCACCCGCACTCCGCAATGACTCTGTACAATATTTTTCATCCACTCTAAGTGATAAAACCTCGATCACGATTTGAACAGTAATAAAAAATATCTTTGTCACATAAGAAACCAGTGACAGAGCAGTGGTGTATCCTCACTGATAATTGTTCATGGAAAAATTACTGACCCTGGACAACAATGATATAACTAAGCTATATCTATACTAATTATAGAAAAATATTTTACACAGTCATTGGTGATATACTCGAATTTCCATCCGAAAGATATTTAAAGAAAAAAAAAACAATGACAGTGCAAAAAACAATTAATAAAATAATAACAGTTCGCTACAATTCTGTGCAATATTTTTCATTCATTCTGAGCAATAATATCTCCATTACGATTTGAAAAGTAATAAAAATAACTTTGTCATATACGAAATCATTGGCAGAACCGTGGCGTATCCTTGCGGATAATTACCCTTGAAAAAATTACAGTCCTCGGCCAATAATTATGTATATAAATGCAGTATATCTACACTAATGATAGCAAAATATTTTATTTTGTCACGGTTGACATACTCGAATTTTTATTCGAAGCACATCGAAAGAAAAAAAATAATATTGCAGAAAATAATATGAACCTCGAGACCAAATTTTTGCATCAAAAATATGACCAAACAGCTCTCTAGTATCTTATGAATATTTCATAATCGCATCCAGTGGTAATTTTTGTTTACTAAAATCATCTGAGTCATTGTTTTGGCTGAGCGATAATACCCAAATTGTATATCAAAAGATGAAAAACAATATCGCTGCAAAAAAAAAAAAATATCAATCTGAAAAGCAAAATATTTGCATAAAAATATGACTGAGCAGCTCATTAATATCCTATGAATGTTTCGTAATCGCATCTAGCGGTAATTTTTAAGTGTCAGGATCGTTCGTGTCACCATTTGGCCTAAGTGACGATACCTAGATACATAAATTTAAAAAATAAAAAAATCTTTGCAGGAAAAATCAACGCCAGCCATGTTGAGACTGATATCTGCCAATGGAAAAACCGCTGACCTTGGCAAAGAATTATATATATAATTGCGCAATAAATCTGCACCAATAATGGAAAAGTATTTTCCCTCTGTGACGCACGATGTTCAAAAATCTCTGTTATCCTAAGTTTAGCGGAGAAAAAAAAAACACATCCATGCAGAAAAAATGTAAGAGAAATATCGAAACAAAGATATTCGCAATAAAAGTATTTCCTACAAATCTTTCAATATCAAATGCACAATTTAATTGTCGCATCGAGCGTCGATTGAAAAAGACGTTTAAGCAAATTAACGTTGCAAAACATTCGTCGAAAAAAAAAAATATTCGTGAATATTCTGTATAAAATCTCGGACCATCGAGAACTAAAGAAAACTCCAAGAGAAAATTCCACTCAAATGACGATCGCAGTTTTGTCTTAAAAAATTGTAAATAATTGCAACAAACAAGCATATGCTATCGAGCGGCGGTTCGGTGAAAAATCACGCGCACACTCGAAGCTCTCAGCCCGCACGTTCGTGTATTGCAACAAGTTGCACAAGTTAGCATTCCGAGAATTATTATCGGCAATGATCGGTCCGAGTTTTCATTTTAACGACGCCTTTGCTTTACAGTTGATTGATTGCGCTCCGAATTGGCAAGTAAAACGGAACTCGCCAGACGGAACTCGCCAGACGGAACTCGCCAGACGCAACGATTCGTGTGGGAAAACGAGAACAAAGATAGACATGACACTTCGCAATCGGCCGAGTGACAGCTGCTCTCGAATGTAAATACTGTCAGATGCGAACGGTCGAGCCGACTTCCCCCGGTTTCGCAAAGTTCTTCATATACCATAATGATTCGTCGTCGAATCGAAAGACGTCCGCTCGTCGTCCAAGCCTCGGACTCGCACTTTCGTCGCTCCCAATGTCGTTCCGCAGTCAAATATTTCGCTGTGTCTCGAATCTCTCAAGGTTGAACAGTCGCGTATGTGTTAGCTCGGGTTTTTTTGCTCGGTCCGCCGCGAACGTCACACGAAGCACGTACACTCCGACGTGATTTTTCTAACACAAAGTTGTCGCCGCGACAGCGCTCGTCGCGACTCCCGATAACGAGAATAACGAAGCAGCCTCTTTGATGTATCGTCGGCGTGCCGAATTCTCTGTCGTTTAATATCAAAAGCATGAACAAAACTTCGCAACAATTTCGCACTACTCACCTTCTGCTGGTGTTCGCTGGCAGCCATTTCTGATTTCACTCACAATTCACTCAGCGGCGCATAATAAAAGATAAAGCTTCGCGGCACTGCGGCTCGTTTCTCTCTTCTCTCTTTTTTTTTTTTTTTCTTCTTCCGTCTCTTCTCGCTCTCTATTTCTCGTTCTATCGCACTCTTTCCCCTCGTCGCGTACGTCCGCTTCTCGCGTGCTTCTCTTCGGACAATGTTTTGGTTTCAATTCCGCACTTGCTGCTCGCACAGGCGAGAGAGAGGGGGGGGGGGAGAGAGAGAGAGAGAAAGAGAGCAAAAAGTTGAGGAATTAATAAAAAGATCTTTGCTACCAGCTGCTGTTAGGCTCGTTCCGATCGGACGAAATTAATATTCTTTATATTTTTGTTTTACTTGTTATTTATTTTTTTTTTTTCTATACTTTTGTTTGATACGACGTTTCCTTCCTGTTAGCCTCGTCCTCTGTGTTGCCAAGCACGGACACTAAACGTACCGTTTGTTCGGCACGACGTTTATAGAGCAAACGTCAGACGTTTACTGCAAACGTCACTCGCCTCATTGGACTGATCACGCATCAATTTCCCTGCTAATTATTCACACGTGACTGAGACGCTTTATGATCCAACTATCGGAATCACTCTATTCTCTACTATCCGTTTTGCGATAATAATTCTCCTAGGGATTATCGTTTTTCACGAGAATAAACAATTCGTGTTGTCACTTAGTCATCACTTATTTTTTTGTTTTCTTTTTTAGTGTAGTGTATCATCGTTTCAAGTTCCGCGCGTTCCTAAGTTACAGTAATGCCAATGCACATTTGTTATGTGCATCCTCGTTGGATATCACGAATTACCGAGGGCGGCGCTGTTCCCAAGTAGCAAAAAGACATCTGATACGAAAAAGTCATCCGAATGGGTTACTTATGTCCGCCCGAATGGTAACTTTAAGCTATCCTACGTCCAAAAGTTAACTTTTGGACATAGGATGCCTTATAGTTACCATTCGCACGGACATAAGTAATCCATTCGGATGACTTTTTCGTACCAGATGTCTTTTAACTACTTGGGTTAGCCCGACAACAATGGCTGGTATCGTAGGTCGGCATTTATGTATACATGTATACACGATATTATATTATGAATTTCCGTGTGTTCCTTAATTCATCCGTTCTGTCGCTAAGTACGTTTGAGACAAATTCCAAATACATTCGAGACGTATCACATACGTTCCTTTATTCACTTTCCTGGGTTCCTTAATTCACACGTTTTTGTCCCTGGCGGCATTTCAGATAGATTTTTGCGAAAACATTTTTTAAATGTTGGTAAAGTGACTTCCGGTTCGAAAATTTAACGTCCGATTGGAAAATGAGATTTGCCTAACGGAAGTGATGTTACAGATAAAACTTATATAATTATTAATATCCGATGAATATTTCGTAATTGCATCCAGTGGTCATTTTTAATTACGAGGATCATTTGAGTCATCGGTTGGGCTAAGCCGCAATATACGTTTGTGATATCTATAGGAAGTCCCGATGACCACCTAGCTATATAGCAAGATAACTAACAAATTCAATAACTCTAAAAGGCAGAAATGAACAAATAATTTACGATGACGTGAAAAACGCATTCAATACACTTTTTTCGATTCGTACTTGCTATACAATAAACACCAAAATCAGTCTCGCGTAGAATATCTCATTATTACAAGCCTAAAATGATTGTAAATTGAATAATTATTTTCAGAACACCATTCGCCACGAAATGTTTTAATTAGGCTACCAATCACCACCAAACGACTACGAATCGAATGGTATAAATTACAAAGTTTTCGACTAATTGATTACAACTTAATTAAAAGTTGTATGATTCATTTGATAGAATCGGTGCGCTTGTTGGTAGCAGTGTCATTACTTAAATGACCGGTAGTTTTGCCGGTAACTTTACTGGTAAAAAGAGCCGCGAACGTTATTAACCGGTAAATTCACGACACTACTCTCACCTCCGGCTTTCCGTACAAAACATACATTGCGACGAAGATGGCCGCGAGTGTTAGCCGCGTTTTTCGCAAAGAATTGCAAGATGCGATATTGGAGAGTAAAGTTTTGGTCGTCGGGGCCGGAGGGATCGGCTGCGAGATCCTCAAGAATCTCGTGATGACCGGCTTCAAGGATATCGAAATCGTGAGTCAACTGTTCGCGCAAATAGTTCCGAACCCCACGAGGGCTAACCGGAGCGACATACTTACCATCGTAAACGCTCTACCGACGCATGCTTCCCGGTGTCAAAATAACAAATAAATCGCCCAACAAACGGAAACACTCTTCGTCGTCGGTTGTGTCGACGCTGTCGCTAATTTTTGTTTCTCTCCACTTTGCAGATCGATCTCGATACCATAGACGTGAGCAACTTGAACAGACAGTTTTTATTCCAAAAACAACACGTCGGCAAGTCGAAGTCTGCCGTCGCGCGTGAGACGGCGTTGACTTTCAATCCGGATTGCAAAATTGTCTCGTATCACGACAGTATAACGTCGTAAGTCGAATCGCGAATTTTACGCAAAAATATCGACCGTCTACGACAAATTTTATTCCAAGACTAATTCCAAGATTAATTTTTCAGACCCGACTATGGACTCTCGTTCTTCAAGAAATTCACTCTCGTCATGAACGCCCTTGACAACAGGGCGGCAAGAAATCATGTCAATCGCATGTGTCTCGCCGCCGACGTGCCGCTCGTCGAGTCCGGAACCGCGGGTTACGAGGGTCAGGTCGAGCTCATAAAGAAGGGCCTGAGCCAGTGTTACGAGTGCACGCCCAAAGCTGCCCAGAAGACCTTTCCTGGTTGTACGATACGCAACACTCCCAGCGAGCCTATACATTGCATAGTCTGGTCCAAACATCTGTTCAAGTGAGCGACTCGCTTTGACGATGAATTTTTAATTTTTTTTAATTTTCGAAAAATGCACATTTGTAAGGCAACATTGATTTCTTACCTTTGTTATAAACTCGGAATCGATAAAACAGTTTAAGAACATGTTCACGTTAAGATATAGTGCACATTTATTCAGTTAGATGCAGATTTTTGTAAGTTGTAAATGGACTTTTTGTAAATTTAAGTAATGATAATAATAATAATTATTATTTGCAGTCAGCTGTTTGGCGAAGAGGATCCCGATCAGGACGTTTCCCCCGACACAGAGGATCCGGAAGCTGCGGGTAAATATCAAACGATATTACTCTATCAAAATAAAATTAATGATTGATTGGAATAAAATTTAATCTAATCTGTCTGGACAAAAAACTTCATATGAAAATGATCATTATTTATCATTCACGGGACTAGCGCTTTTACAAAGAAAATACAGATAAAAGAATGAAAATTTATTAAGTATTGGAACAAATCCCGCAAGTACCATAGCAACACGAACGTAGCAATTTAGAGTAGATTTTACTTAAAACTAATACTGGATCAATACAGAGTCAGCAAAGTTACTAATTTTCCAAACTAAGAATTCAGAGAATTCTTGTATGCCAGTAAAATGTATTCCATATAAAAGATAGAAAATTGAAAAAAAGATCGTTTAATAACATTTTTAGGAAAAAGAAATTTGGGAAAAGGAATTAATTACCATTAACTATTCGTAGTGAAAGATCTGAGTAGAAAGTGAATTCGTATACGCCGAAATTGGCAAACAAGTGGGATAAATTGACCCTGTTTGCAACGCTGGTCGACCGTGTACTGGGTCAATGACTCTACGAGACTAACAGGTTTTCGGAGTTCTGAAGAAGTTTCCATGATTGTTGTTATTATATCTTAAATATCATTGTTTAAATAAAATAAATATATGTTCCTTATTTTTTTACAGACACAGCTGGTGAAGGAGCTTTGAACTCGGAGTCGAACGACAAAGGAAACGTGAAGCGCGCCTCGACGAGGCTGTGGGCTCAGTCCTGTGGCTACGACCCCGAAAAATTGTTCACAAAACTATTCCACGACGACATCAAGTACCTTCTAAGTATGGATAATTTGTGGAAGAAGAGGCGACCGCCGACACCTCTGGAGTGGAAAAATCTACCGGACGAAGGTTCGCTTCATCTTAAATGAAAATTTTAACTCGAATAACGATTCGACGTTACTATTTTTGATAACGTGTTGTTCGTCGATTCAGTCGCGAGTTGCAGCAAAGATCGTACGGACGAGTACGGTCTCAAGGATCAGCAGAGATGGAGCGTCGCGAAATGCGGCGAAGTGTTCGCCGAGGCGTTGAGGAGCTTAAAAAAATCATTGGAGGATCTTCAAGCGAAATCGCCGGGCGATCATCTCGTCTGGGACAAGGATGATCAAAGCGCCATGGACTTCGTTGCATCGTGCGCCAACATCAGGGCTCATATCTTCGGAATACCGCAGAAAACTCGTTTCGATATAAAGTGTGAGTTAAAATTAGACACGATCTCCCTTGACTTTTCATATATATTCTTTTATAAACATTTTTTAATGCACTTTTTTTATTTTTATTTATTTATCAACGGATAATGCCCTTTTACATATTTAGATAGTCATTAAATTTGAAACATTCAATATAAGTATAATTAAATTCACATATATAAGTATTTATATTATCTTATATTATATTTTTTTATAAATATTTACGTAATTAATGGAATTTGTTCTGACTTGTACAGCAATGGCGGGCAACATAATACCAGCGATAGCGACGACAAACGCTATAATAGCCGGAGTAGTTATACTTCACGCTCTCCGTATACTGGAGAACGATCTCAAAGCTTGCAGATCCGTTTACCTGAGATTGAAAATGAATCACCGTAATCAGTTGCTGGTACCGGAGAAATACGTTAATCCGCCGAATCCGAAGTGTTACGTTTGCGCCCCGACACCGCAGGCCGTTCTCGCGGTCGACACGACGAAAATGACAATAGCGGAGCTCGACGACACAGTACTGAAGGGCAGATTGAACATGATCGCGCCGGACGTTATGATAGACGGAAAGGGCGTCGTTCTCATAAGCAGCGAGGAAGGCGAGACCGAGGCTAACAATGGAAAGATCCTCGAGGAATTGGGCGTCAAGGACGGTACGATTCTCAAGGTCGACGACTTCCAACAAAATTACTCGCTTACGGTGACCGTCGTGCACCGCGACAGGCCCGATGCGAGGGACAACAGTCCAGATTTTCTTGTCGTCGCCGACGAACAGGATCTCAAGCCCAAGGAAGAAGAGATGGACGACAAGAAACCGTCCACTTCTAACGGTCAGGTACGTTATCTATTTTTATTTTTAGTTCCTCGTGGTGAAAGCTGTTTTCGTAAAAAACAAAAATGAGATTTCAGTGTTGGAGTACTTGAAATAGTCTGAAACGTCGGGAAATGTGATTTTTACTTGGCGTCCGAATGTACGTGTGTGTGTGTGATAGATTTGCATAGTTTTTAAACGACTGTTACTCGGAAACGGTTTGAGATAGCCAGTTGAAATTTGGTACACTAGTAGATCGGTCACGTCTCTTCATTCGGTTCAATCTTTGTGAAGATCGAAGCCGAATTGGCAATTTTACGGAGTTTTGAATTTTTTCGAAAAATGTCTGATATCTCCAAATTCCGTAGATCTTGAGCTATCGTCCTAAAACTGCATACGAATTTAATATTTTGTTCAAAGACCTTTGGTATTGAATTTTACCGTAATCTATCCAAACGGTCAGGTTATTATTATTTTTTAACCGTGGTGTCCAGCGGTCTTTGAAGTCCGCAAACTGTCCTTGAATTTAGCCTGTCCTTGAAAAAGTATTGAAATGTCCTTGGATTTCACCTAATGGCCTTGAATTTCTTATTTACCGGTCAATTCGAGCTCGTTTCAAAATGTATGTTACCAGCGAGCATCCTAAAAAAATGTGTATCTCAGTTTCGCCGAGACACAAATATACAACCGCGTATACTGAGTAGGTTTTTTTTCCGAACCGATACCAGCCTGAACGAAAACGCTTGTCGCACTAAATGTTATTTCGTACGAAATTGTCCTGGAATGTCCTTGAATATTGTACGAACTTTTTACCGGACACCACGTTAACCGTGGTCGTTATTAAACTAAAACGTCGTGTAACTCATTCAACATTAATTTCTCTGTCTTATCAGGCAAACGATGTCGACGACGACGACGCTGTGATAATCGTCGAGACCGAGTCTTCTCCACAGGCCGCGGAGCCCGCGGAACCCTCGGCGAAAAAGAGAAAAACAAAATCTCCCGTTGTCGAGGATCCTTCGCCGAAGAAGCGAAGAGTCACGACGACCGTCTCGAGCGACGACGACGTCTGCATCGTGGAAAACAACTCGGACGTGCAGATAGTCTCCGGCCCGGCAGCGCACGTCGCGGACAAAAACCCATCGGCGAAGAGAGCTCGACAAAGTGCCGACGACGATTGCCAAATCGTTTTCGACGACGGCGACTCCGACAACGCTTCGCCCACGAAGAAAGTTAGGCAGCCTACAAATTGACAACTTTCGGGGAGAAGAGCGTCCGTTTTTTTTTCTATCTCAACTATCTCATCAGTGCTGTCGTGGGGAAAAAAGAGGCAAACTCGTCTCTACAATTTCACACGGTTATCCGGATATCTATTGCGAGGACCAATAAGGCACGTTTGTCAAGGCTCAAAGCACGGGTGATCGACGGTCGAATAAAACTCGGCTGTACATAGAGTTCAAGTTAACGTATTTAACGATGCGGTATTCAACGGTGTAAAAGATAAGATTGTCGATTGAAACACAGTCATGAAAAATATCATTTAATACAAAACAATCATCTTATACGCGATCGAATTTTTTAATTTTGAAGCTCCACCCTTTATATATATATATATATATATATATTTTTTTTCATATTTCTCATTACAATGTTGCGGCGCAAAAAATTACGAAATACGCAATTTTCGAGTTTCCAATGTCAACGTCAGCTGCCGGTTTCTTGCGTGACAGCGCAGTTCAAATAATCTTCGTGTCCGTAATCAAACATTTCAAAGTCTATTCTGTATCTCTCGTACAATCGGAGCACACTGTCTCGTGGCAGAGACGCAAAGTATTCGCAGGTTCTCGCAAAGTCGGTCGAGCCGCCGCGAGAACCTTGCAATTTTGGCAAATAAGTTCGATTCACGTCCAGTCCGAGCTTCGAGAAAATGTAATTCACATCACTGAGCGTATAGTTGTCCAATTTTAGTACGTAGTCAAATTTCGCCGCGCATAGCGAGCAGTGCTCGTTGTACCTGTACCAGTGAACGTCGTCGTTTTCCGGTCGCTCCCTCAGCAGCCACTCGACGAACTCAGCGAACGTCGGAATTAATTTCAAGCTAAAAAAAAATAAGAAGAAAATTGTCGAACGCGTCGCGATTTATTATCGGGAATCGGTCGGGCGTACCGGCGATGCACGTTGAAGATGCGCTGCAATCCATTTCCGCCGGTTTCGTTGGAACGAAACAGTTCCGGTCTCGTCAGGTGGAATATCCGAGGCGCGTACATCCAAGCCTGCGCCGTATATCGTGAGTTATCCTCTATCCTGTCTCTGCCAATAGCATCGCATTATTTCTCGGTATAACATTCTTCATACGTGATGATTCGGCGACCTGACGTTTAGAGACTCAACGAACCGGAAAAGTAAACTCGGCAAAATGATGTGGTTCCAAAAATTAGGTATAAAATTTAATGTACTGGTACTGGAAGTTTCTATGCATAACCCGACATATTAAATTTTATGTATAATTATGATAAAAAATTAACGTACAGTATATTAAATACTTCAGTTTTAATCATTTACTTAAATTTTACTGTGAAAGTACTTTAATTCGAATAATGTACTTTAATTTCACTCTACTATTCCATCAATTTTTCATGACAATTGTACATTAAATTTAATGTACCAGTTTATGCATAAAACCTTCCAGTCCGGTACATTACATTTACCATTTTTTTTGACACTATAGGAATCAAAAAAATGATTCACTTGTAAAATTTTATTCTCCGAGCGAAGTTTGTGCGATGCAAAGCGCAGATCGTTCTTATTTGATGAAATTAAGTCGCCTGCAAGTATCGTCAGAGTTATATCATTTTACAAATCACCTGTAAGACGATACCAGTCGCTCGAACGGATGTCTCACCACGACGAACTTGAACACACTCTCATCGTCGATTATCCTTTCCAACTGTTCGTCAGTTTGCGGCGCCAAGAAATTTATTTCCCTGACGAAAAATTCAAAAGCTCGTTGAAACATCGGCAACTCGCCGCTGTCGAATCGACTTTACCTGTAATAATTTCGCGCGACTCTTCGACCTCTCAGATCTCCGAAAAATTTCGTAAAGCTCGTCGAACCGACCTTTCTGATCCAGCAATAAAGAGCTCGGTTCTTAGGACTGTACAAGAAATGATTTCTAGTAAATTCCTCCGTTTTATTGTACCTCTCGCAAGTTCGGTCGATTCGTCGAAGATCTCGTTCTACTTCCTAAACGAAGAGTCGATTAATACCGAGTAATTTATCGCGTTACTTAATTTTTTTAAATGTGATTTTTCGATATTTTGGAACATTCTGAATATGATTACATTAATATCTCGAAAACATTTTTTTTTCACCGAAACAAGAAAATTAAACATTTATGGATTTTCTTAGAAAGGATTTTACCTTCTCGTTAACTGCAGTGCCAAGATCCAAGTCCTCCAATCGCACTACAGCATCTTCTTCGAAGCTAAAAGCCACGCTATTTTCGCTGTTGTTCCTTACGTAATTAAAAAGCAGACCGTCGGTGGAATGTACGGATAAGTTTGCATTTTCAATAACGGAACTGTATTTTCTGACGACGACGAGAACCGAGCAAAGTGCGATGTATGCAGCAACAGCGAGAAAATATTTAACGAGCCTAATCGTGGAAGTCATGCTCGAAGGACTGATCGCCGGAGAGTCGGTTGAAAATTGTCATCTCGCGCTAAGATAAAAAAAGCCTACATCCGTCCTCGATTTCCTTGCGGGGGTGTTGAGATAATGAAACTATCGCAATGTAACTATGATCGAGCGTCATTTATTGTTTGTTTTATACCAAACGGTACGATCTAAACGAATTCATAATCACGCCTTTATATATAATACCGAAGAGTATGTATATATAAAATCGTACGACAAACAATTTTTTGTTGTTGTTAATTTTATTATCTAAATGCCGAGCGCTCCGTCGCCATTTGCCCTTCAATTTTAGTACTTTTTTTTCACAATTTCTTTTTATCTCAAGAAATTCAATTGATCTAAATTCCGGCAGTGGATCGCCTATCGGAACGACGAACTACGTGTAATTCCCATAATTCTTTTTTGTTTTTTTCTCGTTATTACTTGATTCGATCATTATCGTTAATTCTTCACCTCGATCGTCCAGTTATGTAAAAAAGTAGTATGTACTGAGTCGTATTGCAATATAGCGTCATGAAAATATTATGTAGGTCTAAAACCGTTCGAGGGTAAAAAGTGCTTACAAATATAAAAGGGTCGAGGGGGAGGGGTGGGCGATGTAGGCTCGTTGCGATTATCGGCAACGAGTCCGTGACAAATTTCATATTTTTCTTGTTCTCTCGGACTCGCGCGAGAGACGAAGCAGCGGCAACCAGCAACGATGAAATATCATAATTAATTTCGCTGAACGCGGGCTCTCGATAGCGGATTGTCGTTTTTTTTTTTTATCCGACGAATCTTCCGTCTCAGCGGAAAAAAAAATTTCTTCCGTTTCTACACTGGTGTATAAGACCAGCCAAGCGACGCTTCTAAAGATATCGGATCTCGTCAACGACGCAAAGTTCGTACGTGTGTGTTATTCGCCGCGCGCGTGCTCGAAGAAATTAATAAATTATCCTAATTAGCGATCGATCAGCAGTCGTTCGGGGCGAGACGAGGATGGTTCTCGGTCCTTCCTTCACCTGCGATCGCGATAGCGGTGGTGATGATCACGGGAAGATCTGTGCTCGCTGTGACGACTGTGACGACTGGCCGTTCGCCACAAAAATTCATCGACGCTGCGCTCGTAGCTCCGCTTATCGAGGGCCGACGACGCCGAGCTGTAGTCCGGAGGCAGAGGCAAGCCGTCGTAGTACCGAGGCGGTGGCGGTGGCGGTGGCAGCGAGTCGTAAGGATGCGGAGCTGCGTACGGTGGAAGCGGGGGCAATTGGTGCTGCATTGTTCTCATGTAGTCGGCAACGTAAGCCTCCGCTGCTGCCGCTACGCCGAGGCTGGAACTTCCACCGTATCCTCTGTAAAGGACATTAAAATTTATTTTCTTTGTAATTATTTATTTCTTTGTCATTATTTACTCGTCGTGCACGCAATTCGGAAAGTTTTATCACGACGGTGGAAAATAATTCGGCACGGAATTGTTTATTAAGCTTTCAGGCACCGGGGACTTTTTGCCAATCGCAAAGGATCATGCTTTCTTTTACGGTAGTACTTGCGATACAGTCTCGCCAATCTTGAGTTTTAGAGAACATTTCGAACACTTCTCGATGGGATAAAAATCTGAAAGAAATCAAATGTACGGGAGGTACTGCAAAGATCGTTTTCATGAAATAATAATTGCAATTTGTTATTAACGAATTGAAGATAAAAATCATTATTTAACAAATTATCCGGCAACTAAACTATTTTGCTTCACAAAAATAATACGCTTATTTTTATGAATACGTATGAATTTTTTCAGAATTTTTTGTAATCTTTGAAAATTGCTTTTTTCGCAGCTTGAACATAGAAAAACGCGATTTTCAAAGATTACAAAAAATTCTGAAAAAATTCATACGTATTCATAAAAATAAACGAATCATTTTTCTAGAATAAAATAGTTAAGTTGCCGGGTAATTTGTTGAATAATGATTTTTATCTTAAATTCGTTAATAAAAAATGGCAATTATTATTTCACAAAAACAATCTTTGCAGCACCTCCCATACACTTGATTTTTTTCAGATTTTTATCCCATTGAGAAGTGTTCGAAATTTTCTCTGAAACTCACGTTCAGCGAGACTGTACCGCAAGTACTGTCGTAACCACAAAAACGATACGGATATTCGTAATAAATGTTTTTCTACGGTATCAAAAAAACTGCACTTCAAGGTACGTCTGTGCATTTTTTAAAGATTTTTGTTAGAGTTAACTTGTTATTCGAATCGGTCAAAAGTTGCGTCTTGGCAAATTCTAGGTTTTCGCTGAGCGAGATCTGGAATTCGCACCATTTGCTAAGACGCAACCTTCGAACGATTCTAATAACAAGTTGATTAATTTTCATGCCCTCAAGAAAATGGTAAATTAAGAGTAAATGAATTTTGTTTTGAATTCATACTTCGAGTAAGGCGAATCTCCCCGATTGAACCAAGTCGGATAGCGATGATGATGATGGGGATCCCTCGGTCCTCTGTGATCCCCCGCGGGTATGTGTCCACCTCTGGCGAGCGAGGCCAAACGCGACCTCGAGGTGAGGAAGAGCCTGCGGCCTCCTCTGCCGCCGCCGCGCGTGCGCAAAAATCTCGACGCGCCGATGGGCGGTCTGATGCTCCGGGATCTTCGAGCCGCCCGATCTTTCGTTATGTTCTTCGACGCGTCCTTCGACTTTCTCAGAATCGGTGTCATCTCGATCCCTGTAAAACAAACAGAGCAACGTCGACAGAGTTTTAGGATCGAACATGAAATCAATTCTCTTCAATGTTTTTCGTTTTGTACCTTCGTCCTCGGGAAAGAGCCTGCAGAGCTCCTCGGCGACCCGAGGCTCGATTTCTTGTCCGTCACGGCCGATCTTTACTTGTTTACCGTCGTTCCAAGGATTGTAAAGATGCAGCGTCGACGTGAACGGCAAATCCTTTCTGCATATCCAGTCCAGCTTGAAAACACCGCCCAGTGCCTTCGCCGACAATCCCGGCGGTAAAACCTGTTGAGAATTTGAATTTTGGTTCATTAATCGTCGGATTTTTCTTAGCTGTTTATTGTTAATCATTTTTAATTTTTTATTCTTTATTCTATTTTATTTATATAGACGGGCAAAAGCGAGTAAGGACGATTGCATCGTTCGTCGAACCAACTTACCCACGATATAGGCGCGCCGTCCCTCCTCGAGCCACCGCACAGTCTCGCGAATCCCGCAAACTTTCCTGACTCCTTCACCGAGAAGATTAGCAACACGTTTCTCGACTCGCAGTAAGCCTGATTGAGATTGGCCTCGTTCTGCGGCAGCGTGCTCCAAACTCCCTTGGCTTTCGACAGCGTCACGTTCTCCGCGTTGTTCGACTTGATGATGAAAAATCTGCCGGTATATACTTTAAAAACGAGTTTCGATCGATTCGCGACGATAATAAATCGATCCAGAGGATCGAACGATTTTTTGTTAATCTTCAGATCTGCCTCACGACAAAAATGCTCGATGATTATTCTTTTTTTAGTTTTTAATCTTTAGTTCACGCTGTCAGACATGGTGGCCACAAAAAACTGTGGAAAGAAATCCCTGACTGTCCCCTGACGAAATTGCAATTGAATCTCTCGCGAACATTCCGACTAATACAATATGTTTAAAGATAATGAAAAATGGTGTTTACATCTATGGTCGATGACAGAACATGTTTTTACGTAAATGTATTTCGCTTTTGGACATTTTGTGTAAATACATTAAGGGTCGAATTTTATGTAAACAGTTTTCCTTACGCTCAACATTTATTATCAAACACGGCCAACATTATTAAGTAGGAAAATACACTAAAAGTTCCGATACTGGATATAAAAATCTTGTTATTGCCGGTTGTACTAAATACTCTTCACTTATCACCACGAATTCGGTAAAACGACTAATAAAACCTTTGTAAGACAAACGTTGTTCCCAATACTCTCCCTTATCGATTGAACGTAAAAAAATGCAGTCAAACTAAATTTACACAATGGCGAGCTAAAAAAAAAAAAAAAACGCGACAATTTTTGTTTTCTGGCTGGCCATTGCGTGTATTTCTTTATTTTTATTTTTTTCGTTTTGGTCCATAGAGGAGGGTATGGGAAACAACTTTTGTCTTACAGTAACAAAAGCTAAATTCTATTTTACATATATTATTAAATAAGTGAAAAGTACTTGTTTAGTACAAACGGCAATAACGAGATTGTTATAAATAACATCAGCTTTTTTAAAATGTATTTTCCTACTTAATACTGTTGACATACATGCCCACCATATAGAAACATGTTTACATTTAGTTTTAGCATTTTCACATATAATCTAAAATGACTGAACTTTCAGTCAATCAAACCTGCCTCATCCCTTAAGAATAATAGAATAGCCTAGCCTGAGGAATGAAATTGTTCCTTGAATATTAGCTTCTTTGCGAAGTAGGCTTCAATACCAATAACAATAACAAAAAAAAATCCCCGACTTTTCTTTGATTTCCCAGAACGTTTATCAATTTCCTGAAATTTCTGGGATTCCCACGTTTATCCCGACCCGTGGCCACCATGATTCGAGCACGGATATAGCTAACGTTATAGTGAAAATCATTATATATCGAACCTTGCGTCTCTAAACAAGTAATTGAGTTTCGTTGTGTAATCGTAGTTTTTTGCTATTCCCCTGCTCTCCTTCGATCGAGCCCTCTTAGTTTCCGGACTGGATGACTTGTCCGAGTCCCGGGACCTGGCTCTCTTTCCGCGACTCCGACGATTCCGTTTGTTGTCGCCCCTCGACGATTTTGTCGATACAGAACTTATGCTCGGCTGAGTGGAATCCGAATCCGAGCCGCTAGACGATACCTCGCTGCGAGTGTCGTAAGTCTCGTCCGCTCCGATCTTCAGCTCGTCGGCCATCTCGTTCTCGCCGCAGCTCAGATTTATATTGTCGCCATCCGCGTTGCTGTCCATCCTAGTCCTCGTCGATCAAGATTGCCGTTCGTTGCGATTTTTCCAACACAACCCTCCCTTACAAACTTATATCCATGTAATTTTCGTGATCTACGACGATTTCATCCGGGATGTATGTCTGTAGCTAACAAGTCTCTGAAACGCAAATACGAGAAGAAACTCAGATGAAAATTGAAAAATTCACGACGATACTTTTCCATACGGAATCTCCCGACGGATAGAAAAATAAGACGACGGCACTTGCTCCGAAAAAGCGTACGATCGCACTTGGAAACCAAAAACTTTTTTCCTTTTTCTCTCGAAACTCCGCGCAGAGCATCGGCCGAATTCTCTATCGTCTAATATTAGTAAAAGCCTAATAGTAAGTGGAAAAAAAAAAAATTGTTTTTTTTTAAATCAAAAGAACAAACATTATGCGTATAATAAAAGTAATAAGAATTCATACTTCTTGCGACGTTCAAATAGTTCCGGACAATTCACAAATATTGTCCTCATGATAGTCGGCTTTAACAGACTTGAAGTTACGTACGATTGAAGTTCACAACGGCAAATACAAATCGCTCTCGACATTTTTATTTCATTATTTTTTTGTCCACGCGATAAGGGCTGGCTTCGTTATATATGTATATATATATATATATATACACTAGAGAAGAATTATCTTGTCGCGGATGAAACGAACAAACTCCGTAAACTCCCTCGAGCACATAAAAAATGAAAGTCGAGCACAAAGTCTGGCATCAATTTAAATTTTTCTTTTTTTTTTTTTAAACACTCCTCCGACTCCTCTAGAGCGTTATAACATTTTTTTTAAATAACAAAATGAAACAATGTTTGTATTCTTCGTGTAACAACTCTTTTGAACCGTGACGCGATTAAACTCGGAAAACGAGAATCGTCATAGCGCGACTCTTTGATTTAATATCTTATATACACACGCATATATATATATATATCTGTGTGCGCTTTAATATTTTCTCTTAACATAGATGGTCGCAAGGATAATGGAATCCCTGGCGAGCGAGAAGACAAGCGTATAGATTTCTCGCAAACTCGAACGAATATATTTTTGTGTGTCCTCGGGTCATATCACTAAACCATACTCGAAATTCATCATCGTTATCGCCGCAATCGTCATTTTCATAGATAAAAGTTCGTGGATCTTTTTTTTCTTTTCTCTTTACAAACATAAGTCCTTGGACGTTTTTGTTACAAGCCTCTGATGCGGCTTGCACACACTTACGTGTACACTCTCGTATATATTCGATGTATATACGATCTATATATATATATGTATCTTTCTTTCTTTTTTTATCTTTTTTTTGTTTCTCTTCACTTAAAACACACTTGGCACATCACGAATGTACATACTACAGCATCTCCCCTTTCCTCGATCGATCGTCGTCTCTACCGTCGTTGCAACGAGCGTAATTTTTCAACTGTTTCACCTTCGATTGGACTGTTAGGTGCAATCGCGATTGTGGCACAGCGAAGACGCGACGCCGTGGTCTAACACGACAAGGGAACACTCACGACGACAATTGTCCTCGTCTCCCTCCGGGCTGCCTCGTGTGCGTGTACGAAAGCAAACTGCCCGATGAGAATCGTGAGAGTGTGTTGTGTACGGTAAAATCTTCGACACTCATCGGCCGACGGCGGAACGAAGTGAATTCTCTACGGTGGTCCTCTCTGCTCCGAAACCGGAAGCGTCACTGGGCTGTGCTCTCGCGGACGGAGGAGCGTTGTGTTTTCATTGGATTTCGTCGGTGCATCGAGATAATCGTTGCGAGTCGTTCATTGGGCTCTCCTTCCGGCGTTCGAATCCGCCACGGAGATGATCTAAGGCCAGATTAAATAAATTAATTGCAGAGTCTAAGACAAGATCAAAGAGAACAAATTAATTGATCGCATTTTTATCTCCGAGTTTAATCGTTAATCGCTCTCCGATTCGACGATCGGGCCGGCCAAGAAGCAATTTTTTTTCAGACGTTACGAAAAAGTCGTCATGTTGTTGATTTGTCGATTGACTTTGTGGGACATGCGATAGCTTGGGCATATAATATTTTTGTGATCATAAGTTAAGCAACGGACAACTTTTTTGTGTAACTTCTGAAAAAATCGCTACTCGGCCGAGCGCGGACGGTGTGCGAGGAGCGACGAGTCGTGCGTATCAGCCTTAAAGCTCCGGAGGCGCAAAATTCCCTGCGGATTTTAGCCGCCCCGGCCATCTTTCCCCAGAGTCGACCATCTTGCAATAAAGCCCGAGAGTCCATTTTTCATAGGTTGTTGACACGGGCAGCTCCCAGCCGGTTGTCGAGCTGTTTTTTGTGCTCGACCACAAAACTAATCACAATTAAATTGAAAGTAATCGACGTAACTGTAAAAAAAATTTCAAACCGGCAACGTCCCATTGCGAGCGACTCGATCGAGCAGTGCAGTGCGATAGTTCGAAATCTCGATGAATTTCGGTCCGTTCGGTGAAAAACAAGCGTTCTGTCACCAGAGAGAGAGAGGGACATAGAGAGAGAGAGAGAGAGAGAGAGAGAGAGAGAGAGAGAGAGGGACGGATAGACAGAGCAAAAAGGCGCTTGTCTCTCACGCGCGCCCCCCGCGCACTTGACAGCCCGCTAAATAGTGGTGAGTTTCACCCGAGTGAGCTCTACGGAGCTCGTGTTGTTCAACCTCTTTCAGTTCCGCGAATTCGTCGCTTGCAGCAACATCGCGCGCGCGCGCGTTGTTTCGTTCGCGTGTGATTTTTTTTAACGCGGCTCCGGAAGCGGCGAGAGAGAGAGAAGAGAGAGAGAGAGAGAGAGAGAGAGAGAGAGAGAGAGACAGGCTGCTCTCCGATTCTCGTGCCTTCCTGTCGCTCAACTTCGGTGAAATGGTGACCTGCACATGGTGACACCTCGGCGCGGTAAGTCCATTATCCTCGGCGTACGACTTCGAGGCGATTTTCCTTCCCCGCCGCCCCGGCCGAAAGCTACTCGGATATTTATTCCTCGACGGTCGAGTCGGGCAAACGTATTTATGTTAAAACGCGCGCTCCCAGATAGAATCGGGGTTACGACGCCGGGGATTCGATATCGGCTCTCCTCGCCGCGCGACACACGACGCAACCAGCATGCATCTTCGCCAATCGTGAAAGCTTTTTCTTCTACGATGTTTCTCCCGTACGTAGTTTCTTTTTTTTTTCTCTCGTCACTCGTCGCGGCCTTGAATTTTCAACGGTCAACGGCCTCCATTGGCGATTGGAAATACGATTTACATTCGATCGAAGAATCTCTGTCTCTCTCTCTCTCTCTCTCCCAAGAGAGGGAGAGGAGAGATCGGTGTGTTCGGTAAAAACAAAAAATGTTTGCCCTGTTTTCACGTAAAGTCCTTCGCCCAATAGCCGGTCAGTTTGGGTGTGTTTGCGCTGCGCCGACCGACAATAATAAGGCGATATCGCCCCAGCGAGGATGCAACACAGCGACAGTAAATGTAATTCACACGAAACTGAGATTCCTTGGCCCGTTGTGAATCGTCGAGCTCGGGAATGAATTTTTTTGATCGATGGATTCAAGCATGAGTCGTTGCGTTCGATGTTTCTTGCGATGTTGTTTTAACAGGTGTAGTCTGTCTTGTGAAAATCGTTGTCGAGGAATCGTCACCGCCTCCATCGAAATATCATTCTTTCGACGAGGCGTCGACGATTCTGCGATGCGTTCCGTCGATGGACGAAACGAAACGGTGAAAATGAACATTGAGTTACGTCGGTTAGAAATTTATATACGAACCTCGTGACATTCTAAAGGGGAGTTTCTTGATGCTAATGCGATCGCTGATCGTTTAATCGCAACCGGACAAACCGGGCTCCCGGGAAATTGATCATGGAAATAAAAAAAAATAAAAAAACGCCCGTACGGACCTTTATCTGGACCAATTTCACCTGTTCCATAAGGTTAGGTCTTGTCGGATTAGGTTAGTCCGTTCGAGCGTGTACGTGTGCGTACGCGTCGGTGTGTACAAAGCGACTTGCCGCTGAGTGCGAGAGGCACCGAGGATAGCTCGAGAGAGAAGTAACAAACGTGCCACGGAGCGGCGCGAGGGGGGGGGGGAGTGCTCTCCCGATAAGGAATAAAGTCCCGCGATAAAGGTGAGCACCCGAGTCTCCGGTGCGTGTGCAGCGACATATATAAAAGTGGTGATTTCGAGGTATCGGTCGAGCCACTGGCTGCCTCGTTGCATACCTCGCAAATATCAACCCTACCGTACTATTTCATTATATTTCCGTACTATTTTGCATCTACCGACTTTACGACCGACCGGTCTTTCACGTTTACGCAACGTTTAGGCGACGTTTCGATATATTTGGATTCTTTTTTTTTTTCGTACGCTAAGATATCAGGTCCAGTTCAGTTTCGGTTTGGACAGAGCTTTCACGTGAACAAATAATATTGAATAAAAATTAATAAACACATTCTTTGTTTTGCAAAATATTAAAATATCGATTACGGTTCACTTGTCGTTTAGATCGAGCTTTCGATTGAACAAATAAAATTGAATTAAAAATAACAAAGGCGTTCGTTTTTTTTTGTTTTTCTTTTTTTTTTTTTTTCATCGATTGAAATATCGATTCTAGTTTAGTTTTGGTTTAGATCGAGTTTTCTCAAGCGAGCAAATAAAACTGTGTAAAAGTTGGCAAACGCGTTAGTTCTCTTACCGTACATTAAGTTACCGAATCGAGTTAAGGTAGTCCTTGCGAATAGTGTTCACTTCGCATAAGTTTCAGTGAAATGAGAGAGCAAATTGCAAACACTTATGGATTATATAAAAATCTGAAAGAAAAAAAAACTCAAGCATACTAAAGGTGCTGAAAAGATTAATTTTGCATAATAATAATTCCAAAGTGTCATTAACAAATTGATGAAAGATAAAAATTTTCACCGTATATCTCGGAAATCTAACTTTTTTTTTTAAATGAAAATTATTTGTTCATTTTTTTGAATATGCACGAATTTTTTCAGATTTTTGAATTCACTTTGATTTTTTTTTAATATGGAAAAAAACGTGCAGAAAAACAGAAAATTCAAGGTGAATTTAAAGATCTGAAAAAAATGCATGCGCATTCAGAAATATGAACGAACAATTTTCATTAAAAAAAAAAACAAAAAAAAGAAGAAAAGTTAGGTTTCCGGGATATTTGTTGAAGAATTTTATTTTTCATCAACTCGTTAATAACACTTTAGAATTATTATTATGCAAAATTAATCCCCTTGGCATCTTTACGACACTTGATTTTTTTTTTTTCAGATTTTTATACCATCGAGAAGCGTTCTACGATGCCCTCTCGTTTCTCTGAAACTTAAGTGAAGCGAACACACTACTCGCAAGCGCTGCCTTAAGTTTTCGTTCAGATCGAGTTTTCGAGCGGCAAGTAAAGTTTAATAAAAAAAAAAAAAAAAAAATTAATGAAAGCCTTAGTTTTAAGTGTTTTAAAAATTTTCTTTTTTTTGTTCCATATCGAAAATAGAAGAATGCGCGCGAGGTGCATTGACATGCTGTCGGCGTAGAGGCGTGCCGTGCCAGGCGAGGGTGCCACTCGCGTGAGACTATTTCCGAGCCCAGATGCATAGAGTTACGCACTATTATGGTACACGCCCGACGGACTACTCGCGGAGAGAGGCTCGCGGGAGAAAAATATTTACATGTCCCCTCGACTTGACAAAATAATATTGGCGATGCGACTTGACTCATCGTCGTTGCGTCGGGTATCGCGTGAGCAATTAGTTCGCACAACAGGAATTTCGTTTCCTTTTGCATTTCTCGGCTGTGCCGATAAGACCGGCTCGTTATCTCCGGCAGGTATCGCGCGGCCCGAGTCTACGCGGCGGAAATCTTTATTGCCGCTTTTTTTTTTTTTTTTTTTTTTTTTTTTTTTTTTTTTTTCCTCAATAGCTTCGAACTTTCCGCGGAGCGTTTCGTATCTTTAACCTCTGTCGCGTCTACTTTGTTTTATTTTCGCCAACTTTAATTTACTTGTTGTTTTGTTTTTTTTTTTTTTTGGGTATTTTCTTATCTTCATCTATTCCAAAGTTTGCATAGTCGATTGACTTGACAATTTTAATTCTTAAGCTAAAGTTCCATTGTATCTCCGTTACGGACGATTTTTTATCCTGATCTGGATGCTCGACTTTAAATTTTGTTAATAATATATATATATATATATATATATATATATATCGTTTTATAAAATAAATTAAATATTAATAAATTTCGCGAGTTTGAGGCGTATTGCTAAAAAAATTTGTGGGAAAACAATGAATCGATCGACGATAAGGTCTCTTATAGACCGGTAGGGTCTCACGACGATAAAGTTGCACGATGCAAATTGCCGCTTGACAATTTTATTATTCGCCGAAAGGTCGATTTTACCGAATGAAAGCAATTTTTTTCTTTTTATTTCATAACAGAAATAAATTATTTTACGCCTATCAATATTTCAATGGCAATATTTGAAAGATATTGCATTATATGCATTATAATTGGATATATGCGATATATGCAATTAAGCATACAATTTCTATGAATTATATGCATTATAATTTCTATGAATTACAATATAATTTTTTAAAGAATTTTTTTAATCGAGAAACGAAGAATCCCCCTCGTGATCGTCACAAGTTTCGTGCGTTTCAAGAAAAGCCCGATTAAAAATTTTTTACAAAATCAAAAATCAAAAAAGTAAAAAAAAAAAATTAATTTACAAAATAAAAAATCAAAGAAATCTATAAATCTCGGCATTTCGGGGGATATTGCGAAGGATCTGGTGGAGCAACAATGGATCGCTCGACGATAAACAAGATCTTGTGTAGATAGAGAGCGGCAGCGTACATCACCGGCAGAGTCTAACAATGCAAATTGCCTCACGCAATGTCGTTTCCTTCTCGTCTCAAAACACGCCTCAAGTTCAGCCCGGCATGTACACACAGAGAACAGGATTCAAGTATTGATTGCCGGAGAGAAGCACGGTGTGCCCCGTTGCCGGTGGCGAACGGCGGAGGAGGGTGAAGCCCCAGACAAGACCCACCTCTCCACGTGTATCCCCCCCCCCCCCGCCCCCCTCCGCGCCTTCCCCTGTTACTATAGTGCAAACACACACGGGCGCAGAGCCTCGGACCACAGCCGCGCGTGTGTGTCCCGCGTTTTCAACTTTACTTTTATTTATTTTTTTTGTCTTTTTTCTTATTTTTTTTTTAATATTTTTAATATTTATTTTTTTTTAATATTCGTCACAGCCTCTCGACACACAGAGACGTCTGAAACAGCCTGTACAAACTATTACGGGTGTTTATCGTCGGCTTTAATAATAGACCGGCTAGAGCGAATCGATAAACAAAGGAAAAATAGTGTTTGCGCAAGGGTGCAGTCTCAAAGGAGCGAGACGATTACTATATAAACTAATTAACATAATAACGTCGAGAAGTGCGTCCACGATTTTGCTGAATGAAAGCAATGGTTTTTTTTTTTTATATATAAATATTTTAGGGATATTGGTATTTGAGAAATATTGTATTTTTGTTCTTATGAATTTTAATGTAGATTTTGAAACTATTCTTTAATCGATACACTAATAATCCGCGTTGTTGTTTTTTTTTTTTTTTAATGAAAGCAATGTTTACTTTTTTCATAAAAAATAAATAAATTATTTTACGAATATCTGTATTTGAAAAATATTGTATTGCAATTTTTATTAATTGCAATGTAGTTTTTGAAACTGTGTTTTAATCGAGGAACGAAGAAGCCGCGTTGTAGTGATCAATTTCGTGTGGGCCTCGAAAGCCTCGGAGTATCTCCCGATAAAACGATACACTCATTTAGAACATCCGACCGACCCTTCGTCAATGGCATTCGCGTGACTTGACCTTCCATCCGAGACAGAAAGGGAACAAAAATAAAAAATCAATAAAAAAGATATATATAAATACCGACTATCGGTATTTGAAAGAAATATTGCATTTAAATTTTTATGAATCATAATGGAATTTCCGAAATTATTTTCTAATCGAGAAACGAACAATGCACGCGGTAGGGATTAATTTCGTCGGGCCACGAAATCCTCGCATTATCACCTGATAAAACGATACATTTATTTAGAACATCAATATAGTCAGAAAGTAAAAAAAAAAACATTTAAAAATATCATTTTACAACTATCAGGATTTGAAAAATATTGTATTTAAATTTTTGTGAATCATAATGGAATTTCCGAAATTATTTTCTAATCGAGAAACGAACAATGCACGTGGTAGGGATAAATTTCACCGGGCCACGAAATCCTCGCAGGGTATCCACCCGATAAAACGATACATTTATTTAGAACATCGAGCGACCCTTAGTCAATGGCATTCGCGCGACTTGACCTTCCCCCCGAGACAGAAAGAGAACAAAAATGAGAGGTAACCCTCCCTCCTTTTACTTGGGCACAGAATGTACACTTGATATATTTTACCCTTGGTCTTTTCAGATTCACGAAAAGCTGCTTAAAAACGAGAGCACACAAATGACAATGGGCTGAAGTACAGCGCTCTACACAAGGCTCTTGGGATAAAGAAGTTCGTCGAGAAGTCCGAGTGGTTTCAGGTATGCAAAACTCATTGTTTGGAGAGTTAAAAATAAAATTGAAAAAAAAAAAAAAATTGACATAATTTTGCAACAAGAAATGTTATGACGGATTATTCGATTGTTTTCCTCGCTATAAAGAAAATAGTAAATTTAATGTACCGGACCGGAAGGTTTATACAAAAACTGGCACATTAAATTTAATGTGCAATTGCGATGAAATTGTGATGAAAAATTAATATATTTTTTCAGCGAAACTGCAGTAAATTATAAAAATTAAAGTAGTTTTTATAGTAAAATTAAAGTAAATTATTCAGAATAAAGTATAACCAAAGTTTTTAATACACTAAACATTCATTTTTCATGACGATACCACATGAAATTTAATGTACCAGTTTTTGCATAAAAGCTTCCATTGCGATAGATTAAATTTCACACGAATTTTGTTTACAGCGCTCTTAAATTCTTAGTTTCGCTGTTCTTGTTATTCAGTCTCTTGAGATAATGCAATTAACATCGACGATTTCTTTCTAGCCCACCCTCGCCGAGACACTCGAGAATTCGTTCGACGCAATCTTCCCCTTTCATCGTTCGATAATCTTGAATTCATTAGAATATTTCCGATCACCGACGGCTTCATCGAAGTTCCTCGTCGAACTTCATCGACGGCAATGTTGGACTCTGTTCGACGCTCCACCGAGAAACTCCCGGCAATCCCGATAAGCCTCCGGCAATCAGCATAAACCTCCCAGTTCTTTGCCTTCTGGTACTTGCCCAAAGATTCTTCACAATGAGAATCCTCGCTTTTTTTTTTACTTTCTATATCCGGTGTCCGATGTTCGTAGTCTTCCTGATGACGCCGTCTAGACTCGGCCGTTACTACGGCGCTTTTCATTCGGCCTCTCTACTTCCCTTTGCTCGCTTTTCATCACGCTTTTTCTGCCTCCATGTTCATACAAAAAAATACAACATTATTTTCATCTATTCGAGTCTTATTATTTTTCTCATCAATCTCATCGCTCGATCGAATTCTCTACGGAAGGAAAAAAAAAAATCCGTCATGAAAAATACGTCAATATCAAAGAGTTTCAAGTTGTCATTTTACACGTACGTTGATCGGCTGGGCCGCGAGGCTGAAGCTGGAAACTGTCCATGAGGAAATTTAGTCGCGAGAAATTTAAAAAAAGCATTAAATTATTCTTGAGCGATGAGGCTGCTAGTCGTTAAAATGAGAAGTAGTTTCTGTCTGATGCACAGAAACTTAAGTCACTTTTCTATCTTCAAGATTCTTTAAAAAAAAAAAAAAAACATTATTTTCATCTATTCGAGTCTTATTATTGTTCTCATCAATCTTATCGCTCGATCGAATTCTCTAAAGAAAGAAAAAATCCGTGTCACGAAAAAATGTGACTAATCGAAGAGTCCCGAGTTGTCGCTTTATTCGTACGTCGATTGGCTGATGTCAAATAAGACAAATTAAAAAAAACTTCGAGTCATTGTGAGCAGTAAATTATTATTGAGCTCTGTTGTAGCGTCATTGAAAAAAATATATATCTATATATCTATACATATATGTATATACTATTTTCATTTATTCGAGTCTCATTATTTTCCTCATCAATTTTACTGATCAATCAAATTCTATGATGAGAAAAAAAAATCCGTGTCATGAAAAATATGTAAATACCAAAGATTCTCAAGTTGTGGCTTTATTCGTGCGTCGATTGACTGCCGCGCGAGCCCGAAACCAGAAACTGTCTATGACTAAATTTAGTCGCCATATATTTGAAAATTAAAAAAAAAAGTTATTCTTGAGCGGTTGATGCTGCTAATCATAAATGCATTTCGTTTTAATGAGGACATCATTTTTTTCTGTTATACAGAGAGTCCCGGGTGCATCGAGAATGGCGACGGTGGATGAGAAGAAGCGCGTGGCCGGCTCGAAGGTCTCGCAGATTGCGAATATATTTCAATCGAAGCCTCAGCTGGAGAATCTCGGTCACAGGCCGACGATTCTCACCGATGGCTTCAAAGAACCACCGGCACCTCTCAAAGAATCACCGACACAAGTTACCGTCGTCAGGACCGAGAGTCACGTGGCGAGGTTCAACAATGCACGAGCTCTCTTCGAGAAGCTTGGCGAGGAGAACAAGCCCATACGACCGTAAGTCACCTCGAATCCTCATGCTAACTATGATATAAATTTATTAATTTTTTTCACAAAAAAAAAATCAAAAATAAAATAAAAAGCTATCGCGCGATATCTCAATTTCCACACCTCAAATTCTTCTCTCGTAAGCAAAACATAAATTTTAACGATATTTTTTTTCTCCCCTTTCACGCCAGATTGGACCGAATCGCGAAACCAACGAATCTTCACGGACTGCGCTCGCGTTCGAGTTCGGCGAATTCGGGTTCGGGCTGCACATCGCCGGCGCGTTCGCCGCGTCCGCGTTCACCGTCGCCGCCTGGAGGTTGCCGAGACCACCTCAGCAACTGGAGCGCGAGCGTTCCGACCCTGAACGCCGAGCGACACTTCGAGAACGGTCACCTGCACGGCCAGGAGAACGTGTCCGAGCGTCTGAAGCCGCGAGTGGGTTTCTCGAAGTTCGAGAAGAACTACGGCAAGGAGAATCGTCTGGACGAGCGTCCGGAGAGGCCGGAGAAGCCCGAGAGGCGTTTGAACTCAAAGGAGCTGATAGAGAAGCAGAAGAATTGGACGAGCCACTTCTCGAAGACCAGACCGAGTCGCTACAACTCCGATCCGAATCGTTCGATCGTCCAGACGTCGTTGAATCAAAATTCAAAGAAATACGTCGCAGATTCGACGTCGCCGACGGACTACTCGCCGGACTCGGACTATCAGGAGATCGAGTTCACGAAGCCCGCTGACTCTGCCTGTCCGGCGACGAGATCGGCGAGTTTTTGCTCGACGAGACCCCCGCCGACGATCTCGCCACCACCGCCTCTGCCGCCGACGAGAAATTCCTCCGCCGTGTGCTTCAAGCGCGAGCGACCCGCCAGCATAGCCTCGGTCAGTCCGACGGGAGGCGACTCGCCGCTCAGTCCCGAATACGCGACCGTGAACAAATCCCCCTTCGACTCGCCGCCGCCGATACCCGAGTACGCGGTCGTTCAGAAAGGCGCGGCGAGAAACTCGTCGAATTCGCAGGAATCAAAAGGCAAGGAGACCGCTGCGGTGTCGCCAGTGCCGGAATACGCCATTGTACAGAAAAATACTTCTGCTAAGATAGTGCCAAAGGGCTCGGAATCGACGAGAAACACGAGTCCCCAAATCGTTAAAAATTCTACGAGCAACGACAACGGCGTTGCGGCGGTAACGAAGAATCCGACGAGAAATGCTAGTCCGACCGTCCAGAATCAAGCGCCATTTCCGTGCCCGAGGGAGAAAATCTCGGAGCCGACGAGCCCGGTGCGCGACGGCGCCGAGATCATCGAGGCCAGTCAAACGAGAACGAAGCGCGAGTTGGATCACCTCGAGGCTCCGGATTACATGAATTATCCGACGAGCCCGGTGCGCTCGCCGCCGAAAACGTCGGAGTGGCGGAACGTCTGGCTGGCGAAGAACGACGAACTTCTCAAGAGCGTTTCGGAGTCGAAGCTGTTGCGGGGCTCCGAACCTGAGCCGGCGACGGTGAGAAACGACACCGAGCGCACGTGCTCAAGGCCCGACTGGGCCAAACCCTCGGTCGACATAGAGACGGTAAAGCGCGAGATAACTCCGGCGGAGGGAAGAAAAGTCGACCGGCCGAGGTCGCCGGAAGTCGAGCTGAGACCACCCTCGGTCGGCACCGACAGCGCCTCGTCGAGCATGAGCTCGCCCAGCTCGCCCTCCAAGGACAGCAAGGAAGAAAAGGCCGACAAGGAAATTCCCGAAAAATTTCAAACCGGTGAGCCGATAGAACGAAAAAAAAATCCCCCTTTTTTCGCCACCAAGCGCGAGCTTTTTTGCTCGCGGATTTTTTTTTTGTTCTCTCTCGACTCGGCAAATTACTCCGGAAGGCCGAGGCTGAGGCTACGTGTGTGTCTCCCGCGGTCCTATGAATGACGCCCACCGCCTTCGAGGGTTCAATGGTTGTACGGGCTTTCTAAAAATAACAACCGACGAGACTCGCCGTGTCCCTCGCGCACTCTTCTCCTCGCCGGCGCGCGCGAGACGGAGGCGAGTTTTGAATCTCCGCGGTGTCGGCCCTCGCGGGAGAATTAAATTTGGCGAACGGCCAAGACCGCCGCTCGCTCGAGGAGCGAGAGAGAGTGAGAGTAAAGCGCGTGTACGGGCGAGTCGTGACGGAGCCGCCGTGAACGCTCCGGCTCCGCTCACTCCCGTCCTTATCTTTCTCTCGCGCTCCGCGTCTTCCGTGTATCCACTTTTCCCCCTCCATCGGGCGCGAGAGTCTCCCTCACACCCCTCGCCCTTTTACCGCACTTCGCGTGCCCGCTTCTCCGACGGTCTTCGAGACGTGTCCTCTCTCTCTCCGCCTCCTTCGCTGCTGTTTCTTCCACCTTCTCTTCCTCCTCTTCCTCAACCTACTCTCGTAGCGCGACGTTCGTATTATTTATAGAAATCAGTATGAGCGCCGGTCGGCATCGGTCTGCACGTTTCACTTCGCTCCCGGTCCGCCCGCTCCGAAGCGAGTCACGCGTACACTCGTACGTTCGCGAAACTCGGTGAACGACGCATCCGAAGACGTTCCAACGACTCGCTAAAGAACTATAGATAGAAAGATAGAATTCTTCTTCTTTTTTTTTTCTTTTGCACACTCTCTTTTTGTTCGTTAACGATATGCGACACACGATTGTGAGCTCTAAACGGTTCCGAAGGGGATCGACCGATTGGCTGGTAATAATGAATCACGATTGATAATGAAACCCCATCTAGAGCTGTCTCCTTTGCGACACGACGCGACATTGATATTTCACGTTTTAGTAACGCGATACAGCCTCGAGCGATCGCGTCGCTTTCGACATACGTAGACATTTTGTTACTCTCCGATCCACTCGCACGACAAGTCGCGAGCAAATATTGTACGGTAGAGTTTGTTACTTTTTTTTTTTTTTTAGTTTCAACGTCTCGCGTGTCCGGTCAAGCCCGCGTCTCGTCGCACGAATACCCGCCGATCGCGTCACTTTCGACATACGTAGAAGTTTTATTACCGTCCATACCACTTGCCCTGCAAGTCGCGACCTAATATTTCACGACATTGTTTGTTACGCATTTTATAATTTTTTAAATGTAATTTTCAACGTCTCGCGTGGGCGGTCAAGCCCTTGTGACGTCACACGAATCCCCCCCCTACGCGTCACTTTCGATATACATATAAGTTTTGTTACCGTCCATACCACTTGCCCTGCAAGCCGCGAGCGAATGTTGTACCGGAGAGTTTGTTACTTTTTAAAATAATTTTTTAAATTTAATCCTCAACGTCTCGCGTGGGCGGTCAAGCCTTCGTGACGTCACGCGAATTCCCGCCGAACCGCGTCACTTTCGACATACGCAGAAATTTCATTGCCATCAATAGCGAGCGAATATTGTATGATATAGTTTATTACTATTATTACAATACATTTAAAATGTAATTATCAACGTCGCGCGTGTCCGTTCAAGCTCTCGTGTCGTCGCACGAATTTCCGCCGACCGCGTCACTTTCGACATACGCAGAAATTTCATTGCCATCAATAGCGAGCCAATATGGAATTATATAGTTTATCACTATTATCGCAATATATTTAAAATGTAATTATCAACGCCTCGCGTGTGCGGTCAAGTCCTCGTGTCGTCGCACGAATACCCGCGGAGTTCTCCCGCTCTGTCCGCGCGGATGTAACGGTATCCAAAAATAAGCGCTTGGTCTCCTTCGCGACCGAGAGGCTCGAGACGCGAACGCTGGCCGGAGGATGCCTGCGAATGGCGTCTTTCCACAACGTCGACATTCTCATTGTACCGGACGTACTAATATCTAATATCTCCGAGGACCGGATTCACCCGTGACACCGCGCTGCGACCGCCGAGTCGTCGAAAAAACAAAAAAAAAAGCTTGTGTTTATTGTGCAACACGCCCAGCGTGGCATTTCTCCGAGATATATTTTTAGTTAAACGTTCGGCATCCTGGCAACGCGACACCCACGCGAAACTGAGAGATAACAGATCCTCGTTCGGCGAGCTCGGCGAGCGACTGCCTCGAGGCCTCACATTCGCAACAAACTCGTTTTCCCCTTCGAGCCGCTCATTGCGGAACGAAGAAAAATCGTCGCGATCGCGTGTCCGCGCGAGTGAATCTTGTTGTTATTTTCACCGTTAGAAAAAAAGAAAGAAAAAGAAAGAAAAAAAAAGATCACCGGTACGATCTCGGTTTCTTATTTTGCCTTCGTTCCGCTCTCGCTTCTCTTCCGCCTCGTAAATTCCGACTCGTCACGATACGCCGGGTTGCAACGAACTCGCGAAATCGGAGTCGGGCACGAGAACACACGGTACTATGTGCCTTCGTCTCTTCTGCATCGATTGTCGAGGTACTGTTTCTTTTTTTTTTCCCCGAGCCATCGACGAGTAACGCTTAGTCTCGGCCAATACCGCTCTTTCTTCATTTCGCATTTCGAACGATCGTTCGCTCAAATTGCGACGAGTTTAATAATCTGTGGTTTTTTTGTTTTTGTTTTCTGCGCTTGTCACTCAAGGCCGAAACAGCTATGATCTGGAAGCGGAGGGAAACGAGAAGCCATCGACGACTTACGCGGAGTCTGTGCCATGCGACGAGGGAGGAGCGGACAAATTCGTGGAGACCGACGCCGCGACGGTCGTCAGGCGTTCGCACGTCCGGATGGACGTTCCGGCCGCCGGTCTCGGTCAGCGTCCGCCGTCGGTCATCAGCTCCGATCAGGAATATCCGCCTTTGGAGCACAAGGAGATCCCCGTACCGTCGCCGTACGCCAGACGCATGCAGCAGCAGCAGCAGCAAAATCAGGAGCTTCACGGACAGAGCAAGGTCGGCCCGAAGACGCCGCCGAAATCGACGGCGATACTCGAGGCCGGAAAGACGAGCGCGCGATTGAACTCTGAGATCTCCGAGGCGAACTGCAAGGGTGCGGAGGTCGTCTACAAGCTTCAGGAGAGCGTGATAACGAACGAGAGGGTCATCGAGCCGATCCGCAACGAGACTTTGTTGATAAACGAGAAGATCGGGACGGAGATCGCCAAAGAGAGACAAGCGTTGACGGAGGTTCAATGCGCTAAGACGGTGTCGAACGCGAAAAACGATCAGATACGAGTGTCGATGAGAGAAAAATTAGCGAAGAACAAGGAGGAGGTGAGCGAGAAGCGTTCGAGTTTCTCGGAGGTCGAGAAAGCGAACAATCACACGGAGAAGTCGGCGTTGTTTCCAGCTGTAACATCGCCGAGTCCCGGAGTGGCTGTCAGTCAATTCAACAGCCTCGAGAACGCTAAGGAGGCGACTTACACGCCGGGAACGGTGAATTTCATAACGCGGAACAGCGTCAACGAGGCTGGAAAAATTTCCGTCGACGCGCCCGACAAGGCCGGCCTCGATCAGGCGAACGAGGAATTGGAGCAGGTTCAGACGACCTGGGAGCTGGAGAAGCAGAAAGCCGATCAGCTGGCCATCATGAGACTCTCGGAGAACAGCGTCGCCGATCTGTCGAGGCACTTCACGAGGAGCCAGTCGTCCACGCCGCCGGTTTCCGCATCGCCGATTCAGACGAGGGAGAACGACACGAGCGACGATCACAGAGAGTCCGAAGGCAGCCTCATGGAGGACACCGACGAGTCTAGCGACGCTAAAACCATTACGAATTTGGAAGGCCCGCCGGCACTCGAGAGCGATGACTCCAACAGACGCTACGAGACCCCCGTGAAGCCTGTTGTCGTCAGTCAGACCGCAACAGTCACACCGGACACGATGACGCCCGACGAGGCGGAAAATCTTTTGAGCTCTCGGTAAGCTTGCCCACTTTTGTACCAATAATTTTGCGTTGTTATTTGAGGGCGGCTACACATTCGCGAACGAGCCGTCGGCACATTTGTGAGTCGTGGTTGCCACGGACCTGGATAAACTGGAAAACCGGGGGATTTTTATTTATCAAACGCTGAAAGTTTTTTGAATCTGATGTTTTTCCTTTAATTCCGTGCTGCACGACGTCTACACTTTTCGATTCAGTAAACTTGTCGACTATATACACCGTAGATATACATACATATACATAACTTTTAATATTCTGAACTGACTTTAATATATTAATAATCATTGTATATTATATTTTACATTATTTTTAATTGTCCTTTGCTATCCTGATCGATAGACTGGAAAAATTATACATTTTTGTTATGGGAAAACGGGAAAAGTCGGGGAATTCTAGTTGGACGATGTCGTGGCAACCGTGGTACGGTGAAAAATAATGTGTGTAAAAAAATAATCTCCTTTGTCGTCGTTTTGAGGTCTCGGCCAAATTGCTGATGCTCGACAGAAATTTATTTGTCCCTATAATTATATGTCTTAGTCAGAACCTTATTCTAAGCAGTTTTGTTTATATGCAATATTCCCGTTAATTACATGATAAATCTATCTCTTGTCTATGCAAGGAGTAATTTACTGTCTCGTCGCGAATGTGTTCGCCGACAAACTTCGAGCTCGCTTGTATCGGAAACGGAGTTTTCCCGATGATGGCACATCCTTGCTCGCATATCTTTCAGTGACGACAAAAACGGCCACCCTGGGACGAGCCCGAGGCCTCCCGGGGTGCTGAGGGAAACTCTCCGTAATCGTCGTTCCTCCAAAGTCAAATTACTGAGATCTATTGTTATTAATTCCTTTGCATTCTCTTTTTTTTCAAATTCGTCTTGCCGGCATACGAATTCAGGATTCTGGAAAAGAAAATTAGGTGAGTATTTTTCTTCTGACCCTTTACGTCCTTGTTCAATGTCCAGAATTTGACGAGACCTGCGAACGATTCGAATAAGGAGTTGATGTGCTAAAAAAATCTGTAAAAATTCACTACAACCTTCACCAATAAAAAAAGATGGTTGAATCGACTAAACATTCGGGCAGGGACGTTCAAATCAATACTTTGTTGGCACAGCTAAAAGGTTGATAAGTTCAATAATTTTTTTTTTTAATGATTTCACAAAAATATTTTTGAGGCATTAAAATATTTTCTTCGACCAGTTGAATGTTTATTTAAACGTTCCTGCCCGAATGTTTAGTTGATTCAAATGCATTTTGTTATCGATGGTGAAGTGCTGTTTTTTTTTTATAACGCAGAAGAAAAACAGCACTTCAGCATCGATAAAAAAATGCCTTCGCATGGTCGTTTGTTCTCAGCAAAAAATCCTGCGTACTTGGATTAATGGGTTAACTTGGGAAGGGTTAATTTTTTATGCCCGTCAATTTTTTTTGTGGGAATTTCGCTGACCGTGCAATGATTTATCAGACAAGGCTCGGCGCTGCTCTCCGACGAGGAAGCGCGTGAAATAGCGAGACTGCTCTCGCCCAGCGGTACCGCAGCCGTTGGTGAAGCTAAACCCGCGGACAAGGACAAGGATGCTGAAAAGGACAAGGATAGGGAGCGAGAGGAGATGGACAATACGCCGGATTGGTTGTCGGACGTTCTATCGGCGCCGGATACCAGTCTGATAAACAGCACTGCCCAGGATTACAGGTGAGCATTTCATTGATTAATCCCGAGGCAGTAATAATTTAACTTCACTCGGTGCGAAAGTGACAGTTTTACTCACGTTTCTCGCGTGCGTAAAACCCCAATTGTTCACACCCTGTGAATTAAAATTTGGTACGATTCTCGTGCGAATTTTTTTTTCTTAACTCGTGTGTTTGCACGGCTCGTCTTCGGCTCGTGCTCTTCGTAAAAAGTTTTATTGCACTAGTATCGTAAATTACTATTATATGTTTTTATTTTAGCGTGTAGCATTTGTAGTTTCCCCTGTCGTTGGATCCTGAAAAATCCATTGGCGACTCGACTCTAAAATATCCTCTTGTGAATTCTAGTTTGTCTCACAGGTCGCGCAGTGATTTGACGATAGATTCGTTGACGGAGAGCCAAATAGGATCGGTAACGGGAAGCGAGAGCGGCCTCCTCGGCTCGGTCAGTAGTCTCAACGACACCACCCACGAAGCCAACGATGACACTGAGACTGAACAGCGAGACGGCTACACACCGGTGCCAGGGAAAATTGTAATTTTAACTCAATCCGATCACTGTCGAATATCGTCCATCTGCACAGTGTTTTTATTTTTATTTTATTTTATTTTTTTATTGCTAATGCCAATTATTCGTTGAACAGATCTTGGTGGAGAACGGTGTGCATTATTTCGAGGACGGCCACTTCTGGATGGAAGTCACGGGGCTTCCCGACTCCGAGGACGACGAGGAAGAGTTGCCGCCTTCGATAGTTATTAAAAAGAGCGGCAAGGTGTCTTTCGACACGGGCCCGATGAGGGTTTACTCCACGCACTCCGTTAACGAGTACGATCGTCGAAACGAGGATGTCGATCCTGTTGCCGCGAGCGCCGAGTACGAGCTTGAGAAACGCGTGGAAAAGATGGAGGTAGGTTGAATGGATGTAAGGTAAAAAAACGTTGAGAATTGAAATTTTCATGTCGCATCCTCATCGAAGTTGAAAATGAAAATTTTCGTATCGCTTTCTCATAATGTTCCTTTATTCGCAAAGCTTCTTCTACGAGAAAGCATTTCCAGTATTTCTGGCTTCCGCAAAGAGGAAATTTTGAAGAAACATTGACTATTAACCACGCATGCCGTCTGTGCAATTTCAACTTGATCAGTCGAGGCATTCTCGAGTCATAGCGGTGTGAGTTTTTCGCATCTGAGACACACACAAACATATCCGGACAGTTTTTTCTAAATGTGATTTTTCGATGTTTTCATAGAAACCTCGAAATATTTTTTTTACCAAAACAAAGATTCCTCTATGGGGAAGCAAAAATAAAATCTTCCACGCAACGATTCGTCCTTCTGATAATCGAGTATCACGTCTATTACATGCTTTATCAGGTGTCGAAACATGTGTGAAACCCGTATAAAGGAGATAGCTTATCGTGCCTGAAAATCATTAACACCGAAAGTCCGGCTATGGCACACTGTCGACACGTGAACGCCGTCCTACCCTTCTCGGGTGACGCAAAAAAAAAAAAAAAAAAAACTGATAAAAATCGTTTTTCACGCAGGTCTTTCCCGTGGAGCTTATGAAGGGACCGGAGGGACTCGGCCTTAGTATAATCGGCATGGGCGTGGGTGCGGACGCCGGACTCGAGAAATTGGGGATATTCGTTAAAACGATAACGGATAAAGGTGCGGCGGCGCGTGAGGGAAGAATCCAGGTAAACGATCAGATCGTCGAGGTCGACGGGAAATCGTTGGTCGGCGTAACACAGGCATACGCCGCCAGCGTTCTTCGCAATACATCGGGTCTCGTGCGTTTCGTTATCGGACGGGAACGGGATCCCAAAAATTCCGAGGTCGCTATGCTCATTCGTCAGAGTTTGCAAGCCGATCGCGAACGTGAACAGGCGAATTGCGCAAACAGGTAAATATCGCAAAACAGCTCAAAAGCTATTTAAACTAATTATTTATCATTACAATGATAAATAATTATTAAATATACCCTGAAGATATTTGCATGAGACTAAATTCCGTCAAGTCATAACGGCTGCGTTTTGCATCGCACAAACTTCGGAGAAGGTCACTCGAAGAATAAAATTTTACAAGTGAACAATTTGTTTTTCGTCCCGAAGCAGTGCATTGACGAAGACCTGACGAAGATGAAATTTGATGTCACGCAAATATCTTCAGGGTCATTACATTCATTATCGTTAAACTGATTATAGTAATACAATAATTCATTGCAGAACTAGGCAAAGTACCAAAACATACTTCAAGTACGAAGTACAAAATATCACAAGTACTTTTTGTACTTTAAGTATTTCTCAAGTACTTTTCGCAATTAGGTTCGCAGCGTTAAACTTTATCTAGGCTTTAGAAAAAGGGTGCAAAGTGATTCACTCATAGTTTCCGCATCGTACAAAATCGTTAACTGAAATTTTCGTACTTCGTCGTTTTGAGGCTATTTCTAATCTATTCTTCACTATTTTTTTTAATTACAAAAAGAAAATGATCGTTAAAATTGTACTTATTGAAGAGTATAGACAGATAATCATATATAGAAACAGAATGTCGAGCGGGTGCTCGAAAAGTACTTGTACTTGATACGTGAAATAATTTTAAAAAATATTTCAAGTACGTACTTGAAGTACCAAAGAAGTACCCGGTATTTCAAGTAGAGCCCAGCTCCGATTCATTGAAACGAGTATAGAGTTGGTTCTTATGACTAGTCTATCCACTTGAAGAACCAGTGTTTTTTCTCCAATGATGGCTTATCCTTGCTCGCAAAGTTCACGATGACGACAACTGCGGCCACCCTGGGAAGAGCCCGAGGCCTCCCGGGGTGCTGAGGGGAAAAAAAAATTACTGGAGCAACGCGCTCAAAGAGTTTATAATATACGCCGCAGAACATACTCACCGTAGATTCTCTCGTGTGGAATATTAATTACTTCGCGCAAAATCTTCACAGGAGACTGAATTTCTCGGACGCATCTCCGGACGGTCAGCGAGGCGGTGAAGATCACTCGATCGGCAGTAGTACGGGCATGGGTGGAATACCGGGATCGCCGGCAATGTCGTCGTGCTCGGAGGGCGAACCACCCCACAGTCCTATCGAGAATTACTTGTCACCTACCAATCGAAGCAGATCACCGATAATCAGCTCCTCTTCTTTACCGTCCAACGTTACACCTACGACGCAGAGTGACGTCGATAGCTTGCGAGCCCTTCTGCAAGAGGTACGAGATTGTTACACAAAACAATTTAAACAAAAATTTATTCATTGAGTGATGACAGTAAATCGTAGTGTAAAGTAGTACGAAATTTTATCAGTGTTTTTGTTTACAGTTGACAAAATATTTTTATACTTGAGAGAGACTCGCCGATCTAGTCGTCCGAGATGCTTGAACTTTTTTTTTAAGTGTGACATTCAATTTTCAGCGTGGATTTAGCAGTTTTCTTAGCCCAAAAAATTCACAAGTGTATTCATTTACTCGTGCACTGTAAATAATAGAAATTTCATTGGTCTATCATTACTTCGTGTTCACAAAAGTATGTACGGTATTCGTTCACTGCATTGTACATTATTTATTCACGACTTTCGTTCACTGACAGTCGTCAAGATTGGTGCTTGACGTCGAACAAATTCGATGGTGGATTTTCTCGGGTACATCTTCCTTAGACCCCCCTTTTTTTTTGCTTATGCGTTTTGTCCGTCGTTCGCTGCTTGCAGAGTCAGTATAAACATGCGCTAGCCGACGGGGAGGTGGAAAAGCTCAAGGCAAAGGTAATAACATACTCCACGTATCATTGATTTATCGATTTATCCGCAAGCGCGTGTCTGTGTTCTAGTTGCGCGAATGAACTTATCCGAAGTGCTTTGTACTCTCACTCCCCGCATCTTTAACAAAACCCTGCAACCGCAAAAAAATAAATAAGCTCCCTCCTGTACAGCGCGCGTGTTAAACGAGCTTTGTCATTAATTTCACGCTTTTCCTTACCAATGTCTTCGTACGGTGAACACTTTTTATTCGCAACTCTTTCGCAGCTCGTAGAGCTCGAGAACAGCGGTGCCGGAAGCGAGGAATACGCAGCGAAGCTTCGCGAATCGAGGCTGCGGTTGCACGAGTCCGAGAGAGCGCTCGGCTCCACGCGGCAGGATCTCTCGACGGCCCGGGAAATGTTGGCCCAGGCGACGGCTCAGAATTCCGTGCTGCAACAGAAATACGCAAGAGCGAGGCGGGCGGCGAGGGAACTGCGAGCGGACATCGCCGCTCGCGATGACTTCTATCAACAGCTCCTGCAGGAAAAAGATACCGAGTACAACGCGCTTGTCAAAACGCTCAAAGATAGGGTAAGATTGCAACTAATTTTTTTGTATACAAAATATAAAAAAATTACATAACTAACACTCACAGTTTGTGGTACGCGGAGGGCACTTAACAAATTTCAAAGACTCACTGCAACGCGTACTTAGTTACGAAATTTGATCGAGCAGGTGATAACGTTGGAGGTCGAATTGACGGAGACCCATACGAGGTTCGGTCTTCCGGTGCGGTTACCGTACGACGGCTCGACGAAGGGAATCGTGACGCCGCAATTGACCCGGCGACAATTACCTCCACCGCCGTCTTCCGCGAGTTGCCAACTTTCCGACACGGAGACGTCGGATCTGAGCAGTCCCGACGACGGCGACCGAACGGCCACCGTCGAGAGGAAACTTCCGCTTCCGATGCCGATAAAGGAAGAGCTGGATCGCGCGGTACCCGCCCACAGATTGCTCGACAACACCGCCGGTAAGAACAAGGCCGAGCTTGCTAGTCGGGGCGGACTCGCTAATCGTCAGTTGCCCAAAAGATCCGGCGGGCTCAGCAACAGCAGTTCGGTAAGCTTCGATCCCAAGGCAAGGTAACAGTATCAATGCTCGGACACGGCCCAGTCGGCGGATTTGAGCTATTGAGAATTGAAGTATTAGAAATCCAAGCTGACACTTGTAATCCTATCTATAAACATTATTTAATGCACAGAAACAAGTTATACGAGTTTTAAGCCTAAATTATATTCTAGCGTTGCATTTTTGTTAAAAGACAGACAATGTAGTGTTCGAAAATTGGCACAAGCGTTACTACGCGAGCCAATAATCAGTCAGTTCAAAGAAGTCAGTTTAACCAGTTTTCTACGTACGTTGCCTTCAGTATTCTTTCGCGTAAATATAATTTTTCATTAATTTAATTAATTAATGGCAAAGGAATTCTTTTAGTTAATATCAACTAGTTAAGTTCGAACATCAGAAATCTTAAAATCTATGATTGTTCGAAACATTGGAAGCATACAGTGTCTGAATATAGGGACGTGCCGAAAAACTGCGGCCGAAGACTCGTACATTTGGACGCTCTTG
Organism: Amblyjoppa fuscipennis; assembly: GCA_963575735.1. Lineage (NCBI taxonomy): Eukaryota > Metazoa > Arthropoda > Insecta > Hymenoptera > Ichneumonidae > Amblyjoppa > Amblyjoppa fuscipennis. Next base: position 23,363,272 of record OY754491.1, on the reverse strand, counting down.
TTATTTTCATACGCGATAAAAAAAAAAACTAGAAATTATCAACTTGGCGTTCATTTGAGTTATTTAAAAAAAAATTGTTCTTGACCAACTAGTAATTACTCGTATCAGGGGATCCTTTTAACCGTAGCATCGGTACCTTTATCTTGTTTCCTTCGAGCGTCGTTTGTTTGCGGTGTCAATGAAAAAGTAACTGGGATATCTTTCAACAGGATTACGGCTTGGACGAGTCTGGCGACAATACCGATACCGAGGATTCGTCAGCGAAATTGGGAATCTCGAACGACATGAGCAGCCGTTCGACGAACGATTCGATTTCGAAACAATCGAATTTGAGTTCCTACTCGAGCAGCTCGTCGATAAGCTCGCAGAAGAGCAAACAGTATTTCGAGTCTACGCACTCGACGACGATACGGCAGCACAGTACGATAAGCTCGCAGGTCAGGGCTATGACGGAACAAAATTGGCCACCGTCGCAGAAAGGTACGGTTAATTTTGTAACAGTATAAATTACCTCGCGCTACTGCATGCTTCTTACCTGACCCTTCACCTATGCCAGTCCTCGGCCTTCACCCAGTTTCAATAGCAAACGTGGAGCAAGTGTGCTATTTTTTCTTACTGAGAAATAATTATAAAATTATAATAATAATAATTATTGTATATCAAGATAGTTATATTATAGTTGTCAATTATAATAATTTATTATTCTTTTCATTAGATAATATTTTAATAAAATTGTATTGAATTCAATAATATTGCCAGAAATTCTGACAATATTTCATCTCGCAAATGACCGGACATGGAATTCGTAATATTGAATTTTATGGGTTCCTCGTTCGAGGACTTTAAAAAGATGACAAAATACAGTCGTTTTGAAATATGAGTAGGCTGTGGTAGTAAACTGGAGAGAAAAGACAAGTCTAGTCTTATGTCGCACGTTAAAATGATTAAATCTTATATTTAATATATCGTGCATATCCTAGCTGTTAATTTAAACCGTTCGAATTACAAAATATGTCCTGGAATTTCATATGATTGATCTTAATTTATAATTTATTATTATCGTATAATGTATTATTCCGAGCTCTAAATTGGGATTTACTGTAACCTGATTCTCAAAAGAGAAATCACTCAAAATTAAATTGAAAATTAAATGAATCTTCTTTATTGGCAGGTTTAACAGGACCTCCGGCCTCTTTGGCCGAGCAATTGAAGCAGGTGTTGGCCGAGCGTGAGCGGAGGCTCGGTGGCAACGAGATGTCGTCGTCGCGCGAGAGCTCTGGTGACTTCAGTGATCTGAATCATCCGCACAGCAACGATCCCACCCTAGTCACGAATCATCTCGTCGAGGAGATAAGACAGGCGGTCAGCGAGGCGAATCAACGAGGTAAAGTTACTCTCTCGGATGTAAAAGAAAAAAAACAACATTTATTTACGTTTTTCTGTGTACACGAATGCATCGAACTCTAGTCGCTGTCGCTGTAAAACGCTTTTGTAAACCGTTGAACGTTAAACTGTCGTATCGCAGTGAAGAAAGCGGCAGTACCTCCGCCAAACCTGATCGGCACTGGAGGCACACCATGGCACCATCCCGGTGGTTCGCCCTCGAGTTTGTCTTCCGGTGGATCAGTTAGTCCGCCTGCCGTCGATCCCAGTCCGTCCAAGGCTGGCAGCGCAGGTACTGACCGTCGTCGGGAACCCGCTTGCACGAAAACGCTCTCTCCATCCCCAAAATTATACATTTTTTTTTCACTCCCACACGCAAGTCCGTTCTATTTTAACGTTTGTGTCGATATTTTCTTTTTTTAAATAAAGATTCGAGCGAAGTTTGGCTGCCACCGAACGCGAGCGATTTTGGCTTCGGTGACAAGAAGTCCCACTTCTGGCAATCGGCGCCAATCACCGATTGGTCCAAGGAGCAAGTGAGTTACTCGGCGATCAATCAATTTTAACATTGGCTCAAAACATCTACAATTTCTTCATCGATTTCCAAAGGTTTGCCAGTGGCTCACGGGTATCGGCTTGGAGCGCTACGCGACGCGTTTCATTGACGCCGGAATATGCGGCAACAGTCTCCTGCGTCTCGAGTCCCGAGATCTCAAGAGTCTCTGCATCTCCGGCGCCGAGAAGTCGCATCTGAAAAGAAAATTGAAGGAGCTCCGATCGCAGGCCGAGCGCGAACGGAAAGAACGAAAGGAGATCGAGCGCATGCGAAGGAAAGCCGAGAAGGCGGCGCGGAAGAAATAGAGATCGGTCAGCGACAACGATTGAGCAAAGTCACTCGCACCGTTCGGTGATAGTAGGTTCTTTCAATAACGTGAATACGCAATAATGTTTTACGTATGTGTGTGTGTGATTTTTATAATTGCCAGCAAACAAAAACATAAGAAAAAAAAACACAAAGTCCGCGTCGCACTTCCGAAATTCCAGTGCTACTTGTAGCGTACCTTGACGCGAGTCTTCGGACGAGTTCCTCGTCGTCGTTCGCGCCGGTTCGATGGTTTTTATTGACTCGCTCCGTGGACGAGAGAGAAAGAAAGAGAACGAGCGAAAGAAAGAGAGAGAGAGAGAAAGAGTTATTCAGTCTTCGAGCGGATCGTCTCCCATCGAGATAAATTATTGTCCTCTCAGACAAAAACCCCACCAGACGCCCCGTCCCTAGTTTCGTTTTTCGTTATGTCGCGTATGAAGTATCGCCGGCTTCGTATAGTGAGGTAGACCGGTCGACTTAAATACGGTTGTTATATTAATATTTTTGTATTTTCCCGCTCCCTCCCCGTATCGTTATCGATCATCTCATCTTCGTCATCATTGTCACGATTTATCATTATCGTTACCCACCGTCTTTCGTCCATTTGTCGTTCGAGGCTCGTCGATCGAGTATTCGCCGATCGACGAAGCCGGTCCAGATATTAATTTCAAGGGACAAGGAAAATATCCGTGCGAGCATGCAAGGCATGAAATTGTTGAGAGAAGCAGGTGCGCGGTTAGAGGCGAAAAAAAAACAAAGACGTACGTTTCTGAAGGCTCGAGAGCCTCCCAAACGACTGGGTATGAAAGAAGAAACAAAAAAAAATGAAAACGCGAGAAGAAATAGTAGAAAACGTAACGTTGTATTTCTTGCGTGTGTATTGTAAGCTATTATATTATTATTTATTTTCGTGCGAGATCCCGATGATATGATTACTATATCAAAAATTCACAGTAATAATAGGTATAACGAAAAAAGAAAAAATGAAAAAAATTAACTTTAGATATCGTAGAGAAACGTTGCTAGAAAGATGGGACACATAGACAAAAAAAATAACATACAGTGAATGTTCTTTTTTCCGTACGTCTTTGAGTAATCAACGAAGAGTTCCCAGTTACCGGAAACGAATGAAACCTTGTTGTCGTGTACGAGGCGCGTAGAATTATTATTATGTTTTTTTTTTTCGAATCATCGAAAGTGTGAGCCAAGTCAGCCAAGTTTCAACCGACCGCATGCCCCTCCCATGGCGTTTTTATATTTAGTTCGCGATTTTGCTCAAAGAACAATTCATATCAACGACCGGAACAGAGCGGATTGTTAGCGTAGTTAAGTCGGGGTGGCCCTGCGGGCCTGTGTTATTGTTGCACGTTCGGTTAAACGGTCCATCGGGTCGAATCACGCATTTCGCACTATTTCATACAACGGCGCACATCGATTCTTAATCTACGTAATTCCCGTCTCATACATTCCGCAACGAATCGAGACACAAAACGTCGAGACTCAAAAATTCTTTGTGTTTATACACAAAAAAAAAACCAAAACAACACAAACAAAGCAAAGTAAAACGGTACTTTCGGTAACTGAGCAACGTGCGGATCAAGCCCTTTTTTCGAGACCGTTTTTTTTTGTAATCGTACGCTCAACGCGTGATCAATTACAATGTACAAGTGATTTGTCGCGTTGTGCGTCGAAAAATCGTGTCTGCGTTTAATGGAATGATAAAAAAAAAATGAACGATCGAACGAGATGCAGACGAGTCCGAATGAATTTAACTACGGACTAATATTTAGAAAAAAAAAAAATTATTGATATATAAGTGTGTCTCGTCCGATCGAAGTAATGTAACGGTGGTAGGTCGGTGTACGTTAAATCATACGCCAACCCACGTATTTATGATTAGCTCTAAGTTTCACGTACCAATCTCGGTAATAATTCCGTTTATCCGGCTTGTTATATTCGTCGTATTCGTGGACGACAGATCGAAGAAAAACAAAAGAAAACGAATTATTGACGCGTCTACGCGCCGAATCCGGATATTTGGAAATTGTCGACGATTGAAACAAATAATGTGTACATACTATATATATACACATATATATATATATACATATATATATATGGATGAATATATATTTAACGATTATAATAGTAACGGTTTAACGATAGTTAAAAAAAAACATTATCATGGCGTCGCGGTGACATAGCAAGAGACGAAAAAAAAGTTGTGTGAAACCCGGCGAAAAAACCCTTATTAGTGTCATAATAGTACATTAGTTTACATGTTTTAGCTTGACGAGACGAACGTTTATCGAAGTCCTCCAGTTTTACAACAGTCGCGAGATTTCCTTACAAATTATTATAATTTTTGTTGTTGTATAATTTGTTCGGATATCCGTTGCTTCCACCACGATGATTTTTTTTTTTAGTAGCGTGGGACAAATCGTGAGAACAGATCGAACGCTTCGCGCAAAAACATGAAGATGCATATAAAAGCCATTGAGTACTGTTTTTTTTTTTTTTTTCTTTTTCTTTTAACGTTAATTCGAACGACCGAATTGTATTTGTATTCGTCGATTGACGATCTTAAGCACGACAAGTCCTGCTGGTTAAAAACCAGCCAATACCAGCGGCTAAACCGACTGATTTTTATTACGTTATATAAGTTTCGTAGTGGATCCTCGACGATGGGCTCGAACTATTATTATATCCTGCGAGTGCCCAAGTTGAGACTCGTGCGTCCAAGACAATTTAGTATAGTGTGTATGTACCGCTATTATTATATTTTATTGCGAAACGACGAAAGCCGACAAGCAAACGAAGCGCATAAATCGAGAAACGTATGAACAAAAAAAAAAAGAAAAAGTACTAGTTACGTCTCAGTCACTTAAAACAAAACAAAAATAATCCAAATTTTGCTGTCTTTTTCTCATAATTGTCTACCAAACACGTTTTTCCGTTCTTTTTTAATTATCGAGATTTATACACTAAATCTATACAGAGGATACACTACCGACTCAAATAAACGTTGTTCCAAATGCGGTCAGAAATACGCAGTTTACTCGGCAGCTTTTTAGTAATATCTGTACGAAAGGTATTGTCATTACGAATACTCTCGAACATTTCAATTAAAAACAATTCATACATTAAAACGCTTCGTCGTTGTTCTTTGATATTTAATGAACCTTTATCGCTTGTTTCTTCACGATTTATGTTTCAGAGTGAGAACGAGATATTTACAATATGCGAAACTCCGAGGATTAAAAAAAAATGTTTTTTTATGCTAAATCCTCTTATTCATGGCCGTGTTCCTATTGGCAGCAGGTTTACGAAGTTATGTACAATAGAAATTCTTCTCGACGCTCTAGCGAGAGTCTTTAATGCGCAAAAAAATCCTCGTAAATTCTTTAGTTAGATTACTGTTTAACTTATGTTTTATTACTATCTCGATTAAAACGGAGTACGTTATTTTTTTTATACATGAAATTCTATGTTGACGCATGAAAGGTGGCTACTAATGGGTACATCCATGGCCACTAATGGCAACAAAAACGAATATTCAATCTTTTATTTGAAAAAAATAGATAATTGGACATATCGGACGCTTTTGATTAGCCAATAAATTACTCTTCTCGACGGTATCTTCAATGCCAGAATCAGTGAGAAAAGTCGATTGCAGTTTTTATTATCGCCCGCGGTATTGGACATGCTCTTAAGACCATATGAAAGACCTTCGTCGGTAATAAAAACTGTAATGAACTTTTCTCACGACTTTTGACATGTAAGGTCAAAATAAAAGTCTCATCGGAAGCTGATATTATCACTGCTTCCGATGAAACTCCACTTTTGACCGTACATGTCAAAAGTCGTGAGGAAAGTTCATTACGGTTTTTATTACCGACGCGATATTGCAAATCCTTTTAACTGTACAACTATGTAAAAAAAATTTTTTTGCCACGCACACTACAGAACAGTTGACTCTCGTAGGTCGAATTGTTTGATCGATAATTCTGGCGAAAGCTTCAGCCGCAATCGTAACCGTAGCTCGGACTCCGAATAAGCCTCGAACAGACTTTGAGACGAGTTTCACAGTTTTTTCTTTTTTTTTTGGATAATCAACTATGCCAGCGATAATTGTAAACGATTACACTTGGCGTCAGACTCCCGAGGCGATTATAATATCGACTCGTCTAATTGGGCATCCGAAGAAAGTTGACCTATTTGCGATTGATAACTATATGAAGGTACGCATCGCTTTAAGTTTAGTATATTATGCTACAAGGGGAAGAAGTGCGCGATTTTCGCCGAGCGCGGACTTTGCTGCCCGAGCGAAACGAGGGCAGAAATCGCACGAGGCGAAAATCCACTCTCTTCCTTGTAGCATGCGGATACTTTTCTTGACTTCGTTAAAATAACCACATTTCTTTCGGCGCAGAAATTGTATTAGCCAACGAAGATTATTCCCCCGGGTGTAATGGAGCTTCCAGCGGCCTTCCAAAGGGAGAAAATGAGCCCTATTATTACTAGGGAATTAATTAATCTATTTATTTAAATGAAAATACTTTTGAAATGCTTCAAAAATATTTTTACAGTTATTTTATAGTTATTTAAATATAAAATATAATAAAATATACTTTACAGTTATTTTAAAATATTTAAATAACTGTATTATATTAAAATAATTGTATTATAAAAAGAACTATCCTGTCTTCATTCTCGAACTGTTCCTTTGGATCAATAATGATCATTGCTCAATGATAGTCGATTTTCCGGCCATATTGCACGCAAGGAATGTGGTTATTTTAGCGAGGTGGGAAAAAAAATCATTTTTGTATTAATCGTTTTTTATATTTAGCCTTGGCTGAATATGAAAAAAAAATAATAGTAATAATTTTATTATAATAATCAGGCAAGCTATCCTCCCTTCATTATCGAGCTGTTCCTCTGGGCGAGGATCCTCGACGAGGAGAGCGAATGCACTATAGGCGAAGAGACAGCGGTTTTTACATTGAAGAAAGAAGAAATGGGCTTGGAGTGGCAGAGTCTGGTGATTGAAGGCCTGGACAAAGATGAAAAGCGCGCCCGTCGATCCCGGGCTCTGGAACTGGCACGAGTTCGCGCTGAGGAACGAGCCAAGGCCAGAAGCGGTGAGCCCAAAGATTAAAAAAAAAAATAATCATCTTCACTATTTTCTATGAAAACAACATTTTCCGTCTCGCTGAGCATTCGGTATTTAAACGTTTCAGAGAAACGTCAGGCGCTGCAGAAACAAGCGGTCAGAGCGCAGATAGATCTGGACACGATGACCCTCAACAGAATCGAAGCTATGAGAGATTCTCACAGGAAAGAAGCTATGCGCGAGCTCGAAGAGTGGCGAAGCCGAGCGGAACAACCGATACTCCATGATATCGATGGGGAAATACAAGAAAATAGAAGAGCTTACAGGTACGCGAGACTTAAAGGTTTACGTCACAGTCAATGGCTAAACGCACGCATGTTTCATGATTTTCTTTCTCGGTAAATATACGCTTTGTCGATTTGATTTTTTTTTGGGTTTGAAGGAGGATATCTCAAAGAATATTTCGAATTTTTTTTTATTCGTATAACTTTCGTAATACGTTCAATTTCGACATAAAAAGTTAACTGAATACTCTTGACACTATGAACTATTAGAAAATAAATAAAATAAATCGAAATTATAGTTTAGCGTAAACTCATAAAAAAAAAAAATTATCGAAGCTACGTGAAAGCTTGAGATTGTGTTCTCCGATGATTATTTCTTCGCTGGAAGCACAGACCTATCCATTGACGCTCGAGTGCTTCTTTAATCCGTTTCTAGAGCACCTCTCAAGTGGTTCGCAGATGAGGGTCAGGCAACGATAAGTCAAGAAACAGCTACCGATTTGGGAGTTTCTAATTCGGAAGTCGGGGCGGCTGAATATACGGAAGAGAAGAAGCACGGGTCGATTAAAAATACTGTACAAGGTAAAATTCGACCATCGTTTCATTTTTCTTCAATCTATAAGCGATGCTACTTAAAAAAAAATGTTTTGTTTCAGTAAAAAGTTCCGATGGTTTGGGCGACGATCAACCTGGCAAAATCGAAGTTTTACCCATCGAGATAAAACAAAAGGAAGATGAACAAAATAAATTGTCATCGTCAGGTAAATAAATAAATGAATGATGGAAATAAATTTTTCCTCGACGATGCCGATTGAGGATAATTAATGTCACAGGAAAGAATTGTGACTCGACGAGAGTCGCGGATACAGACAGTTCTTCCTCCGATTCTTCCGATTCGGACGGCAGTTCCGAGGAGTCTCCTTTCGCCGGGACGAAGACATCGTCGATCAAGGAAATGGACGAGAGGGCATTGCGTAAATATTATCGAAGAAAGGAGAAGGAAAACGGGAATCGAGGCAGGGAACTGGTGAGACGCTTGTTGAACGGTAAAATCGGATGCGTGACACGCGGAGGCGGAAGAATATTCGACGAGCCTACGGTGCCGACGCCGAGGCCCAGACGATGCGCTACTATAGACGTCACATTCTCGGAACGACAGTTTCCTACTCCAGCCAGAGAGAGTCAGCGACTCGAGGAGCAAGAGGTGATACGCAAAGGCAGACCTTTCGTGATTCATTTCTTCTTTCTTTTCTTCTACTTTTGTACTTAATCCAAACTACTGTGCGCTCGATTATGGTAATTACGCGGAAAAATGATTCGACGACTTCGGTACGAATGTAAATATAGAATCAACGGAAAGTGTAATTATAACGGCAAGAAACCCAGATAGGCAAGCTCCACGAAACGCCCGTCGTGCTCCATTTCTTCTTATTATCTTTTGATTCCTCATAGAGGATGCTATGTTTTCGATAAAAAAAATGTCTAGATTTTAATGTCAGAGTACTTTTATCACTTGTTCATAAAAGTTGAAAATTAAATTTTCATAACGCTTCCTCATAAAGCAGATTGAAATGTTCATATGGCTTTTTCATAAAAGTTGCAAATCGAAATTTTAATATCGCTTTTCTCATAACGTCCCTTTATTCGCGAAGCTTCACCCAAAAATACAGAAAAAGCTTTCTCATAGATGAAGCTTTGTGAATGAAGGATCATTACAAGAAATCGATATAGAAATTTCAATTTGCAACTTGTTTTTCTTTATCGAAACTACTATGCGATCGAGTATGCTAATTATCCCGGTAAATTATTGGCCGATTTCGATGGAATTATAAATATAGAATCATCCGAAATGCAATTACAACAGCGTGGAAGTCGGATAGACAAGCTCCGCGAAACGGAGCAGTTGGCGCAGTATTTGCGACATGTGCTCCACATGACGGCGCAAAAATATTGCGCCGTCTCTTCCGTTTAGCGGCGCTCGTCAATCTGTGATGATTAATGACTGCGGTTTGCCACAGTGGTTGGAGAAGCAAGCGGAAGCTAGGAGGAAGAGTGGTTTCGTTTCCGAGGATCTTCGCACCGAGGAACAGGATCCTCAATGGCTGAAGGACAAGGGAGAGTACGTAAGATTTTTCGCCGATACAAAATTAGCATTTTCTTCTTTTTTTTCATCATTTTATTTTTTTTTTCTCCACCGGTTTATTTATAGCAAAGAAACAGCTCGCGATAGATGAATAATTATAGGATGAATAATTATAGGAAGGCGAGTTTTCCTTAACGATTATAGTTGATTGTATGAGCGATTATTTATTGTCTCAGTGAATTCTTCAAGGCCGGCAACTATCTTGGCGCAATAAGCGCTTACACTCACGGAATAAAGCTGAGCGATAAAATGTCCTCGCTGTACGTTAATCGTTCGGCGGCTCACTATGCGTCGGAGAATTATCGAAGGTGCGCCGAGGATTGTTCGAGGGTAAGAAATTCGCGGATTGAAAGTCCGTCTCACACTGTGGGCCAATGAAAGCTGGAGGAGTTCCGGTAACAAAGTTGTTTTTCTGTTTGCCGACGGATGATTGTAACAACGCGACAAAACAACTACAACAGGCTCTCGAACTGATGGTACCGAAGTGCGAGGGTAATCGTGACTCAAGGGCTCGGTGTCACGCTCGGCTCGGCGCGGCTCTCTGCAAATTGTCGGCACCTCAACACGGCGTTCCGGAATTGGAGGCGGCATTGAAACTCGCTCCGGAAAACGAGACGATAAAGCGAGATTTGCAGGTGGCCAAACGGTACTTCGAAATTCGAGATTCGAAGTAAGTTGCAATTTTGAAAAAGATGAAACTCCTTTAAATGCAACTTGCAGCTGGATGAACATGTGATTTGTGCTCGTGCGAAACAATTAAACGAAATAAACATGCAATTTGTATTTGTTCGAAAGAATAAAACAAAATAAACATGTGATTTGTGTTTGTTCGATACAATTAAACAAAACAAACATGCGAGTTGTATTTGTTCGATACAATTAAACAAAACAAACATGCGAGTTGTATTTGTTCGATACAATTAAACAAAACAAACATGCGAGTTGTATTTCTTCGATACAATTAAACAAAATAAACACACGAGTTGTGTTTGTTCGAAACAACTAAACAAAATAAACACGCGAGTTGCTTTTGTTCGAAACAATTATACAAAAAAAAAAAACACATGTGATTCGTATTTATTTGAAATAATGCAACAAAATAAACCTGCGAGTTACGTTAGTTCGAAACGATGAAATAAAATAAATAAATAAAAAATGGAGTAACACAACGAGCGAGAGATAATTATTTATTAAACGTGGAGATTATATCACAGACGCTTAGTGAAATTTAGGCGAGAATAATGAATGAAAATAATTGTTATTAATTTAGTGATGAAGTTAAATGGCGTTTAAAATACTGACAAAGTTCGACCTAAATAAATAGATTTCCATAGCCCGCACACACGTGTTTGCTTCCGAGCGATTGATCGATCGTCGAGCGAACAGTGATTTAGAATAATAAATAAATTAAATTTTATTCGATCGAGTTCGTGCGAAAGTATCTCTCGGGATTCTCAGGCCCGCAGCCACACTTCGTATGCTCGATCGCGTGAATGACTTCGTGATGACGATCCCGTTGACTGTCGATTCGATGCTTGACCGTGAAGACGAGACTGACGTTCCTGTTCTCGATTGGGCCGCAAACGCGATTTGGATCCGGACAGCATCCGGCACCGTCGCAACGAGCCAGCACCGTCGACGGTGGATAAAATATCTCGTCGGGACTCGGTCCGGCAGTCAAAAGTTCCTCGACTCGCACGGCGCGCGGCTGCGGCAGGGAGCAACGAAATTCATGCACCAGCTGTACGTGATTTAGATAACCACTGTCCCTGTTGAGAAATTTTTCACGTTAATGTTGTAATTTTAACTCTGGCAGATGCGGCGGATTTTTTTCTTTTTTATCTCATTTTATCCAAACATACGAAACAGGCTATTGATACGAAAAAAAATATATAATAAGTAGATAACAAGTAGAAATAAGTAGATACAAGTAGATAAGTAGAAATCTCATCTAGCATTAAATTCGGCCCGATGCAGCGCATCTTTTAAATCTCATTCGATCCAAACATAGAAAATAACTATCGACGCTATTAATTTAAAAAAAAAAAAATAATCGTAATGAAATAATAAAAAATAAATACATAAAAATCTTATCTCGCATTAAATACGGCTCGATGTAGCGCATCTTTTAAATCTCATTCGATCCAAACATACAAATTACGTATTGACGCTATTAATAAAAATAATAAAAATAACCGTAATGAAATAATAAATAAATAAAAACTCATCTGACATTAAATTGCGTCAGCTGTAGCGCATGTTTTGAGTCTCATTCGATCCAAATATACGAAACAGGTGATTATAGATAAAAAAAAAAAAAAAAAAAAAAAAAAAAAAATCGAAAAAAATTGAACCACAATAAATTAATAAGTGACAAATAAATGAAAAAAAAATCTCACCTATGATGATGAAATCTGGAACAAACGTTCGATACCATTCCGAGTACAGCGATGACGAGGAAAAATCTCTGGCCTTCCATACTCCTCACAGTAGCGATCACTGTTTTTAAGTTTCCCGTATATTTTCGTTTTTTTTTTTTTTTTTTTAAATTTATACGAACGCTCACGCCTCCTTGCTCGCGGTAAGGATATTCGAGCGTGGAATAGATAAATTCTCGCGGCCGTCGCGTTCACGGTGCGGGATCCTTCTGAGCGAACTCGAGTCTCCCGAGCGAATAAAGATTTCGCGGGTGCGCGTGCAATATATAACAGGCGTACACGAGACGAAGCTCTCAGCTTCTTCTCTGACTTTGACTCCAATCTCAATTCCATGTGCATACATATATATACATTCGTACACACTCACCGCATCGATGCGTACATAAAGGGGGCGGCATCGTTTTTACACACGTGAATTTCACCACAACGTTAAAACTTTCTTCGTTCGCGCCTTCTCCGATTTCTTTCGCAGCATCTCGCGGCGCAAGGTAGTTTTTTTTTTTTTTTTTTTTTTTTTCTCTTCTCTCCCCACTCTTCGTCTCTCGCTCGTCACTTCATCTCACTCGCCCGTACAATTCATTGCAACCTGGGCCTCGATATCGCCCCGGTCTTTCTCCGCGATTTCTCGGTACGAGAAACGAGCCCGAGAGACGGAGGCAGATAATGAAGAAGAAAAAAAAAAAAAAAAAAAAAAAAAAAAAAAAAAAAAAGGAACCTTCGTCAAATCGTTCCCGGAACATCGTCGAAGATGATAACTATAATTACAAATGCTATATGCTTTTCGTGCGCACGAGAAGAAAAAAAAAAAAAAAAAACAACAAAATTTGGGCACCGATTGCGTGACAACACACGTGCGCATACGAAGAGGGCGAATCCGGCGTGTTTGAAATTTTACTGGAAACTCTTCGGTGGAAGCGAAGTCCCCGTTGGCGAGCTTTGAGTCCGCCGCTTCGGCGTCCTGGATTTTCGGCAATCGCGCAAGTGTTCTCGCATGCAGGCAGCGATATGCCCAGCTCCGATATGCGTCGAAGCTCCAATTATCCTGCGCATGCTGACTCCGAAACCTGCAACGCGAATGAAATGTCAAGAATTTTTGCCATCGAGGATCATCAAAAAATTCACTCCCTCGGATATTGAATATCCAGAGAGTAGAGATTCTTGGTTGACAGGGCGAAGTTACCTTTTTTTGGAGAAAAGAAAATTGTATTTGGTTTTTTTTTTTTTTTTTTTTTTTTTTTTTTTTTTTTTTTTTAGCACAGCGAAGGTCTAGGGGAGAGCGGGGTAAAATGGAACAACGAGGCAAAAGGCAATTTTCCAATGACTTTTTCGAAAGTCCGGATTTATCTTCGGGACAAAAAAGGGACATCGAAACATTATTGGAAAGTTGAATTTTGCGCCCGCTGTTCCGTTTTGCCCCCGTGTTCAATTTTGCCCCGCTCCCCCCCAACCGAAAACAGCGCAAAGTTACTTTTTTACAGGAAAAAAAAAAAAAAATTGTATTTGGAATTTTTCCCAACGACCTACCGAATAGAGGCGAAGACAGTGCAGTGGAACATCGACCGAAAGGAAGTGCCAGGGATCCGGAGTGAGTACTGAAGGTTCAGCAGTTTCTACTGGCATTGTGCAGTGGCTACTACACATGTTGTTACTACTTCTTCTTAGTTACTCCTCCCTTTCTGGGAACGTAGTGCTTATATGGGTATTTATAGGCTTGTGCATCAGTAATTACTACTTATAAGTAGAACTACTGAAAACTGCGGGAAATCCCAGTAAATTAACTAATGGAGATTCGTAGTAGTTTCGAGTATTTAACGACTGCTGATTTTTAGTAGTTTCGAGGAGTTAACTACTCAAAATACCCAGGAATCTTCAGTAGTTAGGTACTCCAGATTTTCGGTAGTTTGCAGTACCGCTTTGTTCCTTTTTTGTTCAAAGTTTGTTCCTTTAGGCGGGGAAATTTCGTTTGTCCGAGATAACGCGGGGAACTTCGAATAAGGGAAATCCCGGATAACATGGAAAACACGCACGATACGTAAGCAGGTACTACTTTTATCTTATACATCGCACGTAACAATTTGGAACAATGTAACAATTCGTATGGCGACCCCATAAGAGATGTTATACTGTTATTTTATGCGTGCGATATATTTTGGAAAGTTGTCTGCTTGTTGGAATTTTTCAAAATTTCAAGCCCTCATTATTCCAAGTTCTCCGGTTCTAAGTTCATCGTACCGAAAATGACGCATTTCCGGTACGATGTAATTAATACTTACAAGTAGTAATTTCCGGTTGGAAAATGAGATTTTCAAACCGGAAGTCAAGTATTTCAAACCGGAAGTCAAGTGTTTCAAGCCGGAAGTCAAGTGTTTCAAACCGGAAGTCAAGTGTTTCAAGCCGGAAGTCAAGTCTTTCAAACCGGAAGTCAAGTCTTTCAAACTGGAAGTCAAGTCTTTCAAACCGGAAGTCAAGTCTTTCAAACCAGAAGTCAAGTATTTCAAACCGGAAGTCAAGTGTTTCAAGCCGGAAATCAAGTGTTTCAAACCGGAAGTTAAGTATTTCAAACCGGAAGTCAAGTATTTCAAACCGGAAGTCAAGTATTTCAAACCGGAAGTCAAGTGTTTCAAACCGGAAGTCAAGTGTTTCAACCCGGAAGCCAAGTGTTTCAAACCGGAAGCCAAGTGTTTCAAACCGGAAGTCAAGTGTTTCAAACCGGAAGTCAAGTGTTTCAAACCGGAAGTCAAGTGTTTCAAACCGGAAGTCAAGTATTTCCAGTGTGTTGTTACTACGCTTCGAAAAATGAGATTTTCAGAACGGAAGTGACATCTTTCCAGTAAATCTCCGGAAATCTAAATCCCATAGTCCGAATCTCTGCCTCAACGTCTTTTCCATGTGACTCATAGCGCAATAAAACTGCTGACGCAAGTGAGTCTTTGAAACCCTGAGGGCTCGCTCGTAATCTCTCATCTCGCGATAAAGTCCGATGCACAGTCCTGCAGGGCGAGATTCCGGCGTACACCTGACGCAAGGTCATCGGAATTCGTGAAGAAAAAAAAAAAAAAAGAAAAAAAAATCGTAATGCGTCACAGTACCGCGAAAGGTAGAAGTGAAATTGCGTGTGATATCGCAACAAAACTTTCCTGAGCCGGTCTTGACCATCGAAACTGGCGCACGTGGGTGCGTGCGAGTACCTGTTAAAATATCCTCTCGAGTGGGAGGAACCCGGACGAGCGTCTGTGGGGGAGAAATAACGACGAGTATGCCAATCGATGGTTCCACCTGTGTAACGGATAAGCTATTGGCCGATCCGGCCTTCGGATATTGCGATAGGACCGGAGATCCTTTCGCCGGTTTGTCTCATCGGCTCACGAGCGAGTCATCGTAAAAGTTGCCGGATGGGGAATTTCTGGTATCGGAAATATGCTGGACACACGTGGATTTCGTCGCAGATTTTTTTCAGACACATTTGGCAGAGAGTAAAACGGTCGCGAGTAAAAAATTTTTTGCTTGCGATGGAGAATTTTTTTTTTTTTTTTTTTTTTAAGAATCCGTTCCTTGAGAAATTTATTTATTTATTTATTTTTTTCATGTAAATTTCACAATGAAGAAAAAAAAAGATTGCCACGTCTCAGCGGTCGAGTTGCGACTTGTGCCCCGACGATCCGCCGGGATTGCGAATTACTTTATTGTTACATAACATACGGCAATTTGTTTGTTGAATAAAACTGAGTTTCATTCGGTAAATGACACGAATGTGATAGAAAAAATGTTGAAATTATCTCGCAAGCGACAATTACAGGTGTTTCGCGTAAGGACGAGTCTGATCGAAGACCAGACTCGTCGACCGTTCAGTTCGAAGCTTTTGAAATAGACTTGTGAGCTACTTGGACGATAAGCTGATGTGGACTGATTAATTTCTGGAGCGACAGTTTTCGTGAAGAGGCCGAACAATTCTTTGTTCGCACATCAGTCGTGACTATCGAAAATCTCGAAAGTGGGAAATACCGAGGAATTATAATAATTTATATCCACTCGAGCGTGATCGCGAGCTAATGTGAATTTGTAGAAATTCGATATCTACATCTGGTGGTTTCTTGATTCGAGAGAAATTATCATGATACAATAATAACAATTGCTCGATCGTGGGAATAGTCGAGCGTAAAAAGTCCTTATGGGAAAAAAGACACGTTACTCGGATCGAGAAACATAGATTAATAAACCAAAAATAATAGCAATATACTGCAAAGAAGCTTGACACACATCCGACACTCGGCGAATTCACTACATAATCAGAACACAGGAACTATCTAGAAGATTCGCTGAGATGCATATAGATAATACAAAACTGCTTTGTATAGAACTCGAAGAAAATGTAACACGAACATTTAAATATCCCATACACACAAAATACCAACGGTTTGAAATAATCAGTTTGAATAATGAAATGGACAACTGAACATTTACTCTTACAAATCGGTAAGTGTTTCATTCATGCAAGTTAAGAAACGCTAAAACAACCTTGTAATAATCAGTTGTTCGAGGTGTTCGAGTTGTATACAAAGCAGTTTTGTATTCTCTATTTGCACATATACAGTTTTTTTTTATATACTTAACATATAACAGTTTTTTTTTTCTTATACTTAAAAATTTAACACGTAGATCTAAATATCCCATACAAACAACATACCAACAATTAAAAATAATGAACAATGAAATAGAGAACTGAACATTTACTCTTACAAATCAGTAAGAGTTCCATTCATCCAAGTTAAGAAACGCTAAAACAACCTTGTAATAATCATGACTGAAGGACTGCGGTCGATGGCCAATTAGCAATATTCAATATAGGTGAAAAGAGATAAGTTTGTTAAGTATAAGAAAAAAAACTGTTACATGTTAAGTATATAAAAAAACTGTATATGTGCAAATAGAGAATACAAAACTGCTTTGTATACAACGCGAACAAAATGTAAGACGTAGATTTAAATATCCCATACACACAAAATACCAACAATTAAAAATAATGAACAATGAAATAGAGAACTGAACATTTACTCTTACAAATCGGTAAGTGTTTCATTCATCCAAGTTAAGAAACGCTAAAACAACCTTGTAATAATCATGACTGAAGGACTGCGATCGATGGCCAATTAGCAATATGCAATATAGGTGAAAAGAGATAAGTTTGTTAGGTATAAAAAAAAACTGTTACATGTTACGTATTGTTAATAAACGCACTATACTACTAATAGCAATGAGGTGGGGAGGACGTGACGATTAAAAATATCTTCTTGTTTTGGTATTCTATTTTTGTTTGCTCCAACTCACATTTATAGTTTCAACAGTAAAATATGACTCGTTCATCCACGCCGCCGCAATTGCATAATTTATTTAGTTTTAAGTCAGGTCTCTGAGCAATATTTCCTTACGGTTAGCCTCTTGAGCCTCCTTTTTATCTGCTCATGTCATGCCTGCTCACTTTCACTGTGCCAAATGGATGGTGATGGGATTTCTCATCTACTGTAATGCAACAAGACCGTTTGTATACAAATAACAAATCACTAAAACCAATAAATTATCCTCGTACTATTAAATTATATTCCAATAAATAGATAAATAAAATAAATTATCCTAGTTGGGTCGTCCAGACCACTATAAGTCATCCATCCAGGCGCCGGAAACACATTATCCTCGTCGACTCGTCCAGACGACTACGTCACAGGGAATCCCGGATAATTCCATGGTACATGTTGAAACTGGACCGAGGAAGAAAAAAAAACAGTTAATCGTTGCGTAGCGGGATGTCCAATGATTATTTCAGGTTCTAAGACTCATCTAATGGGCCAGGTGAAGTTATGCTTGACGTAGATCAGTTAATGAACTGTTACGCGCGTCACGGACGTGTCGTTTGTCGATCGGCGTATACGGTAAAACCGTATCAACGAGACAGATTGACACTCCGACAATTTGCAACCCCATGATATCCTTCACACGATAAACAAAAGGTCTCCACATAAAAAAAAAAAATTAATTTTACAATTGACCTTCTTTCTTTTTTACCTACGATTTGTGTTACGATTTTTAGGGTACAGTAGATTTTTACATTTTTACAATCGATTTCATGATCTACTGTACATTATTTTTTTTAAAGTTTCACGGTTTGAACAAAAATTTCTTGTCGATAAGCGTCGAGAATTTTTGTTATTTTGGTGTTATTGTTAAATTTAAAATTTTTTTATTTATTTTACGATTTATTTAGTTTACTTGAGCTAATCGTGAAATTAACAAGAAAATTGTAAAAATGAAAAAATACAAATTGTCGACGCTCGTCGATTAGAAATATTTGTTGAATGGTTAAAACTTTTTTTTTTTTTATAATCTACAGTCGATCGGTTTCTCACCAAATCGCCGTAAAAAACATATCTAAGCAAATTTGTTTCGGGAATTACAATCTGAACTCGATCCGAATAGGTCATAATCAACGCCCAATGTTACTCCGAAATCCGCGCGAGGACGACAAACAATCGAGATTAACGCTTGGCCTTGCTGATGACCCGCACAAATCAAAAACGGTTTCGTTACGATAAAATTTTTCGTGGGCCTGCGGCGATACACACTGCGGGGACTCGATTCGTTACTCCTAAAGACTTTGCAACTAAGATTACTAATATTTATTTCCAAACTTATCAAAGTGAACACAAATCTAAAAGTCTATTTTCGGAAGGACTAGTAAAATTAGTGTTAAACTAATCTGAGGAAAGGAATTAAAAAAAAAAAAAAAAAAAAAAAACCCTCCAAATACCAAAGACAATCTCGGGCTGAAGGGCTCAGGTCGATGGCCCTTTGCTAAGGTGTATAATTATCATTAGAAATAAAGTTAGTACATTAATATAACTGACTAAATATTAGCATTGTTATAAAAATTAGCTTTGGCAAATAAATCTCTTTTACTATAACTGATTTATCGATTGATCGTCATCGACGTACCTTCAAGCAATATAACGTTCTATTGTATATATAATGACTAGAATTAGTAAAGTTTACTTCGCAGTTCACAGATCGGATGCTATCGGTGTGAAATTATTTATCGATTCATCGTCATCGACGTAGCTCCCGGCAATATTGCGTTCTACTCTATACTGATTTAATGATATAAGACGATGAATATACGAGCTTCATTCATCTACCTGCATAAACACATTTCCAACTATGCATCTTTTCCGTATTCTTGAAACATAGTACCCTTGACGATTGCAACTTATGCGCGAAATGAATTGGCTACATGCCAAATTTTAACGTGAGCTACAAAGACCGATCTTTCCCCGGTGCATCGAGCGCGCCCAAGTGGAAATTAGTTAAGCCGGCGTACGGGATGATTGATGCACGTTCGAGCTGTACATAAGCTGTTGTAATTATAATGTCAAATTCTCGTGAATGATCTTCGCTAGGATGATTCAATTATATCTCTTGCGTTCAAAGTTTACGCGAGTCTTCGCACCTCGAATGAGGCTTTCCTGTAAATCTGTCGTCACGTTGACCGACGGTTCGAGCCGCTCGACCGCAGGGTATTCATCTGCTCACACACTCGGTCACAGTATCGTCGAAAATGTCCTTGTGTGTACTTTGTCATTTGCGTCACTATAAATTTCGCACTTCCGATTACAATTGCGGACAAAACGAAATTTTACCAAACTCCATCGGCATCACAATCGTCCAACCAACGTGCCGGATGTTCTTCACAGATAAAAAAAAGTAGAGGGAAAAGAAACGTTTTGCGTCACCTAGACTCACTGGTGCCTAATTGAGTCACTAATATTCAATTAACGAGATACAATGATATGCTTGTCCTATTAACAATATAGAATGAGACGTCCAATTAATGAGATACAATAAATAGTGTGTCCAATTAATGAGATACACCCACATAAGACAGATTGTTCTTTTTTAATGGTTCAAAAATACTTTTTTTAAGGTATTGAAAAATGTTACCACTGTTAAAAAAAAGATCTGTGAAATGTTTAAAAAAACATTGTTAAAATATCTTTTTGTCCGCTCATAAATCTTACATTGAAATGTTTCAGAAGTGTTTCGCAAGAATGTTTTTAAAACATTTCACAACATTTTTTAAATGTAAGTTAAACATTGTATTAGATATTGGTTAAATATTTATTAAATATCTGTCTGAACCATTAGAGAAATTATAAATATTTAAGTGCTGTAGATATTGTTAATCATTTTAAACATATTGCCTCCGGTACTTCATATGTGAGATTCCTGAGAGTCCCTCCAGGAGTGTTTGTGTTTACCCAGGAGTGTCTTCGAGTATCTGGGAGTGCATTTTTTTAATACGTAGACATTTTTATATAGAATTCAAAATTTTATTTTACTTTTATAGACCCAAGATGGAAAAAAAGGCGCTTGAAGAACGCGCAAAAGACGGCAATTAACATGTAATGTTATGACACATTAAATAGTCGCACTGTATTATAATGTATTATAAATATATCCGTGAACAATGGCATTTAAAAAAATGTTCGTTCCTTCTGAAAATAGTTCAGTGCACACCTACTGATATTCGCTTTAAAAATATTTTTTCACCGACTCAGAAATATTTCAGATGTATTGAAAGATGAAGTATATCTCTGAAACATTTAAGAAATGTTTCGTTGCAATATTTTGGTAGAATATTTCAAGATATTATTTCCATGCATTTCAAAAATATTTCGTGCTATATCGGCTATGAGAAGGGTATCCAATTAATAGGATACAATGAGAAGAGTATCTAATTAATGCGATACAATGTTAAATGTATCCGATTAATGAGGTACAATGTTAAGTCTTTCCAATTAACGAGACGCAATGAAAAGTGTAGCCAATTAATGGGATACAGTGAGAAGTATATCCGATTAATGAGATACAATGAGAAGTGTATCTTATTGATGAGATACAATGAGCGGTATATCCGATCAATAAAAACGTAATAAAAAGCGTATCTAATTAATGAGATACAACGAGAAGTATATCCGATTAGATACAATGAGAAGCGTATGGTAATTAATTTATAACCGACTCGAACAATTTATGTGCAAGGTTCGATGAACGACGTAAACCCTTAAGACTAGTTCAAGGTATAATGAGTAATTGTATCCAGACAAATGATGAGTAATCGATGAATGAAGTGTAGGTGACGAGGATGAAGGGAAGTATCCCGACCGCAAGTGCGCAACTGCACACGTGACGATCGGCGATTTCGGAGTACGTTCCCCGACCTGCATCATTGAAATTGCACAAATTACGCAGGTCCCGATGACGATGTCGCACGGTGGTGAAAAACCTTTGGTTTTCACATGCGTACATCGAACTGTTTTACGGAGAGAAAGAGATACCAGGCCACGCGGTGTTCCTCTTCTTACTCACACGTTCGAGAACGAGTCGGTGTGCCGTGTCCGGAGCGGCACGCTACGACACGTATAAATACTCGTCTGCCAGCAGGAAAGCTTCAGTCAGTCTACTCTTCGTTGACTGAGGACAGAGTCAGCCGGTACGGTGCTGTGTTATACTTCCGTCGCACATTTTCGAAGCTTCCAATCAATCTCCTTCGAAGATAAACAAAAGTTATACATTTAACAACGGAAGTAACAAAAAAAAAAAAAAGTTAAGTGTACCGAGAAAAAAGAAAACGGAGCATCTACTCACGTTTAACCGGTGAAGTGTCTGCTCGGTGAACAATCCAACGGCAACGAATTCGAGGAGACCTCGATTAAAAAATAAAATACAAAAAAAAAACCAAAAACCCACCGATATACATCATGCAGATCTCTTCGTGCTGGACACGTGCTCGCGGCATGTCGCTGCTCACAATCTTGGTCTTCCTGCTGAAGACTCTCAACGACGGTCTTCCGGTTCACTCGAGTCCGACTTCTTCGCCGGGCGCGAGCGACGAGTTCCGCGATAAGACGAAACTGAATTCGGCGATCGGCAGAACGCTCCGCGGATTCGTCTGCGGTGAGCCACAACAGCGCGCCTACAATCTCATGGATCTCATGAACAATCTGAGCTTGCACGGTTCCGAGGAGATCGCCAATCAGCCGACGTACTTGGTGCTGAACAGATGCGACGTTCACTCTGGATGCTGCGGTGCCGTGGGGAAGAGCTGCTCGCCGAAATCGACATACTTCGAGGCGGTTGAGGTCGAAATCTCGAATCTTGCGGGGAGTTGTCAGAAAAAAGTGTGGCTCAAAGTCGAGCATCACAGCGAGTGCCACTGCAAAGAGACCAACAGCAGCGAGCGGTCGGCGTTCGCTACTCAGCTACCGAACGTGATTGCTCTCGGCGATCATCGCAATGCGCCCTGCAAAAAGAACGATTAATATATTAGCGAAGATTGACGAGGAGAACAAATTTTATAATTAGCAACGCGCACGATAGTGAAAAACGCCGGCTGGACCGTATAATATCAATGATATACTCTCATATTAGTACTCGTGGGTGACTGCCTTCGGCGGACACTCCCGGTTTTATAAATAACACCGAAGTGATATCGCGCAAGCTACGAGTCTAGATTCGCTTCTCACACCTTCGCGGTCGAGTTCTATGTACAGATTCCGATGAGAGTATAATATTCGCGGTGCGTGTCGACGCGATCGAAAAAAAAAAAATCATCGCTCTCGATTACATGGACTTCTTACTCTATAGAAAATTTCATAATTTCTAACATTACAAACAATTAAAATACAAATTGATCGTCGAAGATCAACGAAGCGAGGAACGCATCAGCTTTCGCAGGTGGGCGAACGGTGCGCCTTGTGAATAAACGCGCTCAACACCGTTCAACGACGAGCGCGTGCACAGTTTTGCGGGTAAAACTAAGCGTCCAATTATTTTGGCACTAAGCCCGGTGTGAAAACGTTGGAGCTCGTTATTCGGCGCCGGCTTCGCCGATAGATCAACCTCCACCGCGACACGGACGGACACCTGTTTCGCGCTTCATCCTCCGGCGGAACTTGGACCGCATACCTCGATCGCAATCGTCTGATCACCTTCGTTCGACGAGGCTTAGGAAAAAAAAAAAAAATTCAACAAAAAAATTGACTACGAAGAAACTATAAAGACGATCGTCCGTTTTCCGCGAACTGGAATTTACGCTTTAACAGTGCATTGTGATATTAATGAGATACGTCGTAATCGACATCGAAAGAGATAACTAAAAAAAACATTAGTTTTGTATAAATGAAAAGAGAAATTAACTTAACGCTATTTAAATCACCGATGAAGAGACTGACGAGAGACCAAGCACACTTTTTTTTTGTATTCCTTCTCGAGCGACTTCTGATTATTCACTGTAAATAGTATCGTTAAGAGACCGTATTTATGACTTAGTTCTTAGATAGCCGGATAACATTCGACGAACTCCGTTCGCGATTTATCCGCGGGAAACAGACAATTAAATTAATAATTTATTGAACTAATTTATTTTCTACTGTATTATTATTATTATTATTATTATTTTTTATCAAGTATATTTTCAATACTAAGGAAGAAATCGATTGTTCGATTCTGCGTAATACAAAAGCCTTTTATCGTCTTATTTATATACATTCTGATTTATTCATTGACGATGACGGATAGTCGAAACATTTATTTATTCTAAACACAGATTGTATATATATCTATGCTAGTCGGACTTCGACGCTAGACCGGCTATTCAAAACAGATGTCGCGAATATCAAGATGAATAAATGCAACTGTGGATTCCTTAATACATTCGTACATTCCCTCAATCCTTGGTTAATCGACATTGACTGTACTTTGCATTAATTCTATTATTATTATTTTTAAGAAAATGAAAAGGTTAAAGTGCGAGAAAAAAAATAAACGATATTCTTGGAATGGAAGTAATTGGATTGACGAATTTCTGACTCGTGAAAAAAAGGAACTGATATGAAGAGCCGAGCCTCTGAATTCGGACTCGGATGTTAACACGCAACAAAAATTCATTCTGACGAACGACAATGTTTTTTACATAAAAGATTCTTCTACGCTCTCATTGGCGTTGCAGTCAAAAGAAAACATTACATTAGGCTCTCGTCGAAGACGACGGATTCTCAAACAATTTATGCGAGAGACACTCGATAGTTTGAATTTAAACAATTTTAACCTTTGCCCGACCATCATTCGTCAACGGATCAGTGAATCGAATCACTGACTTTTTTTGTCTACAAATCAAAATTCGAGTGGACGTCGATAGTGTAAATAAAAAAAATTTCAAGTCGGCAGAATTTTAATCTTTGCTCGACCATCATTCGGCAACGGATCCGTGAATCGAATCACTGTCACGTTTTGCTCTTTGTATAAATCAAATTCGAGTGGCTCTCGATACTTTAAATAAAAATATTACTGTTGCGCAATTTTAATCGTTCTCCGATCAACACTCGACACGGTTTAGTGAATCAGATCGCATCCGCTGTTCGTTTTTTTTTTATCGATTAGCTCACGAGTTATACGGCGATTAAGCTAGGTAATTTTTCTCCTCGTCGTTGACTTCAGTATCGTGGATAATTGTACTTCATCCCTCGCATACTGCGAGTTCTTGTGCGCGTGCCTCTCCCTCGTACGCCCTCGTTCGGCGAGCCGCGTGTCGCTTGTCCGCGACCTTGTGCTTGTCCTGCAAAAACAAAACGGTAAGATTAGAAAATAATTACATCTCTTCGAAGTGTAAAAAAAATGCGTGCACATTCGATTTGCCATTCGCTCCGAAATGTATTTTGTCTTACCGCGTCCAGCCTGACTTTCCCAGACGATCGGCGTCGGTCTCGAGCCGCGAGCAGCTCTGAATCCACCCCGGGTCGCCCTCCTGATGCCGGTGCCTCGCATTCCGTTGGCGCCGGTCGAGGCGGTCGCGGCTGCAGCCGCGGCCGCGGCCGCCCTGATGGATCTCTGTCGGGTGTTGCTCGAAGGCGAAGCCTCAGCCTCGCGCCCTTCCTCCTCGACCTCCTCCTCGTCGACGCCGGTGTCGACGGCGTCGTCGTCGCCGACACCAGTCGCGGATGCCGCGACCTCGGCGGCCTGCTGATCGCTCTCCGAACTGACACCTGTAATTTTAGATGCCGAGGTAATGAATGAAGTCTGGAAGAACGCCGGCTCGCAAAGCCTCCCGGTAAAATTATCGCTGCGATTCTCCGCACCCGAGAAAGATCCGCGATGGCCGAAGCCGGAAAGTAAAAGCAGCGAAGGATCTTCGTGTCAACAGAAAAAAAAAGATAAAATGATAGCAGGAGCAGCGGAAAATGTGAGGTACAAAGAACAGACGAGCAGTGAAATAAAGAATCTTAGAAATGCTTCATATTTTCTTTTCTTTTTTTTATCTTTATCCGTATCATCCATCATTTTTTCTCGAGTTCGACGAAACGAGATTGATCGTACCGTCATTTGGTGTAAGCGTGCTCGATCCCGGTACAGCTTCCATATGGCCGTGCTCTTGGCCGTCGGCAGTGACGACGCGGATGCTCGGTATTCCGGACAATTGTCCGCTGGCCTCGTTCGCCGACGCGCCGGCCGTCACCGTGGCCGCTGTGCCGGAAACCGGAGCCTCCTGCTCTTCGGAGGCCGCACCGCTCGTCTGTGAAAGAAAAAAGTGCGTCAATGAAATTCTCATCGAAGAGAGACGGTAGTTGGAAAATTTGTGTTTGAGTGTTTTTAGTTATCTACCGAGGGTGGCAGATCGGCGGCCGGTGAAACCTGCAGTGGGGTAGTCGGGACGCTGCGACCCGTCCCACCGTCCTCGAGCTGCGTAAGATCCATTCTCGTGTCGTCCATTCCCTCCTGCACGACTTGGGCGATACCGGATCCCGAGGAACCGAACATTACTCGGGCGGTTGGACCCGTCGGTGTCGCGAGCAGAGGCGTTGAGGAGGCTGCCGTTGGGGCGGCCGCGTCGCCGAACGTGAATCGACCTTGCGGCACTTGAGGGGAGCTGACAGCTTCGCCGAAGCCGTCTCCGCGACGTGGGACGAAGAGGGTCGGCGTGCTCGGCACGATACAGTCGTCACCGCCGTCCTCGTAGCCTTGCTGAGGCTGAAATTTACGAAGCAAGAGAGATTGATTAAACTGTTTGATACGTTCGAGAAAGAAAAAACAACTCAAATGTCATTCATCTTGAATGAAATTTTTCGTCTGCTTAACTGTCCATTTAATTAAAAAAAAAATTATTTAATTAAAAAAAAATAAGTAAATGGAATTATTTAATTTAAAAAACATTGTGTAAATAGAATTATTTGATAGGAAAGAAATGGAGCAAGACTGGATTAACTTACGAGAAGAAGATGCTGTTGTTGACGGGGCATCGGGGCGATGCCGCGCGTCGATCTCGAAGCGAAAGCGGAGCTCGGTTCTCCGGTGGGTCCAGCGCTGCTGATGGCCTCGGACTGTTGCTGCTGTGGCTGACTAGTCGGCAACGCTTGTTGTGGCTGTCTCGGCACCTCGACGCTTCGCGAATCTTCCTCCATAATTATCTCAACTTCGTTATTGTCGCCTTCGACTTCTACCTCGACACCGTAGGGCAACTCTTCCTCTTCCTCCTCTTCTTCTTCCTCCTCCTCTTCCATCTCCTCGTACGGATCGTTATCGAACTCCTCCTCCTCCTGAACTTGATGGTGACTTCCGCCCTCGCCCTCGTCGCAATCTACGACCACCACGCAGCCATCCTCGACCTCTTCGTCTTGATCACGCTGACTGGACGTAGGTACCTGAAAATAATGAAAAAAAGCGAATAATTAAATAGTATCGAAAATGTAGCGAAGTATGTCATTACCAACCCAACGAAAATTATTAACACTTATTATTATATTTTATTTGACTCGGTGCGAAAATAGTAGTTTTAGGCACGCTTCGTGTGCGTAAAAACCTTCGCCAAAATTCCGCTTTTACGCACTAGTATCGCAAAGTACTATTGTGTGATACTCTCGCGAAAAACTTTTATTTCACGCAGTGGGAAAATGGCGGTTTTACGCACGACTCGTGTGCGCAAAAAACCACATTTTGGCGCACACGAAACCAAAGGTGTGAAACCTTGTGAAGAAAAGCGTGATTTTCATGAAATGGTTAGGAAAAATTATGTGAATTATAGGGACGTAGAAAGGGAACTCTGAATTCGTGTGAATGCCACAATTCGTCAAAAACACTCTTTCCACGTCCTTGCTATACAAATAACTATCGTTTACCTCACAAAATAATGATAAATTGATTCGACAGAAATTATGCAAGGCACCCAAAAAAAACTAACTTGATATTCGACATCGGAGCCGCTAATCGTAGCATTGGAGGCCAACTCCTGCGTCCTGCTTCTCTTAGCGTTCGGACTGGGTTCCAGTTCGGCTCTGCTGTGTTCCGGCGCTTCGGCATCGGCCGAGCCTGAGGCGGTCGGTTCCAGCGATCTCGGACGTTTGTGCCCGGTCGAAACCTGCGACGTGCTGACCGACTGAGTCGAGCTGCTCGCGACAGTTTGCTGCTGATCGCTCGCCGCCACCTGTTGCTGCTGCTGCTGTTGATTCTGTGTCTCGACTCTGGGGCTCACAAGCGCCACGGTTTGCGGCTGGGGTTCCTGGTGCTGCTGTTGTTGCTGCTGAACCTGCTGCTGTTGCTGCTGCTGCTGGGGCTGACAGACCTGCTGCTGCGGTTGTTGCTGAGGCTGCGCGACGTTCAAGCTCTCGACGTTCTCCGGATCTTCGCGCTGGGTCGATTCGGCCGATTCGCTAAGCTGCGGCTGGACGGCGAGCTGCCGAAGATTGCTCGGCGCCGCGCTGCTCGTGCTGGCCGGCTGATAGTCCGTGTGGCTGCTCGTCGGCGAGCTCGTCTCGGTCGTGTGAACAACCTGCTGCTGCTGTTGAGGAGCGACGAGAACCGGAGTGCTCGCCGTCGTTGGCAGTACGGCGGCGGTTCGAGACTGCGGCACGACGCTCATCGGTCGAATGCTCGCGAGCGGTGTCTCGGCTCGCGCAGACATCGGTTTTATATTGGCCGTCGGTGGTTCCGTCGTGACTCCGGCGCCGCCCGCGCCCGCCGCCAGTTGCCTCTGGAGCTGCGACACACGCTGAAGCATCGCTTCCTTCTCGGCGTGAACCTCGGCCTTCTCGTGCTCCAAACGCGATATTCTCCCCTCCATCTGCGACTTCAGCGCCGCGACTCTTGCGTCGTGCTCGCTGCCGTCGGTGTCGCTTGTCCCCGACTCGATCTTAACCTTTATCTCGGACAATTCCCTCTCGCACTTGTTCTTCGCCTCCGCCAGCTGGACTATCTTCGTTCGGGCGCCTTTGAGCAGCTGCTTAGTGCGCTGCTCCTTCTCCAGGCCCGACTGCTTCATCGTCTCGATCTCCTCCTTCAGAGCCTCGGACTCAGATTGGACGGCGCTGATTTGACGATTGAGCTCTTCGACTCGGGAGTTGAGCTCGTCGTTCGCCTGACGAAGCTCCTGTCGACCCTCCTCGCGCAGCTGGTCCTCGCGCTCCTGGGACGACTGAGCCGCTGCCTCGACGACCGCCGCCGCTCCGGCCGCTTGAGCCTCCTCCAACTTCGTCTTCTCCTCCTCGACCGATCTCGCGAGCTCCTCGTACTGGGTCTTGTACTTCTTGGCTATCTTTCTTATCTGTATCTCCTTGTTCTTAACGTCGTTGACGACCGCCTCCTTCTCGGCCAATTCCTTCCTCAGCGCCGCTATGTCCTTCGCCTTCGTCGTCGAGTCCGCGAGGGTCTCGACTAGGTCCTGGTTGAGCTTGCGAGCGTCCTCGCTCACCTTCGTGACCTGCTCGCTCTGTGCTTGCAGCTGCTTCTGTACCTGCGCCAGTTGCTCCTCCAACTTTGATTTCTCGCTCTTGAGGGCGTTGAACTCTTCGGTGCGCTTCACGTGGGTCTCGCGCTCGGACGTCAGAAGCTTGCTGAGATTCTCGCGCTCCGTCTGGAGCCTTCGCCAGTCGTCGGGACTGGCCTTGTTCGCCCTCTCGACGAGGGCATTCGCTCTCTGTCGCCATCTCGTCACGTCGTTTCTCAGACTCGTGTTCTCCTGCGTCAGCACCTCCAGCTTCGCCGCCAAGTCCCGAGACTTCTTGCGGAGCGGTACGACCTCAACAGAGAGCGCCGTTACCTTCGTCTCGAGGTCGTTGACCTTCGTCGCCAAGGTGTCTCTGTCCTCGCGCAAGACTCTGTTGGAGTCGGTGATCGCGTTCAGGGTCTCGACCTTGCGCAGTATCTCGGCGTGTTTCGAGGTCGTCACGACGTCGATCTCGGACTTTTCTCTCTGGTTGTTGAGCAGGGCCTCGGTTTCCTTCAAACGCTTTTCGGCCACTTCGCACTGGGACTTCAGCCTCAGACTCTCGGCTCTGAGGACGTCGAACTTCGCCACCGTGAAGTCTTTCTCGCGTCTCAGATACTTTATGACTTTGAGCAATTGGTCGGCGGAGTGGGATTCGTCCTCGTTGAAGCTGCGGTTTATCGATTCGACGCTCGTGTCGAAAGTCTCCTGAGCACCGAGCGACGTGCGACTGCTCTGCATGATGGCCGTACGGTCGCTCAGCTCTTGAATCTGGTTGTGAAGGAGAGCGTTCTGCGCGTCGAGATCGTCGACGCGCTTCTGGGTCTCCTCGATCTCGTTCATCAAACGTTTCTCGCGCTCTTGCCACGTTGATTTCTCCATGTCCAGGGCCTCGATCGCCGACAACCTCTCCTGCGTCAACTGCGCGACCTTCTGCGCCACGGACTGAGACTCTTCTTTCAGTTTACCCAGGACCTGAAAATAAAAAAATCGGAAATATGTTTGAAACTCTTGAAAAATTTAAACTTCTCTGTCTTGAGAACGGGTTTAGCTAACAAGCTGAAATTTTTAAGATAGGTAGAGGGTGAATCTTCAATGTTTGGTTATATTTTTAGCAAAATGCTTTCACTCATAAACACTTTACGCGTTTTTGTAGTTTGCCAAAAAAAACTGTGTGCACGCTAGCTCTTACAATTTTTGAGCGATAGGACCAAAACTTGTGCATGAAGGGACTATTATCGACCGATGATCCCTATTTAATATGGCCAGAATCGATCAAACCGTTCAAATTTTATAAGATTTTGACATTTTTTATTTTAAGAAAAATTAGTATTTTCTCTCTGACGCAAGTTTCTGTATCAAATACTGAGTCAAGAGTAAAATATATACCAGATTCGTGATCAGTGGGAAAAATATACTAAATATATATTAATATGTTGAGATATTAATATGGTGCCTGAGTGACGATTAAAGAAAAAACTTTTTCGAGCATTTTCATAACCAATATACAAAAGATTAGTGATTTTGCGTATTTTCAAACGATTTCGTTACTTTCTTTTTCTCTCTCCGCATCGCTTTTACCTGTA
Organism: Amblyjoppa fuscipennis; assembly: GCA_963575735.1. Taxonomy (NCBI): domain Eukaryota; kingdom Metazoa; phylum Arthropoda; class Insecta; order Hymenoptera; family Ichneumonidae; genus Amblyjoppa; species Amblyjoppa fuscipennis. The sequence goes on along the minus strand of OY754491.1, from coordinate 23,332,659 downwards.
GATCAGCAGAGTGCAGGACCATCTCCCTAGCATATTTTTCCTCCGCTTCCTTCGCAGCTTGCGAAGCGCTTTGCAAATCCCTCTTAATAAGCTCAAGTTCTCCCTTGACCTCGTCGAGTTCCTCGAGCTTCGCTTCGGCGGCAGTTAACTTTTCACGAAGATCAGCGTCGGTCTCTTGCAGTCCGCTCTGGGCTTTCACCAGCTCGCTCTCCAGCTCTTTCACTCGCTTAGCGAGATTGGTGGCCTCGTCGCGCGCAGCCTCGAGGGACGTTTGCAATTCTCGTTTGGTCTGCTCGTGCTGGGTTGTCAGTTCGCGCAGCTGAGCCTCCGTACTCTCGGCGATGTCGCAGTATTGCTGGCTCTGCTGTCTCGACGCCTTGAGCTGCTCTGACAGTGATCTCGCCTCGGCGTTGCTGTTGGCTAACTGCATCTCCAGCTCCTTCAATCTCTTGGCGAGATTCTCGTCGCCTGAAAGATGGAAATACAATATTATATTCGATCGACGCGTCCTCGAAACTATAATGGAGATTTTATATTTCTGTACGCGGAAGTGTTAATTTTATAGAAATATACATAGAAATAAAATAGAGTGAAATCTCTAACGTAAGTTGCGTATTACGATTGAAATACGTCTTAATAAGATAATAATAATAATAATAATAATAATAAGCCTAATAAAAATTTCTGAAAATAAAAAAAGATATGTCAAAGCGAAATGCCCGTTAATCAAATAAATGAATAAATGCATAATTAAATAAATAAATTATTGGTTCGACCCCCGACATTGAAACTTACCGGTAATCGGCTTAGCACGCGAATTGGCGGCGGATTCTCTCAGCTTCGCGCCAAGTTCGTCGGCGCGACGTTCCATCTCAGCGCGTGCAGCGCGAGCTTCTTCGAGCTCGTTACGTGTACGCTCACCGAGCTCCTGTTCCTCGGTGAGGCGTTCCTGAGCGAGCGTGAGCTGACGTTCCAAGTGAGAGGACAATTCTCTGAAGCGGTCTTGTTCCTCCTGAAGACGACGGCGCAGTGCGGCGCACTCGCGAGTGGCGTCGTCCAAGCGTTGCTCCGCTCTCAATTGGCCCTCGACCTCTGCACGCTCGAGGCTTGCTTTTATCGCCTCCACGTCGGCTCGCAAAAGAGCCTGGGTTTGGCGCTCTCGGTGAAGAACTTCGCGTTCCTTCAAAAGACGACCCTCGGAATCGCGGAGAAGTTGACGCTCTTGGCGCAGATTTTCCAATTGGACTTCGGCGCGCGAGAGACGACTCTGAGCAGACATTGTCTCGTCCTTTAATATCATAATACTCTGCTCGTGTTTACCTGCACACGTAAAATAGCTGTGTGTTAGATAGTCATCGCAAAAATGTCCTATACAGTAGTTAAACAAAATAAACTATAAAACCCCTCGAGGGAATCGCTGAAGTAATTCAAAGAATAAAAAAAATTCGCAAAATACGTCACTTCCGCTTTGAAAATCTCATTTTACGGTCGGAAGTGACGTAATAGTGAAAATGCGTTACTTCCGCTCGAAAAAAGAGATGTTCAAACCAGAAATTACGCATTTCAGATATAACGTCACTTTCGGCCGAAAAGGTAGATTTTCAAACCGGAAGTGACGCATTCCCGGTAAACCTTTAGAAACCAAAATTTCCTGTTTCAAAATTTCATAATCAATGCTAAAGCGCGAAGTGCTCAAGCGGCAACGTTAATACTTTCAACAACGATAATTTACCTATCGTAGTGTTGTAGTTGTTACACTTTTCCTCGAGCGTCTTGATCTGAGACTTGTAAGAGCCGACATTGGCCTGCAGAAGCCCGAAGCGTTCGTTGGCGGTGTCAAGTTGGGCCTTGAGACGACAGCAACGCGACGAATTGGACTCCGCCTCTTTGCGAAGTCTCTCGACTTCCTCGCCGACCATCCGCTCGTGAGCGCCTTTCTCCTTCTTGTAAGTCTCGTACTCGTCGGTCACCTGTTTGAGCTTCACCTCGAGTTCCGTAACTTTTCTCTCCAGTTTCCTCTCCGCGTCTTTGCTCTCCTGGGTCTGAGTCACGGTCTTCTTCTCCTCGGGCGTTTCCTCGTCCGCTGTCGTGTTGTTCTCTTCGACCTCGGTTGCAATCGACGGTTCCTTCGCAGGTTGCTTGGTGCACTGCTGTTGATACATGTTTTTGTACATGTCCCGCTGCCTCACCAAACCATCGACCATCTTGGCTTGACGGTCCATAGCCGCTTGCATGTCGGCCAATTGCTCCAGATATCTATCCAGCTTTTCTTTCATCTCACCGGTGTCTATCTCGTCCGTTGCCCGCTCAATTTCCTCCTGCCTCGACGACAGCGTTCGAACGATCGACAGAAGCTTCTGGTTGTTCTCCTGCAACTCCTCGATGTCTCGGAAGGTCACGAGCTTCTTGCTGATTATCTGCGAGGAGGCGAGATCGGTCTCCATGGACGTTGAGAAATCGTTACTCGTGTTCATGTTCCCGCTGCGGCTCTCTTGCACCTCTTTCAGAAGGAAGCACACCTATGAACAAAAACGATTGTTGTTCCAGTAAGTTTAAGCAATTTTGCTTACACATAGAGAAAGCTATGTTCTCGTAAATAAATAAATAAATAAATAAACAATTGAGGTTTTAATTGAGAATTGGAATAGTCTAGAACATTGAAAATGCAGTTTTTAGCGTGTGTCCGTATTTGCGGGCGTGTGTGACAGATTTGCATAGTTTAAAACGGATACAACTTGGAAACGGTTTGAGCTAGTGCGGTAATCCTATACACTAGTAGAGTGGTTACGTCCCTTACTTCAGTGCAATTTTCATAAAGATTGAGGCCTTATTCGAGATTATACGCGATTTTGAAATTTTTGAAAATTGTCTGTCGTACTCTAATTTGCGTAAATTTTGAGCTATCGTGCTGAAACTGCACACTAATATGATACTATGATCAAAGACCTTTGATCTATACAAGCGATTAGATTTTATGAAATTTTAATTGTTTTTTTTGTTACTACAAATAGTCTAATTCCAGGAAACATGGAAGTATCGGGTTCAAATTTGGCTAATTAATAAAATTGGTGAAAATGGATCTAGCCATCTAAATTTGAAAGATTTTGGAACTATTGCATTTTTTGGAAAAATCATATCTGATGCTCTACTCGCATTGCGGCACCAAATATCACTCTAGAAGCAAAATAAGTTTGATATTCGTAATCAGCGAGGAAAAATACTCTTACTATTCATATCGTTACTGTACTTTACTGTTCGTTTTGTCAGGGTAACTCTCAATTAATCAGTGATACAAACATTAAATATTTAATTCACCAATAAAACAAAAATCAAACGCTAACCTGTCTAGCGAGATCGGCCAGTTCGCTCTTCAATCTCTGATTCTCTCTGGCATGATGTTTCGCGATGCGACTCGATTCGTCGGCGGCCTCTCTTAGACGATGATTCTCGGCGTGAATTTCTTCCAATTGACTGGTGAGGGCGGTGTTGTTCTCCATCGCCAGCTCGTACTCCTCCCTCTCCTGCTGGAGGGCGGGCGCTTTTTCCTCGAGCTCCCGCAGTATTACGTCCATCTGCGACTTGAGCCGTTCGTTCTCCTCCCGCTCCATCGCGAGTTCGTTGGTAGCATCGACGAGCTGTGTGTAAATCTGCGTCAAGCTCAAACCCTTCTTGAGTACGCGATTCGCTATCGCCGCCGTCGGAGCTAACTGTTCGATAGCCTGGTCGAGCCTCTCCTGCTTTATGTTCTTCAGAAGCTCGTTGGCGCGGTCCAACTCTTTCGTCAGTTCCTCGATCCTCTTTGAGTTCTCCGCTATCGTCTCTTCGTGCTGCAATTTTAGCTGCGAATGCTCGGACTCCAACGTCCCGTACTGCTCCGTCGCTTGTTCGAGAAGGGTTTGCAGTTCCTTCACAGCCTCGCTGAATTCCTCGGCTTTGGAGTTGGCCTCGTCGGCCATGCCCTTGTAGAGATCGGCGAGTCTAGTCTGAGCGCCTACTTCCTCGCGGTACGAGGCGTGCATCGAGAGCTCGTGGCTTCTCTGCTCCTCGAGCTTTTGCGCGAGTTCCTCGCATCGACGCTGAGTGTTGCCGTTCGACTCGCGCAGCTGCGCCATCGATTCGTTAGCGATTCTCAGCTCCTCCTCGCGCTGCTGCAGTCGAGTGTCCATCAGCAGGGCTCGGGCCGAAGACTCCGCGCGTGTTGTCTGTAGCTCGGATGTTCGCTTGCAGAGCTCCTCCTCGAGGCCGGCCATTTGCTGGGCGAGAAGGGTTCGCTCTTGCTCCAGTCGCTTTTCCCTGAAGACAGGACAATGGGTTTGGCATTGATATTTCCTTACGTTACGATGCTTCGTTACGATATTTCGTTATGATACTTCGTTACGATACTCCGTTACGATACTTCGTTACGATTACTCCGTTACGGAGTTTAATAAAATAATAATAATAAAAAATTGAAACGCACTTGAAGTCGACGGTTATTTCACGACTGCGAATTTCCTCGACTTCCGACAGGGCCTGACACTTGGCAGTCACGGCACTCTGCAGCTGGGCTCCCAGGGAGGTGAGCTCTGTACGCATCCTCTCGACCTCGGCGTCTCTGCGCTCCGCTTGCAACTGCAGCGTGTCGCGCTCGTCCACCGCCGCGTCTCTCTGCCTTCTGAAGTCTGAGCTTTCCTTCGACAATCTGTGATTGTTAAATTGTTGTATGTGTATTTATTTGTTGACGGGAAAAAAGTCCGTTTTGCAAACGTAGATTAGTATTGTGTTAAGTAAACAAGGGTCTAATTGGGACGCCGAGTTGGTCCTTCCTCGAAAATAACTATACTGAAATTAAGATCGCGAGAAGTTGTATTATTTCTTTATTGAAGATTGCAAGATTTTTTTGCCCAGGCCAGACCCAATTACCGTACAAACACTTGGTCTATTGGTCTATAAAATGCACATCAAAATGGGCTTGAAACTCCAAACTATACGCAAATTAGATTGCAAAGACGAACAGATTGTTTGTTTATTAAAATTTGCAAGTGCTTTCACCCAAGCCAGACACAAGCGCCGTACAGACACTTGTGTATAAAATGAGCATGAAACAGGCATAAAATGCATTTGGAGCGTCCAAGATGCAAATTCGATTGCAAGGAGGAACAGTGTTATTTGTTTATTAACACAGTGTCTATAAAGTCTAACATATATAACACTTGTGTCTATAAGGTGTGTCTATAAAGAATCGGAGCTCATGAGTATCCTCCAAACCCAACGAAGACTGATAAATTACTTACGATCGATCTTACATATAGTCAATAAAAATTCTAACGACAAACATTGAGTCTATACCTCTTAACGGTTTCCTGAAGCTTGTATATCTCGTTCTTGGCTTCGTCGAGTTTACCCTGCAATTCGGTCGTGAAGTTTTCCGCCAGTTCCAACTTTCCCCTGCACTCGTCCAAATCGAGTTTCTGCTCCGCATTTTCTTTCTGTAGTTTGTCAACTTTTTGCTCTGCAAACCGAAACAACAGAGCGTGAGAACACTTGCCATTGAAATTTGTCTTATTTTTCCCATTCGCGATACCGACGAAGTTCGTATTCGGGAAGGAGAGAATGGGGGGAAGCGCGATGGAGGGGGGGGGGGGGGAAGAGAGCATCTTTGCGCAAAAAAAAGTATTGGTATCCGCGAGGTTAGGGCGGGAGACAATTATCAAAGAAGTTTCGTGCCGAAAAAAGTAATGGTTCATTGTCTTTTAATTACCGAGACTCTGTCGTCCGGTTTGAAAGACCGCTTGAGCCGTTAAAAATTCCTCGAAACTGTCGGTAAAATAAGTTGTTAGCTTTCGGCCGATATCTTGCGGTATCTGCGTCAATTCATCGGCCGTTAAAACTCTTCTCAGCACTTCGTGCTCGTTGTCCTCCGCAGTTTCCATTGTCCCTTCGAACGTTAACGATTTTTTATTCACAAAAACAACCGCTCGCTCTCCCCTTCGCTTTATTCACCTCGGCAGTTTACTCGCCGGCCTGTGATAAGGCTTTTTTATATTCAAATAGTGTTTTTTTTTTTTTTTTTCTCCACGATGATAAACGATGCCTACTGCCCGCAGGACTCGAGCCGACTACTGAGGGAAACAACGATGATATGGCGTACGGCGAAGAACCGCGCTCTCGCGACGCCGAGATTTCGCGTGCGTTTGCGTTGCGGTCGCCGGAGGAATTTCTCCGCGTCGCTGTGATTCGTCGAAGACACGGAGTGCAAGATTTTTAACCAATAGGAGCACGTCGCAAAAGTACGAGCCGCGAATAGAGATGTAGCGTTAAGTGTGACCGTTAACCTTATTGGTTTGGTAGTTTTATTGTGCCGTAGTTAAACTATGCGCGTCAATAGACTAAATACAATGAGTAGTTGTGTGAGGAAAACAAATAACCGGATAACAATGCTAGAAATTATGAGGATAAAAGTAGCAATAAACTAATAATATAGTAACAGTATAAAATAATTCAATTAATCTTATGATACGCGACTAATGGATCTAAGTTTTGTATCTACTCGTTCGATCTTAGGGCAGATCATTCATCGTTTGACTGCTCTTCCTGTAATAGACAATCGGGAAGGCAAGTTTTGAAAATATTGAGCGAAAGAGCAACTTTTACAACCTCAGGGAGCGTCCGCCGCAGATAGATAGCCTGGAGACGAATTTTGCTAAATATTACGATACTCGTATTTTCACATCTCTATTCACGACCGCCGGAGGACACCGCGCGGCGCGGCGATTGGACGAATCGCCGAGCGCAAGATTTTCTAACCAATGGAATCGCGTCGCAGGAGTATCCGTCGCGACCGTGCGCGTTCCTGCGAGAGTATTCCTCCTGGCGGGAAAACGTTTCAACATCGTCGTGTCGGATTCGCCGCTGGAACGAGACAGCGAAGGACAGTGCGAACAAAAATATGATTGTGTCAATTATTGTTTTTTCGTCCTCGTTGATGTTTTGTTTCCGCCAGATTATGCGATATCTGGAATAAACATAGTTCCACAGGATACATTTTAATCGCTCAAGACGCTCGTTACACGAAGCCGACAGACGACTCATCGCGATTATTTATTCGCTTCGTTGGCCCTCCGACTAACGTAGCTGTGTAAAATGGACAACATTGAGCTGTTGTTCTTCGACACTTTCTCTCACGATATATCGGAGGTTTGACAGCGCAGCTTCGTTTTTTTTTTTTTTTGATACAATTCATACTGTACTTCCGTGTGTGACTGTCGTTTTTTTTTTTTTTTGTTCTTTTCGTAGGAATTGAATTTAGATTTGGTGCAATTTCCCAAGCCTGTGTACATCAGCGAGGTTAGAATAATTCCGCTCGGAGCTCGAGTTCAAGCGGATTTTCCCGGCGGCGTTCGTCTCGGGTAAGCGCAGTTTCTGTGATTTTTCCGAATACATTCTTCGACCCATCAAAATTATTTTTAAGTTTTTTATTATAATTTTTTTATTTATCGTTATTGTCCTCCGCTTCTCAAAGCTAACGGCTTATAGCGGGTCGGAGCAGTTGATGCGTAGTTACTAGTACTCACTTATTTTTCATCTGTGTCTATATTTTCATCCTTACGCACCAAGTCAGTCCCACCATTTTTGTGGTTGCAGCCTAATTCCCGCCTGTATCGCATTTGCCTTAGTTTTACCACTAAAGGTATAGAGCAAACATATTTAGATACAGCCAGTCTCAGATTCGCTTCAAGGCAACAGAGCTATGTCCAGTTTCGCCGAGAATCTAAACATGGACTGTAGCGATATACTTGTAGCACACACAAACAAATACACTTGTGCCTCACGTATATATCTGAACCTATGTTCCGCCCATACGTCTGTTTTCCGACGAAACTACAGCACTGGGAAACGAACGCTTGCTCTACTAGTGTTATGGTTCAGAGGCAAGCATGCTAACCACTAGACCAACACACCGGTTAATTATCTTTATTTAATTATTTGTTTATTTATTTACTTATTGACGGGATACACCCTTGTACAAAAAATAAAATATAGCCTGTTTGATTTAACGAGTTTACTGCATAAACTATATAATTATAATCAAGAAACTTTTTTTGGTATAGCTCGTACACTGTACATTGTACAAATAGAATATCACACCTAAATCATGTAGTGGATCACACAAAGAGTTTTTAAGTTAATTTTTTAATTTTTGAATTGAATTTATTTTGCCGTTTACGCGATAATTGATATATATATATATATATTTTTTTTTTTTCACAGTGCAACGAATCCCTCTCAATTCGAGATAGAGTTCTTCGTGAACGACTTGAGCAAGCCCGGCGCGTCGACGTTCGAGTCTCTGGGAGGTTTGGAGTACAAGCAAAATGTTCACATACAGTTGGAATGCGAAAGAAAGCAAATACCGACGGACGGGCTCGTTTTGCGCGGCTGGTACACCACGATTACCCTGGCAGTGTACGGATCGTTGACGAAGTCTCTGAGCAATCCGCAGGAAATCATAAGCGCCTCTGCCACCGCGGCCGTTTCCGTCGGAGGACTGGAGCAGCCGCCGGAGAGCGCGCCGAAGGCCCCCGAGCCTCAGCCCGACTGGTACTTCGAGAACCAGGCTCAGACACCGACAGTGAATGTACGCGGACGATTTTTCCATACGGTATTCGTTAAGGCATTGAAAGAACTGTACGGCGGAGACAATTCATGGTGTTCAGTGGTCCTTGAAGTTCTGGAACTGTCCTTGAATTTTGCCTGTCCTTGAAACAGTCCTGGAATGTCCTTGAATTCCACCTAATATCCTTGAATTTTTTATTTCCACATAAATTTGAGCTTCTTTCAAAATATATATTACTAGCGACCTTCTAAAAAAAAATGTGTATCTCAGATTCGTTGGGACACACATGTGTACATTCGTGCATAGTGAATAGTTTTTTTTTTATAATCGATTTCAACGTAAACGAAAACGGTTATCGAACTAAATGTTATTTAGTATGTCGCGGGTGATATGCATATTTTCATTTTTTTTTTATAAATGTTTCAACACAACACTTTAAATGTCCTGGACATTGTCTTTGAATGTCCTTCAATTTCGTACGGACTTTTTACTGGACACCAGGCAATTTCACCACGTTTCTTGGACCAAAATATTTTGTCACACTTACTTTCTCTAAAGTTGAATAATAATAATTATTATAATAATAACATAATATATATCGATTATATATAACAATAATAATAATATATTGTCTTTAAATTGCAGCAAGAAACATGTGCAGTCCCGGCGCCATCGCCGACGCTCCAGCCGATCCAGACGGTGGAGCCAACGCCGCGAAATCCTCCCGCCGAGCCGCCGAAGCCGATCGAGCCGTGTCGATGGAGCGGCGACGAAGCGCCGAGTATTTCCCGGAAGCCGTTGAAGCGTCCCTCGTCACCGCCATCGGAGTCTCTGGTCTCGCTGAGTCCGGAGTCGATATCGGCCGAGGAGGAGGACGACCGGGTCGAGAGGGAGGAGGTCGAGGATCCGGTCGGTGCGGTGGAGCCTTTCGAGCCGATTCTCTCTGACGAGGACATAATGGCGGACGACGTGCCGCCCTCGACGATAGATTATCAATGCGAAACGGCGCAGGCCGACAGTCTCTACGCCCTGAATCCTCCCGATCTGCTGGATCTGGAGAAGCATCCCGAGAGCATGCTTAACGACCTCCAACAAAATACGGACGATAGCGCTCTGGACAAAGCGCGCGACATAATTCGTTCGCTCGCCAAGTCGGTCGTGAACTTCAACGCGGCACCGGGACAGGAGAAGGAAACATTCGTTCACAATTGCGAGTCGATTTGCTCGCTTCTCGGCTCGATGTCGCAGCTCGATCCCGAGGACCTGCGCGACTGGACGGAGATCGTGAACGCGGGTCTCGATCTGGACCTCGCTCGGGGTCAGCCCCAGCCGGCCTACAAAGTCCGGCACGTGAAAGTGGGAGTTCGTCTCGCCGAGGCCTCGTGCAGTCTCTCAGGAGGGGCGGACGTGCTGCTGAGAGTCGACGCCCCGAGAAAATTGCTGTCTCTCTGCATGCGCGAGAACGTCGCCCTGCCGGTGAAGCTCGCGGCGCTTCGGGCGCTCGACGCCGCCCTCCTCAGTCCGAAGATCGTCGAGGAGTTCCTGAAGTCCGAGAACAATCTCTACAGACTGACGCTGATGATGCTCGACGAGGCGAAGCTCGCGAGATTGAAGTACGCCCTCGCCTCGATGCTTCGGAAGGTTCACGTTTACGAGCTCCTCGAGGAGACCCGAGAGTTGGGCAGCTTGACTCAATTGGCCATCAGCGAACTGACGTACTCTTACTCGTGCGCTCCGACTCTGATGGCCCAGCCGAAGAGGCAACTGCCGGCCAGCACGCAGATCGAATTCGATCGCGAGCACACTCGAAACCCCCGACGACACTTGATCTCGTACTTCGTTTCTCACGGTCTCGTTCGACGCATTCTTCTGATCCTCGCCTCGCCGAACTCCGACAGAAGACTCATAGCCGCTACCCGAAGATTCATAATGCAGCTCGCCGACACAGGCGAGGGTCTCGCATATCTGCTCCGCGAGCCGGAAGTCACCAAGTCGATACTGAAAGCTCTGCGCTACGAGAAACCCGGAGCGGGTCGCACTCTCGGCTGGCGTCTGCAAGTCGTTCAGTGTCTGATCCTCATGAGAAACCAGCAACCGTCGAATCCCGCGTTGCCGAGCGACTGGTGGCTGCCGCTCAGAAAGCTCCACTCCTTTCTCATCTATCCCGAGGGCTTGCAGGCGATCGTCGCGGTTCTCCCTCTCAACGGCTTCCTCGACGTCCTCACGCCCTACCTCTCGGATCCCGATCTCTCGGAGTTCGCCGCCGAGATAATATCCGTGACAGTGCGTTACTCCGAGAGAGTCGAGATTTTCAAGTCTCGTGCGGCGACGATTCTCCAGGAGTCTCGGAACAGCGGCACACTCAGGGACGTCGTGCCTTACCTGACGGTCGCCGGACAGGCCTCGAACTGGAACTTCGCCGACGTTACCTCGCTCGTCGGCATTGTGAGGAAATACTCCGAGAAGGCCGTCTCGCTTCCTGGCGAGCTCGTCACGGCCTGCAGAATTCTTCACTATCTCGTCTTCCCCTCGAACGCCGACATGGATCCGATCGAGAGTTACATAGAGCTCAAGCACAGAAACGCTCTTACTCAGTTGTTCGCCGCCGACGGTCTCACCGCCCTTGTCACCGTCATGACGAAGATCGCCGCTTTCTACGAGCAGCCTTACCTTCACAGAGCCTCACTCGCAGGACGAAGAGGTTTGGCGCTCGTCGCTCTGCTCCTTCCCTGCGTCAAGCTCGTCCGGGCCCTCCTCGAGCGTCTCGTAAAGTGCATGGCGACGGATTTCAAGGATTTAACAGCCGTCGCGCCGCTACTCGGAGTCTACGCTCTCGTCGAGGCGATTCCGTCCTCGAGTGTCCCGCTCAGGGCTCTCGCGGACGAGATCGCCGAGGCTCTGCTCGGCTTCACGAGAGCCGTCGACTCCGACGGTGCCGGAAACGTCGCGAAGTCACTCTGGACGCAGATGATCGGCGAGGTTCTCAAGATGGTCTCCTCGTGTCCGTGCAACTTCGTGCCGGGTCTGAGACTGCTGTCGCGTATCCTGCCGCCGATCCTGCAGCTCGACGAGAATCACCCCGCCGAGGACGTGACCCGAGCGCTCGGCTTGCGAAAGTTGTGGTCGGCGCATCTTCAAGCCCAGGCGTCGAACCTCACCGACACGCTGAGACTCCTCTGCGCGAGCTGGGACGAGACGCTCCTCGAGCTCCTCTCGACGGTCTGCAAGCAACTGAGCGACCTCGCCGCCCCGACGGCCCTGGTTGTCGGACGCTGCCTCCTCGACAGAATTCTCGCTGCCACACCGCTCGAGAACAACGCACCGACACTCGCCTTTCTCGCCGATCTTGCTCTTCACGGACCCGTTAAAGCCACTCTGCTCACTCTCATGAGCCCGACCTCCAGGGCTCAGGTAAAGTCCGATCAGAAATATCCGCCGGTCGTCGAGATGATGTGCAGCGCTCTGAGGAACACGAACGACTGCAACGTTCAGCTCGAGATACTCGACACCTTTCACACCCTCTGCGATCACACGCTCAGCCTCGTGCACGAGGACGCGAACGAACCCTTCGAGATACGCTTGACGCACTCCGTGCCGAGCAAGGATCCGCTACTCTCCATTCTCGCCGCCCTCATCGACATCATCGCAAACTCATCGAGGTACCAGAGAAGCGTACTGGAGAGCGACGTCAGGATACTCGTTACGCTGACAAGTCACAACTACGGTTTATACCACGTGAAGAGCTGCTTGGAGAACAATCCCGGGGTGCTGAGGTCGCTGCTCGAACACGTCGCCGGGAGGGTGGAGAGAAAGGAGCTTGATAACAGGAGCGAGGAGGGCTCGTTGGAGTCGCTGATCGTTTGCTTCGTCGGCAGTCTTGTCAATTGCGGAAAATCGAAGATTCGCTCACTGTATCTTCGAGTGCCGCAATTGGCGTCGCTCGTCTCGTGGGACAAGAGCGGACAGCATCCTCTGGAGAAGATGCGCGGGGCGAGGGAACTCGTCGAGCAGCTCAAAGCCAGCGTCGACGGGAAGGACGAGAAGGATCCCATGCCCGAGATGCTCGAGCCACTTCTGCCCACGCCCGAAGCGCTTCTCAATCAATTCTCGCAGAGGTCACTCGGAAGAACCGGCAAGGATACTCGCGTCGCGAGAAAGCGGAATTTCGCGGCCGCGACTCTGACGAATTTCGAAGCCTGTCCTGTCGATCTCGTGGCGCTTGCTGCTGAACTTTTACCCGCGGATTTTAATCTACTCACCGAGGCGCAGCTACTGTGCTCGAAGGTACCGCCCGACGATTCAACGCAACCCATGCAACCCAAGGGACAACACGAGGGACCCGAAGATCCCAGAGACTCGCAGAAACAGACTAACGTTCCGACCGCCAAAACGAAACAGCCTTTCGGTGAGTATTTCTTCTCTGAAACAAAAGCCCGCCCCCCTTTTTTTTTGCTTTTTCATAGAGGAAACTGTTTTCGTAAAAAAAAAAAAAAAAATTCGAGATTTCAATGTCGGGGTACTTGAAATAGTCTGAAACGTAGCGAAATGCGATTTTTAACTGGCGTTCGGACGTGCGCCTGTCAGATTTGTATCGTGGTTTATAAGATTTGCAAGATTTCGGCCCGATTGGAGATTTTATACGTTTTCGAATGTTTTGAAAAATCACTGTGATGGCACTATCTTGAGTCAATTTTGAAGTATCGTCCTAAAACTGCACACAAATGTAATATTTTGATCAAAGAGCTTTGATATACAATTTAGTCAAAATCTATCCAGGCGATCAGATTTTATGGAATTTTGAGTTTTTTGAAAATTAGATATTTTTTTATAGACGATATATAAAATGTTAAGTAGTTAATTTAAATTAAGTTTAAATTTTAATTTAGATTTAACGAAAAAAAGTGCAAAGTAATTTGCACACCGCTTCCTTATTTATAACAATTTTGCGCGTTGCTTCCTCTGCGAGGAATCCGTAATCTTTCTCATAGACAAAGCAGAGCGTACAATTTTTAAATTTATCATCTCGGCGTAAAAGCTTTGAGAGTTTGAATTATTCAAAGAATTTTTTTTTTCCGGAGTAAAAAATAATCGTTTCTATCGCAATGTATAAATAATTGCAGTTACGCCGATGCGGGGAAGAGCGCAGTTCGTAAATTCCATGAGAGGAGGTTCCGCAGCCGGTGGCGCAGGCCGAGGAGCCGATCCCTTCCGTTCGAGACCCCCGAACACGTCGCGACCACCGTCACTCCACGTCGACGATTTCGTCGCATTGGAAACATGCGGAGCTCAGCCAACAGGTCCGACCGGTTACAACAAGCTCAGTATCAGGGGGACTTGTCCGCCCAGAGGTGTGATCGCTGGTACGAGATGTCGTCCGTGGGTCTCCGAGCCGCGTTCGCCGTATCTTCGTTAAAAAAAAAAAAAACAAAAAAAACAAAAAAAAAACAAAACAAAACAAAAAAATACTCCCGACGTGATCCTCACTGAACAAACGCTCTGTGTACATTGGTGAAGTTTTACGATCGTTCGGTCAACGACCGAGAAGCAAAAAAAAAAAAACTATTTGAACGATTGAATGTAACAGTTCAATTTTATTACAAGATCTTTTCGTGATCGTCGTGTGTTGTACATAATGTTTTTATATACACGCAACAATTCGATTTTTTCAAGGAAAATTGTCGAACGAGCTGAATACTTCTTCGCCTGAATTTAGAAGTTCGAACCGCGCTCTTTAATTTCGATATTTACAGATATGAACGGGACCGCACTCCCTTTCTCGAGAGATAGTCGCTCATCGTTGCTTCCACTCTTTCTTCATTTTTGCCTTATTATTGTTCTCTTTGCTGTGAGATTTTCGGCCCATCTCTTCCTGCCACGAGACATACCTACAATTGAACTTCGAGAATCCAGTTTTGAAGGCGGGATTATTGGTCGTGCGTGTGAATTTCTGAAAGAAGGCGAAACGAGATAAAATGATTAATCGATTAGCTATTGATGAAATAGATTTATCGCGTTGGAGGATTTTTTTTGACACTCACTTTGCTCTTAATCATCATTTCCATTTCCGTCTGAAAACTGTCGAGAGTAGCGTACAATTCCCAATTGGGTGTGACGTGGTGTCTCTTCATGGTTTCCATCATCTCGAGAATGTAGCCGAATCGAATTTTCTTGCACGCAATGGTGATGAGAGTTCCAGCGATAACGGCGTTCAATCTGTGTCCGGTCGCACGCATGCCCTCCAGCAATGTTCTCGCCTCTTCGGAATTGTGGCATCCCATCGCCAGTACTCCCCATGTTATGATGTCGGGGCAGAGACCGCTCCGTTGCATTTCGTTGAGAATTTCCTGAAAATTTCGTTGATCTCAAAAATTATTTCGATCGATCGAACGAACGAACATAAAAAAATGAAATTAAATGCGATACACGGTGAAAAGACAAATGATTCCGGCGTATCTCGCTGAAAGTTGAATAGACAAACCGTGAAAGGTTCGTACGAAAGTCAAGGTTAATTTCCAGGACATTTGCAGGTTGTATTGGGGCATTTATAAAAAACGAAAATATCCATATCGCTGCCACGTCCGAAATAACATTTAGTTCGAAAACCCTTTTCGATTACGTTGGAATCGGTTCGGGGAAAAAACTAATCACTATGCGCGAATGTATATATGTATCTCAGCAAAACTGTGATACACATTTTGTAGGATGGTCGCTAGTAATGCACATTTTGAAACAAGCTCACATTTGCGGAGAAATGAAAAATGCAACGACATTAAGTGAAATTCAAGGACACTCTAGGACTTTTTCGTGTGCAAGCAAATTCGAGGACAGTTCCAGGACTTTTTCAAGGGCAGGCAAAATTCAACGACAGCTCCAGGACTTTTTCAAGGGCAAGTAAAATTCAAGGACAATTCCAGGACTTCAAAGACAACAATGGCTGCTGGATACCATGAAACTGGTTGAAAAAAATGTTGTCAAGGGACTTTTTGTCGATCCGGAGAACACCGGGAAACTCCGGAAAGGCGCGAAGTCACGTGACAGCCATGAAAGGCATGACCTGCCATCTTTCACCCTTCGAGCAGTCGAGACTCAAAGAAAAGAAAAAAAAAGTACAAAACAGCAAAGCGCTGACCTTGGCGCCATCGTAGTCGCCGCGAATGCTCCGTTTCTTCATCAGCATGTTATAAAAATCAACGTCCAACGGGATTTTCTTCAGTCTGGCGATCTTAACGATCCGCTGTTCGGCGGCCGCCGACGCCGGCACGAGTTCCATCAGTATCGTGACGGTTTTCGTGTCCGGTGTGACGCCATTTTCCTCCATTCGATTCAGAATGCCGCTAACCCCGCCGAAGAGTATCAGACGATTGCGTCGAAAAACCGTCTCCAACGGCTGATTGACAAAACGTTCCCGTGCAACGGCCAGGCTTTTCTCGTCCTTGCCGGAATCCACCTTGGCCGGCAAATTCTCCGAGGCTCCGGCCGCCCGCTCGCTCGTCACTTCCGGTTTCTCCTCAGCGCCCTCGCTCAGCGACGCCATTCGATTGAACATAAGAGTGTTCACGCTCGGGTAGCGCTTGAGCAAATCGGGCGGCGCCTCGTCGTTCAGCATTATCTGCGTCTCCGCCGATTCCTGTAGCAGAACATCGTTCACCCTCAGATCACCGAGTCTCGTGTCTCTGATTGCGCGCAGCATAAGATTGTAGGTTATGATCGTCGGGCGAATTCTGTGGCGCATCATCTGATGCCATACCATGAGGGCGTGCCTCATGCCGGCCTCCCTGTCCGATATAGCGCCGATCAGCAGCGAATTGAAGGTCACCTCACCGGTAGGTAGACTCTTGTCTCTCATCTCGTCCGCCATTCTGAATGCCTCGAGAATATTGCCGTGACGTCCGTAAGCCTTTATCATCGCGTTGTAGTGAGTCTCGTTTAGAGGAATATTTTTCTCCGTAAACTCCACTCTCAAACTGGCCAGATAATCGAGCGCCGTCTCCGAGTGATGATAATTTGCGCACGCGTTTATGATGCTCGTGTAGGTGGCCGCGTTGCACTTCAGGCCTCTCTTCTTCATCGTCACGTAGAGGGTGCGACTTTTTTTTAAATCTCCTGTCAGGGCGTAAGCTCTCAGCAGAAGATTGTACATGTAAGGCGTAGGCTGGTCGCGATTTTTCTTCACGAGATTGAGCACATCGAGAGCGGCGCTCAGGTCACCCTTTTCGATGTGAGATTTTATTAGTTTCGCGTAACCTCCGGGCGTCATTCTGTAACGACGATGAACGCGGGCCTCGTTCTCGACGAACTGCTCCTCCGCCCTCTCGTCCTCGTCCATCTCGAAACGCTCGAACTGCCGGTCTGACAGATCGCCGAAAACATTGGTCTTCTTCGGCGCTTCGTCCGTGGCGAATCTGCGAACGGATTGCAATTGCGTTCGATTAAATCTTTCGGCGTTTACCAATCGCGACGATCGTCTTGCGAACGCCGAACAGAAATTCGTTGCTCCGGCTATCGGCGACGCTGCGGTTTCATCGTTGATTCTGTCGGCTTTGAGGTTCAAATCTTCACGCTCGTCGGTCATTAGTTGTCTCGTAGTCACGTAACTGTGTCGATTGTTCGGGCTGCTTATGCACGATCTGACTTCGGCCTGCCTCGGTCGTAAGGCCAGTCGCACGGAAAACATTTTGACGACGAGTTCTTATCCACTATTGCCAATCGAAAGCATTCGAAATTAGACGATAACGCTGTATTTGTTTATTATTCGCGCACGGTTTTTTTTTTTAATTGGAAAATAGAGGGGTTAAGAACTCGTAGCTGTGTCGACTAAGAACAGCGTGTCGCACATGCCGGCAAACATCAGCACGTAGAGCACGGAACTACGGAATTGTAGACATGCGACCGCCGTTTGGAAACGGGGCCGTTTTGCGGGTAACATATAGGTGGCCGAAAGCGAAACCTTTGTTATGATCAAACTCGCCTACCGACAGCGGTGGATGCGCGGTTGGTGTGCGGCTTCGGTGGTCACCCTAGAGTCAAGCTGAATCGTTCGCGGTCAGTACTTGGATGGGTGACCGCCTAGCCGTGCACTAACTGGCGCATTGGAACCGTTGAGCGGGAGGTCGAATTCTGAGGATTGGTGTTCGTACTCAAAGTATCGAATGCGAACATCAAGACTCAGTTGCAATGACCAGCTGTATTGGCGCAGGTTTTCTGCAGTTTCCCTGCGTCCTCGTGCAAGTGCGATACAGTATAGCGGGGGGTAACAGCGGCTGCAGCCGCAGACTTTACAACCGAGGAATTAGATAAAAATTGATGAGCATAGCGGCTAGATGGCTCCCAGATAGCTAAAGCCTTAAGAGGGGAATTGCGAGGAAAAAAGAGCGAATTACGAGGAAAAAAAAACCAAACTCGCCTAATGATGGTGCGCGTGCACATGGTAGTTTTCTGATAGGAATTGTTGCTAAAAAAAATGGCAGTGCGCATGCGCACTGCCATTCGCCCGAAAATTTGTTTCACCGTCGTAGAGCTCGTGACGACCGACAGTCGTAACACCGATAATCGATAAGTTAGAATTCTAACACTTTTACTATAGTCGTCCCGCCGTAAGATCACCAATAATGTATTGGTTGAAAACATTTTCGTTTGTTCGTTGTTTGTGAAAAAATATATTGCTTCCAAACATTTTTGTTAACGGTGCCTCCGCCATGTGCGAAAGCGACTTGTGCGATGTTTTAGCTTCACGGGCGGCAGATTTCCTCGGCTGAGGATTTTCCTCGGCTGAGGATTTTCTCGGCTGAGGATTTCCTCGGCTGAGGATTTCCTCGGCTGAGGATTTCCTCGGCTGAGGATTTCCTCGGCTGAGGATTTCCTCGGCTGAGGATTTTCCTCAGAAACCCACGAAGATCTACGTTTTTCAAAATTGGCTCAAAAATTGAAAAATCGTTGTTCACTCAATTTTTTTTTCTTTCAAGGCTATATCCGACGTATTTTTTCCCTCTGAACACGAATCCGCTGACCTTTTTTAGACCTTTTTTAAAGTACAGTGAGACAGTCTGTGCTTAAATAAACGGTTCGAGCAGTTCACCAAGTGTAAACCGAATCGTTGCTTCCCAAAACGGCGTTCTGAAGCCACGTTGGCTACCCAAATTAAAGAAATCAACATTAAATAGTCAACTGCAATATCATAATACAGTAACTGTCACCATGCAGACAATTAATTCGAAAACCCATTCCATCCTAGCGGTACGAACGATACGAGAACTCAGAAATATAATTCATCCTACGCCGATAGTCGTGTAGTCCAGATTTTATTAATTTAATTGACTGAAAAACGGTCAGAGCGATCCTGGAGCAGGACATCTTGAAAAATCACATCACAATTTATGATGTGTTCATTCAAATGAACCTAAAATCGTCAGGTACGACAGGGATGTCCGAACCAACTGTAATTATGATAAAAATGATCGTTAAGAAACTTCCAGTATATCGTCGATTATGAGGACTAACTCATGAAAAATTATACTTATACTTACAACGCTGAATCTTGCAACAGACAGCGAGAACATTTTTCCGGCTTTCAATTCCCAAGGTATCGCACTTCTCATTAGCATAAACTGCAGCAGCATTCTCGTTCTTATTGAGCATAAGTACCACTTTGACTGGATTCTGCAAATTTACTGATAACAATTTTCGAACGTTAAATTTTGTAATTTTCTTGGACTCACAGAGAGACATAAACATCGAGGCTGTGATCCGTGAGCCTTTGAGAAAATAAGTTAATGAAGAAAAGATGCAATAATTGGGAAGTGATAAAGACACCTTGTCGGAAGGCTTCATCAACGGAATCTGTGGTTGCTCCCCAGACCACCTGTCGATTATGTAAAATATAATGTTTAGAAACACCGCGAATTATTGTCTTGCTACAGATATTAACCTTTTATAAGTCACACCTCTATGGCCCACGCTTATGCGCTACCGCAGCCCCAACTCTGCGTCAACTAGTACCGTTTCGGCCGGTGTGACTTATAGGGCTAACGTATATACATTTATAATACATATATACAGTCATAGGCAATTGAAGTGGAACATGATTTTTTTCGCCTGTTTTGGCAAAAGTTGGACCCTTTCACGTATACTGTCGCCAAAATAACCTTGTTCCACTTCAATTGCCTATTAATGTATGTATACGACCTGAAGTCCTGTAAAACTCAGGGTCAGCATATTTATCCACACCAACAGTAAAAATGACCAATGGAACGCAGCTTCGAGGAGATCGGCATATCTTGTTAAATTTTCATAATAAATTAATACCTAGTTTTTATAAATATAAGTCACTAGATACCTATGATGATCGGAAATACAGTCAACGTCCTTTAACTCAACGGTCTCTGGTGGGCCAATTCCCCTCAATTATCTCTCAACGCGAAGCCCAACAGAAGGCGTTACGCCCACTTTCTTGAATTTATACGCGCCTTCTCGCGATCTCCCGTAGTTGCAGCAATCTGGTTCGTTTAACCTCAAAGTAAACACAACATACCGGCAAAATTTATTTTTTTCGGAATCGTGTATTAATTATTTAATATGGATCACAGTGAAAAGTAAAGTGTTACTACAGTACATGTGATTCTCCAGTTCATAATATTTTATCACACGTTTTATAAACTCTCATGTGTCTTTCTAACCATAACCTAACCGTTTCGAGCGCTTCAAATGCCTCACGTAAGGCCGTGATGAGGGACTCTCTCTGGTAGCCTGAAAATTCAGGCGTCTTAGCGTTGAGTTAGAAGGCGTTGACTGTACAAGAACATTATATTACTATCATATCGAGGATGTGACGCCAGGAGGGCGCATAGGCTATGCTTATACTGTGACGCGCGTGTTACCATTGACTAGTTGTAAATATTCGGGGTACGAGGATTAATATTTACTATATCGGTATTTTCCTTTTAACAAATTGAACACTTAACTTTTAATGAACGGAATAATTTTTATCTATGTTCCTTGACTCTTAGGTCCCAAGTTGTGGTGCTCTTTTCCAAAGGCTTTGTAGGGGAGGATAGGGACTCTATATTCCAGAGGAAAATATACTTGGGTCAATGTAAAAATTAAAGTCTCTATGAGTACTTATCTGCACATCTGGACCCTCATCGATATACTCATTTATTTCAAGAGCACTGGCTCAGATTACAACGAACATTATGTTTTATTAAACTCAAAACGACAGATGGAATCTGACATTTGTTGTGAACATTTCTTATGAAGATCCGAACGATTTTTGTACTGATCAAGAAACGCTTTAGAAACTTCTACGATTCGTTGATATTTTCTACGGTTGTAAATAGCCACAAATAAAAATGACGATTCATTAACATACATTTGTGGCGATTCAGTCATTAAAATACAATCTAACTGACTAAAATGTATGTGACTAAAATAAAATCTATCTTGATGTAATCCATGTCAGGAGAATACAAAATTTGTCAATATCGCAGTAGAGCCCTTGTCTGGTAAGGCGAAGGTCGTTAGTTCGAGCCCAACATCAGTCGAAAGTTATTCCCCAACATAATTAGATCGAGGTTTCGCTCATAAGCAATGGTAACCAAACAGAAACACTTTAATGCAAGAATAAAATCTTGATTACTTTTTTTTTATATTATGCGCTTCAAAAATCACAGCCGATGGTGACCATTGAACAATGGTAGGGTTACCATTGGGAAATTTAATGGTGGTCGAAATGGTGCGCCAATTTAGTGGACATATCCCAATGGTTTTTTTCTTAACGGTGACCAATGGTTCATTTTTATGAGGGTTTGCGGGAGAATTATACCGGCACTTAGTTGGTGAACTATCGTGGTAATAATTTTAGTCACAGTACATAGCCTGTACGCTCTTATGGAAGAGAGCCATCGATATTTAATTACTGAATGCCTTTGTTGTGTTTCTTTATACAATCGACCACAATCCAAAATGCTTTATCATTTATACGAGGAGGATGGAGATCAATTTCGTCGTCGTCATGGTCTACCAAATTTTCCAATCGGTAACTGCAATTTAATATTGAAAATAAAAATATCTTCCACACTTCGGTGATGGAATAATTTCGATATTCTACCACAGACCGGCGAGCGTTTTTTTACCTGACTGCTGCGAAAATGCCGCAACCATGCTGAACGTACACGACGAACATACTGTCCACGGCTATGCTTATTGAAAGTACGATGACGATAGCGAGAAATAGATCGGCCTGAATATAGGCATAGTATTCCTCATCGTATGGGGTGAAATATATTGGAATAGCAAATACGGCCGATGTTGTTATATTTGCCCATCCGTTAACTAACAGAAGTCGTGGCAATAATGATATAATGAGGTAGGTGATCGTCGAAACATACAAAACCCCTGGAAAATATTCGATGCCTTATCAAGTTACAATATTGATCTTGCTTCATGAAAAACAAAAAATTACCTGTGTAAATCATGGTGAACAATCGGCCATCATCCGCAAACTGTTGCAAAACCTTTCTTTCCGGTCCCATCGGTGCATGCCAATCGTCATAAATTCGTTCCATCAATTCACGCATCTAACATTTCAGATCGATCGATTATAAGCTGCCAAAATATGATCTTTTTTGTTTTACACAAGATAAATCACCTGTCGCTCGTAGTAAATGGAATTACACATTTTTATCGCACATGCAATGTGCACAAATAACGGCCCCAGTGCCGGAAGTATTTTCAACCAATCAGTTCGATGAACGATGACCATGCGTATCTGTATCGAAATGTCACCACCGCTTTTTGTCGTTAATGTGATTGGCTTTGCTTTTCGATCACTCACTGTTTGCTTTAGTTGTTCTTTCGCGATACATACCTGGGCTGGAATAAAGGTGAAAAACATCGCAAAAGTGAGAAACGTAAAAAAAATCTTCTTACGCTTTTTCGCATATGGCCACTGTCCGTTTAAATTAAGAAGAAATTTATTGATACGATAATGTCGACCCTGAAAGAATTCTGTTATTTTTCTGCACATGTTGTTTCTGTTAGTATCGACAGAGAAATAATCCCTCTTCCCGGAAACCCTGTTATTGCCATCGGGCTATTCGCTATGCGCACTACCTACACAAGCTCACCGGATGAGTGTGTATTCCATGTACATGCAAAGAGCTGATAGAATGCATGTAGACGGCAATACACGCTCAGCTGAAAGCTTTGTGTAAGTCATGCGTATACCGTATAATAGCTCGACTCCAATAGCTTATCTGACTAATAAAAAGTGGACGTTTAAATTGCTCGTTATAAAGGGAGACGCATTATACGTCCGTAAAACGAGCGCCCTTGCTGAGTACAGTTTTCTCATCGATCCAGCACCTCACGGAAGTAGCCGAGAATGATTGGAGGCAATTAGCGCTTCGTGTACGGGAGCCCGAGTGCGTTTACGTGGATAAGAACACCGCCAAGACGACGCTCCTATTTTTAATCTCGCATCTCGTATCAAGCATTGTGTTATAAACGCAACGCTTGAAAATATGTATGAAAAAAAGCTTATTTCTAACGATTATTAACAGCATGTGCATTACCCTTCAAAGAATATTTCCTTTTCTATTACCCGTCAAAGAATATTTCTCTGATTTGTGATTTCATCGATATTGGCAGAGAGATGGCGATTTACATGTAGTTACTTCCATCATCGCAGTAAGTTGAATTAATAAGTGGCTGTTAACTGGCAATCCTATGATAAATCCTCCTTGCTATATAACTACGAAACTATTGTGCGTGAAAGAGTATCCTGTATCATTTGGCTGGACGTTAATATGGTCGTTGGTCGGCGATACGTGGATGAAATTAATGTAAAAGTGATGAATATGGCCCGGTTCATATATCATTGATTTACGTGCCAAATGGGGTGGACCATACTTACCGCTTTTATCCCAGTAAGTCTATAGTAATCTTGCAGTAACACAATCCTGTAATTATTATACAAATATAGGATCTCATTCATATTGGTTTTAGTATACCAATGCGAAAAACGCCTTTTTGACATTGAGCAAAGTTCAAATATCTATCGTAAGCGAAAAGTTTCGTGTACAGGTTTCTAATTTTTCAATCGGAAGTGACGTTGCCCTACATGACGTCACGAAAAAATGAGTTTTCTAAACCTGCGATAACTTAAGAGATTGCTGTTATAACTGAGATCCTTTATTAACATTCCCATTTTAATAGTACAAAATATAGATAAAATTAACAAAAGGTTTGACTAAAGCAACATCAGATTTCCCTCCGGTTCTCCCTACAGCGTGATGGCATTAAAAAAGTTCTCAATTGAATGAGGTGAGATTTTCGGGAAAAACACACACCATGTAACATTTCAAGACGTTTAGGAGTAGCTCATTCTAAGCGCACCATTTGTGTAAATTATTGAACATAATTTGGAGCCGGGCCACGTCTTCGCTGGTGTCGATAGTGTTGTATATTGTTAAATTATCAGCATACCAATAATATGTTGGTCCCTTCCAGCACTCATTTATGTCAATGCCATGTATTAATAAAACATGTTAAGCAGTAAGGATCGGCAATTGGAGTCTTGGGGGAACTCTCGAGATGACGTTATCTTCCTCGAAAGACTGGTACCGACTCCGATTTTCTGGAACCGAACGATGAGGTAACTAAAAATCAGTGAAGGATCACGCCACTAACGCCAATGGCTTCCAACTTGGAGAGGAGAATTCTATGATTGAGCCGATCAAAAGCTTTCGAGAAATCTGTTTCAGTTTTAGTTTCCGAAAAAGATTCCTCATTTCGCATGAGCAATCTTGTTTTGAGCGACACAATGCCAAAGATCGGCGAAGAACTATGAACGTTACGTCGATTCAAAGCGCGGTCCCCATGGAACGATCCTCTCAACAGCAGCTTGAATTGTTTCAGTGAGTATTGTCGGATAAAATATATAAATAAATAAGTATCCTTCATTCAACGAAAATGTGCAAACTTTAGAATTTGGCAATAATTATAAAACTTACTACATACGCCCAACACACCAAAACTGGGTCGGCTCCCAAAACTTGATGCTGCCAAACAATTTCATTTTTCACAACGTGATTTTCGTAGACGGCACACCGAGGTTTCACATCATCGCATTTCACTGCAATTTTCCATAGTTTTAAAGATGTAGCATCATCTTGAGGTATGGTAATAAAATTAAATTTGGCAGGGTTCGTCTTGTAGCCGGACATGCAATCTGGGACGATGCGCGACGGCATCGTGATCTAAAGAAAACACGTTTGCATAATAAAAATGTTTTCTTATGTGTACACTTTTAATTTAATTGCTTTAAAAATAGAAGATAAAAAGCGAATAATTAAACAGTATCAAGTTGGTTACGCGTGTCGTTTTTCGATAACATTCTCCACTGATATTCGATGCTTCAGTTCGAAGTTTTTGATATATTTATATATATTTTGGAATGCACAGACAACATGCAACGTGTCGTCTGTCAAAAATAGGTCGCATTCCAGACTATTCAGACCTTACCCTGGCACTGAACTAATACTTCCCCAGATACTCGTTGGACTAAAAATGAAAAACGCAAAAGACAAAGACAATAGACGAACAAACAACTGAAAGGACAGAACTGGAGCAACCGGGACTGATAGAAGACTGAATACAGGACCGACCGAAGATCGCGAGACCTCCGAAGGATCTCAACTGACAACGCGATGGTACGGGCGTCACGATGACGGTGGACTTGTCGATGGTGGAGATATAGAACGGTTTATTAGTTCTTACCGTGGTGCGGATTCCACGTAAAACTGCACATCCACCCAAAGCCTTCTTCTTCTAGAATCAATTAATTGGTTTCGGTTAATTCATTAAAAGTCCGGACGTTTCGGACGATCGCCTGGAAGACGGCGTGATCTGTGATAAGCTCGCGTGATCAAGTTCTTATCCAGAATACACTCTAAGGCAAAAAAGAGAAGACGCCTGTACTGTACTATATAAATGTTCTAACCAGTCACGCATAACCTGGGAAAACTATAGCCATGACCGACGCCGATTAGTACCTTGTGGCCAGTATCGGGCACTTGAGTGTGTTGCTTAAAGGTCTGATGTACATTCAGAAGAAGAAGAATAATGACTTATGTCGATGGTATAACACTAGGAGGGGCATAGGCTATGCGTATCTATCTATATACAGCCTTATCCTGTTGCTACTTATCTAACGTCCAATTTTTGGCTCAATTCGTTCACCCTATGATAATATCACATGTATTGCCGAGTCGGGTGTAGTGGTTAATGGCCGACACTTATCCAATACCAGCCGTCGTACTGACCATCTACTAGGCAAATCTTCTAACAGTATATTATATATACGCGGCGTTTACCTGCCCGTGATAGTAAATTATGTGTCAGCAATTTTGAAACGCTGTCACTCGATAATTTGTCATTGTCTATAGCAGAACTACAGATCTTGCATCGTTCAGTTGATTACAGTACATCGTGTAGTAGTTCTGCTATAGTAGCTTCTCAAATGCGTGATTTTTGCGTCACATCGTATAGAAATATTGCGAGCAGTCATGAAAAATAAAGTAAAAATGACGAATAATCCGAACAACCCTTGTGTAAAGTCTGACGACTTATATGACAGTGAATACTATAATCTCAATAAATGGATGCTTTCCATGTTCGGGCAGTGGCCCTACCAACCTCGTACACAAAGAAAAAGGGCTTATTTTGTACTGCTATATAGCTGTACTGTGCTAGGGCCTCAGGTAGGCCCCATTACGATTGCTATAACGACTTTTTTAAGTACAGGATTCTGTACATTTAGATACGGGCGATGGTTTTTTCATGGGGCCAATTGGATACCTTTTCCGAGTGTTTTTCCCCTTTCGTAACCCATATTGTCTGCATGATCAAGCTAATAAATTTGATGTTGCAACAGGAGAAGGTGAGAAAAAAATGTAAATTAACTGAATCTGAATAGAACCCTTTAGAGTTTAACATTATTTGTCCCGTTGAAGGTAAAAAAAGTCCTTGATGTTACGCGAAAGAACTGGGAATGCACGCGAAATCCATCACACATAAATATTCTTAAGGAATACGGACTGAGAGGAAAAACTTGGACAGTTGTGTGGATCGGTTAGTTCACCAAAAATATTAATTCATTATGTTTTGTTACAAGACTTGATGAAACGAGTCAGGTTATTTCATAACAGGCTGTGTGTACACCATTCTTGTTTTCTGGCTGACCCTGGCACTGCTGCCAAAAATACTGGATGCCCTTCGACCGTTAAATGTGTCACGAAAAACATTTAGCATTATTCCAACAGACTACGGAGTCGATCAGGATGAGTATTGGTGGTGGATTCAATTACATATTTGGCCAGGCACTTTTGTGTTTCTCGCAGTCTTGCCGGTCGTTGATGGATTCTACATGGTTTGTGCACAACATATTTGTGCAATGTTTGAAATATCCAGGTGATGTTACCAATATTCATGATGATAGTAGAAAACGATCCTATTGCAATGTCAAAGCTTTGTACGTTCATGTTGGAAATGGTTTAGTTATAAAAGTGTTAAAATGTACCACGTACAAACAAAAATTGCTTAAGTTGAATATTGAAAAGTCTGCTGAACGTGATTGGGCATGCATAGATTCAAATAAGTCAATTGTATGTATCTCTGACAGTTTGAACATCGGAGCAACATATTGTACAGTTGATTTAGCAATGTGCAACGGAGACTCTAGAATTTATCATTTGTTTATCTAATTTTGGCGGTATTTTTATGCAGCTATGTTCTGAAGAATATAATACAAGACGATGAAGACATCGATGTAGTGCTTAACCCTGAAACCCATGAAGATATTTATTACCATCAAGTTGTGTCGTGTATCAGAAAACACAAGCTCATCATAGAGTGAGTATTGGATCCACTCCCAATGTCCCACATTACTGAGAGATAGAACGAGACAAATACACTTCAGAGTATATATATATATATCTTCTAACGATTCTATTGTGAAGACAAGTATGCACATTTTTCCTTATGAAAGATACGTAAGAAACATAGCGTCCACGAACGAGTCGTGTCTACTTTTCATAGTTGGACTCAATATGATGGGCTTGAGCGTCACGGGTTATCAGGTAGGTAATTCTCCCGTTTGGTGTACCTTTTATTTTCTATAGTTTCAATAATTTTAGTACAGGCGGTTGCGGAAGGTACTGAAACAGACGTAGCTTTTCGATTCGCAATGTTTACTTTTGGCCTACTTGTTCATCTTTTTGTTATTACCTTACCTGGTCATTGGATAATGAATTCCAGTTCTATTTTTCCGAACTCCGTGTACGTACAGTATCGGAGATTATAAATGGTAGAAAATATAAAAAAATAACCTATAACTAATTTGTAACCTTATACAGATATAGTTGTAAATGGTACATGATGTCTTTGAGAACGAGACGATTGATAATACTCACTATGAGAGAGAGTATCGAGCCTTGCGTCATTACAGCCGGAAAGATATACGTCATGTCAATAGTAAATTTTGGCAACGTGCGTAACACAACTTCTTAGTGGGTTTTATTTTTCAATTGAATAATATCGATTTATATGCTCGAAATATTAAATTTATTTAAGGTGCTACGAACGTCAATGTCTTATATGGCCATGCTCACTTCAATGCAGTGATACTGAATATTCTTAAACACAAATTCACGGACTTTCTGCGCAAAATTCTCAATAGTAAAAACTACATATATAGCTACATAGTATAGCTACATATATTTTTAATGGATTGTTGTCACGATTATGTAGTCACTAATAAAAACAGACTACAGCTGTTATCTCGCATATAGAATTTTGTGCCGCAATTACGATATTTCCTGTAATTATTATACAAACATAGGTTCCCTCATTCGTATTGGCTTTAGTATACCAATTCGAAAAACGCCTTTTTAACATTGAGAAAACTTCAAATATCTATCGTAAGCGTAAAATTTCGTGAACAGGTTTCTAATTTTTCAATCGGAAGTGACGCTTCCCCTACATTACGTCACGAAAAATCACTTTTCCAAAACTACGATAATTTAAAAGATTGTTAATATAACTAAGATCGTTTATTAACATTACTGTTTTAGTCATACAAAATATAGATAAAATTAACAAAAGGTTTAACTCAATCAACGTCGAATTTACCTCCGGTTCTCCCTATAGCGGGATGGTATTAAAAATATTCCCAATTGAGTGCCGAACATTGGCTGAGAACCATAAACGGTACGTCGATTCAAAGCTCGATCTCCATGGAACGAATCTCTCAACAGCAGCTTGATTTGTTTCAGTGAGTGGTATCGGATAAAATATATGATTAAATAAGCATCCTTCGTTCAACGAAAATGTGTAAACTTTAGAATTTGGCAATAATTATAAAACTTACTACATACGCCCAACACACGCTCGTCGGCACCGAAAACTTGATGCTCCCAAACAATTTCATTTTTCACAAAGTGATTTTCATTCACTGCCCACCCGGGTTTCACATCGTCGTGTTTCACAGCAATTTTCCATAATTTTAAAGATGTAGCATATTGAGGGATGATAAACAAATTAAATTTGGCAGGATTCATCTTGTACTCGGATATGCAATCGGGAACGATGCACGACGTCATCGTGATCTGAAGAAAACACTTGTGCGTAATAAAAATGTTTTCTTATGTGTACACTTTTAATTGAATTGCTTTAAAAATAGAAGATAAAAAAGCGAATAATTGAACAGTGGTAAAGTTGGTTACGCGTTTCGTTTTTCGATAACATTCTCCACTGATATTCGATGCTTCAGTTCGAAGTTTTTGATATATTTATATATATTTTGGATTGCACAGACAACATGCAACGTGTCGTCTGCAAAAAACAGGTCGCATTCCAGGCTATTTAGACCTTACCCAGGCACTCGAAGCTCTGCCTGGGTGAACTAATACTTCCCTAGATACTCGTGGGACTAAAAATGGAAAACGCAAAGAACAAAAAAATAGACGAACAAACAACTGAAAGGACAGAACCGAAACAACCAGGCCTGATAGAAGACCGGACAGAGGACCGAACGAGGATCGCGAGACCTCCGAAGGACCTCAACCTCACGAGACAGGAGGCAGTGAGGGACCCCAGAGACCCCCTGTACCTTCGCGATGACACAAACTGACAATGCGGCGGTACGGGCGTCACGGTGACGGTGGACTTGTCGATGGTGGAGATATAGAAAGGCCAGGGAGGTCGAAATCGCAACCGGGCAGTCTACAGGGACCTCACAGGACCAACTGATGTACAGAGAATCACTTTCTAAAAATAAAGTTATTTAAAAGAAGAAAGTCATGGCTGATTGGATCGGAGTTCGACTGACAAGTAGTAGGTCCGAGTTCGATCCCCGCGGCAGCTGGAGATTTTTTTTTCAACTGTTTATTACTACTTACCGTGGTGCGGATTCCACGTAAAACTGTAGATCCACCCAAAGCATTCTTCTCTTCTTTAATTAATTCATTGGTTTCGGTTAATTAATTAAAAGTCATACGTTTCAAACGATCGCCTGGAAAACGGCGTCATCTGTGATAAGCTTTCGCTCACGTGATCAAGTTCTTGTCCAGAATACACTCTAAGGCAAAAGAGAAGATGCCTGCACTGTACTGTATAAATGTTCTAAGCAGTCACGCATAACCTGGAAAAACTATAGCCATGGCCAACGAGGATTAGTACCTTGTGGCCAGTATCGGGCACTTGAGTGTGGTGCTTAAAGGTCTGATATACATTCAGAATAAGAAGAACAATGACTTATGTCGATGGTGTAACACTAGGAAGAACATAGGCTATGCGTATCTATCTATATAAAGCCTATACAGCCTTATCCTGTTGCTACTTATCTAACGTCCAATTTTTGACGCAATTCGTTCACCCTATGATAATATCACATGTATTGCCGAGTCGGGTGTAGTGGTTAATGGCCTACACTTACCCAATACCAGCCGTCGTACTGACCATCTACTATGCAAATCGTCTAACAGTATATTATACATACGCGGCGTTTACCTGCACGTGATAGTAAATTATGTGTCGGCAATTTTGAAAGGCTATCACCCGATAATTTGTCATTGTCCAGAACTACAGATCTTGCATCGTTCAGTTGATTGCTGTACATCGTGTAGTAGTGCTGCTATAGTAGCTTCTCAAATGCGTGATTTTGGCGTCACATCGTATAGAAATATTGCGAGCAGTCATGAAAAATAAAGTAAAAATTACGAATGATCCGTACAATCCTTGTGTAAAGTCTATCGACTTATACGATAGTGAATACTATAATCTCAATAAATGGATGCTTTCCATGTTCGGGCAGTGGCCCTATCAACCTCGTACACAAAGAAAAAGGGCTTATTTTGTACTGCTATACAGCTGTACTATGCTAGGGCCTCAGGTAGGCCCCATTACGTTTTCTATAACGACTTTTTTAAGTACAGTATTCTATGCACTTAGATACGGGCAATGGTTTTTTCATGGGGCCAATTGGGTACCTTTTCCGAGTGTTTTTCCCCTTTCGTAACCCATGTTGTCTGCCTTATCAAGCTAATAAATTTGATGCTGCAACAGGATAAGGTGAGAAAAAAACGTAAATTAACTGAATCTGAATAGAACCCTTTGGAGTTCAATATTATCTGTCCCGTTAAAGGTAAAAAAAGTCCTTGATGTTACGCGAAAGAACTGGGAATGCACGCGAAATCCATCACACATAAATATTCTTAAGGAATACGGAATGAGAGGAAAAACTTGGACAATTATGTGGTTAGGTCAGTTAACCAAAGATATTAATTCATTATGTTTTGTTACAAGATTTAATGAAACGACCAAAGTTATATCGTAACAGGCTGTGTGTACACCATTCTTGTTTTCTGGCTGACCCTGGCACTGCTGCCAAAAATACTGGATGCCATTCGACCGTTAAATGTGTCACGAAAAACATTTAGCGTTATTCCAACAGACTACGGAGTCGATCAGGATGAGTATTGGTGGTGGGTTCAATTACATATTTGGCCAGGCACTTTTGTGTTTCTCGCAGTCTTGCCGGTCGTTGATGGATTCTACATGGTTTGTGCACAACATATTTGTGCAATGTTTGAAATATCCAGGTGATGTTACCAATATTCATGATGATAGTAGAAATCGATCCTATTGCATGTCAAAGCTTTGTACATTCATGTTGCAAATGGTTTAGTTATAAAAGTGTTAAAATGTACCACGTATAAACAAAAATTGCTTAAATTATATATAGAAAAGTCTGCTGAAAGCGATTGGGCATGCATAGATGCAGATAAGTCAATTGTATGTATCTCTGACAGTTTGAGCATTGGAGCAGCATATTGTACAGTCGATTTAGCAATATGCAACAGAGACTCTAGAATTTATCATTCGATAATCAAATTTTAGCGGTATTTTTATGCAGATATAATCTGGAGAGTATAATACAAGACGATGAAGACATCGATGTAGTGCTCAACCCTGAAACCCATGAAGATATTTATTACCGTCAAATTGTGTCGTGTATCAGAAAACACAAGCTCATCATGGAGTGAGTATTGGAACTACTTCCAATGTCCCACTTTACTGAGAGATAGAACGAGACCAATACACTGCTCAGTATACAGTAGAACCTCGGCTATCCGAACCAATTGAGGCTGGGACCAGTTCGGATTACCGATTATTCGGATAATCGAGTTATGAATAAAAAATATTATAATAATAACATACGTAATAAACATGAGTTATTTAATATAAATTCGCATACAAACATATATATACTTTGGAACATATTATTGAACGCTTACTTTAAGCATTCTTTTTGATAATGTCGTCAATTTTTGGTTGCATAAGCGCATGATACAAACTTGCACACACCTGCAACAATGTAACGCTCGACGATATATGTAACAAGGAAATTTTGCGGCATGGTTCGAACAGTAAAGGTTCGAATAAAATAAATTCTTGTTCGGATAATTGAGGTTCGGATCATCGAGGTTCTACTGGATATATATTACCTCTCACGATTCTATTGTGAAGACGCAATTATGCACATTTTTTCTTATGACAGATACGTAAGAAACATAGCGTCAACGAACGAGTCGTGTCTACTTTTCATAGTAGGACTCAATATGATGGGCTTGAGCGTAACAGGTTATCAGGTAGGTAATCCTCCCGTTTTGTGTAACTTCTATTTTCTATAAATTCAATAATTTTAGTGCAGGTGGTTGCGGAAGGTACACAAACTGACGTAGCTTTTAGATTCGCAATGTTTACTTTTGGCCTACTGTTTCATCTTTTTGTTATTACATTACCTGGTCATTGGATAATGAATTCAAGTTCTATTTTTCCGAACTCCGTGTACGTACAGTATCGGAGAATATAAATTGCAGAAAATATTAAAAAAAAAAAAACCTATAACTAATTTGTAACCTAATACAGATATAGCTGTAAATGGTACATGATGTCTTTGAGAACGAGAAGATTGATAATGCTTATTATAAGAGCGAGTATCAAGCCTTGCGTCATTACAGCCGGAAAGGTATACGTCATGTCAATAGTAAACTTTGGCAGCGTGAGTAACGTAATTTCTTAGTGAGTTTTATTTTTCCACTGAACAATGTCGATTTATCTGCACGAAATATTAAATTTATTTAAGGTGTTACGAACGTCAATGTCTTACATGACCATGCTCACTTCAATGCAGTGATAATGAATATTCCTAAATACAAATCCACGGACTTTCTGCGCAAAACTCTCAATAGTAAAGACTACATATATAGGCCACATATATTTTTAACAGATTGTTCTCACCATTATGTAAAAACTAATATAAATAGACTACAGCTTTTATCTTGCATGTAGAATCTTATGCCGCAATTGCGGTATTTTCTCTATCCACACTGTGTCGAGTTCATTTAATGATTTCCTTAAATTTCACTGATGCCTTTTTATCTCTGATTCTCAATGTACTTGGACCCTGAAAGTGTTACAGTCATGGAGCGACACCAATCGCTTCTTTTCCTATGCTTTTTGGTTCGCAGGAGGTTCATTTCTCTCGATAAGATTATCGGCCTTGTCGTTATTTCTCTAACATACTTCATATGACACTCCATCACCATCGCGTATATGACATTCGCGTTTCGCGTTTTTTTCGTTACTAGCGTCAACGAGCTCGCTTCGCTCGCGCTTATTTCATTTCTTTTAGGTTAGGTGTGCCGACCTTATTAAAGAGCGGACGATCCTGATTGGCTACGAAAACTGGCTTCACGATTTCGATTATTTCGATAATCGAGTGTCATGTCTTTTTTAAGAGGGGATTACAACGTGACTGCGCATGCGCATAGGCGTTTTCTGGTACGAATATTCACCAAAAAAATGACCACGTGCATGCGCCTGGCAGTTTTTTTGATGGAAATTCGGTACCAGAAAATGATTGTGCGCATGCGCACCATCATTACAGCGACAAATCGAAAACACCTCAGGGCCTGGAATGGAGACCCCTAGGGGGACAGAATAATCAGGATCCCGTAGGGAGCTCCCGAATTCTTGTTGGCTCATCCATTGCCTTGACTGATCACCTCACGAGTACGTAACATAAACAATGTATAGTACCGTGCGAATTACAACTGTAACCTCAACCACGGTATTATAATTCCCCGAGATTACAGGTTATCAAGGCGACAGCAGTTGAAAACCAAGCTGTCCGCAGCGACATCTAAATCTCCAAGTGTAATGTACACATATTTTCGACACGACCTTACATCCGGCTCGAAAAGTGAGATTTTCAAACCGAAAATGGACTGTCCAAGAGTCTCAACGGTTGCGAGCCTAGTGCACAACAACCAATGGTTATCAAATCGTTAAACAGAACGTACAAACGACATGCATAATACTAGATTATCTTTATTTCTCGGATGTACAGTCAATACATCCATCGTATGGTCATCGAACACAATATAAATGTAACATGTAAAATTGTTTTCTGCTGAGCGAACGAGTGGACTGCTTCGTTTGTTTTTGTCATTAAAATTACTCTTCGGGCCACGGTTTGCCGATACCCTGACTGGCGCCCATCCTCGATGGATCCTGGCTCGGATAGTGAATTGGCGTGGTGCCCGGAGGAAAAATCGGCGCTGCCGCTGCGGCTGCGGCAATCTGAGGCGGGAACATAAACTGCGGTGCGACGGGAGGCGGGGGAATCATCATCGGCGGCATCATTCCCGGTGTGGCCTGCAAATTGAAGAAATTGTTTCCCATACTCTCGGGCGGAGGCGGCAGAGCTCCGGGCAGACCGGGCACCGGTTCGAGCATCTCTCTCGGCGCCTCGGCGGCCGATATCGTTTGTCGTCCCTGCGATCTTCCCCACTTTATCGTCAGGCGTCTTCCGCCGAGTATCAGCTTGTTAAAGGTACGTTCGGCCGCGGCCTCGGCGGCGCTTCTCTGCGTGTACTGTATGAAGGCGCACTGCTGGCGCGGTACCATCGTTACCGATCGTATTTCGCCGTACTGATAGAAATGATCGCGTAGCTGCTTTTCCGTAAGAACGTCGCCGAGATTGCCGATGTAGAGAGTCGTTATGGACTTGTCCTCGGGCGGATCGAGCTTCGGCATCGCCGCCGCTCGTCTCATCAGCTTGTCGGCAACCGGATCGTTCACGCCGTAGTAACGATCTTTGATGTTCTGATCGGCGAGCGGATCGTCTGGATCGGTTGGCTTCTCGTGACGATAGGGACACTCCTCCCCTCTCTTGCACTCCCCCTTCACCCAGAACGAACAGATGTGCGGCCTGTTTCGCTTGTAGTACGGACTCGTTCTCGCGAGCTTCATCAGCAGGTCGCTCGCCGCCGCCGATTTACCGACTGCGCCCGCGGGCGTCGTTGCGTCTATCTTTCCTATCTCGTTGTCGATATTTTGCACGTAATACTCCTTGTTCACCTCCGAACGCGGCAGATCGTCCTTGATCTTGAGCGCCGCGTCCCTCACCTGAATCGGCAATCCGTACTCGAGATCAAGAAGGCACGTCTGGCAAACGTTCTTCAGACGGCTGCACGTCTGACACACTTCGGTCTTCTTGAAACGCATACGCGCGCCTGGACACCATCGAAACACCGTGAAAGGTCTCATGCATATTTTGCACTCCTTCCCGTACTTCTCTTTCGTCTGTAAAAATAAAGGCAATTTAACTACTTGAGTTCAGAATCTTTTTTCATGGTGGCTGTTTTTCCCCTGGAAAAAAATTTTCTGACTTTTCACTGACCAATTAAAAATGTTCCCGGAACCAAATTTCTAACGACTTGTATAAAAAAAAAATTAACTATGCAAATGAAAATGCCTGTATTAATGTTTAATTCGACTTTTTTGTTTCTTTTTTTTCTAATTGTTCTAAATATTTTTTCAAGGCTCCCTTTTATGTACTCCTTATTTATTTATAGAAGATTCGGCGTCAACTTTTTCCCTGACCAATTTTGAAATTCACTGACTTTCCCTGATTCCCTGACCAAGAGTTTTTTTCCTGACCTTTCCCCGTTCTCCTGGTTTTCCCTGACCACAGTCACCATGCTTTTATAAATTGTTAAAAGCCAAAAGTATGTTTCTTTTCTTTTGCTTAGTCACGCATAGTTTCATTGACCTTTTGTCTTTGTTGATTGACCTGGAGGTTTTCATCTCGAGGTCGCAGGTCAATATAACCATCCACGTATTCGCGTATGTTGACTAATTTCTGCCGCAACTATTTTGTGTACTTTGCTCTGCGGCATTGTAATTCTATGCTCGGTCGAAACGAGCTGCTGCAAAGGCGTCTATAGTGGTATAAGAAAAATGCTCACCATTCTTATATACGGATTATCGCCCAGGCAAGTTTGGCACAAAATCGGAAACTCCTGTGGAAAGAAAATAGTAATTAGCGTTACCGTCGAGAGTAAAAAAAGTCGCGAGGAAACATTGCATAAACGAAGCTTAACTCACAGCATCCTCCCAATTCTGCCTGTTGTATGTGTTTGTGGTCTTGGAGGTGGCCATCGCTTATACGATGAAACTGGAACTCCGGTAAACGATTAGCGTAGCGTTGTGTCTACAAAGGCGACTATGATATTATAGTTCGCTATGAGAAAATATAATATAAGTTTCCGTAAACACCAAGTTTTACTACATCACACGTATACGAGCGAAAGCTGGCAAAAGAAGAAGCAAAGTTTAGCGACGAGCGTCGACAACAGCTGAAACAGCTGAGTGACACGTGTCGCCCCCTGCCGTCCGGAAGTACCGCTCTCCCAGTTTTTTTTTCCGTTAATTCGTTTGATTCGTTCGAACGAAGGGTTAAATTCCAAATGGCACGCCGATTCTAGGTGCGACCAATTTTATCCGCGACGCACAATGTCCTCGAATTAACAACGGAGCATTGTCGTGAAATTTCGGCAGTTTACATCGCTAGTCGCGTATTTGCAAACAGGCCCGATCGATTGTGAGCCTGACTAGAATGTGAGCGGTAAATGTGAGCGGTAATGTTACCTTAGAAAAACGGTACGTGACCGGTTCGAAAATTACTACCTTAGCGGCTTTCCAGTCGGACTTCAGAATGATTGGTAATCACTTGTCCGGTCCTATGATTGGTTCGTTCTGTCAGATTAGGATAGTATCCGACGGAACGAACCAATACCAGAATCAGAATAAGTGATCGAATCTTTTTAACGAGCAACTGGAAAGCGCCTTTTGGTGACAAAACAATGCGGTGTCTTAATAGTGATTTAAAATCTTACCAATACATGGTGACATTTTGAAAAATGTTAAAAATGTCGGTGAAGGGTCATTTTATATAAAAAAAAAAATGTTACCGATAATTTCACAACTATATAGGTGAAGTTTAGAATTTTTCTGCATAAAGCTTGATAAAGTTAGCCATACGACTTCAATCAAAAGATTTGGGATTTATACCATCGATTGGGTGGTAAATGGTAATTTAATTGAAACATTTGGTGGTTGATTTTTGCTACTTTTAACAGCAAATTTACGAGCAATTTTCCCGCCATTTTCAGAACACAACAATGTTGAGAAAAGAAAAACCTTATGTCATGATACGTAAGAAATACGGTCATTTTACAAAATAATTTAAAAAACAGGTATTTCTGAATCTCTACGCGTGACTCACCGGCACACACGCGTTCCCCCGCAGTGAGCGAGAACCGAAGTGCGCAAACGCGTCGGTGCGACGGTCGCGCGAAGCCCGTGAAGTCAGTGAACGGCGGGGAGGCGGCGAACCTCGGGCCGTTCTCCGCGGCGCCCGTTTAGATCGGGTCGCGACGCAGAAGGCCACAGAAGTCGACCGACTCGTGACAAAATGGCCACGAACGACTCTAAGGCTCCTGTGCGGACCGTTAAAAGGGTCCAGTTCGGCATACTTTCGCCCGATGAGATAGTGAGTAAACAAAACTACCGTGCTCGCGGATCGTGGATATATCGTTGGAAATAAAAAGAGAAACGAACCTTTTCCCACATCGTCGTGAACGTGAAATTTTAGTGACGCATCCTTCCCGACCACTCGCGCCACGAGAGATCCACGATTAGCGTAGCGCTTGTAACGCACGTCTCGCCTCCCAAAACATCGATTTGCGCGCGCAAACCGACCGCGAAATCGAGATGACCGGTGGAGAGACGTTTAATCGTTCGCGAATAATGAACTTTCGAGGAAGTCTCGAAAGCACGTTCCGTACAGCGTTTCACGTTAAGCTGCAATATCACCGATCTTTGTTTTCGTACGGGAGCGAGGGAGACGGTGCGCCGAGCGCGCACTCGACTTGCGGCAGAGAACGATGCACGTTCAGCGAACGTCCAACTTTCTCCCCGCCGACGTCGAACATTTCGACGATAAAATATTTGTCGTCGCCGAAAAGTCCTGAAAAAAAAAAAAACTTTCAGTGCATCTTCATTTATTTATTTAATTATTTAGTTTACGAGATAAACCCTTTTACTACGTGTAACAATAAAAAATACATCAGTAAATCAGTGAACTATGTGTCTCTGCAATTAGAATAATATCACTAGTTCGCATCTTAATATAAAACTAGACAAAATATATTCCGTCATTGCATTTGAACATTAATCAACAGACCGATTATTTGTCTTTGGTTGCTTTTTCTTTATCTTCATCTTCTCTTTCTCTATGCAAAATATTCAGCAAACCCAATAATAACGGTACATCTACCGGAGACAAAATATAATTGAAATAATATAAAAAAATCATGTACAGAGAACGAAAATTAATAAAACAACTCGATATAAAAATGATGAATCTCAAGAGTCAGCAGCAACATTATCGACAAAGTTTATTATCCCATCTGCCAACCCTTCATCTACATTCTACAATTACTCCGCGTACTTTCAGCGAGTAGACCGATTAGGTTTTATGGACAAACGTGTTGGCGTTAAGTTCAAATTCATTACTAAGATACGGATTTAACGCGTGTCGCACTTTCTTTTCTCTAAATTTGAATAGTAATTGCGCGGACTGATTAAATTCCCTGGACTGATAATTGTTGATGATTGCAATAGATAAACCAAATTATATGTATTATCGAATGCTGAAACAAATAGACTATATTATAGCATATCTTTCTAAAAGGGTTCTTCCCGTTAAATAAAAAAAATAGCGTCCAAAATGAAATTTTGTCTGTTCACAGCGTCGTATGTCGGTGACGGATGGCGGAATCCGTTTTCCGGAGACGATGGAGGGCGGGAGGCCGAAGCTCGGAGGCCTAATGGATCCGCGTCAGGGCGTGATAGACAGAAATACCAGGTGCCAGACATGCGCCGGCAACATGACCGAGTGTCCCGGCCACTTTGGTCACATAGATTTGGCGAAGCCGGTATTCCACGTGGGATTCATCACAAAGACGATAAAGATCCTTCGCTGTGTGTGTTTCTACTGCTCGAAGCTGCTAGTCAGTCCGCACAATCCGAAGATCAAGGAGGTCGTGATGAAGACGAAAGGACAGCCTCGCAAGAGGCTGACCTTCGTCTACGACCTCTGCAAGAGCAAGAACATATGCGAGGGTGGCGACGAGATGGACATCGCGAAGGACGGTCAGGAGCAGCAGCTGCAGGCGGACCGCAAGCCGAGTCACGGCGGTTGCGGAAGATACCAGCCGAACCTGAGACGCTCGGGTCTGGACGTGTCCGCCGAGTGGAAGCACGTTAACGAGGATTCGCAGGAGAAAAAGATCGTCCTAACGGCCGAGCGTGCGTGGGAGATCCTGAAGCACATAACCGACGAGGAGTCGTTCATTCTTGGAATGGATCCGAAGTTCGCTCGTCCCGACTGGATGGTCGTGACGGTACTTCCGGTTCCGCCGCTCTCGGTCCGACCGGCCGTTATAATGTACGGCTCGGCGAAGAACCAGGACGATCTCACTCACAAGCTCGCCGACATAATAAAGTCCAACAACGAGCTGCTGCGAAACGAGCAGGCCGGCGGCGCGGCGCACGTCATATCGGAGAACATAAAGATGCTCCAGTTTCACGTCGCGACGCTCGTCGACAACGACATGCCGGGCATGCCGAGGGCGATGCAAAAGTCCGGCAAGCCGCTGAAGGCGATAAAGGCAAGACTGAAGGGAAAGGAGGGAAGAATTCGCGGCAATCTGATGGGCAAGCGTGTGGATTTCTCGGCTCGCACGGTAATAACTCCCGATCCGAACTTGCGCATCGATCAGGTCGGCGTTCCTCGTAGCATAGCGCAAAACTTGACATTCCCCGAGATTGTGACGCCCTTCAACATCGACAAGATGCAGGAGCTCGTGAGACGAGGCAATTCGCAGTATCCCGGAGCGAAGTACATAGTGAGGGATAACGGCGAACGGATAGATCTGAGATTCCATCCGAAGCCCTCGGACCTGCATCTGCAGTGCGGATACCGAGTCGAGAGACACATACGCGACGGCGATCTCGTCATATTCAATCGTCAACCGACCCTCCACAAGATGAGTATGATGGGTCACAGAGTGAAGGTCCTGCCGTGGAGCACGTTTCGGATGAATCTAAGCTGCACATCGCCTTACAACGCCGATTTCGACGGCGACGAGATGAATCTTCACGTGCCCCAGTCGATGGAGACGCGCGCCGAGGTCGAAAACATTCACGTGACGCCCCGTCAGATAATCACGCCCCAGGCCAACAAGCCCGTGATGGGTATCGTGCAGGACACCCTGACGGCCGTCAGGAAGATGACGAAGAGGGACGTCTTCATCGAGAAGGAGCAGATGATGAACATCCTCATGTTCCTGCCGAGCTGGGACGGAAAGATGCCGCAGCCCTGCATACTCAAGCCGAAACCGCTCTGGACCGGAAAGCAAATATTTTCACTAATCATTCCGGGGAACGTGAACATGATACGAACCCACAGCACGCATCCCGACGAGGAGGACGACGGTCCCTACAAGTGGATATCGCCGGGCGACACGAAAGTAATGGTCGAGCACGGCGAGCTCGTTATGGGAATCCTCTGCAAAAAGACTCTTGGCACTTCGGCCGGTTCGTTGCTTCACATATGCATGCTCGAGCTCGGTCACGAGGTATGCGGCAGATTCTACGGCAACATTCAGACGGTGATAAACAACTGGCTGCTG
Source organism: Amblyjoppa fuscipennis (assembly GCA_963575735.1). Classification (NCBI taxonomy): domain Eukaryota; kingdom Metazoa; phylum Arthropoda; class Insecta; order Hymenoptera; family Ichneumonidae; genus Amblyjoppa; species Amblyjoppa fuscipennis. Next base: position 23,291,403 of record OY754491.1, on the reverse strand, counting down.
CTCGAGGGTCACTCGATCGGTATCGGCGACACGATCGCCGATCCGGAAACCTACAAGGAGATCCAGAGGGCCATCAAGAAGGCCAAGGAGGACGTAATAGAGGTGATACAGAAGGCCCACAACATGGAACTCGAGCCAACGCCCGGTAACACGCTTAGGCAGACGTTCGAGAATCAGGTCAACAGAATATTGAACGACGCTCGTGACAAGACCGGAGGTTCGGCCAAGAAGTCCCTGACCGAGTACAACAATCTCAAAGCCATGGTGGTCTCGGGCTCGAAGGGATCGAACATCAATATCTCGCAGGTCATCGCTTGCGTGGGCCAGCAGAACGTCGAGGGCAAGCGCATACCCTTTGGTTTCCGCAAGCGTACTCTGCCGCACTTCATAAAGGACGATTATGGTCCCGAGTCTAGGGGATTCGTCGAGAACTCTTATCTTGCCGGTCTGACGCCTTCGGAATTTTATTTTCACGCCATGGGAGGTCGAGAGGGTCTCATCGATACGGCGGTAAAGACCGCCGAGACCGGTTACATCCAGCGTCGTCTGATAAAGGCCATGGAGTCGGTGATGGTTCACTACGACGGAACGGTGAGAAACTCGGTGGGTCAGTTGATCCAGCTGCGTTACGGCGAGGACGGCCTGTGCGGCGAGACCGTGGAGTTTCAAAATTTACCGACGATAAAGCTTAGCAACAAAGCCTTCGAGAAGAAGTTCAAGTTCGATCCGACTAACGAGCGTTATCTCAGGCGGATATTCAGCGAGGACATCGTCAGAGAGATGATGGGCTCGGGCGAGGTGATCTCCGAACTGGAGAGGGAGTGGGAACAGCTTAACAGAGATCGGGCGACTCTGAGAGAAATATTCCCGAGCGGCGAATCGAAGGTCGTTCAGCCCTGCAATCTTCAGAGAATGATCTGGAACGTCCAGAAGATCTTTCACATAAACAAGAGAGCGCCGACCGATCTCAGCCCCATGAGGGTCATTCAGGGTGTGAAGGATCTTCTGGAGAAGTGCATAATCGTCGCGGGTGAGGATCGGCTCAGTCAGAAGGCCAACGAGAACGCGACGCTTCTCTTCCGTTGCTTAATTCGATCGACCCTCTGCACGAAGTGCGTCTCCGAGGAGTTCAGACTTTCGGGCGAGGCCTTCGAGTGGCTCATCGGGGAGATCGAAACGAGATTCCAGCAGGCTCAAGTGTCGCCGGGCGAGATGGTCGGCGCCCTCGCCGCTCAATCGCTCGGCGAGCCCGCCACTCAGATGACGCTCAACACCTTCCATTTCGCCGGTGTGTCGTCGAAGAACGTAACACTCGGTGTGCCGAGGCTTAAGGAGATCATCAACATCAGCAAGAAGCCGAAGGCTCCGTCCCTAACGGTGTTCCTGACCGGCGCGGCGGCGAGGGACGCCGAGAAAGCGAAGAACGTCCTTTGCCGTCTCGAGCACACCACGCTGCGCAAAGTCACTGCCAACACGGCTATTTACTACGATCCCGATCCGCAGAACACGGTCATTGCCGAGGATCAGGAGTTCGTCAACGTCTACTACGAGATGCCCGACTTCGATCCCACGAAGATCTCGCCGTGGCTCTTGCGAATCGAGCTCGATCGCAAAAGAATGACCGACAAGAAATTGACGATGGAGCAGATCGCCGAGAAAATCAACGCGGGATTCGGCGACGATCTCAATTGCATATTCAACGACGACAACGCCGAGAAGCTCGTTCTTCGGATCAGGATAATGAACAGCGACGACAGCAAGTTTCTGGACACTGAGGAGGAGACCGTGGACAAGATGGAGGACGACATGTTCCTCAGGTGTATCGAGGCCAACATGCTCAGCGATATGACTTTGCAGGCAAGACTTTGACGATAGTTCGCCAGTACAGTAGAACCTCGATTATCCGAACTTCAATTTAGTTAATCTGAACTTCTATTATCCGAAAAGGAATTAATTTTATCCGAACCTTTGTTATTCGAACCATGGCGCAAAATTTCGTTGTTACGTATCGTCGAGCGTTACTTCGTTGCAGGCGTGTGCAAGTTTGTGTCATGTGGTTATACAACCAAAAATTGACGACTTTATAAAAAAGAATGCGTAAAGTAAGCGTTTAATAATATGTTCCAAAGTATATTTATAATGTTTGTATGCGAATTTATATTTAAAAAACGCATATTCATTACGTGTGTTATTATTATTATATTTTTTATTCATAACTCGATTATCCGAATAATCGTTAATCCGAACTGGTTCGAACTGAGGTTCTACTGAAGCTTTTTTTTTGTTGCTCTGTGTCGAAACTAATTTTTTTTCTTTGTTCTTTCAGGGCATCGAGGCAATCGGCAAGGTGTACATGCACTTGCCACAAACGGACTCGAAGAAGCGTATAATAATAACTGACACCGGCGAGTTCAAGGCCATAGCCGAATGGCTCCTGGAAACTGACGGTACGAGCTTGATGAAAGTTCTCAGCGAGCGCGACGTCGATCCGGTTCGCACGTTCAGCAACGACATCTGCGAGATATTCCAAGTTCTCGGTATCGAGGCGGTGCGAAAATCAGTCGAGAAGGAAATGAACGCCGTGCTTCAGTTCTACGGTCTTTACGTGAACTATCGTCATCTCGCTCTTCTCTGCGACGTCATGACAGCGAAGGGTCATCTCATGGCGATCACTCGTCACGGAATCAACAGACAGGATACCGGAGCTCTTATGAGGTCTGTTTTTTTCACTTCCGCCCTTCTCGGAATCTCGTGCAGAATCGCACACCTGGTATTAATGTTTAGTTATTTATTTATTTACGGGTACCAGCCTGTTTACCATAATGAATACACGTTTTTATATCTCATATAGTTTCTCAAAAAATAACGCATTTTTAAAAACTTCAAAGAATAACAATTTGTCGCGCACAGTGGTCCTAAACTCCTTGATCAAAACATTGAACGGATCCAATCTAGTTAGCTCGTTTGTCGCTATAGTTATCCGGCGATCTGCTGATCGCGAGCTGAAGGTACTGCGGACGACTGTTGAATTAAAAAAATATTTATACATTGCAGATGTTCCTTCGAAGAAACCGTGGACGTCTTGCTCGACGCGGCGTCTCACGCCGAGGTGGATCCGATGAGGGGAGTATCGGAAAATATTATAATGGGACAGTTGCCGCGAATTGGAACGGGTAAGATTATTTATATATACATGTATAGAATATTTTGTTCTCTCTCTTTGTTCCTACTTTTCATGCATGAGTTACAAAAAAATTAGGAATTCAATGATTTTTGCTAAATTTTTGGTCTCCATTGTTCAATTACTTCCCTTTTCCACACAGTAAAAATGGTAGCAACATTTCTAATCCACAAACGTCCACAATTCTTTATTTGTTAATTTTACAAAAAAATCTTGTCCATTTTACAAAAATGTCTGTCAATTTTTACGAATACTTTTTGTAAAATTAACAAGAAAATAATTGTGGACGTTTGTGGACAAAAAAGATTTGTTCAATGTGCACATTTTTTTTATTACTGTGCAGCATGATTTCTTAATATTAATAATCGATCTTTGTTTTCCACAGGCTGCTTCGATCTGTTGCTCGACGCGGAGAAGTGCAAGGCCGGCATAGAAATCCCGATGGCGGTCGGTGCGGGAGTGATGGGAGGTGCGGGAATGTTCTTCGGTAGCGCGGCGACGCCGAGCATGAGTCCGCAGATGACGCCGTGGAACCAGATGGGTTCGACGCCGGGCTACGGCGCCTCGAGCATGTCGCCGACGCTCGGAAGCGGCATGACGCCCGGTGGAGCGTGTTTCTCGCCGTCCGGAGCCTCGGACGCCTCGGGCCTGTCGCCCGCCTACTCGGCGTACTCGCCGCAGCCCGGAAGTCCGGGAAGTCCTGGCCCGAGCATGAGCCCCTATCCGATGTCGCCGGCCGGCGGTGCGTCGCCGAGTTATTCGCCAACCTCGCCGGCCTATCTGCCGACCTCACCGAGCATGACGCCCTCGAGTCCGAACTACTCGCCGACATCGCCGACCTACTCGCCGACCTCGCCGAACTACTCGCCGACGAGCCCCGGCTATTCACCGGCCAGTCCAAGCTACTCGCCAACCTCACCGAGCTACTCGCCGACCAGTCCAAACTACTCGCCAACGAGTCCGAACTACTCGCCCACATCGCCGAGTTACTCGCCGACGAGCCCGAGCTACTCGCCAACGAGTCACAGCTACTCGCCGACGAGCCCGAGCTACTCGCCAACGAGTCCGAGCTATTCGCCAACGAGTCCGAGCTACTCGCCGACGAGCCCGGGCTACTCGCCGACGAGCCCGAGTTACTCGCCAACCAGCCCCGGATATTCACCGACGAGCCCGAGCTACTCGCCGACCAGTCCGAGCTACTCGCCGAGCTCGCCGAACTACACACCAGCCTCGCCCTCCTACTCGCCCACGAGTCCATCCTACTCGCCGAGCTCGCCGCAATACTCTCCGGCGAGTCCGAGCTACTCACCAAGCAGCCCGAAGTACTCGCCGACGAGCCCGAGCTACTCGCCCACCTCGCCATCGTTCGCCGGCACCTCGCCGCAGTACACACCGGCCAGCCCGAAGTACTCGCCGACGAGCCCGACATACTCGCCGACGAGCCCGAGCTACTCGCCGAGCTCGCCACAGCACACCACTGGCGGCAGCACGCGATACTCGCCAAGCAGTCCGAACTACTCGCCAACGAGCCCCACTTACTCACCCTCCAGTCCGCAGTACTCACCGTCGAGCACCAAATATTCACCGACCAGTCCGACTTATACACCGACCAGCCCGAGTTACTCGCCGACGAGTCCAACCTACTCGCCCCCGGTGCCGGGCTACTCGCCCACGAGTCCGACTTACTCACCGGCGTCGCCGGCCTACGAGACCGACGACGACGCCGAGTCGAAGGACGACTGAGCGTCCCGTCAAGATGCATTCAATAACCATTGAAAAATGTTTTCCTTCCCCCCCCCCCCCCCAAGAAACTTCGTACCATTATCGTGACGTATCTTAATCTCTATCATTAACGTATTACCTCGGTGAGTCGTCTCGCGTCAACAATTGTTTTACTATCGTTTACGTACTCCAAGTCTTGAGCTCGTTGAAAATTTCTTATTTCTTCTCTCTTTTTTTTTATTTTTTTTTATTTTCTTTTTTATTGACGGAACAGAGAGACTCATGGCAATGCAAATTTATTAGACACATTTATGTAAGTTATTACTATTTACACGATAATTACGGGCCTCGCGGACAGCCTTAATTTTTTTTGTTCTTTTATACGGATAGTCCGTTTGATACTTCGTCGAAGGTAGAAAAAAAAAAAAAAAACAAGAAGAAATACTGTACGTTCGTAGATGTAAGCCGTTCGCTGCTATGTCTATTTTTTGTAAATAAATTTGATGGTTGAACGACAGAGAGGCTCGAGCTTGTGTCCTTGCCGCTAGTTTTATGAACGTGGAATTTGTGAGAGGGATAGTTTGTCGAGTACGGGGCGCACGTGGTGGTAGGGCGACAAACACCGAGAGCGTGATATTGTCTTTGTGGGTCTTCGTTCGCTCCCACCGTCGGACACCGGAGTTATCCATTCGTGTTCAATAACTATCGAGTTACAACTGGCCGTCAAGAGGTAACCGGTTCGTCTCGGCGCTGAGGCTCGAATATCGAGCACTGGCAATTCGCTTTTGAGTCGCGAATGCGAGTCGCGCGATGAATCGCGAAACTATACCGCTGTTGTACAAAGACGCGACCACCGGACTATCGTTGCTCTTCGCTACTCTGTGCGTCGTCGATATTTTCGGTGTCTTCCCGATAATAGCATTGCCACGGGCGATTGTTCAATGCGGTGAGTTAAAAAAAAAAAAAAAAACGTTTTTTTTTTTACATCTTTTTTATATAACGATACTCGAGCACCGTGGGCGCTTGTTTTATGCGCGGTGTTATGTCATGGAGAATTGCTGCAACCAACGACCACTGCACCAGTGGAGTGTGCAAGGTTGTTCGCTCTCTAGGTGAACAGCGGTCATTTTTATAATACTGTACAATATTTGTTCGCAGGGTTGCTCGGCGTACCTCTGGTTCTTGTCGTCTTCGCTCTTCAGATCTACACGGCGGATCTACTCGGCAAATCATGGACGATCGCGAACTCTATCGACCCCCAAATATCCCGGAAAAATCGGTATGTACCAATGTTTGTACTGGAATTTAGTATTCGATAGATTTTTATTTATAACGTCCTGGCGGGTTGTTTTATGGGCGTGTGAAATTTAAAAAACGGACATTTATATTTTCGGGGATTTACAGAAAATTTACCACGTTCTATTTGAAAATTCTATTTTTTTTTTTTATCGAAAGTGACTTGTTTGCAGTATAGCGTCATTTCCGGTCCAAAAATTCGATTTTCAAACTGGATATCACGTATTTCCGGTATGACGTCACTTGAGCTCCAAAAATGAAATTTTCAAACCGGAAATGAATTACTTCCCGTAAATCTTCGAAAATAAAAATTTTCTTTTTCTAAATTGCATAGTCAATGGCGAGGGTTCGAAGCGCCCGAGCCGCAACAACCTGTTGATAAGATAAAAATTCGAAAATTGTATTACAGATATCCTCTCGCAGCTGTGACCGAATTGACCCTCGGTCCAAGGGCTCGAACTTGCGTGAACGTTCTCCTCGATCTCACGGTCTTTGGATGCGGAATCCCTAATCTACTGGTCGGTGAGTCGAGCGCTCGAGAGTTTCACGCCAATCGATATTACGTATTTTATTGCGAGAACCATTGGAAATTTTCAGCGTCGCAGAACTTGCAGATCTTCGGCCTCAAAGTGTCGGACAATACATTCGATCTTTCCTTCTGCTACTGGCTCCTACTCGTCGGAGTTCTTCTCTGTCCTCTGATGTGGCTCGGCAGCCCTCGGGACATGAAGTGAGAACACAAAAAGTTAAATTATATGAACATTGAACAAAAAGAAAAAGCCAAATCAACTAATGTTATCTTCTTTTCGTAGATGGGTAGCGATTTTTTCCTGTGCCACCGTCGGTCTCACGGCGATTCTGATATGGTGGTGCATCATCGTGGACGATCGTGTCCTCGACACAGTTCCCGTACCGAATTCACCGACGTGGGACAAATTTATTTCAGCGTAAGTACGCGAAGTGAGAGACCACCTTAAACATTGCTTCACAATGTTGGATAAAGTCGATATATCAAAAACTGCTAGAGAGCGTTTTCGTTACGGGTGCAAAACAATCAAATCGATCTATTAAAGAACTGTTAGAGAGTTAGAGAGTTTAGTTCTTGTTATCTAGAAAAAAAACGTTTATATTCTACAAATCGCTACTAATTGTTAAACGTGTATATTATTTGTATCAAGGGTCTGTAAAAATAAATAAAATATAAATAAATAAAGTAATCTTTTGTTTTTTCTATCCACAGTTACGGAATGTTGGCATTCCAGTTCGACGTTCATCCGACCCTGATGACCGTTCAGGTGGACATGAGACAGCCTCGGGACATCGACAAGGCTGTGATACTCGCTTTTATAAGTTCGTCGATGCAATCTAAATTTTATTCATCCATGTTCCATTATCGTCGACTAAACGATACTCTTTATTTTTACATTCACGCAGTTACCGGTTCATTCTTCGGTGTGACTACCGGTCTCGCAGTTTGGAGATACGGGGGAAGCACAACGGCTAATATTCTCCAAGTGGTAGGATCCGGTTACGTTATACGAGGTGCGATATTGCTCGCTGCTCTTCAGCTGTGTTTCTCGAGCGCCATAGGACACTCAGCGCTATTCCAGCATTTGGAGGATCGTATGCATGTTCACAGATGTAAGGTCAAGAAAACAAAAATCGTCCCGATGTACTGAATGAACCGAATGAAAAAGTCAATTGGACGCACTCTTGTCGATCAACCAAGTCGTCAAACTTTGGGTTGTTTCGGTGGGATTTGGGTTGTTTTCTAACAATCTACTCGAACTCAACGAGTCAATTGGTGCGCCAAACCCAATCTAGTTCCAACCTTCTGGAGGTAGCTTTTTGATTGATATCTAAAAATCAACTGTAATAACAACCATTATGTGTTTGATAGAAAGTTGGTTTACAGTTGGACTTTCCCTAAACAACTCAATTTTCGACTCTATGTCGAGAGCACTTACCTCAGGGTTGAAAATCGAGTTGTTTTAGGAAAATTCAATCGCAAACCAACTTCGCATCCGACACATATAAGGGTTCGTATTACGGTTGGTTTTTTAATACCGCCGAAAAATCGACCTCTCGAAGGTTGCAATGAGAGTTGGTCTGGTGCAAAAATCGACCAGTTAGTTTTCAGGTTGATCAGAACGCGAGGGCACTAACCATTTCTTTTTTGAGTTTGACTCTTTCTTCCCAAAAAAAATCGTTGGTCGACGCTCAGTTCACGGAAATAAGTCTCTTACGGCTAATTTACAAAGTAGGGCGAGCAAAACGGAATCCCGCGAAAATGTTCTGAATATTCTTTTCTTCTTCCAGCATTCGGTTGGAAGCGTTGCGCTATGAGATCCGCGGTCGTTTTCCTCGGAGTCGCCCTCGGCGAGTCGGTGCCACGTTTCGACATCGTAATGGCTCTGATCGGTGGAACGCTGACTGGTCCTCTGGTATTCGTACTTCCTCCGTTGATGTACGCAAGGGCTCGAGCCCTGAAGATCGAGTCTGCTGCCAGGCCGCCCGACCTTGAGGTATTCTCGCCTTCGGAGCGTCGCACAGGCACGGAAATGCTCGACGATCCGAGAATACACTCGCAGTCCGTTTACTACGGTTTTCTCGACGACCATGTGAACAATCACCGTTACTCGTACGTCTACTACGACGACGATTCGCCCGGTTTTCTCAGTGAAATCGAAGACGACTCGACGACTCCGGAGGAACGAGCTATCGCCGAGGAATTGCGACTGAGAGATCTAGAGACGGAGCCTCGTCCTGTACTCGTCGAAGCCGCCCGACCCGAAAAAATCCGGCGAATAAAGAGCGTGAGACGCGTTGCCGTCGAACACGTCGACGAGGAACGACTCGACGTACACCGGCTCGTCGATTGGTTCGGCTACTTCGTCGCTTTACTCGGTGTAGTGATAACGATATCGTCGACCTACATAAACATCGTCAACACGATAAAATTCGTTAATTTTACACCGCCCTGCATAATCAATGCGACGACCGCTGCAAACGTACTGAGTCTCGCGTGATGAAGAATATTTTCCGAACCAGGCTTCTTTCGATAATTTATAATTCGATCGATAAAACTGATATTGATTTTTTACTCCGTAGATTTTGTCACATTCCAGTAACGTTTCGGGAGGAGACACAGTAATGTTTATCGTGACGATCGTTTTCTATCGAGTATGACTTTTTTACTTTAAACAAAAAATCGTATATTCTTAATATTTCCTCGGCACACCGTGTACGTGAAAAGCAAAGAGTTCGTTGAACGATCTTCGCTCTTGCAGGCAGTGTATAAAATAAACACTGAAAAAAAAAAAACTATACCACGACGATTGAACATGAAGATTCTACACTACGAAAGTGAGCATGCTACATCGTACCACCAGTCGGCCTTGCACCAAGGAAATCCTTTAAATTATTGATTTTACATCGGGATGGAGCCATAGGGGAAACGTCATTTCCGGTTTGAAAATCCTATTTTTCGACCGATTGAGACGTCACATCGGAAATACGTCACTTCCGGTTTGAAAATCGCATTGTTCGACCGAAAGTGGAGTATTTCTGCCATGACGTCATTTCCGGTCGAAAAGTTACTTTTCTGAACGGGAAGTGACGGAAGAGGATACCGTAAAGTTATCTTGGTGAGTTCTCTGGAGGTAAGACGTTGCGCGTTTACTTTCACGTCGTAGACTTTTCGTGTTCATTTGTCGTGACGTCGACTTAATCGGTGATCATTTAATATTGACACACTGCCATCTTTCATCGGTCTAGCGTCGAATAATTTTTTGGTATCGCGATGGGAAATAATTTCCGGAAGATTATGAGAGTTCGAGGCGATTCGACGGCGATCGCTCGTCCCGGAGAAGCTAACACTTGCTCCTGCCGATCGGACAATGTCGAGACACCGAAAGGCGACTGGCTGGAACAAGCGGAAGCTAGGAACGTCGTACAGTCATTTACGATCGACCAAAAGAACTTTGGTGACGCAGCTCGGCCCACTTCGTGCCTCTGCGGTGAAGACTTAGCCGAGCCGAGGGATTGCATCGCTTGCGGAGCCGAACGGCGCCTCAGAGAATTGCTCGAATCGAGCAACGACGAAGAAGCGACAAAGTTGCTCGAGTCGAGCAGTCGACGAATATCCTCGATTACGAGGAAAGCATGCGGCGAGAATCCGTCTCTAAACGCCCTATCCGAGATCCGCGAAGAATCGAAGATCGAGCAATCAACATCCTTGCAGAAGAAGAACAAAATAAAAGGTCTCTACGAGCGGTTGAAGAGCTTGAAGAGCTTCTGCATATCCGGCGATTGCATGGAGCGTCGTCGCAGAAACGCCCGATGTGCTTGTGCTCGAGCTGGAATTTATACTTACGTCATACAAAGTTGAAACAAAAAAGCGTCTCGCCGCTGAATGTTAGCTTCATTGCTTTCGATCTGACATTGTATAAATTTAAAGTCGCAGATAATGCAGAATAAGATCGATGGGACAGAAGTATCGAGGGAAGACGAGGACTCTTCGATCGATCGAAGAGAAGCGATCTCCGTCGCGCTCGTGCCGTGGAAACCGATGGAGGTCGAAGTCTTCAGGCAAGGAAACCGTTCGTCCAGCAGCGGCAATCGGTCGGACGAGACTCTCGAGAAACTAATGATAAGAGAGCTGCTCGCCGAACGTCGTGAGTTTTATGAACTCATGCTGGAGGTGAGAGATTTCTTGCGCGAGAGTGCAAAATCGAAGACGATCGACGATGCGGAATCGAACGAGAAGAAAGCTTCGGGCCCGTGCGGAGAAGAAATGCCGTGCTCCGAGAGCCCATCCGGAAAGACCTGCAATCGCCGTGCTCTCTTCATTCGGTGGTACGCCAACGGAAGAAAAAAAAAAGAAAAAAGGCACGGATGAGGGATAAACGGAGGCTCGGCGAACCGTCGAACCCTCCTGTGTGAATATCTCATTATTTACGTAGCAAACATATTTATTTAGAAAACACTTATAACTTAAACGAACCGTTATCGTATATCGCACATGTATTTAACACAATTGTTCGATATAAACGTTCATCTCGACGTTCAGCGATAGCGTTGAGTCGTATCTTCGTAAAGGGGCTTTGCACGAGGGTAATCAATACCTTCGTTGCAAACGCATCGAAAGACACCGACCTAGTCCATTTCTCTCCGTTTATTACAGTCGCCCGTTTCGTTCGCACTTAATATAACAATAATATTACAGCAAAGCTCGAGCCTCTTCGATGCAATTTCGATGAATGATTTTTTTTCCTCTCGCCGAGGCTTGTCGTCCCTCTCGTGCTCGTATCCACGCGAGGGCGTTAACGGGCTTGTCTATCGGCGATAAAATAAGATGCGAAGCTCTAAACACAATTATATATTCTTTTTCTTTTTTTTTCTTGTGTTAATACGATAAAGAGGAACCTGCGACGATTACGATATCTTCACACTGTGTGGCACGATCAGCGTGCCGGATATAACAATAAAACGAAACGGAAAATTGTCTATGTCGATGCGGATCGTATGTTTCTCGATATAACAATAAATAAAAGGCACTAGTAATTATTATTTTACTATGGATTAGAGTCTAGCGTTGAAAAGAGTCTCGGCGAAGAGTTCGCGGTAACGGTTCTTCGCTTCCTTCGTCGCAATGTTTTTTTTTTTTTACGCGACGTAATATCGGCTTTTTTTTCTTTAATACAATGCCGGCGTTCGATGGGCTAATTTGACTAGTCCGAGAAACGTCCGGTAAAACACGAGCTACTTTATCTTCGGAGTACAAACGAGATCAATGATTGTCAATGATCCGAGTGAGCGGGGCAACGATCACATCGAGCCCCGTTTGATTCACTGTTCCTGCGGGCGTCGTCGAAGCACTTCCGGTTCGTCGTTGAGAAGAAAAAAAAAAAGAAACGAAGACGATACTCGGCATGAAAGCTCGGGCGATTATCAGACGTCCGTCTGTTGCCCGGCCTCGTTGCTCTGCTCCTCAGAGTTAGCCGGTTGGGTAAGAGTATTTTGAAACCACATCATCCAGTTGCTGAGGTAGTGACCGCCCAATTGATTATCCGGATCGTCCTTCATCTGCACATTGTTCAATTCCTCAAAATTCCGTACCGTTTTCAATTCGGTAAAATTGCTCATCGACGTTTCCCCATGCATTCTTAATTTTCTCTTTCTAAGAGCATCTTTTACTAACCTTTCGCGCCGTTCCTCCTCCGTCTCAATTGCGGATCTCGTGAATCTCATTTCGCGCGCTCTCAGAGCGTCCTTGCGCAGTCTCTCTTGTCTCTGATCCTCGGTCTCCTTAGCGTACTGATTCAATCGAGCCTCTCGTCTCTTCGCTGACTCTTTGTTCAATCTCTCTCTCCTCTGCTCGGGTGTCTCGCTGGCGTACATCGTAAGCCTCTTGACCCTCCGACGCTCTGCCTCGCGGTCCAGCCGCTTCCTTCTCTCGTCCGGCGTCTCGTTGTACATTCTGTACTCCCTCTTTCTCGCAGCCTCAGCGTCGAGCCTCTTTCTTCTCTGATCGGGCGTCTCGTAGTACATTCTCATTTCCCTCCTCTTCGCAGCTTCCCTCGCCAGTCTCTGCAGTCTCTCCTCCTGACTCTCCTCTTCGTACAATTTCTTTCGCTTCTCTCTCATGCACTCGGCCTTCCTTCGCAGACGCTCACGATACTCGTTTCTCAGACCCGCTCGTCTCAGTCTTCTTCTTCTCAGCCTCTCGCCGCCCCTGCAATCCTCCTCTCCGAAATCGTCTATCGAGCCTCTCCGGGCTTCGATTATCTTCTTCCTCGACTGGGACTTGCAGACTTCGCGCGACCTCTCGCCCTTCTCCGTATCCTCGCTGCTATCCCTCTTTATGCTGAAACTAAGTTCGTCCAAAATATCGCCCGTTATCACCACGGTGGAGATATTGTAGCTCGTGTGAACGTGATCTTCGCACCTCGCGTACTCATCGGTCGGTTCGTCCGTACGCCTCGACTCGTCGCCGAGCAACTCTGAGACCGGTGAGTCGAGGTACACGGACTCCGTCAGTATGTTACCGGAGCTCGATGTTTCGTGCTGTATGGAATTGAGATTCGGCTCCAGGAAGTCCGCCACGCCGGCTACGCAATTGTAACTTCTTCTTTCGTCGAAGCGGCTCTCCTCCTTTATTCCTATGGCGTAGAAAACATTGACCTCCGACTCGAGATCCTCGTTCTTCTCATGTTTGTAACTCGCGTTGATAAACTCACTCGTGTAATCACCTATTCGCAGGTCGGCTTGAGTTATTTCCATGTCACCTCAGCAGCGGCAGGGGCAGCCTCTGAAAAAATATAAAGCGGCTTAGTCAGTTTCGTCGATGCGAATTTCCGCGAATTCCATTGGTCGAGACAATCGACAAATTCGTCACTTCAAAAACAAACGATTTATCGTGGCGAGACGAAACTTACGATCGAAATGAAACTACAACGAAAAATTGTCTTCTTCGCGTATAGATTTTTCTTTTGAATTCAGTGAGAAACAACAACTCGACGTTACGTCTTGCGCGCCGAATGGAATCTTCGACCTTCGCGCTGTTGTTTTTCTTTTGTTTTGTTTTGACGTCAGGAGAAAAACATTCGAGGCGTGAGAATATTTTTGAATTTGAGCGCCCTAATTTTGTTGGGGACGATGACCTAATCGATGGTCGACGAATTAATCGTGACGATAGCGATGGGACGAGCGAATCTCGCATGGGTCGTTGGTAAATGTTACGATGCAGAGGCGACGGGTGATTCGACAGTGATCGATAAATCCCCTCGACAAAGGGCTCGAGAAAAATAGTGCATAAAAAATATCTCCCACCTGCTTATCGTCTGCTCGTGACAGCTGATATCAAGATGGCGCCTTGATTATTCTGGGCCGATGCATGTTCGCGAACAATTACGTATACGCGTACATTCTTTGAGGTTCGGTCGCTCGATCTATTCTCCGTTGGATTTTCACATCGTGAAGCCGGCTACGTTGCCCGGCTCGACGATCGAACCGGTGGACTCTCGCGTGTTTCCCGTTCCACGATCAGTTTTATCGCGTACGAACGCCGATCGGTTCTCGCCTGCCAGCACGTCGCGCGTCATTGCTAAATAACGTTGGGCTTGAGGAGAAGTTCTCCCCGCTGGGCTTTGCGGGCGCCTGCGCGCGCCTCGCCATTCGACCGTACAGTTGCAATTGCGATTAATTAAACCCTGGAAAATCCGCTGAAACGTCGAATGGAAGTAAATTATTGCGACAATTTTGATAAGTACGATTAAAAAATAAAAAATAAAGAAGAATTATGAAAGAAGATGTACGAATGTACGAATGTACGAATAGTTTGGACGGCGTAGGCGCGTGTTATACGGACGATATATAAAATATTCACGTGGAAATCATAGACTTTATTTTTAGAATAATCTTGAATATCATTTTAAACAACGTAAACATTCACAACAAATGGGAGGTTCAAAGGGGGCGGGGGGGGGGGGGGGGGAGTGGAGGGTGTTTATAATTTTTAATAGTAATAATAATGAGAATAATAAGATATATTACCATAGTAATTAATTATTACGTATATATCATCATGATGTATTCATAATTATGTATAAGTAAGACTTTTTGTTTTTTGTATTTTTTTTTTCTTCTCGCTTGTTTTTTTTGTTTGTTTTGTTCGGGTTTTTTTTTCTTTTTTTTTTAAATTTCATATTAATAATTACTCATCGTACCACCACCTTTGATAATCATAAAGCAATAATAAATTTATAACGATGAATGATGATGGACAATATTATTATTGTTATTAATAATAATCGTCGTTATTTAATGTATATTTTATATAAACAAATATATATATATATATATATATATATATATATATATATATATATATATATTATACTTATTTCGTGAGAGATAGAGGTCGCAATGACGCTAAAACAACTTACATACGCGCAAATGCGCGTCGCACCCTCTGGCTTTTATTCGGCTTTATCTTTCTTTAATCATCTTCTTTTTTTTGTCTTTTTTTTCTTTAATTTTTTTTTCTTTTTCTTTTTTTTTTTTGGTTTATCTATCTTCATCGTTCCTCTTAAATCTTAGCCTCATATCGATAAAATCGAATAGTCGAAGATCTTAACAGAGTAATGTTTCACAATAGTAATAAATAGGTAATAGTAAACGCACGTTTATGTACAGTTTTATATAGTGAATTTTGTTTTTTGTTTTTTTTTCTTTTTTCATCATTTCATATGCTTTTTGGATATCGCGAATTAATGTGAAGTTCAAGGAGGGGCTGGACAGCTTTATCCGCTCACCCACGTTGAATTCGTGTATCATCGTTTTGTACGCGTCGTCGCGAGAACAGATCTTCGTCATCGTACAAGTATAAATTCGAAATTTTCGCGGGTCTTGGAGATTTACATGACAATAAAATATTTTATCGACGCGAGTAAAATTATCCGAACGTTAGCGAAATATTTTTCACTTATCCGAAGGATAACAACAAACGTATGGGGGGGGTCAACAAATCAACAATCAGAAGCTTCGAACAATTTTCGGTCCGCATTAATTGTGATTTTTTTTTCATTTTCTTTTTTTTTTTTTTTTTCGAACACTCGAATAAATCTTGAACAATCGTGGACATTGAAATATTATCTTTATCATCAACGGGGCTCATTGGTTAAAAGGGGGACTATTTCACTTAGCTATCGAGGATCGTATCGTTTTTTTTTTTTTTTTTTTTAAATGACGAGATTAACGAACTGACGAATCACTAACGAGCTACGCTAAACTTGTTCCGAACGAGAAGATCGTGTTTTCTTTTCTTTTCTTTTTTTTTGTTTTTTTTTTCTTTTATGAGTCGCTCTCGCGCATTCGCGACACTTTTGTGCCCCATAACTGCATTCACACAGCGACGATTTTTTTCACCCCCTTCGCGGTATCTCTCAGAATAGATCGATTTTGCATTATGTTTGCATTTTTTTTTTCTATTGCACGTATTTTTTTTTTTTTTTGTAGAATCTTTTTTATTCGTGTCTTTCGATCGGGAATCCACCGATTAACCGAAAAACACGAATAAAAAGAGTCGGCGCGTGCTCTATTGTTCTCGATGATGGGAGGGGCTCTGATAAAATTCTCAAAGAAATCAGCTATCGTCGTAATCGTGCATTTTTTCCCTCGTTAAATCGCCGGCCCAGAGAGTTCAGAGGCACTGCCTTCAACCTTTTTTTTTTTTTTTTTTACTTTCATAATATAATTGCGCGACGGCGACGACGCTACACGACGGTGAAGGCGGCTGCCGCGTGAACGCTCTGTACACGTGTATACAATTATTTATATAATATGTATATGTATGTGCATAATGAGTGTCGCTTGCATGGCTCTTTATGTGTTTACATAGTCACGGTGCTTCAATGTTTTTCTTTCAATTTATTATTATTATTTTTTTGTGTGTTTTTTTTTTTAAATTTTTATTTTCATATATAAAGATGAGAGAGATGAGAACTTCGCTTTAGTATATATTATACTTCGGTACTATTTCCTTTTTTTTTTCTGTTTTGTTTTCTCTTCATTCCCGCGTCAATCTCCCCCATCTCCATCGTCGTTCTAAGCTTTGTGTCGTCAGAATGGTCGACCCAATTGTGAATTTTTATTTCCCTTTTTCCATTGACGTTATCGGTTGGGCTTCCACCGTTCTACATTCGAGCCTCGTACATTTCATATCCCAACTTCAATTCGTCGCTCATTATTTTGTGCTATCGTAACGAATTCTCGTCAATGACGATTGATAATTACTTGGATGTCCGATACTCCGTTTGCAATTTCGACTTTTGATCAACGATTGGACAATCCGCTTTAATGGATTTCTTTGTTTTGTTTTTTGTTTGTTTTTATTTTATTCTTTTTTTGTGTTTTTTTGTGTTTTTTTTTGTAATTGCTGGATCGAAAAATAGAAAAGCAAAGCGATAGAAAAAAGTCGATCTCGACGAACGTCGTCCGTACACATGAGATATCTCGCGGGAGTACTTTTTTGCTTCTTTCTTTTTTTTTTTTTATCGAGGTGCTCGCATAAAATTCGCGTACGTTGAGCCGCGATATAAACGTTACAAGAGTTTTTTTTTCATTTTTTTTTCTTTTTTTTTTTTAAGAAGACGCATGAACGACCTATGAGTACAACATATTTTTTTTTTTTTTAAGTAGGTCTATTTATAGTATATGTATATTATGTATATATTTATATTTACGTGTATGTATCACGGAGGGACAGAGTGTAGAACAAGTTGTTTTTTTTTTTTATGATAATAATAATATCTAAGAGGTTGCGTCTCCCGCGATCCGAGGATTTATCCATGATTAGCTATGTCGCGTTGTATCTTATTTGGTTGTTTTTTTTTCATCATTTTTTATTCGTTTTGTCTTTTTTTTTTTTTTTAAATACCCGTACTGTGAGAATAAAATTGGCCACATAGAGCAGACTCGTATGATGGACCAAGTTCAGTGACTTCGCGTTCGTGAATAAATCGTCGGTTCTCGATTGCGAGAGGCGCGATAAGTCTAAGAGAAAGGCGCTGGGTTCTTCTCCCCCAATCGTACACACACACATCGTCATCAATTATACACATCACGCTTGCATGGTACGTCTTCAATTTACAATCTCTCTCTCTCATTTTTTGTGTCTTCTTTTCGTGTTGTTCTTTTTTTTTTGTTCTACTTCTTTTTAATCTCTTTTTCACGCCGCGCCCGATTTTTGTTTCTTCATCCTTTGCTTGCTCTCTTCGAAATCGCTCGAAAGCAGACGCGTCACCACTCGCATATCCTACTTATAGCGTGCCTCAAACTTTGTTTCTTGCACCCCGTTAAATTCATCAACGAACCCTTATAAGTTTTCTCTTCGTCGCGACTCGTTAAATTAATAATCGTTTCGGCTATGTCGTTCGTGTTTTGTAACAGTGGATTCGACGACACAAGTTAGAATCGCGTTGCCAGCTATAATATAGTATGTACAGCGGTGAATCGCTGCTGGGCGGCTGCTCGAAACTAAAAAAAATATATAATAAATGAGCCAATGAAACAATTAACGCAATCGGATGAATAATCGTTGCGAACGACTATGGATTATTTATCAATAATTTCCTCGTGATCTCGTATTATCGACCATTGATTTGGATGCGGATGGAAAGATTTGTCATTCGGTGGGCGAAGCGACTGGGAAGAGAAAGGATAGACAGACTAGAGATATACATGTATATTTTTTTTGAGACCAGCAATCTCAGCCTCTTGGGCTTGATGTCCTTTCGACATTTGTTGCTCGAAGATCACCGAGAGTGGATGGAAAAATCGAGCCGATAAACTGTGTATTGAATAATTGTACATTAAAAAAAAAAAAAAAATTAAACATAACAATGACGACGGAACGACGAATTGTTCAGCGAAAATAAATGAGAAAGCAGCATGGGCGTAGCCGCCAGCGTACGAAATTTAACCCTGGAACGCATTTTTATAATTCGTGTTTAACACTTCTACATTAAATTATTTATAGTAAAACGTTCGATAACAGGTTTACCCTCTTTTGAGATAACTTTCTCAGATTTAAACTTGACGACAATTTAATAGCCGAATTCAAGGTGTCCAAGAAATCCCACGGACGTTTATTTCTTTTTATTAATTTATTAGTTGATTAGAATTTATTTTTTTTAAACGACAGTTTTTGTCTCTTTCGATATAATTACGCGACTGCGTTCCACGATTAATTAACGTCGCTCACGTACACTATTTATCATTAGCATCGTAAGGTATAGTTAATTTATTCAACGTTTTTCATTAAATTTGCCTTACACACGAAAAAAAATGAACTACCCAAAAATTGCAATTTCATCATTCCTCCCTCCCTCCACCTTTTCACACCGAAGTATTATTCTCACATCTTCTTTTTTTTGCGCTTTGTTTTGTCTGTTTGGTTTTTCTTAAATCTTTCCTTTTTGCACGTAAGGGGCGATCACAATTCTCAGTTCTCGTCGTAATACATAATGCTCTCGATCCATACACATATTGGCTCGTATCGCACGTCATTCATTCTCCCTATGCGTTTTGTTTTTTTCTTTACTTTTATTTGTATTTTTTCCTTTTGTTTCTGTTCGATAGTGATATCAATGAGTAATAATAATAACCATAATCATACTGTAATTAATGTTATGATATATTTATATATAATATGTATTATGTATACTTTTATATCATATTTATTATTTAACACATTTTTTTTTTGTACAAGTAAATTAATTAAGAATAAGTACAACTTGGTAGCAAAGAGAGATAGAATTATTATTCATTATATTTATCATAGTGAAGAGAGAGAGAGTGAGAGAGATATTTTATTCTTTTTTTAATAATTCATTTAGTATTTTTTATCTTTATTATTTTTTTTTTTCAATTTTTATTATTCGCGGTATGTTTCTGATCGTTATTTGTGCCACATTCGACAGGGACAGCGAGACCTTTGCCATTTAATACTTTTCGTTTATTTAATTTTCGTGTCCTCGAAGACGCTGTTACGAGCGACAATAATCCGTGTACAATTGTATTTTAAACAGCGGTGCGCATAATCCGTGGAAGTTGAATCGTACGTCGATCCTCACGACATGAAACCCCGAGAGGAAAGGTGGAATAATGTTGTAAGAGCTAATACGACGAATTACTCGACTGATGCGAGATAAATATATGTATATAATTTATTAGTTTCACGCGTTAGCCTCGAGCATTTTATTAAAGCTTCGAAGGCGTTTGGAGTTTCACGAGGTTTCGTCGACGCGCGAATTTTAGTATTTTATTTTATTTTTTTCGCCGCTTCATTTTTTTTTACAATAAAATTTCACAAGAGTCATTTCTGCAAATGGCAAAGATCCCGAATATCCGAGCAACGACGATTGGGCTAACGACGCGCGAGCAACGCCCGCGTACTTATTTTTCGATAGCAAGAACACACATTTAAAAATCATAGGTAGATTCAACGCAATTTTTCATTTTCTGGCTGCTGCTTGTATTTTTTTCTTTTGTTTTCTTTCTTCATTCTCCTCAAATGATTATTTTGTTATCAAGATGTAGTGCAAGTATAGTTTGCGCCTTTGGCTCTGCTCTTCGCTCGAGCTTCACGCCTCGCTTTATAACTGTTGCTCGTTTAATCCGCGGAATTGTTTTATTTATTTATTTCTATTGATCGCGATCGTAGATTCATCCTCCCTTCCTCCCCTCTTCTCCGTTTCCTTTAGTTACGCGAGAACGCTTCGTATTCGATGCACCTTGCTCGCCATCCCTCATCTAATATGCATACATCAATGATTTCTATAACCACCCTCGCGGTACTGGATTCAAAAAGATTTTTTTTTAACGAATATATACCGACATCTTAATGCCAGAAGTTCACGCACACCGTATATAGGCACAGCCTACGTGCCCTCTTGGCATTAGAACATCGATATAATTATATGCTAGACGATTCGTGTCTTCGTGTCTTGTGTGTGTTAATTATACATATTATGACGGACGAGAGTGAGAGATGCTTTCGCTCGTAGTTACATTTTTATATATATATATATATTATTTTGTTTTTTTTTCAATCGTTTTCATTGAACTCCTCTCAAACGATCGTGCAGTCTCTGGCTGGAGCAAGGGCCTGCACTCATCGCGACAAATATCGGGGAGATAACGTGTCATGGCTCGATTACCAATTATACTATGCCTTTCGTTCATTAAGTTATTCGTAAAATGTATTTGTTTTGTTTAGATCTACAATCGTGTTATTGTTGCCCAGAAAAGGTACGGTAAAGTTATAGTTTAGTTTTTTGTTTTGTTTCGGAGACTCGTAAACGTGCCTCCGCGAGATTCTATTCCCGTCGCCGTCTACACCGTTGATTTATATTGTCGAACGTGAAGCGATATTGTACGATGGCTTGACTAGACCTCGTTGAGGAATTTCAGACTTCGCCTAACTACTGCAATCGACGCGGATTACAAAAAAAAAAAAAAAAAAACAAATGGTTAAGAGAAAAGAAGAAAAAATCGTCCCGCGGACTGGACAATGATCGCTGCGATAGATGACTACGAGAGAGCGAGAAGTGGGCTTGATAAGTACAGTGGCAAGATGAGAGAACGGGTAGATAATGATTTTTTTTTTTTTCCGATGGCAAGTTAACATTCGAGACAAGACAGGGAAGGACTATCGTGACGCGAGACTCGAGATATAATCCAAACGGTTTCGACGGCGAACAGCCAATGTGAAAGGAGAAAGAGGGAGAATTTCTTTCTCGTGTGTCGCGCACGAAGACGCTCACGCGAACGGGCCTTCCGTAAACGCTCGGCATAAAGCTATCCGAGTGCCACGAGACGGTGCATGTTTATAGTTCGCCGATTTGTTTTTTTTTCTCTTTTTTTTTTTTTTTAAACACGTGTCCCTGTGTCGTCGCACATGCGCGTGTGTTACATTTTATGATTCTGTTTGCGTGTTTGTTTGTGTGTGATTAATATATTAAATAAACTTCTCCGATGTAATTACGACTTAGCCTAGGCTTAGCGCGACTTAACATTAAGTAATTCCACTCGACGTGGAGGGGGGGGGGGGCGGGTAGCCCTTGCACCACCCATGGCGGATCTAGGAGTCTATAATATAAAGGTTGAGGGGGCGCAGATAATTCTAAACCGGAAGTCCCGACATCGCGGCAGGCCAGCTGCCGGTAGACGGTGACGTGTATTTTATCTATGTGGTTTTCTCGGTCTTGTTTCTTCTCGATGTGTGTTCTATTCTATTCCGTATGTCGCGCGATATTCGTTTTTTTTTTTTGGCGCTTTCGCTTACACACTTTCTAAAAATCGTTTCTCGAGTCTATGCGCGTGTCTCTCTGCTGCGTCGGTGCATTTAATCGTTTCGCTCCGTTTTTTTTTTCTTCTTTCTTTCGTTCGTATCTCAATTAACTCGATCGAGACTTCTTCGATTATTTGGGTTCGTTGACTTTTGTCGCGCTTCTCAGCGTTTCGAGCTTACTCCTATTTTCAAATTATCTTCAAACTCGAGTTTCAGCGATGTTTTGTTTTACAATCGAAGTACGTCGCGATAACCATCGAGATATCATTTCTGCAGTCGCGTGACGGATTTACATTTCGCGCATCCAATTACCATCGAGTTACGAGATTCTCTGTTGTATTCTCATTTGTGAGAAAGTATCGTCCATCCGCTTTGGGATCCGACGCGCGACGAGAGAATCGACGAAATTATATAAATTTTCTATCGAATGCCCATTGACGAAAATTATTCAAGTTAATTGTATTATATATTATTATCATTATTATTATTTTTTTTTTGAGAGATTAAAAAACCCTCGAGCTACGGACACGCGTGTACACTCAGAATTATTGAGACGACGATATATATATATATATACATATATATATATAAAATCGAGCGACTCATGCGTGTGTCTCGCGTTCGTAAATTTTTAGCGAATATTACGACACGTTACTTAGATGATACGTAAACTGAATATGATTTTTTTTGTTGTTGTTTGTTTGTTTTGCGATGCTAAGAGAGATAGAGAGTGATGCGTCGAGCGATGAATAGACTTTCTTGACCCGTTGAACGCATTTTGTTTGTTTGTTTGTTTGTTAGATACGCTATTCTCGCTTGTTTCTTCGACTGCTGCTGTTGCCGGTTAAATTTTTCTTTACTTCAATTCTTTTTTTTATTTTCCGTGGAGAGACGAGCAATGGTTGTAACGCGGTGGTGAAGGCGACCTGCCAGGGATCTATGTCCCGTCCTCGTCACCTGCAAAACACCACCGAAGTGTTCTATTAACATCGTTAAATGCATATCCCAATTAATGTAAATATAATAAATATAATAATAATAATTAAAATAAATATCGGAAAATATATCTTTTTCAATTAAAATCCGAAGATGGTGAAAAAAAAAAAATTATGAACAGTAATGCGTTCTGAAGAAACATTTTCGAACATCAATGTAAGTAAAGTTGTTTTGGTTGATAAGTTGAGAAAAATGAATTTTTAAAAATGTTCTCACACTTTCATTCGAAACAGTTATCTAGCAGATAAGATTTTTTTTTGTTTTCTTCTCATTTTGAACAAACAAGCTTCGGGCATAAACGTGATAGTTTACCTTGATTAGACGCATATGTGGCTCACGAATGGGGCTGGGGCGTGCAGTGGTCCCGCTTGTCTCCCGCGGCGGCCGGTGGCTTTATGACGGGCTTCTCCTCGTTTACGGGGGTCGGCGGTGCGTCCTTTCGCGGTGGCATTCTCTCGTTTATCGCGTCCAGCCCCTTGGCCTCGGCGAACGACGTGATCTTGTGGTTCGGCGAGAAGCCTTGGAGGGCTGAAATTTTCAAGCGACCATTAACATCCGCCTCATTCTCAAACTCTGCGGAACATCTCCGCGAGCAGATCTTGGAGGCTTTTCCCAAGGAGCTTATCACTCTTGATACATCGAACAAATTATTATCGCGAACGATAACGAACTATCATTATCTTGTGTATATTTTGGAAAGTTGTTTGCTTGGTCGTTAATTTGTTTGTGGAAATTTTCAAGAATCCAGGAGGTCCCACTTAGAGAGCCTCCAGGCCGTGATTATTCTGAGTCTTCCTGCCAGACCGTGATAACTACTCGCTTATTACACTATTCCGGTGCTACTTTGTGAATCTCGGAGAGTTGTGCACGATAATTCGATGCACAAGAGCGTCATGCACTATCGTCGTGCGCAAAAGAACTCATTTTTCGACTCGAAGTGACTTTGTACCAGCAAAATAGGTCGTTTCCGGTTTGAAAATCGAATCGCAATACGTCACTCTCGGATCGAAAATTTAATTTTTCTATCGGAAGTGACGTCATACCGGAAATACGTCGCTTCCAGTCGAAAAATTAGATGTTCGAACCGGATGTTACGTCACTTCCGGTCGAAGAATTAGATTTTCGAACGGGACGTGAAGTATTTCCGGTAAATCTCCGGAAATCAAAATTTTCGGTTTCCAAATCTCATAGCGAGGATGCGAAACGCCCGATCTTCAACAATCCGCTCGTGTGATTATTATATTGTTATCGTTATGTTTTATTGCCAATCGCACTTCAACGTTTTCTTGCGTCAATTTCTTTATTAATTTGATTGCGTGATTATGCCAATAAATTAATGAATGAATGAATTATTCATAAATTATCTCCGTTTCCGGTGGGGGTGTTTTTTTTTTTTTTTTTTGTCGCATTCTTACCGTTTTTGAGTGACGTTTTGCCGCCGGACAGTGCACCCAGGGGCAAAGCTCCGGTAGGTGTGAGACCCTTAAGCTGCAGGACACTCTCGCTTTCCTCCCTAAAAATTGTCGAAAAGTTAGATTTTATTTTATTTTATTTTATTTTTTTTGCCGACCAATGAATACGATTATAAATTGTTTTGCCGATGTATTTGTCTGTAGGTGAGCTGACCTGAGGACTGAGAATACTCGCGCCATCTTTCCAATCGCTCTGATCTTGTTCCTGATGACTTCCTTGCGAAGATTGGCTGCTGCACCTGTTTCGACAGAATAGCCATTGGATATCTCGTCGTATATTATGAATTAATCGTCAGCAACGGCGATGCATTTAATTCGAGCGTCAGAGTCGTCGAGAGATTAAGTCCCGTATATAAAAAAAAAAAAAAAAAAAAAAACAAAAAACGCTCCATAGACTGAGCGTCTTTGAGGAAAGCCGAGATCGACTCGACGACTAATCACTCTCGTCGCAAACATCACTGTTCGATACTCCTATCGCAAACATCACTGTTCGAAACTATAATCGGTTAATCGCAATCTCTAAACGGTAACGATAAAAATAAAATGAAACACCGGCAAGAATTACCGCAAGGTATGAATAATGCCGTTCGACGCGACTCAAGGCTGTGCGAAACATGCTCGGGTCTTTAACAAAAAAAAAAAAAAAACTGCAATCGAATTTCGTCAGTAATTGACGTTTCGACGAAACGCGAGGCGATGCTCGTCTAACGATTCAGCACTTTCGCTCCTTTCATCGTTTTTTTCTTTTCCAAAGATCAATCGTCTCGCGAAAAAAACACGATGGGATTTCTTCGACCATTTGTCTCGCTCTCGCTTAAGACGTCTCAGTCGATGTTTCGCCGAGCCTTAATTCTCCTCGTTTCGGATAACACTGAGGCAGCATTCGTTAGCCGCGCAAAACGTCGATGGCGAATAAAATCGCGGCACACGCGATACCGTGCAAAGCTTTTTGTGTCCTCGCGTACACAATATGCAGTAAACCAAAATGTGTATCGCAAAAAAAATTCAATAACATTTCAGTTAAGTGGCACAGAGACGAAGCATGCACATGCGGGAGGGACCCGACTTGCGGGTAATTTTCTTTTTTTTTTTGCTTTTTCTCACTCTCGCAGAAATTAGTTCGCCGATACGAACGGCTCATCTCTCGTATTTAGCGGCGTTTCACGTCGTACTCAACGCTTCCGTTGGACATTTAATAATTCGATCGGGAATTTTTGACCCACCGCTCCGACAATATCTTTGCGTTTAACGATCCCTCGCGCTTGTACGACGTTCCGTTGGTAATCGTGTCCTCCGTCTCGTCGAGCAACGGCGACGATAAAATAAACCGGCAATCTCGCAGGAAGCCGAACGAATTGAGGATCGAGGACGTCGCGTCGGCCGGGGAAACTTCGATTGCGTGGGAAATTCGACGAGCGGCTGTGGTTAATTGATCGGCGTGGCGTTGCCGGATCGCTCACAGGGTTAAGGGCCATCGTACGCGTTGATTTTCCCTTCGTTGCCGTTTCCGACCGTTTTACAGGCTTGGCATTTGCGGATTTACTTTTTTTTTTTTTTCGGAGATTTCACTTTCTCGATTGAAAATTCTCATTTTTACGGACTTTTTACGTACTCGTTCTCGCGGCGGCTTTTTTTTTTTTTAATATACACCGAGCGTTGATTCATGCGATGTGACAGCGGGGCAAAACAGACCACTGTCCTCTATTCGAGATGACGTTTTTGTTTTATGCGCCGAACGAAAAATTAATGAAAACAGTCCATTTTGCCTCGCTCTCTCGTATTTTTACCGTGAAATTTTTTTTTTTTTTTTACTTTTTTTTTGTATACGCAAACAGTTTTCTAAAACTATAACGACATTTATCCGAGCATATAACAGACCAAAGACGCTCGTTCCCCATGGAAATGAAGTATATGTCAGATATATAATTCATATATGCTATACATATAACGACAAAAAAATTCTATATCTCGCATATATCTTTTATATGTAACGGAACATACTACAATGTTATATTGTAATATATACACTGATTATACACACACGTCATATGTGATCATGTATATAATATTGTAGAAATAAATTTTGACAAGTAGTGTGACGACATATTTTCTGAATTATTTAAATATGACATTCGAAAGCATTTTATGCGTAAAAATCATCAGAAAATCAATGCTCATCGCAGTATTGTTTTTAAGTGCTTATTAATGTTCACTGCATGTTACTGACTACGAGGACCAAACGAGGTGCCCACCTTATTAGCCTAATCTATATAGAACATATGAATGTACTCGAGATCTATGTATGTATAATAGATATAAAAAAGACATAGAGGCAATATATGTCATGTACACAAGTTAAATATGCCACATATACGAAGAATATATATTTTAAAGATACACAGAAATATTATTTATGTACACGCAAATATATATATGCATATACTTTGTTTCCATGGGGGGGGGGGGGGGGGGGTTTTGGGTTTTTTTCTCGGCGAAACGAACGACTATAGTTAATGCGATATTCGTAGAAAGAAGAATTCTTCTTCTCATTGCGTAACAGTTCGTTCACCGTGTGAAACACGAGAGAATTATCGCAGAGACGAGGATACACGATATTATGTATATTCTATCGACAGTGTCTATGGATATTTACAATACGTATATACTTTCTTGCTCTACTCAACTAACATTTATTAACGTGTATGCGAGCCTTGCACCGAGCTGACGAAATTCGGTCAACGACACGGAGATCCAAAAACATTCGATACAACAAACAAACAAAAAAGTTTCTTCATGGAAGGCGAAAAAAAAAAATCTTTTTTTTTTCAAATTATTATTATTATTATTTTTTTCTTCTAGGTAACGTGCGGAACTCCGTTCGTTTCGATATCTCGTAACCGTGCTACGATACAGCCTCTGGGCCACGTGTGTGATACTAATTCGCATTCTAATTGTATAACGAACAGGACAAAAAAAAAAACAAAAAAAATGAACATAAAACTCACCGTACGCGGTTGATATTCGGGGTAGATTTCGAGCCGGACCGTCGGGTTAGCACGTCGGTAGAACGGTGCGAATAATGGTACGGCAGGTTTCCCGACGGCGACGGCATTGGTCGTAAGTAAAGGGACAGAAGTACCAGTAATGTGAGAGCAGCATCAATGCGGCCGATTTTTTCGTTCATAGTTGGGTTTTTTTTTTTTTTTTTTTTTTTTTTCGGTACGGGGTTTTATTCGTGATGGTGACGGTGGTGGTGGTGGTGGTGATGGTAGTAGTAGTACAGTATCAGTAGTAGCAGTAGGTAGTAGAAGTGTAGTGGATAGGAAACAACACATAGAACAGACGAAAAAAAAAAAAAAACAAGTGCACAGCGTAAGTGGCATTCTCAAGCATGTGCTATAGATAATTGTAATTATGTACGATAATATTAGAATATCAATAATAGGATATTAGAAATTTATCAAGGACTGGAGGATCGGTCGCTATTTCGTTTTGACATATCGTAAAACGAATTTTGTAATCGACAATTCAATTGACAATTGTCATTGTCATCGGTTGATGATGGATTATCATTTTTTTTTTCATTTTATTTTGATGAATACCGATAGAAACGACGAATTATAAATATTGTCCGCGAAGAGCGACCGAGTCTCATCCAATCTAATATGTTCCGTCTTTCTATCGTCTTCCGTTCTCTCCATTGTTTTTTTCTTTTTTTTTTCTCTTCTTTTTTTAGTTTCTGATTACTCTACTACGCACAATATCTCTTCCAATGGTTTGTTTGTTTTTTTTTTCTTTTTAATTTTCGCGTGCCTTTTGCCGAGACTCGGCTCGGCTCTTTTCGCGGAAACAATTTGAAAGACGTTTTTTTTTTTTTTTTTTTTTTTTTTTTTTTTTTTTTTTTTTTTGTCTCGAATGTACCGTATTACTGAAAGCACAAGAATAATTCATTAGTGAGGAAAAACGATGCACCGCCTGCGGCGAATACGCTTCGCGTCGCTTTGCCGAGCGATGATAAACCGCGAGCGCGAGAGCGCAAAGCTTCATCATCGGTGAATTAATTAATGCGGCGGAATCGCGAGTAAAATAATCTCGCGGCGCTTCGAACGGGGGAAGATGAATGTAAAAAAAAAAATTAAAGAACGGTTGTAAAAAAAATTAAAAAAAAAAAAACAGGAAGAGAAGACCGCCGCAACTTTAATCACAGAGAAACGAGATTCGTTTTGTTATCGGAGCGCGGATGTGGTTTCGTTCCCTCGACAATCCCGACACGAGTCACGAGCACCGAGCGAGGCTAAGAGGGCCAATTAACTTTTTTCACTGTCAAGATCGGTTATCGCCGCAGACCGTGCAACGGTGTGGTTGCTATGCTCGCCGTACGAGTCCCGAGGCTACTTCGTCCACGATTTCTTTTATTATCAATTCGTTATGAGTGCATGTTGATTTTTTTTTTTTTTTTTTTTTTTTTTTAAGGTATTCTTCGCGAATATTGTTCACTTCGCACAAGTTTCAGAGACAAGATAGGGAATTTCAAAGATTTCTGGATGGTATAAAAAAAAAATGAAAAAAAAAAAATCAAGCACGTTAAAGTTGCCGAAAAGATGAATTTTACATGATAATAATAATTCTAAAATGTTATTAACAATTTGACGAAGAATAAAATTTGTTCAACAAGTCTCGCGGAAACCTGACGTTTTTATTTATGAAAACGCTGCGTTCACTCGTCTCAATACGTATGAATTTTTTCAGATTTTTAAATTCACTTTGATTTTTTTTTTTTATATGGGAAAAATGTGTGGTCACAAAATTGAAAGTGAATTGAAAAAATCTAGAAAAATTCATGCGTGTTCGGAAAAACGAACGAATCATTTTCATTAAACAAAAAGTTAGGTTTCCGGGGGATTTGTTGAGCAGCTTTATTTTTCATCAATTTGTTAGTAAAATTTTAGAATTATCATTATGA
This sequence comes from Amblyjoppa fuscipennis, assembly GCA_963575735.1. Taxonomy (NCBI): domain Eukaryota; kingdom Metazoa; phylum Arthropoda; class Insecta; order Hymenoptera; family Ichneumonidae; genus Amblyjoppa; species Amblyjoppa fuscipennis. The sequence continues at coordinate 23,261,917 of OY754491.1, read as the reverse complement.
TAAATTCATCTTTTCAGGCACCTTTGATAAATTTGATTTTTTTTTTTTCACATGTTTGTACCATCGAGAAGTGTTTGTGATTTCCGATAATTTCTCTGAAACTTATGCGAAGTGAACACTTCGCGAGGACCACCTTAATATCGCTCGAGTCGACAGCGACGAGCGTGTCGTTTTTCGGAGGCGTGAAAGATCGCTTCGCCGAACGTCGAAGTTAGCCCCTGAACATACGACGGCTCACTTCTATGATACAGTAAGATACATAAGAATGTAATAGTCATTGGTAATTGCTAAATTGTGCGTGCTGCACAACATCGCTACATAGAAGCTTCCTGAAAGAAAAAAAAAAATCAAAGACAAACTCTCGCGAGCGAGAAATTGATTAATGAAAAAATATAAAGAAACGTGGAGGGTCGAGGGCGAAATTTTCCCTTGGTGCACTACTCATTCCTCGTCAAAATTTCTACGGCAAGAAAATCCCAAAAACTAAGCAGTTCCCATCGCTGACACTCCACATTCCCTGACAAAACAAACTTCAGCGAGATATAAATATTGAATCGAGCGATTCGTGTATAAGTAGATATAGTAGATAATTATGACAATAATAATAATAATAATATCCTAGGGGTGAGATTAATCGTGCGCTGAGAAAAAAAAAAAATAAAATAAAACAAAAACAAACGAATGAACAAAAGAAAACGTATACAAAAACGAAGAAAACCATTAAAAAAAAAACAATAAAAACGAAAACAAACGATAAAATATTTTTTTGAGAAAAATTAGAGGATAAACAAAAAAAATACCGAGGATGCAGTAAGTTACGAAACGCAATGAGTAAGAAAGTTACAGATAGGATTACTGAAAATTTCGACAATACAGTGTGAACGAGAGACTAACGATATCTACGAGATACACTTTGTAGTATTTACTATCGTTAGATCATTTGTATTTAGGGTATAAAAAAAAAAAAAAATTAAAAATTACGGTCAGTGATCGGAGAGATCAGACGACTGTGCGTTGTATAATATGCACACTCGAACGTGTTGAGAGAGACGATCACATCAAACAGGAGGCATACTCGTGGATAGATGGAGACGGAATGGACGGCACAGAACTCGAGAAGAAAGCGGAAGTAAGGTGTCTCGAGTTACAGGAGAGCGGGCCAAAATGGACCGGCTTCGTTCCTCAGAGACGAGAGACAAAAAATTGGCGAGCCTGCTCCGTCTTGGCCCGCTCGCACTCACAATAAACAAGATAAACGATCGAATTTTAACGTCGCGAGAAAGTTTGGTGGAAAAAAGAGGTGCAGAGTTTACGACGAAAACAAGAAAGGCGGACAGAGTTTTGGAGCGGGAAAGTGTACGTAAGTGGGCGGTCAAGTGGAAACGGATGGAGTTGTGCGGACACTCGGGTGGAGAAAAAAAGGTTAAAAAAAAAATAAAATAAAAACACGAGAATTCATAATCCGGTGAAGGAAGACTCGAGGCTTCGAGTATACACTGTAAAAAAAAAATTAGCTTGAAAATTAATGAACGGTATTGGAAGTTCTTTTTTTTTACACAGACCGTTTCTGAAATTTCAAACACATGTGTGTCGCAATTGTACAGTAAAATTTTTATATTCAACGAATACTTTCATAAATTTCGGTCAAAAGATTTCTGACTTCAATATTCGGGTATTTCAATTTTACAAAAAAAAAAGTGCACTAATGTTCGATCGATGTGAGCGACGTAAATAAATTTCAAGTCCCAGTACATTAATTTACAATTTATTTTTACAGTGTACTACGATATGCGAGTAGAGTATACCGAGAGCTGAGGAATCGAAAGGGCGCACGCCCGATGTTAGAGTCTAGTGACGACGGCGCAAAACCCGCGACTCAAGATACGAGGACAGATTACTAAAAAAAAAAAAACAAAATAAGCCACCATGTTTTTTTAACCCAATTTTTTTGGTAAACCATTTTACCCCGCAATCCACTTCACGACCTGAGCCCTTTCAATTCCCAGCCGCCGATATCCCAGAAACGATAAAGTGTGCAGAGGACACAGACTACAAAATGAAAGTAGACCTTCGTCACTTATAGAGGAAAGCAGCAATTCGTAATACGGGGAAGATTACGTGGATCGTATCGACCTCTTCATTTCGTTCCATCTACTGTCTCTCCGTTGATAATCGAGAAAATATTTATTGGATAGGATGAATGTGTATTTGTGTCTCTGTATGGCTCGGCGGGTGGGGGGGGGGGGGGGGAAGGGATTGAAGTCGGTTAAATATTAAAGTGGCTTAAAGAAGTCTCGGAGAATTTTTTTCCATTATTTTTTTTTTTCCCCAAAGAAACATAGTAGTCCGTTCGTGTAAATTAGCTTGGCTCGACGAGAGGCCGGAGCGAACAAAAGTGATAGAGAGAAAGCGGGATGAGACAGCCGGAGGAGAATCGGGGGCTTTGCGGAGCATCCGGCTTTCGGCCCGGGCACGGTCGCTGAAGAGTGAGCGCGCACCAGTTCAACCCCCGGTTTCTCTGTCTCTCCCCCGTTCCTCCCGAAGGGGTTGATCGATGCCCGCGGCGCGCGACCTTCCTCTTATCTCGCCAAACTCCTAGCATTGCGTTGCGCTTAATCGATTGCGCGAATCGCGGCGCACCGCACCCGGCGAGCACCGGCAAATTCGCTCGTGGCGATAGCCACATATACATATACATATACATATACATATACATATACATATACATATACATATACATATACATATACATATACATATACATATACATATACATATACATATACATATACATATACATATACATATACATATACATATACATATACATATACATATACATATACATATACATATACATATACATATACATATGTATATACATATACATATGGAAGTAACGACGTTTTGGGTACAGCCTTGAAATACCGCAAGGCTCGGTGGCCGGAAAATCCCGAGAGATAGATAGACGGTTGAATAAGATAGGATTGAAGTTGATAGGAGAAAACTTTACATAAACCTCACCCGGTTGGCAAAACTCAAGAATTCGGGTACAATCGTGTTTACTATTAATTTTTTTTTTTTTTTTTTTTTTTTTTACGTTTCCTAAAAGTAACTCGCAAAGGGTTCAGATAAGCGCCAAAAACCAAACAAATCAGCAATTAGTAAACTCTCGGCGAAGGCAAGTAAATCGATGGAGAAGTATAAACGCATACAGGCTGTGGGAAATCGGGGAAGAGAGCCAATTTTGTTGTTTTTATGAAAACTTTAAATTCATTCAAGCAGCGTTTACTCAAGAGAGAGAGAGAGAGAGAGAGAGAGAGAGAGAGAGAGTGTGTGTGTGTTTGTAGGGGAAACGAGTGTGTTAACGCGAGCAGCGCAATGTGTAAAGAGTAATTGTTACGTTAAGTAGTATTTATATTGTAAGAATTACATTAGATATATTGATTAATGTTGTGCTAATACAAAACGAAAGTTAAACAACAAACAAAAAAAAAAAATAAAAAAAATAATGATAGTATCAAAATGTACCAAAGGTATAAAAATTTGTCATTCGAATCGGCGCTCGATGCAGTAACAGTTACTTTGCGTTCGCTAATCTTTATTATTTCACTATGTAGTAATTTATTTAAGATCAGGAAAAACTGACAAACAAAGTGAGTAGAAAAAGAATATGTCGTTTCGCGCGGGACGTTCGTGACGAAGTCGCGCTGCTGCCACCATTTGTACAATAACAATTTGAAAAAATTACACAAACCACTTGTATAATAAGGAGGAAACCTTTTTTTTTTTTTTTTTTTTTTTTTTTTTTAAATAACATCCTGCACTCATCGATTCTCGAGGCAAAGCGAGACGCGTAGTCGTCTCTGATTTTTCGAGTAAATTGTGAAGTAAAAAAAAGGAATTGAAAACAATTCACGAACAGTACTAGACGATGCTCAGCAGTTGGAGAAGATTTTTTTGTTGGGTAGGGCCAGGAAAAAAAAAACGAGTGAAACACGAATAGTATATAGACGTTTGGATTTACAGCCCGCGACACAGATAAGACACTTTACTTGGACAACGATGAGATGATATATAGTACGAGAAAGCGAGTCGAAAAAAAAAATATATATATATATATTTAAAAAAATGTCTGTACGTATGAATTGTATATAACGAAACGACAGGTGCAAGCTCGAGGTCCAGCAGAACGACGAACGACAATGACACGGAACGTGACCGCGCGGAAAACACTGACACTGATGGTCTCAGGTTAAAGCCAACGTATATGATTTATTATCATAGATGTGATTTAATGAACAGAATACTATAATAAAATATTAAAAACAAAAGGCGAAAACCAAAAATCAAAAAAAAAAAAAAAAATAAAAGAAAACAAAAAACAAAAGAAAAAAAAAAAAACAGAATACCAATCGTTCAATTTCGTTCCTAAATCACGTTTTGTTTGCGTTAATTTGCGTTTCTCAAGTAAGTCTTCAGGCGGACTTACCATTCTTTTTTTGGACAACGACTTTGGCTGCGACTTAACGGGGTTGAGTTTGCCGGTATCAATGGAGTTTTGAGTGGTAGTAGTAGAAGTAGTAGAAGTAGTAGAGGTAGTAGTAGCATAGTGTCGTGCCGATATAGGAGGAGTCCAAGGCCAGTGTGATTGACACAAATATAATAGAGAAGGAGTACGATAAAAGACAATCAGTGCATTTTCGGGGTATGAGGCTGTTTTTCTTCATTCTTTCTTACTACGTTTTCTTTCATACTCTCGCTCTTAATGCTCATTCTTTTCAAATTTTTCATCATATACTTTACGTAAATATCTTCATTGTTTTTTTTTTTTTTTTTTTTTTTTTTTTTTTTTTTTTTTTTTTTTTAATATCTTTTGTGTTTTTTTTTGGTTTACTTCCGAGATAATACGGGACCAATGCGACATTACGAGAATTTTTGTATGGACAACTATGAGTTTGCGGGGATGAATTAAGGGCGAGGGCTCGATCAAATTTCGAGGATTTCGCTGTCCGGATCCGATCGAATATTCATTTTTATTTTATCATCTTTAAATTTTTTAGTTGACCTTTGAACGGGTTTTTTTTCTTTTTTTCTTTTTTTTTCTGGAGGAACGTTCGTTGCGTCAATGGAGTTACAATGATAGCGAAGAATGGATCTCCGATGAAAAGAGGTTTAACGAAGAGCCCCTCTTTGGCGCTTCGCCGGCCAGCTCACGACCCGAGCTCTCTCTCTCTCGCCCGCGAATCACGACCGAAATAATCGCAGGCGTAATCGCATCATCCGCGGAACGAAATTGTCGAGAGCAATTTCAATTTCCCGCTTAATACGTCGCTGTCGACGGCTATGACGTCGTTTGCCGTTGGAACGTAAAGGCGATGTGAAACCTTCCGCCGTTACCGGCCTCAGTCGGTAACGAAAACTGCAATCGACTCTTTTCAAGGGTGCTTTTCGTTACCGATCGAGCCGTTTCAGATCGCCCTAAGGCGAAGTGAAACAGCTGCGCGGACGAGAGAGACAGTGGCAATTTTTAAATGAACTTTATTCGGTGGTGCTAATTTTTTTTTGAGAAAAAAAATGAATTCGATCTGTATGCGAAATTACCCAGGGCATCAAGATCGTCGCATCCTTGAGAAAAGTTTATTACAGTTTTTGGTACCGACCGCGATATTTCACTTCCCCTTAAGGCGACGTGAAACAGACTCAGGGTCGAATTTTAAGACATCAGTTCGAACGTGAGATCGAACTTAAGATCAAAGTCAAGCCCGAACTTAAGATCAAACTTAAGTCTAAACTTAAGATGAAAGTCGAGCCCGAACTTAAGATTAAACTTAAGTCCGAACTTAAGATCAAACTTAAGTCCGAACTTGAGATCAAACTTAAGTCCGAACTTGAGATCAAACTTAAGTCCGAACTTGAGATCAAACTTAAGTCCGAATTTAATATCAAACTTAAGCACGCTATGAAATTCGGGCCAATCTTCGATCTTAAGTTCCATCTCAAGAGCAATCTTAAGTTTAAACTAATGTCTTAAAATTCGACCCTCAGTCGGTGACGAAAACTGCAATGAATGGCATTCGGAGATTGTAGACATTTCGCGAAAAAGCAAAGTATCAGCGGATCCAGAATCCAATATGGCGACCGATGATACTTCGCTTTACCCCAAATGTCAATCACCCCGAAGATATCTCCGTGAGATTAAATTTCATCGACTTAAAACGGCTGTATTTTGCACCGCACAAACTTCGCTCGAGGAAGTTCACTTAGAGAATTAAATTCTGCAAGTGAATCATTTTTTTTTTCTCATCCTAAAGCACTGCACTAACAGAGACTTGCCAAAGATGAAATTTGATGTCACGCAGATGTCTTCAACGTCACAAGTGTCAACCACTTTTACATGGCATCGATTTGAAAAAAAAAAATTGAACTATCTGTCTTGCACTCGTGTGTTTTCACGTTCTGAACGCGTAAAACGTTCGAGACTTTTTACACGTTTCACCACGCCTTAATGGAAGACATTTTTCATGTGAATTTACGGGACGGGTGCTTCGATGGGAAAACCACCGCAGTTGATCGGGGAAATTCGATCGAGACCTCTGTGCGATATATATGTATGCGTGAAACGAAAATACGTCACTACAAAAGTCGCATAAGTAAATCAACGATTGATAAATAAATCAATAAAAAAAATAAATATATATATTTATATATATATATGACAAATTACTTGATCAAAGGGACTACGGAAAACCGGTTCGGTGATATATAGATAGAAAAAAATATTATAAAAAAAAAAAAAAACAAGAACGAAACGATAATTCGATTTTTCGTTGAACGAGTGTTCCATGCCGAAAATCGTTGCGTTTGTTGTAACGACGTTGGCCGATCGTTTCGACAAACGTTCGATTACTCCTCGGTAAGTGTTACTATATATAATACATATATAGTTATGAAGGAGTGAGATATCGAAAGAATCCAAGATAGCTAAAATTCGGTGTGAATATGTTCAAAATTTCAGGCTGTGTGTGGGCGTTGCAATTTATGGATTAAAATATATATATATTTATATAGAGTATCATAAAGAGAAGTAGCTGTAAAAAAAAAAAAACCGAAAAAAAAATCACAAAATCAAAAATATCGAAAGACCCTCGTGTTTCGAGAAACTCTTCCTCGATACGCGAAGCTAGATTCACAAGTGGTGCAGTGGATAATATCGATTAAATTGAAAAACCGGAACTGGGGTCGGGGTGTTTCGTGGTTGTGACGGGGTGATTTTTTTTTTTTTTGTGGTATCGTGTCTTCGTGATATGGCGCATATAGGGTATGACAAAAATAAAAATAGAAACTCGACACACTTATAAAAAAAAAAAAAAAAAAAATTAAAAAAAATTTTAAAAAATTCTATGTAGCGAAATATAACAGTATAGGAAAAAAAAAAAAAAAAATCAATGATAATGGAAAGCTCTCGGTATAATGTGGCGATTTTTTGTTGTATATATAAATCGTGTGACGCTTTCTTACCATCTGTCCGTGCGGCGTGTAAAATGAAAAAAAAAAAGAGAATAATATTTTCGTACTTTAGAAACTGTTTGTCTTTCGATATTATAATTAATTTTTTTAGGGGGTGGGGAGGGGGGGGGGGCGACACATCGTTGACGGAATATATTAGACGATCACGATATCTCAAATTCTCAGACTATCTCGGACTGTTGCAACAATATTTTCTACAAAGTGAACATTTTTAATTGATTGACTCGATTGACTTAAATTCGGGTTGCACGGGAGGGAGATTTCGTTATTATTTCGTTTGACTTGCGTTCGAAAAATTTCATCCCGAACCGTAGACTATTAATTTTGTATGAAAATAATTGACAACGGATATTACCTTCCTCGAGGGCGTCGTCACCGTCGCTCATGAGCTCGTCGTCGGAGCAAATGTTCAGTACGTTAACCAACATCTCCGTCACTGTAAATAAGAGCGCAAAACATATTTATTTATCATACGGGCAGAAAAAATGAATAAAAATAAATGAAAAATAAAAATAAATGAAAAATAAAAAAGTCGATAATGTCGAATGGTAAAATTTTGTAGTTCTCACCTTTCTCGCCAACGAAAGGCAGAGACCACGTGAACACATCCATGAAATTGGGCAACCAGTAGGGATGCGGCGAGCAGTTGAATTGCCTGATGTTCATCACGTTGTTTTCGTACTTGAGCACGGCCGCCTGTTGCCATTCCAAAATCCGTTTTCAAGAACAAACTTTCAAAAACACATTCTCTTTGCCTCGATATAGTTGCGAAAAATCGATCGACAAAGATTCGAGTGACGTTCGCAAAGTGCGCGACACCAAAAGTACCGATACAAAGATATTCTTGAGTATTCCTCTGACTCTTACCGTTCGGGGTGCGACTTTAGTGAAACAATGTGTAGAGTAGAGCGGGGCAAAACGAATTTATTATAAGCGAAAAATTGGTAAAAACGGTCCGTTTTGCCCCACCCGCCCCCTATAATGGAGAACACTTTAGAAGGTACACCGAGAGAAGGATCTAGTAAAAATTACTGTATCACTTGGGAGATATTACCATTTCATATAGTAGTAGAGCGTTAGGACGCCACCTATGGCAGGAAGTACCGGATTTATAAGAATTTTTCTTAGATATTATGATAAAAAAAATTCTTGGACAATCTCAGACTTTCTACCATAGGTGGCGCGCTGGCGCCGTACTACTGTGCGCTATGGTAATTTTTCTTGGATTATTGGTAATTTTTACTAGATCCTTAACTCAGTTTAAAAACGAAAGAGAATCTACAACGAATTTTGACCTTGTTGTTGTAGACGTCGAGGTAGTTGGGCGCGCTGAAAATGGTGATGAGCGATGGGAAGCCCGTCGTCTGGGATTTCCGGTACATTCGATAGCCGGCATCCTGCGCCTCGTGCGCCCTAATAATACTCAGGAGGCTGTTGTTCTGCAGAAAGTCACAGCACGCCGCGTAACTGCAATATTAATAATGACATCCAATTAATTAACGTTCCATTAACGGCAACACACATACCGCTGCTATATATAGCGCCATAACACATGTGTACTATTTGATCAAGAGCGTTTTGCTGCCGACAAATATTGTCCAATGATTTTTAGTCCGTAACATGAAACCTTGCCCGTTCCCTCGTTCTCCGTCGTGTCTGACGTTTCCGACGTTACACAGTATGATATAACTGGGGTGACAGGGGGAAGTGGGGGCGAAACGGACCCGTGCACCGAGAAGAAATTACGTAGTAAAAGCAACGATACAGTAGAATCTCGATTATCCGAGCCGCCGCTGGTCCTGACAAAGTCTCTACTGTCCGAACTATTGGGCGAAATTCTCGTATCCTTACATTGTTGCTCGACAATGCATTGTTGCGCGCTACAAACAACAAGCCAATATCGCTTAACAGAGCTTAACTGTTCTGTTATCCGAATTTTCGTTAGTCCGAACGAGTTCCGGTCCCGATTGCTTCGGATAATCGAGGCTCTACTGTACTTTTTACCATAGAAGATGGTCCCCCACGGGGAACGTCTACATTTTATAGTTACGAAAGCGACAAAAAATCATAGTTGCAACGACAATTGTGGTTCAACCAATTGAAAATATACTATAAGAAACTATTAAAGACGAAACACTACAATTTTTCTCAGTGTTTCCTCCACTCGAGATGAGACGGTTTTTTAACACATGGTTCGCGAAAAATGGATTTAAAAAAAAAATGGTTCATTCCGTCCGCATCTGCCCTGCACACAGCGACGTTGGGAAAAGTCGGAAAAATCTGAAGATACAAAAAAAAAAAAAAAATCCGATATATGTGCGAAGCTTGAGGGACTTTTTTTTATGCGCTACGGAGATGAAAAAAAAAAGTGACTCGAACGAGTTTTCCAGTGCGAGAGCTGGGTAATTTTCGTAATGGCCGTAGCGGAGCGAACTTTATAGATCCAAAAGTGTTGGGCTGTTTCGTTGCCCACCGCTATGCCTCTATAGAGCCAGTTAGCCGGGGGTAGCGAGTCACGGCTACGCCGGTTCGCAGGGGCTGGCGTCGAAACACTTGATGCCTCGTAAAAGCTCCAGCGGCGGGCGAGAAAGAGGGATGAAGAGGGTCCAGCCGATATAACGGCACCAACGTTTCTCATTTCATTCGAACTCGTAAACGCTTGACCCTCTTTTTCGCATCGCCGGAGTGCCGCTATACACACACACACACACACACACTGTTCCTCGCCCATCGACGGTGCCGGCTCTGTCTGTTATTTCTTTCGTTCGGCTGATAGGGAGGAGAGCCGAGAGTCGAGCGGAAACACCGGGGTAAAATGGACGAGCGACCTCCATTCCTGATGAGAACTCTTCTTATGCGCCGCGAACAAAAATTGGCAAAGGTAGTTCGTTTTGCCCCGATCCCCTGTGCGCCAGTCAGCAACAAGCGTTTCTCGATGAGGAAAAATCCGCGACGAGATATTCCTTCGCGAGGTCTTTCCCCGACGACGACGTTGCTTTTGGACTGTCCTCGCAAATTGGAATTTCTGTGCATGGCGTCAACGAGATCCGATAAAAGTTTATCCAGATGAGATTTACTCATCGGCACGACTGCGGGACCGCACCAGTTGTCGCATTCACTTCCGGTCGGAAAATTAGATTTTCAAACCGGAAGCGACGTATTTCCGGTATGACGTCACTTCCGGTCGGAAAATTAGATTTTCAAACCGGAAGCGACGTATTTCCGGTATGACGTCACTTCCGGTCGGAAAATTAGATTTTCAAACCGGAAGCGACGTATTTCCGGTATGACGTCACTTCCGGTCGGAAAATTAGATTTTCAAGCCGGAAGCGACGTATTTTGGATATGTCACTTCCGGTTGAAAAACGAGATTACCAAACTGAAAACGACGCATTGCCGGCATGAACTCACTTCCGATTGAAACCTAAGATTTTTTAACCGGAAGTGACGTCACAACGAAATTTTTCTAAGATTTCTGCGGGACGTCGCTTCAGTTTTTTAAATTTAAATTTAGGAAGTGACCTCACAGAGAACTAAAAAAAATGTTCTGCCAACCTGTCGAGTACACAGTAGAAAAAAAAAAAATTGATACTTTTTACAACAACGTATTGTCCACAAACGTCCACAATTTTTTACTTGTTAATTTTCTAGTTTTACGAACAAACGTACGAACTAAAATTGTCAATGACACGGTAAACGAGAGGGCATGCTCGTTTATTTAAATAAGTGACAAACTCATTTGTCACTTATTTAACAAAATTATTTTTACGAAATTTTGCATTCCGATGTTACGAAAGAATTTTTTACTGTGTAGTGGCGTTATTCAGTGCTCGGATAACTTCGTTCAGCTTTACAAGTGTCCGAACGACCGTCGACTTCGCTTTGGAAATCTGCGCAAGCCGGACAAGGTCCGATATTGGCGCTTCGGCTTACGACAGACAGTGTGAAGCTAGCGATGTACCGTTTTCCAGTTACGGCAAATTCCCACCTGGGTATCGTCATTCTCCGATACGAGGTGGGGGGTAGAATTGGATATCTGACCAATCGAGAGGGTAATTTCGTGGCTCGGAAAAAAGGTCAATGGGATAAAATTCCGTGGTGAGAAACCATGGAATTTTATCCCATTTGCCGTTGACTGCAGATGGGAAACGAATTTGTTACTTTCGTAGGCGGGAGACGGCCGAGAAGCCTTGCCAGTAGTTCTGGTCCGTTCTGCGTCAGACACAGCGCCCAGAGGAAACCTCGTGAACTCCGTTAATTGAAAATACAATAAAATTGTTGCATCGCCATTTTTTTTTTTTTTTTTTATGCGTCAATCAAACTCAGCCTTTACGGTAACTTCGTGGTTTTCCGAGAATTAACTCTCTCCCCGAGCACTGTGTCTGAAACTTCAGAATGATGAAAAATATGCGAAAAAAAATTATTCGTCATATCCCAAAATCGCTTTCATGTGATTAATACGCTAAACATATAAATCACCATTTATTCGGAGATACAAATGGGGAAAATGCGAAAATGGCCCGACCAATAATCACTGATTCACGCGCCAATCGATCTGTGTCATATTCACCACATCTATCCTATATTTGCAGAAATATATAAGATACAAAAATCGGCAAGAGTCTACTTCGTCTATCGCAGATATATTTTAACGATGCGTGCATACTTTTTTCCGCGCGAGTTAATTTTTTTCCCGTCCAATTAACGGTCAGTTTAAGGAATGAGATAAAAGTCGAAGGCTCGCGCTTGCCAGTTAGGCTTTATGACGGCGGGTGTTACGAATAAATGTACACATACATTGTTTGAGGATGATTTCAATTAGCAGCGAACCGCGTGCGCGCCCCGGGCGATGTTTCCCTCGGAGTGCGTTTAATTTTCCACGACTCTCGCGGTTAAAAGGCTCGAGAGCGAATCAAGAGAGCGAAGCACCGATTCCTCGCGCGTTCCGCTATCACTGATTCACGCGCCAATAGAGCTGGCTCATATTCATCACATCTATCCTATATTTGCAGAAATATATATATATATATATAAGATAAAAAAAATCGGCAAAAGTCTACTTCGCCTATCGCAGATACATTTTAACGATGCATGCGTACTTTTTCCCATGCGAGTTCATTTTTTTTCCCGTTCAATTAACGGTCAGTTTAAAGAATGAGGCAAAAGTCGAAGGCTCGCGCTTGCCAGTTAGGTTGTTGTACGTATGTCGAGAGGTGTTACGATAAATGTACATATACATTGTTTGAGGATGATTTCAATTAGCAGCGAACCGCGTGCGCGCCCCGGTCGATGTTTCCCTCGGAGTGCTTTTAATTTTCCACGACTCTCGCGGTTAAAAGGTTCGAGAGCGAAGCTCCGATTCCTCGCGCGTTCAGCTATCACTGATTCACGCGCCAATCGAGCTGGCTCATATTCATCACATCTATCCTATATTTGCAGTAATATATATTGTAACGATATATATATATATATATATATAAGATAAAAAAAATCGGCAAAAGTCTACTTCAACTATCGCAGATACATTTTAACGATGCATGCATACTTTTTTCCACGCGAGTTCATTTTTTTCCCGTTCAATTAGCGGTCAGTTCAAAGACCGAGGTAAAAGTCGAAGGCTCCCGCTTGCCAGTTAGGTTGTTGTACGTATGTCGAGAGGTGTTACGATAAATGTACATATACATTGTTTGAGGATGATTTCAATTAGCAGCGAACCGCGTGCGCGCCCCGGTCGATGTTTCCCTCGGAGTGCGTTTAATTCTCCACGACTCTCACGGTTAAAAGCGATTCGACGGTTCGAGAGCGAATCAAGAGAGCGAAGCTCCGATTCATCGCGCGTTCCGCTATCGCGAACGCCGCGCACAACGAAACCTTGTACATTTACTCTACCGGGCTGCATGCATTCTTTACGTCTCTAATTTCCCTTGGGACGCGCACGGTATCGTGTGCAGAGAGATGGGGTGGAAAGTGGCGGGGATCAATTTTCGCTCTCCGGTCTCATCGAGTCCCTCGGCCCAATCCAGCTCCGATTGATATAGGATATCGCTCCTCACCCTCGCTCATCCATCTCGGTGTAATTTGGCCGACTTGGGACTCCAAGACGAATCGTTCGCTGATATCATTGCCATGGCTTTTTTGCTACCGCCGATTTATCGCCGTTGATTATCATCGCTCCGGCAAATCGGACCGCTTCGCTCGATCTCTCGGGTTCGCGAGAAATTTATCGCTCTGAAAATATCCTCGTCAATCTTGATACAAAAACATCGACCATCAACCGCGAATACTGTGTGTGAAATTTCGGCTCGATCGGTCGAGGCATTCTCGAATTAGCGGTTTGAATTTTTCGCTACCGATTCGCACACACACACACACACACATACTGGATATTTTTTCTAAATGTGATCTTTCGACGTTTTTGAACATTTTTAACACGTTTTCGTTAAAATTTCGATTTTTCTTTTTTTAGCCAAACAAAGATTCCACCATGAGGAAGCAAACACTGTGAAGACATCTGACGAAGCGGTGCATCCTGCGGAAAGTTTTTCGATCGCGATTTCATCGTGTTGTTTTTTTAATTATGGTGTAAAGAATTTGAAGAGCGAATTTTTCAAAGGCTTCGCACACTTTTGTATTAAACTATCTTCTGCTCCGACTCTATATTTTGCTTATATAAATCTGCCTGTATAACTATTTATGCTACTTGTTCATAGGGGACGAAGTCCTGCGAACAACGATAAACGTTATAACAATAATATTTTACAAACACATCTTGATTCGAAAAAATGTCGAAGGATTGACGCTACAACTCACGACTTAATTTTTTTTTTACCTTCAAAACACATGACTGGGGTTCGGAACGCACCCCACGCTTTTCTCGATCACGAAAGTGGTTCTAGTGCCGACAAACAGACTTTCTCATGCATGGTTTTTTCTTCGTTTCTTCGCAAGGAAGAGAATGTTGTATGAAAAATCTGCTTTTATTTACATTCAGTTAATGAAAAAACCCATTCGAAAACTGAAAACTGCAAACAATCAACAAAAAGCTAGTTTTTCGCGTTTGCGTGGGGTGCGTTAAGAACTTCTTTTTTTAAGATTTTTTTTTATAGAGGCTTTAGACTCGAAGGTTTGATTCCCCGTCCGTAAATTTTCCTTCGCCACCGTCGGCCGCTTCGGCCTATTACGCCACACTAAACTAAACGAGGGGTCCCTTTTATTGCGTATTTTCGACAGGTTATGCCTAATTGGAGCCTTTAAACGGAGATTTTAGGAGATCCTCTTTCGTCTTATTCCCAGTTTTCTTTATATCTCCTCTTATTGCTTCTCTGGCCATTTCGTTTATTACCCGTATTTCCCGAATTTCTTATTGCCACATCAATCTCTCGCCGCCTCTCTCGTGTAACACGCCATTAAATCGTTCAAATCCCAAGCCTCTCTTCTGTTCAAAAAAAAAATAAATAAATAAAATCAATTTTTCTCGACTGCTTCATACTTTTCTCGATAAAAATTTAGGGAAAAACATTACTATTTCAATTTTTTTTTTATTTGTATTTTTTTTATTT
Organism: Amblyjoppa fuscipennis; assembly: GCA_963575735.1. Classification (NCBI taxonomy): domain Eukaryota; kingdom Metazoa; phylum Arthropoda; class Insecta; order Hymenoptera; family Ichneumonidae; genus Amblyjoppa; species Amblyjoppa fuscipennis. The sequence goes on along the minus strand of OY754491.1, from coordinate 23,246,828 downwards.
ATCGATCCAATTGACTTTTTCAATTCGAAGTGTGTCACATGCACTTCTTTCCCCATGCGGACCTGTCCGGTCTTATTGCTTCCGCGAGTACTTCGTGCGAATTGCAATATTCGCACATCGCGTACGGCGCGCACGTGCATTATCGGTTCGATCGGCTGACGCATCGAGGTCGCACATCTAACCGTTCATGGCCTTTGTTCATGCCGATGACGATGATTCGTCGCCGTTGGTCGCGTTGTAATTTATAAACGCTCGTGTTAACGCTGAAATCCTCTTATCGCGAGGCTCGGGTCGGCCCGAGGTAAAATTATCGCGGACGCAATGGGCGCGCGCGCACACGGGAGTTATCCCTCCTTCAGCGTGATCGAAACGTCGGTGCTCTGGCTATCGTGCTTGTTGGCCGCAAGTTTTGCTACGGTCCGACCTCGCGTGCAACGAGCCGAAAGAAAAGAAAAAAAAAAGAGAAAAAAAAAAATCGAGGGTTGCCGGGCGACAGGGGAGGATCGAACTGCCTCGGAGGGACATCGAGCTCGACCGCTTCTACGCACCCTCGCGCCCCGAAATTCCGCAGCTATCTCTTCTATAGTCTTCGATAAGCATTGAAAAAAAATTGTAATTTAAAAAAATAAAGTAAATGCACTCAATATTTTGAAACAGGGGTTGACATTTTTTTTATCTATAGGGAACATGTTCGAAAGCAGCGGTTTTTAACCCGTCCATGGAACCCCAAGATACACGAGGGTCCCTCTATGGACCCCAAGTTTAAGAACCACTGTTGTAAAGGGATAATTTTCTGAAAAAATGCACTCAATATTTTGAAACAGGGGTTGAAATTTTTTTTATCTATAGGGAACATGTTCGAAAGCAGCGGTTTTTAACCCGTCAATGGACCCCAAAAATACACGAGGGACCCCCTATGGACTCCAAGGTTAAGTACCACTGTTGTGAAGGGATAATTTTCTGAAAAAAATGCACTCATCATTTTGAAATAGGGGTTGACATTTTTTTTATCTATAGGGAACATGTTCGAAAGCAGCGGTTTTTAACCCGTCAATGGACCCCAAAAATACACGAGGGACCCCCTTTGGACTCTAAGGTTAAGAACCACTTTTGTAAAGGGATAATTTTCTGAAAAATGCACTCAACATTTTGAAACAGGGGTTGACATTTTTTTTATCTATAGGGAACATGTTCGAAAGCAGCGGTTTTTAACCCGTCCATGGAACCCCAAGATACACGAGGGTCCCTCTATGGACCCCAAGTTTAAGAACCACTGTTGTAAAGGGATAATTTTCTGAAAAAATGCACTCAACATTTTGAAACAGGGGTTGAGATTTTTTTATCTATAGGAAACATGTTCGAAAGCAGCGGTTTTTAACCCGTCAATGGACCCCAAAAATACACGAGGGGCCCCCTATGGACCCCAAGGTTAAGAACCACTATTGTAAAGGGATAATTTTCTGAAAAAATGCACTCAACATTTTGAAACAGGGGTTGACATTTTTTTTATCTATAGGGAACATGTTCGAAAGCAGCGGTTTTTAACCTGTCAATGGACCCCAAAAATACACGAGGGGCCCCCTATGGACTCCAAGGTTGAGAACCACTGTTGTAAAGGGATAATTTTCTTTGCTGTGTTGCGGCTGTAGAACGGTCAATTTTGAATTTTTCGCTTTGAATTTTTCTTTAATATGGCAAAAATATGTAGAAAGTCACGAAAATCAAAGTTAATTTAAAAATCTGAAAAAAATCATACCTATCCAGAAAAATGAACGAACCATTTTCACAAACAAAACGTTTCGTTACCGGAAGATTCGTTGAACAATTAAATTTTTCATCAACTTGTTAATAACATTCTGAAATTATTGTTATGCAAAATTAATCTTTTCAGCATCTTTGCCAGGCTTAATCTTTTTTTTCAGATTTTCATACCCCGAGTATTCTATGAGCTTGACTTTGGTTCAGTTCAACTAGTCTAAACAAATATATTTTACTGGCTCAAATTGTCACTAAAAAAAAAAAAAAAAAAAAAAAATGATCTACCTTGATCTCGCACCTCCGAGAAACGAATCGAAGCTCAGCGATTCTCGCCGCGAGCTCGGGGGTAGTCGCGAGGGTGTTTGGCGGTGCGGTGAGGGCGAGTCTGCAATTTCGCACGGTTATAACTGACCTCGCCCAACGAGCGTGAGAAATATTCGTGCCAAGGCGAGGCAAGGTCTCACTGGCTATAACGTCGCACGTTCCACAGCTATATATACACAACCGAGTGGTATATCACGGTCTCAAACTGTTATACACTGCCCTGAGTTCAAATGATGTGCATACGTTAACCCACTATCTTACGGTCGGTGAAGTCTTTCGTGCGGCCGCGATGGCTGCCGGTGAAGGAAAATCTCTCCCGCGTTTTCGAAGCATAAACCGCGCTGGGCTTGTCTCGCCTTGCCCGCCAGCTTGGCCCCGTTTCGCCCGCGACGACGATTGATGTTCCTTTCCTCGCCCTCACTTACCGCGACCACCTTACCGACCGGGTTACTCGTCGACGCTCGCCGGACAGCCTCGTCGTCTCCTCACTGGCAATTTAACTCGCCGCCGCTATAAACTAAATTATAATTCTCGTTGCTCGCGAACTGGAGCTACGCACGGAGAAAGGGATGCTGCAAAAGTTACAATTTCACATGAAAAAAAAAGTAAACAAATAAAAATTGCCATGCTATGTGATCATAGCTGGCGACTGCTTCGCCGTCGCTGATGAGGTTCGAGATTTTCGAGAGAAAAGCAATATTGTTGTAATAATTTAGGGGAGGTTTCTACCTTGTTCGGACAAGTTTTTTTTTTTTTCTTTTCTTTCTTTCATGTATCGGAAAGAGCCCAACGTTTGAGAATACGTTCAGCAAATTGTTTAAGTATGAAACTTTTTTATTCGCACCATAAACTTCGGTGTAAGTTTAAACGCGGTTTTCTCGAAACTACATTCTCTAAGTTTATATATATATATATTTTTTTTTTTTTTTTTTAAATAATTTAACCATCGAATTAAATATATTGATGTAAAATATGGTAGTTCGATATGTTTTAGTCGTGCAGTTTTTCCTCGTGCGACATTGTAATTTTTACAAGATTTTTGAAATCGTATTTCCGTGTTAATAAAAGTCACAACTTTGGATAAAAAAAAAAAAAAAGAAATTATCACAGTATTTAATTATACTTGGCGATAGTTTCGTCATTTTTCAATATGCTCGAGATTACCGAAATGAAATTACCACAATTATGAAAATATTGTATTAATTTAATTCTAAAATTAACAATAACTTTTAAAATTTCAATAAATTTTACCGTGATGAAGTAAATGATTTTTTTTGTTGCATAATTTGAGCCTACAATTAACGACATTAGTGTAAAAATGGCAGTTCAATGTGGCATTTTTTTCATCGTGGGACATTGTAATTTTTGCAAGATCCTTATCTCCGTCTCCGATCGTGGCCTTTTCATTCGTGAGACTGCTGGGAAGTCATTATAATCGGTTCGATAGTTCTTCCGGCTCGTTTTCATCGAGCCCCGACTGCGGTCTATTTTTTTTTTTTTTTTTTTTCATTTTACAGAGAGAAGGGAATATAACCGCCCTTTACTTTTCCTATTATCTCGAACGACTCGATTCTCATTTCGTACCGCAGCCCTTGCTGTCCTTTCTCTCGACCGAAGGCCGCTATCTAATTTCCTCGGAGACGCGGCCATCGTTTTTATCTGACTCGGTGAATATATGTGCAGCTTCGTTCTATGATACAACTTCGTCCTGCAAGCCTTACTGCTCCCGACAGGCTCAAAGGAGCCGGGAAGCCCCGCGAACAATGCTCGCGGCGGTCTCTTCGGGGTCATCTCACTGTTTCGAAGCTTCCTGGCTAGACTATATTCACCCTCTACCGCGTTACTCCACCCAATCTTGCCATGTTTTCTTTCGATTTGGCCTGGCCGCACTCGCGACGACCGTGGAAATGTCGATGGCGAGATAACGAACGGTTCACCACCGTTTCGTCGGTCACTTTATCTATGCTTTTTATCAATTTTTTTTGTTTTGTTTCAAATTTATTATCTTTCAATTTCATTCGAACTTTGACCTGCGACTAACGACTTGCATTTCTTTTTCAGGCGTTGCGTTGTAAATGCTGTGACTTGAGAAGAAATTATTTCGGCCACTGGATCGTAGCTTGTGCCCGTTGGTGAGAGTCTGGCGTTTCGATTTCACTACCATCAAACCTAAAAATACGCGTTTCTTCGAAAGTTACGGAGCGACGAAGACCGCGGTCCGACAGACCTTTCGCGGCGAGTCGATGCACTTAAGATTCGTGCGATTATCTGCAGTTGATTCACCGAAGTTCGACAGTTTTTTTTTTTTTTTTTTTTTTATGTACGATTAAAATGTATGATTATTTTACTAACCTGTAGAAGTAAGAACAACCCCTGACGCTATTGTGGGAAAAGTGTTCGGCGTTTTTCTCGTTTCCGAAATCCTCGAGCGGGTCCGACCAGAGTAGATCGCACATCGGACCGAATGCAGGTGGCTCTTTGAACCTGTCCAACTGAAACAGACAATATCAATGTCACGTTACACAGTGATTCGATTTAATTATTTGTGTACGTCGAGCGGGGCAAGACGGACCCGTTTTTGTGTCTCGCTAGGAAATTACGAGGATGGTCCGTTTCGGCCCACTGAATAATTCACTGTCGTTGAATTTGTCGGATATTAAGCGGAGCTTTTTCGAGCTGGTTTCATATATTTATGACTTACTGTCAGATGCAGTATATAAGGTAAATTGCATTCGTGTACAGTCTAATGTCACGTGACGAAAGTTCTAGCAAATGTTACATCGCATCGCTAGAACCGTAGTGTAACATATCTCTCATGGGATTAGCATATAAGTTGTTACACCGTTGTTCTGAGGGTGCGACACGTACTTCTAGATACAGTCCAAGTGTTCCTTCCTCTTCTCGTCTCTCTGCAAATTACTGCGAATACTAATTAGTCCACATTAGGCCGAATTTTCTCATTCCCGAAAAATATTTCAGATCGAGCCGCGACCATGAAATTGTCCACGTTTCATGACATTTCTCAACGAATGACATAGGTTTTGAATTTTCGAATTTGCTGATACTAATTAGCGACAAGGTGACTGAAATTTTTTCATTCCCAAAAAAAAAAAAATTGCAGCTCGACCCGGGACCATGAAATTTCATGTCATTTCTACCTAGATGAATGACATAGATTTTCGTTTTTCGAATTTTCCGAAGATTGTCCGTTTCATTGCCCCTATATAATTCACAGTCGTTGAATTTGCCGGATATTCGGCGGAGCTTTCCTTTTCGGGCCGCTTTGATGCATTTATGACTTGTTACCAGGGCGTACAGTACACAAGGTTGTACTGTATTGAATTGCGTTCCTATAGGGTCTACTTTAACGTGGCGAACGTTCTAGCAAACATTATACGTACTTGTAGATACAGTCAAAATTTTCCTTCTCCCCCTCTCGTCCCTCTGCAAATAACTGCGAGTACTCATTAGTCCTCATTAGGCTGAATTTTTTCATCCCAAAAAAAAAAAAAAATGTCGGATCGACCCGGGACCATGAAATATCGACGTTTCATGAAATTTCTAGACGAACGAAATAGGTTTTCGATTTTCGAATTTTCCGAGCACGGTCCGTTTCGTCCCCCCCCTATATAATTCACAGTCTTTGAATTTGCCGGATATATTTGCAGAGCTTTCCTTTTCGGGTTGGTTTGAAACATTTATGACTTGTTATCAGGGCGTACAGTACACAAGGTAATCGCCTTCCTGTAGTACTCTAACGTGGCGAACGTTTTAGCAAACGTTATACGTACTTGTAGATACAGTCAAAATTTTCCTTCCCCCCTCTCGTCCCTCTGCAAATAACTGCGAGTACTAATTAGTCCACATAGCGGAGCACACAGTGTCGTCGTCGTCGTAGTCGCGGTCGTTTCTATCCGTGGCGTTTTCCTCGTTATTTATAAACGCGAATGCTCTCTGTGCGCGTCACTCTCTCTGTGTGTGTATGTGTGTGTGTGTGTGTGTTTGATATTCCGATTAAACTATAGATACGAGGGATATACAGTGGAACCGGCACGACGAAACCGTCGAGCCGGTGTTAGCTGAGATTTAATATTGAGAGCCCGGACTACGAGGGTGACGCGGCACCGCCGCGATACAAATATATGTCTAATCTTAATCTCGTCGGCGTCCCCCTGTAATCCACAAACCGACGGGGACGGTGTGTCGAGTAAATATTTTTCACCCTCCGATTTAATCGTCGGATTTATCTTTCGAAAGTTACCGATTCGAAACAGACCGACCTCATATTTTTCATATACGATACACAGTAAAAATTGTACAAACGCTTCTTGTTCACAAACGTCCAAAATTCTTTATTTGTTAATTTTACAAAAAAAGATTTTATCCATTTTACAAAAATGTCTGTCAATTTTACGAATACTTTTTGTAAAATTAACGAGAAAATAATTGCGAACGTTTGTGGTTAAAAAAGGTTTGTTGAATGTACACATTTTTTTTTACTGTGTAGTTTTCATTTTTTTTTATATATGATAGTTTTCATATATTTTTATGCATTTCGTTTCCGGGCTCGGTCTAGATTTATCGTTATCTGCGGGAAAAAAGGAAAAAGGAGTCGTTGAGCTTGTATGCAATTAATTGAAAATTAATTTGAGCCAAAAAGAGAAAGTCAATTGATTTACTTTAGGCAACATAGCAGGTAAAGAAGACTTTATGCAGCCGATAATGCCCCTTTATTGTAAAACGAGCGCACAATGAAGAGAGTATGCGATTTCAGTAATATATACGAACGAGTAAATTTTACTTCTGCGTACTAAACAATTTTAGAGTATTCTGAGCAGAAGCATTATATTAATTAGCGATGCTAAATATTATATAAATCTATCGGAGAGCGGACCAGAACTGAATTTTCGAATAATTTTTGGATACCCCATTTTGTCCCACCGATACATCCGGATTTTCAAGGCCGTTTTGCCCCCACTCACCACCATCGCAACCATCTGAAAGTTATTGGAAAATTACGTTTTATCCCATTGTTCCGTTTTGCCCCACTGTGCAATTTCGCTCAGCTCTCCCCTGTGCAATGCTGCGTAATAATAATAAGCAATAAACTCGAAAGTTAAGCGTCGCGATGAGAATTTTGTGTTTGACTACCTCGGTGCGCGTTGATGTCACGGTACTCATAGTACGGCAAGTAGTTGCACGGCGTAACGAAGATATAAAGACGCGATATTGCGATCGTGCATACACACGTTGAAACTCTAGTGTCTTCGTCATTGGAGGAGATCGGTTTGCATGTTCACCTTCGCGTATCGATGCGAGCTTAGTGAGTAGGGTTTGCGCCCGATGGTGATGGACTCTCTATTAACCGGAAGACACACATCAATACGCGATGGAGCGGAACTACGGTATTGGGTCACGGTATATCTATAACAAGAACATCTGCTCTAATTATCTGCTCGTCGACTCATCGGCTCAAAATTACTTCCATTCCACACTGCTGCACTGACAGAAGTTCACGCTACCGAATAGTATTTTGATACGTTGCGTATGGGCACCAATAATTATAACCGTATGCAACAACAACAATAACAACAATAATAATGCAGAGCTCGGCAAAGTACCGAAAACTACTTAAAGTACTGAGTACTAAGTATTGCAAGTACTTTATGTACACAGTAATTTTCGTACTTCAAGTAATTTTACGAAATACAAAGTACAAAGTACTTTTTCTTCTTGATCGGACGAGAGAGAGAGGAATTTTTCTCAATCCGAATTTAGAGAGGAACTTTGAAACCAAACGGTCCTGTTCAGAACCAACATTTTCTCAAAACGTCCAAGCTCTTCGTTTTCAACCCTTGGCAACAGACTAATCGACTGAAATACGACGACTGAACCTTGGGGAACTGAGCGGAGGTTAACTGGATGTATAACAATTAAATCTGGGACGTATGGATCTAGTGCAGTGGCCGAATGTGCGAAAGCTCTCGATTTGATGCATCAAAAATCGTATTTTTGGGATTTAAATGGAAAATATTGGGTTGAGGGTAAAATAATTTTTATATTCGTCATCAGCGGGAAAAAATACGTCGAATATAGCTTTGAAACAAAAAATAATCGAATGAACAACGATTTTTCAATGTTTGAGCCACTTTTGGAAAATCGTAAATCTTCGTGATTTTCAAAGATCGATATCGCGGCTCCCAATGGATCTAGCGAAAATCCGAGGTGCCCGTCGTGTTCTACGGGAAAAAATACACAAGATAGGGTCGTGTCCGAAGTCTCGGAAGAGTTTTATCGGGCAGTTTCAGTACGTTGAAAAACGCGAAAAATTTACTCGAAAGGGGTCGATTTTTCGCGTTTTGCAATTTTTTGACGAAATTTTTGTTTCTTTTTTTTAAAATTATCTGCCGCGTATTCGGACGTATTTTTGCCCGCTGAACACGAATCCGCTGGCTTTATTGAGGCTAAAGTGAAGTGAGATACTGAAAAGCTCGATTTTATGCACGAAAAATTGTATTTTTCTGATTTACGTGGAAAATATTGGGTTGGAAGTAAAATCATGATTCTATTGATGATCAGCGGAAAAAAATACGTCGAAATACGTGGAAAAAATGCCAATCCATCTTCACAATCCCTGATCATATAATTAACGAGAAGAATCAGCAATGATTCCATAGAAACGGATTCAAAAAATTCTTCGACTAGATCACGTATTCATGACAGTGCAGTATCATCAAAATGACCAGCATTTATGATCCAGATATAGAAAAAGCGTTGAATATACATCTCGAACAATAATCGAATTAGAGTTGACGTTTAAGTTCGAACTTAAGATCAACCTTAACCACGAAATCACGAGTTAAGATGGATCTCAAGCGCGCAATGAAGTTCGGCCCAAACTTCGATCTTAGGTTCAATCTCAAGAGCGATCTTAATTCACAATAACGTCATGAAATTCGACCCTAAAATTATAAGCTCCTCGAGCGAAGCCCAGTGCGTCGTTGACTGCAGGCTCCACTTCCATGTTATACACTCTGATAATCGTTTACAAGTGACATAAACGCTGGAAGAGTTCTCCTCGCGGAGTCAGACAATTGCGCTCGACGTCGTAACCACCGCTATCACCTATCTCATAGCTCGTTTCGCATCTGGTAGTCCGGAGACAAAAGTCTCTCGAAGCGAGGGAAGAAACTCGTAGAGGATATAATAAAGCCTTAATTCACGGGAGTTGCCGCTCCACTGACTGACCGTCGGTTGAATAGCTTCCCCGCGTCGTTCGGATCTCCTCATGCGTCCTGTCTGCGTGTTTCCTTCCAATGGCCCTCGAGCAAAACGTACAACGGCCCTTCTTCGGCGAGTGTTATATTACACCGAGGAGCCGCCGTACCCGAGGCCCGAGACACGGACAATTAAGCAACTGGCGCGTAATTGGGTTTACGATGGGGACGACACGTTGCTAGAGAATCTCTCGAAGTCTGGCCACATCGGGGTCCAACGAGGAAGACGACAACGACGCAACCCGCCCGGCGATTCACCGTCTCGTCGTAATTCTCCATTCAGTCGCTCCGAACCGCCGTGCGACTGCAGCCGTGTTCCCTTCCATTAATTCTCATTTCAGGCCTGTTTAGCATGATATCATATATCACAATTAAGACTGGCGCGCGGGCGGGACATGTGCCATTCTTAATTCCTAAGACGTAAGAGTTCTCACTTCGCTTCTGTGTGATATCTGCAGAATGCACTGAGACTGCGTTGGGTAGCGAGATATCTAATGCTGAGATCCTGTATGCACAGAGTGATTCAGGGTGAAATGGCAATGTGAAGTAGGTGAAATACTGGCGTTTGTAACAAAACCTTTAACGAATGCCGTTTCGAGACCACGAACAGGTGGGGACAATGAAAATTGTCTTTTCACGGAGAATTTCCAGGAGCAGGGAAAGACAATTGTCCTTTTTCCTTTCATTACCGTTTTTGTTGCCAGCCTGAGCACTAGGTAGGTTGGCTAGAGGGTATGTTACATCACTTTGAAATGATAACAGGAAGTACAGTTGTAAAAAAAAAAATGGATTAAAGATCGGCAATGAGCAACGGCGCAAGCATTAATGTTGAGTATTCATAGAAACTTCACCGTAGATGAGTCATTAAGGTTGCGGCCCCCCGGTGTTCGCTTCTACCTTCAACGTTTTGAGATCTCGAAGAAAAATACAAAAATCATTCCGAGATAAGAAGAGTCTACGTTTGCGTCGGACGGACCGTGAGTCAGGAAGGAAGGATGAAGAGCCCTCTCAAGGATCGAGAGGCTAAGCGGAGAAGTGAAAGATGATGAAATTGTTCAGTTACCGCAGACAGGCACGGTGACACTGTCGTGCGTTAAAATGTAATTCAACGTGCCGCTTCCGCCTCATTTTCCTAATGGAATGTCTCACTCTTGGGGTTTACACTCGGAGGCGGAGCTTTACAGTGAAACTCATCTAGTCCCTTTTTCCGTACAGCTCTAGAGTTTCGGGTTCGAGTTTAATTTGCCCGCACAGGAAGCTTATAACTTGGATTTTATTCCTTTGGTTCGCCAAAGTCAACTGTAACGAACTATGGATCTATTTAAGCCAGAGCAAGAACGCGCAATTCGCGACTTTGTACAATCCGGAAGACCATTTGACCCTAAAGTCTCCTAGTGGTTCAAGAACTGAATAAGTACCGGCAACGGCCCGAAAGTACTCGCAGCTTAACAGTGAAACTCATCTAGTCTGTTCTTCCGCATAACTGTAGAGCTTCGGATTCGCGTTCAATTTTCCAGGACACGAGATGGAAGCTTATAGATCGGCTTTTATTCTTATGGTTCGATAAACTCAAATGTAGCGAGCTACCAACCACTGTCTATTTAAGGCAGAGTGAGAACGCGCAATTCGCGACTCTGTACAAGACCGGAAGACCGTTTGACTCTAAAATCTCCTAGTGTTTCAAGAACTGAATAAGGACCATTGTGGCAACGGTCCGAAATTACCCGCAGCTTAACAGTGAAACTCATCTAGTCCCTTTTTCCGTATAGCTGTGCAGCATTGGGGGCGAGTTTACTTTGTCAGTACATCAGATGGAAGTTTATAGATCGGTTTTTATTCATTTGGTTCGAAAAACTCAACTGTAACGAACTACCGACCACTGTATAGGGAAGAGCGGGGAAAAATAGGACACTGGAGCAAAACGTGACAGTGGAGGCAAAATTCAACTTTCCAACAGTTTTTGGATGCCCTACTTTGTCTCAACGATACATCCCATTTTAAACGTCGTTTCGCCCAATTCACCACCAGCGCCACCATCCAAAAGTTATTGGAAAATTGCATTTTGCCCCATTATCCCGTTTTGTCCCACTGTCCCATTTGCCCCGCTCTCCCATACTTAAGGCAAAGCAAGAAAGCGCAATTCGCAACTCTCTACCATCCGAGGACCATTTTACCTTGGAATCTGCTAGTTGTCCAAGAACTAAAGATGGATCATTGCCGTAACGTCGTACTCGTAATGTCGACTTTAGTTGATGTCGTTCCGAATCGCCCATCACCAAAATATCACTAATCGGTTTCGAAGACTTAATGCTGAACGGTTGAACTTCCGTCTTCTACAGCGCAGGACCGCTTTAGGACTCGACCGCCTCTGGAGGATGTTGCTGACAATTTGATGGACAAGTGTCGAGAGCTCGTTTTTCCGGTGTACGTTCGTCAGATCCGTCTCATTCGGTTCAACTCACCATCCACATTGCACTACGCTGTTCGAGAGTTTAGCGTGTGTCGGCGCTCCACGAGAGAATCGTGGGTTTTAGACTCGCCATCCCGAACAAGCTTGCCTGATTTCAAGAACACACGGCTCAACGTCGTCCCTTCTCAGCCCCGTCGTCGCTTTAGACCAGAGACCGGAGATAACGTACGGTAGCGTCAGCAGGCAGAGCACTACGGTTCCGAGCGACCGGGAACACGGCCGGCGGGATGCACGAAATGTAAATTAGAGCTTTCACGGAATTCTGGAGGCATATAGCAATTACGAAACGCGTTAGACTACACTGAACAGATAATACCCGTGCGTGTGCCGACTCTGTCTGTAGACACTAAACATTGCGTACACGAATTAGACAGACGAGCCACTCTGCCATATAATGCGATAACCGTTCGTCCACTGACCTGAGGACAACTGTGGCTATAATGACCCGTTATCGGAGCGATTCATCATGATCAAAAGTGATCACATTACAAAAAAAAAAAAAAAAAAAAAAAAAAATAGAAAAAATAATCCATAACCATAACAACGGAAATGTCTGCACCAAGAATGTCGCCGAATGCAACAAGGATCGAGAGGCCTCGTACTTTCGTTCCGGCTTGCTCGCAATAATCATCGCGACTAAGAGATTGTTCGAGGCATCGCGAAGAGACAAGCAGGCCGAGTAGGTGTGGCAAGAAAGTGTCAAAACGGAACCCCGTCGGAAAAACGGACCACGCCTTCCCATTTATCGCGGTTCGCGAAGTGCAAATTCGCAAACGAAGAAAGCAGGTCCGGTGTTCCCCGGGGCGTCGTGCTGGCCCGCTGCACTCCGGTTGCTCCGAGTCCCGTGAAAATCTCGGGAGTGCAGAGTACGACTTAGAGTGCACGGCATCGTAAAGAAGGTGGCTGAAGCTGGGATTGAACGACAGCAGGGGTGAGAGAAAACAGTCCAAGCATCGATGCTCCGGCTTGGTCGTTCTCGAGTCTCGGCAGGGTTGTTCGCAGGCCCGGCGGAGCTGGCGCGAAGCGTCGACGAACAAGGGACGTGGCTGCAGAGGAGCGTGCGGGCGATGGATGAGCCAAGGAAGAAAGGATGGAAGCGCAGATGTTTGAGCTCCCTAACGCCAAGCTCCGACCAGCTCGCGTCTGGTCGCTCGAGCATTTGGTATTCATATCGCTCCGGCGCTCCGGCAAAACCTCGCCTCTTACATAAACGCTTGGAATAATACATACAGCAGGGTCCCGCAAGTTGCCGGAAGAAGTTCCTCGGACCTCCGTCCCGTATACATAACTTCTCTGCGGTACCTTCGCGATCGTGCTTCTCCCGATTCATGCCGAGTCCTCTTTTCCTCCTCATCCTTTAATGCCTGTTTTTTTTTTTTCTCGCTCGCTCATGTATATTGCATCTCAATCGATGCTCGATACAGCGCGGAGCTACATTCGTGGTTGCTCGGACTACGAAGCTCACCGACTGAAAGCCTCGCCCCGTTCGTCCGTAGAGGAGATCAGTTAGGGTCGAATTCTAAGACGTTGGTTTCAAGTTAAGATCGCTCTTGATGTTGAACTTAAGATCGACGTTTGGCCCGAAATTCGTTGCGTGCTCAAGAGATATCTTAACTTCGAACTTAAGATCGAAACTCAGTTCGAACGTGATTTCGCGCTTTAGATTTATCCTAAGTTCGAACTTGAGTCAGAACTCAAATTTGATCGTCGCTCCAGTTCGAACTTCATTTCATGTTTAAGTTTGATCTTTGTATGCTCGAACTTTAGTCTGAATTCAAATTCGATTGTGATTCGACTTCGATCTTAAGCTCGAACTTAAGATCAATCTTAAGCACGAAATTAAGTTCGAACTGAGGTTCGCTCTTAAGTTCGATCTCGAGTTCAATCTAGCGTCTTAAAATCCGACCATCAGAATTATTTTCTTCGCACAATCGGAAGATCGGAATGTCGCAAGTGCCACGAAACAAGGAAAGGATATAAAAGAACTGAATATAGCAGGATTCAAGGAGAGAGAAGAAAAAAAAACGCATTAAGGTGGAGAAAAGTGTGGGAGGAACAAATGGGAATGAGAGAAGAAAAAGAACGACTATAAGTGTCTGTACGTGGGCAGCGGGTTCCAGAAGTACTTCCAGGTGCACCTGGAAGTATATACTTTGCGAAAGTACAGGGTGCAGCAGTCCGATGACGGTCGTGCGGGAAAAGAGCGGGTATTCGCCGGAGCGTTAAGGAGCCCTGCCAGCGTTAGCGTTCACGATTCTTGGGTGGGGAAAAGCTTCGAAGCTCGTGGAACACGTACCGAGCGTTACATATACGCGTGCTACAGGGACAGAATGATAACTTGGGCGTAAAGGGAGTGAGATCTTTGCTTGGATATAGTGAAGATTATGTAAGTTGTATGGCGTGTATATGTGTGTATATATATATATATATATATGCAGACGATGTTAGATCGCAAGTTCGCGCCGGCTCATAGCTTACCTATCGAGGAGGAAAGCTCGAAGCTCTGGCGAACGCACGTTTCCCAAACTTATCTCAGCGTCTCCCGTGACACAAAGGTACAGTGTTTGGTCGTCCAAGCAAGCTGAGAGAAAGACGCTACAGTGGAATCTCCCGTAGGGTGGGTGTGGCGAATATGAACCACCCTGAGCAGTACGCAAATCAATGGTGCATGTGTCAGGCAATGTTCACATTGCGGTCGGTTGAATCCGAACCCCCGAGGAAAACGCCAATAACCGGAACGCTCTTACCTCCGTAATCTCTCGTTTCATGCCTCACTGTACGAAGTTTATCGACGCTATTCGCGAGGGTAAGCTCCAGGGAGATATTATCATAAGCGACGACAAACTCCGAATGACGATGAGGCGACATTCGAATATTTTTGCATCGGCGGGTAAATAATAAAATTAGTAGATACAAAGTTGATTACCGAGTTAATCGCGGGAGGGTCGAATATGCGACGAACGTTTCAACAGTGTTGATCAGCTAAATTGCGAAGTTTATCGCGGTCGCATACTAACACGGTAAATAAATCATATGCGTCGAACAGTCACAACGCCAATTGGGATTTAATATGTTGAAATATCTGCGGCAGAGAATCGCTCTATAGTGCGGGTATTTCGTGGTATTTCGTCGGTATTTGCTATTTCATCGAGCGGCTAATTGCGATTTAATGAATTCGACGAACGTTTAGGATTCCTCTTGGGTCACGGTGAGAGGTCGCGGTGAAATTGATTGTCTTTGACGATTTTTCACGAGACGAAAAAATAAAAAAATAAAAATGGATGACTGTGGTCCGTTTTGCCCAGCGATTCCATCGTGCCCCGCTCTCCCGTGTGTCGAAGCGTGGATGAGCAGCGGCGACACGACGGAGATCGGTGTGTGTACGCGTGCGAAACGTAGCGTAGGTGGAACGATCGATAGAGCAGGTGGCAGCACGTAGGCTTGCCTGGTTTGCTTCCGGCTCCGTGCGAGCTCTCTTCGATAACACACACGCCGCCGGTGTGTCGACTGATCCGCCAATCGGGCGAAGCTCCTCGCTCCTCTCCGGCTGGAGCCGAGAACGAAATTCGCCTCCTCCCTTCCCAGCCCTAACTTTGAGGCACTTCTCGTTTGGGCGGTTTATTCACAATTTTCAGGTTTCTCGTTTTTTTTTTAGGACTTTTTTTAATCGCGCAATTATTATTCACGAGGTTTCGTTCTTCCGTCTCTTCCCACGTTCTTTTCTCCATCGGGTCGGACGACGCTTGTTGAACAATCAGTGTGACAAATTAGATCGCTTCAAGATACACAGCAATAAATCATTTCGTAAAATGGCAATGAGAAATTTCGTAAAAATAAATTTTTTAAAAATAAGTGACAAACAAGTTTCGTCACTTATCTTAATGTACGAATCTGTCCTTTCATATCCCGTGTCATTGACGATTTTAGTTTGTACTTTTGTTTGTAAAATTGGAAATTTAAGAAATCAAAAATTGTTGACGTTTGTGGACAATAAATTGTTGTAAAAACTACAACTTTTTTTTTAACTGTGTAGCTGAGCTTTGACAAAATTTTCTATCGATAAGGATGAATTTATTTCGAGGTTGATTTTTCTTCTTTTTTTTTTTTTTAAACAGCGTTAATCATTTCGAAATTCGCTTCCTCCCTTCCGATCACAGCCCTAACTTTGAGACACTTCTCGTTTGTGTGGTTTACTCATAATTTTCATGTTTCTCTTTTTCATTTTTTTTTTTTTTTTTTTTTTTTATCGCGTAATTATTATTCACGAGTTTTCGTTCCCTCGTCTCGTTCCATCTTCTTTTCTACCTTGGGTCGGATAACGCTTATAGGGCAACGAGTGCGACAAAGTGTGACGTTTCAAGATCGAGCTTTGACAAAATTTCACATCGATGTGGACAGATATTACTTAAAGTTTGACTTTTTTTTTTTCCATAGAGTTAATCAATTGACTGATGGTGTGTTTTTACTCACTTTGCGTATGTCTTCTAAATGATGAATCTCTGGCGAGAGGCCACCGTGGACGCACAGAAACTGTTGGTTCATGAGGGCCGCCAGTGGTAAGCAGTCGAATGCGTCCATACACGCGTCGTATACCCTCTCCGAGTATTTTATTTTGCCTGAAAAACAAAAAAAAAATAGTGAAAGAAGAAAAAATATATAAATGTATATAATATAAATATATTTCGAAAGTTTGAAGAAAAAAAAAAAAAAAAATCTTTGGGCGGTGGTCGAACGAAACTCGGTGAAGGTCGCGGCGAGTCGCGGAGAGGGAGTAACGGGGCAGAGTCGAAGAGGCAGCTGCAATATCGTACTTGCGAAATGGAGCGGCTTAAACTTCTCGCCGTTTCGCCGTTTGCCGTGCCGCGAGCAGCTTTTTGTTTTCACTCCCGATGAAACTTTGAAATTGTTCGTTGCATAAGCTTTGTACTTTAGTTCCGAGGATTTCATTCTTTTGGTGCTCATAAATTTGTTTGAAAAGAATTAATTAAATCTGCAACGGGGCGGGGTCTGATCCGGCAAGTAGTTTTTCCGCTGGACGTGCCGTTTCGCGGTCGCAGAACAGAGCTCTCTGCTTTGCCGCGCGGCTCTCACCGTCGCGAGAATCTGGGAAATTGGAAAAGCTCGCCAGGGGAGAAACTGAGTCTGAAAGCCAATCCTCTCGAAATTCGCCGCGAGAGCACAATCTACTCGAGGAGCCGAGACAGAGTGACGTTCGAGATGGATTTGTCTTCAATAAAGTTGTGCGCCTCGGAGTCCCGATTGACTGACGTGCCAACGGGATTAGAATCAGGGCTAGTGGTGGCGCATCCACGCGAGCCGTGTAGCCCGATAAATTGATGCTCCAAAGTTGCTGCAGCCACATCGTTTCTCATCCACCTCCGGTCTTCATTAAATTTAGAGGGTTCGCGCGCGGGACGAGAAATTTCTCATCCCGCAAAGACTCTCTATGACATTCTTCGTTTCCTCCTTTCGCGACGATGAACAAAAACTTTTGGTCATTTTTCAACATTTCGATTCTTCCTGTTGCGATCTTCCGAAACGAATTTTTATTTAACTCGAAGAAGAAATTATACATGCGATTTTTGCAAAAATTCACAAAACTCCCGGAAAAATGCTTTATGACAAAAAAAAAAAAAAAAATTGAACGATTATTAATAAATAACATTTTTGATGTTCAAGGCTTATGCGACATAATTTGTGGTGCTGCATATTTCAGTGTAATTACACTGAGAGAAGGATTTAATAAAAACTAGCGATCGTCTAAGGAAAATTATTATGGATAACCTGAGACAGAAAGTCTAAGATTATCCAAGAATATTTACCACAATATCTAAGAAAAATTCTTACGAATCCGGTACTTGCTACTATAGGTGGCGACCCAGCGCCCGACTACACAGTAAAAGATAATTTCGTAAAATCGGAATGCTAAATTTCGTAAAAATTATTTTGTTAAATAAGTGACAAACTGTCCTATTATTGCCGGTATTATTGACAACTTTAGTTTGTACTTTTGTTTGTAAAACTAGAAAATTAACAAATAAAAAATTGTTGACGTTTGTGAACAATAATTTGTTGTAAAAAGTACAAATTTTGTTTACTGTGTAGTACTATATGCTATGGTAATATCTCTCAAGCGATATAGTCATTTTTATTAGATCCCTCTCGCAGTGTAGGAATTAGGACCATCGATGTGATTTTTCGATATGTGAACTGTCAACCGGATTTCACTAATCATGGTTTATTTCCGTGAATGCAAACCTCCGCTGACAAATGTATTGTCACGAACATCAATCAGGCTATGAAGTTTCAGTATACGAAAATCTGTTAAGTCATTTTTTGCCGCTCCGCCATTTACCTTTGCGGAAAGTCGCCGTAAAACGTGATCGCAGTGACAAGCACAACTCCGGTCTTTTGTCCCAGTGGGGAGTTCGAGACTAAAAATGACCTAAACTAAATCGAATGAAAAATAAAAATATTATCGATTTTATTGTTTCTCTGTCACTGTTAATTTTATCCGGCAACGAATTGACCTCGCCTCGGCGGCTCTTTCACGATCCAGCCTCAATTTATTGACTTCGGCGGCTTTCGAAATTAATAAGAAGCCGTCAAACCCGATCGCAGTGACACGCACAACTCCCGTCTTTTGTCCCAGTGGGGAGTTCGAGACTAAAAATGACCTAAACTAAATCGAATGAAAAATAAAAATATTATCAATTTTATTGTTTCTCTGTCACTGTTAATTTTATCCGGCAACGAATTGGCCTCGCCTCGGCGGCTCTTTCACGATGCAGCCTCAATTTATTGACTTCGGCGGCTTTCGAAATTAATAAGAAGCCGTCAAACCCGATCGCAGTGACACGCACAACTCCCGTCTTTTGCGCCAGTGGGCAGTTCGAGACTAAAAATGACCTAAACTAAATCGAATGAAAAATAAAAATATTATCAATTTTATTGTTTCTCTGTCACTGTTAATTTTATCCGGTAACGAATTGGCCTCGCCTCGGCGGCTCTTTCACGATGCAGCCTCAATTTATTGATTGCGGCGGCTTTTGAAATTAATAAGAAGCCGTCAAACCCGATCGCAGTGACACGCACAACTCCCGTCTTTTGCGCCAGTGGGCAGTTCGAGACTAAAAATTACCTAAACTAAATCGAATGAAAAATAAAAATATTATCAATTTTATTGTTTCTCTGTCACTGTTAATTTTATCCGGCAACGAATTGGCCTCGCCTCGGCGGCTCTTTCACGATCCAGCCTCAATTTATTGACTGCGGCGGCTTTTGAAATTAATAAGAAGCCGCAACGCGTCACGTCGTTACGTTAATTGGGCGCGTCGACGTTTCGGCGAGCTTTTTGCTTCCTGTTTTTTTTTTTTGGGCGGTTTCCTTCTCTCGCTAAAAGCCACCGCAGCGGTCTCGGTAGCGAACAATCGTTTTTGGCGGCTCGCGAAGTTGCTCTCTGCGGGTTTCGAAACCGCGCTCTTGCTCGTGCCCCGCTGCCTTCTGGTGCACGGCGCGCCGCTGCGACACGTCACCGACGGCGAGTCGCGCAGCACACGTGCCGCCCTGGCTCGAGTCCAGCTTTTCGCGGAGGGTTTCGCTTTGCGGTCCCACCGCGTCTCTCGCACCCCCGTCGCGACCCCTCGCCAGACCGCGCCGACCGGTGAAAAGTCGCTGCGACGAGTGCTGCGGCGATATTCGGACTCTGGGGATTTCTACCTGCATATCCAACCCATCTATCGAACATTTAACGTACGGTCGAGTATGAAAATAATAAAAGAATAAAGTTAAATTAAAATTTAAAATTCCCGGTTATGCGAACTACCTGATGGTCCGTGCGCAGGTGCGCTTTGCAGCCGTTAATGAGGCCTGCATGGCTAAGCGCGACGATAAATCAGCTCGAAAAATTCTCACAAAGCTTAAGGAAAAAGCTATTTTTTTTAAATACTTTTTTCTCCTACGTGTTTCAATTATGCAGAACCGATTAAAATTATCTTCGGATTCGCGATCGGGGGAAAAAATACATGAAATGTACACTGTAAAAATTAATTGTAAATTTTATGTACTGAAACTTAAAATTTGCTATTGCTCAAATTAATCGAACATTAGTGTATCTTGCTTGTAAAATAAATTTAAAAAAACCAGGTATGAAAATTACAAATTTTTTTTGCTTGAAAACACACAAATTTTACCGTAAAATTGTGACGTGTGTGTTGCACATGTGTTTGAAATTTCGGAAACAGTTTGTGTAAAAAAAGCTTTGGCGCGGAACGCGAATCCGAGAACAGTTTCGGCATCGAGTCAAGCGGGACGTCCGTGACTGAGAAAAAGTTCTTTTTTTCTTTTATCGATACCAATAAACAAAGAACGATGTCGAATTCAATTCCATCAAACGAGGATAATTACCGGAGCGGAGAAAAAAAAAATCCTGTCTTCATCCACACGAGAAAAAAATGATGGAAGGAAAGTGTTCTTATTTTCGCAGCGAGATTTATTGGATCGCAGTCGGTGAAAAAAAAAAAAAAAAAAAAAAAAAAAAAAAAAAAAAAAAAAAAAAAAAAAAAACTTAGCCGGAGGGTGAACGGCGACGATCGAAGAGGCGAAGCTCTCGAAAAGCGCGTAATTGGGGCGGATAAAAATGGGCGACGGTAGAATAGCGCACTCGTCGATGAATGCATCGGAGAATCGGTGGGAAGCCCTCGCGGCGTTTGGCTTTTTAGCCGACGGGGCATGTCGCTTTTTCCGAGTTATTGCTGCCGCGGATATACCGCCAGTGGGAATGGCAGAGCGGGCACGATAGCAGCGATCGTGGAGATTATGTGTACCATAAGTATAGATATGGAGATTGAGTGCGCAATCGGGTCAAAAGCTCAAACGAGTCACTTGATTCTCTGTGATGCTGAGCTGTGCATAATGTTGACGAGTTACCAGGGAGAATGCTCGACTATCGCTGCATTTACCGAAATTAGTGTTAGTCGAACGTCGTTGGTGCATTTGGGGTGGGGAGAGCGGGGCAAAACAGAAACATCGGGGCAAGACGAATTTAAAAAAAAAAAATGATTTAATCGAAAGAAAAAATTATTTGATTGATAGAAATATTTTGGAGTAGCGATTGTGGATTTATTGACAAAATGCCAGAGGGAAGCATTTTTTTTTGAAAAATGCAATGACATAATTTGGATGGTTGGCGGAATATGTATATATATATATATTACCAATATATATTACCAATTGGCTATCGAATTGAGTCCTACAGTCGGAAATATTTATTTAATTTAAAAAAAAAAAAATGATGTAATTTAAAGAAAAATTATTTTATTTAAAAAAATGTTATTGGAATTAAATAAATATTTTTTTTTTCTGCGTGCATTGGAGATGAGACTTTTTGTTGTATGTGCCACGAAAAAATGGATAAAGATAGTGCGTTTTGCTCCGTTTTAGCCTACGACATTGCACGACAGACAATGACTTCCATTAAACATTGAAATATACTTACATTCTTGCTTAAATGTAAAGTATTCCGTGAGATGTCGGCATTCGTGGTTACCTCTGAGGAGAAAGAGTGTGGTCGGATGGCACAGTTTCAATGCCCACAGGTACAATACGCACTGAAACATTAAACAGCAATAAATTAAATAATGACGGCTCGTATTACGATCGATGTGTCATACACTCAGAAAAATCATTTATTTGACGACCGATAATAATATTTATTTCATTCAAGTGACCATTTACTTAATTCAAATAAATATTCATTTAAATCAAATAAATATTTTGCTTCATCTTAATAAACGGTGGCTGTCAAATAAATTATTTTTCTGGGTGTATTTGTACAATTCTTTCAAACATACGCAAATTCCTTCTCAATGCTACACGTTAATTATCAATCAACATCTTTCTCGATATCAAGAGACGACAACTATCAAGTCCAGAGATCGCTGCAAAATATTTCGTATCTGTACGATTTTTCTATTTGGAAAAATTGTACAAATATGAAGTGAAATCCGGAGTGGATAGTTATCGTCTCTTGAAATCGAGAGAGATGTTACGATTAATATGTTACGCATAGCTTTCAGAAGGAATTTTTCTATAGACGTACAAAAATTCCTTATCAGAAGCTATGCGTCACATATTAATCGTAACATCTTTCTCGATTTCAAGAGACGACAAATATCCAGTGCAGAGATCGCGGAAAATCCGCGCGGCGATGAGTAGTAAGACGTGTGGGCAAGCGGACCGCGAGACCGTGTCGGGGAAACGGCGGGGTGAGGTCGCGATGATTGTACGTGGGTGTCTGGGAATGGCAGGTGATTTCCCAGCAACGAGACGAGACTCTCGTACGCAAACATCGAAACATGCCAGCGATTATGAGTATAGAACGCGAGCGCGGGTGTGCGATCATTCTTGGCAAGACTGCGAAATGTTGCGCACGCTTTGCTTCGCTCTGCATCGCGGACCGTGCGTAGGTGATGAGCCGGGCAAAACGGACCACCTTAACCAATTGTTCGCCGGACGTTTCTTGGAGGGCAAGTTTTGCTGTGAGAGCAATACGTTTGCTGCAAATACAAATTTTTTGCCGTTACAGCAAAAAAAAAAAAAACGCACCTTTGATGTCACGACTAAAAAATGTTCCTCCATGCACACCCACGTTTTCGACTGAAAACCGTTTGTCTTGAAATTTCATGCTCGCTGTCGCCAGAATGTCGAAGGAGCGGAGGAGCGGAATCCTGAGAGTTATATGCGAAATGAAACGACAGGAGGGAGAAAAAAAAGCAAGGGCACAAACTTCTGGCAAGTCGCGAAGCCGCAGCGATGCACGACACACCGTCGCGACTCATCCTCCGGCTCATGATATTACCGTGACTGAGACCGAAATTTAATAACACAGTCAAATATTCGAGGAGCGTAGTTTCCGTCCTGGCCGCGATAAACGGATATCGCGATACCCGGGGTTTTTATTTTTATCCCGAAAGTCGCGATCCTCGCCGCTGGGAAAACGCTCTCACGAACTCCGGGGGGGAATTTTTTTGGTGCCGGAAAATTCATGCGCGCCATGCATTTTGAACTCGATGGGTCAGGATCTTTTTACCCGCGTTGTGGAATCTTCGCGGTACACTTCGGCCGTCGGAAAATCGTATCGTAAAAACAAAGTAGGGTCACCCATCTTTCTTTCACGCTCACTTCCTGCACAATACATGCAGATCCTTCCGAAATTGTTACCGGGCTCGAGCAAACCGCGGATATTTGAATATCCCAACGTTTGCCGCGGAATCTACGCCGAGAAAAAAAAAAAAAAAATTGCATGGTTAGACGAACCATAATCACTTTCTACCGTAAAATATAATTCCTCGACGGAATGCTTTAATTTTACAGTTCAAAGAGTGATCACGAATTATTATTGCAAATTTATTTATCGTTAATCGATTGAATACATTTCGACGGGAATTACATGTACAGACGCACTACACAGTGAAACAGGCACCAACATTTCTTGTCCACAGACGACCACAATTTTTTTTTCTTGTTAATTTTACAAAAGAATCTTGTTCATTTTACAAAAAAATGTCTGTCAATTTCACGAATATTTTTTTGTAAAATTAACAACAAAATAATTGTGGACGTTTGTGGACAAAAAAAAAGGTTTGTTAGATGTACAAATATTTTTAACTGTGTACTGATAAATATACCGAGAGAAGGATCTATTAAAAACTACCGATCTAAGAAAAATTACCATAGCACATAGTGGTAGAGCACTGGAGTGCCACCTACGGCGGAAAGTCTCAGATTTTCCAAAAATTTTATCGTAATATCCACGAAAAATTCTTATAAATTCGGCACTTCCTACCATAGGAGGCGCTCCATGGAGCTCGAAACGCTCGAAACGCTACTCGCTTTCCATGGAGCTCGAAACGCTACTCGCTACAACGCTTTCGATGTAACGCTCGAAAATTTCTACTCGGGATAGTTCTGTGCTACCATGTGTGTTATGCTAATATCTCTCAAGCGACATGGTCATATTTACTCGATCCTTCTGTCGGTGTATAATTTCCGTTGAAATTGCTGAGGGAACGGGCGAGTTCCCTCAGTGAATTATTCCATACAGTAGAAACAACTATTTTTTTCTCAGTGTGAGTTTCGAGCCTGTATGGGATTCTACGAGATAGAAAAATCTTTACCGACATATTTTTGCTAAAAAAAAAAAAAAATAAATAAAAATAAGAAGATGAAGATTAGTCTCAGTCAGGTGAGCTCGATCTTGAGTTCGATTATGACAGTGCTCTGCGGAGATCGCACGGATATCTTATCGATAGAAGCCGTCCGCTTGAGGAACGAGAAGGGAGGATCAGCAAAGGATCTCGCATGGTCTGGCAAAAATAGGAGAGGAATAGAATGTGTGTGCAGCGAATCCGGGAGAGGATGGACGATGAGATCACGAAGAAAAGCCCGTTTGAAACGGAGTACACCGTTGAGTGTCCGCACGAGGATTTTCGTCCGATTCGTAACGCTGTTTGCCCCAGCCTTCGACGGGACGGAGGAGACGGGAGAAGCTCACCGTCCCTCGTTCCTAATCCCGAAAAAAAACTCTGCCGGAGGTTGCTAAACTTCGTTCGCCTCAACTCTCCCAGTGGAAGCGTCGCACAGGGACGATATTGGCATAGCGTCGGCCAGCGCTCACCCAACGTCGGCCAGCGCCGGTCCTATGCGTAATTTAAGGTGAACGTCCCAATGACTGGACATTTGAGGCAATATCTATCTTCAAAGCCAACTTTCGCTATCGTGCATCGATCATTCACGAAAACAGCGATAACCAATCTCAAGTTTAGAGTCTACAGTTTTCAAAACACATCCATTAAATACTTTTGGAATATCTTGAAAAATGTTTATTCACGAAAGCGCTGGGAAATGTGAATGCACCTGGCTGGACAGCTATTCATAGCTGTCTCCCGATTTTTGGACACATATCCCAATATTTTGGGCAGTCGCAAACTCCGAGAGTGATCATCAACGAACTCAACGAACAATAAGAATCTAATATTCTATTAATTTCTCCAAAAAAAACATGAATATTCATAGAGGAAATGAGAGACTGGATTTGTCGATTCACGATTCCGCGTACCAGTGTCGGAACACAAAAATCGACTACCGCTCAAGCAAATGTAACAATTCAATCATTAACTACGCATGGTCTATGCCGATCGTTTGCATGCATATGAATTACTCATTATAGATACTATTTTAACAATAACTGCAATCTTCTAACCATTACATTCAATGATAAAGAGGGCCTTCAACAAAACCCATGGAAGCATACCCTATGCAATAGGGTAGTTGAAGCGTCGAACGCTTTACCTGCACATGCAATCAATGCGGAGTCTACGAATATATTTAAAAACAAAATTGATGTCTATTTTTATTACGCGAAGAACAATATACAGAAGCAAATGTAAAAACTGAAAACTTATTTTCCGTTAATAAATTAATAATAATAATAATATTCATTACACACTTAATGTGTAATGAATAATGAATGTCTGCGAGCCAGTTGTCCGGTGACTGGGACGCGTCCAGTCATTGGTACCTTTGCCTTAAGCTCCTCGCATTTCCTTTGATTTCTCGTGACAATCGAGTTTCCTCTCTTGTCTCTAACCAGTGAGCATGTCCGATGCCTCACCACTGATTCGAATCGCTCCCGTATCAAATATCAGATTCGCCCGACAGTCCCGTCGACGATGCATCAAAGTGAAAAACAATAAAAACAAAGTTTGAAATTGAAATTATGTGCGAATTTGTCGATATCTCATCGAGCCGTTTAAGACTCACGGCACTTTAACGACGCAGCGGGGCCGACGGGTTTCGGTTCGTTAAATAATAGACATCGATCGGTCTGCCCGATTGCCACCGTCGGAGTGACGTATTTAAATCAGAACGGTTCATCGAATCCCGACTCGGTACCTTCGTGCTCAATTACTTTTTCGATTCTCCGAGCGATCGTCTCTCTCATCTCTTTGACCCTCGACGTCGGCTCGGACTGTAAGCCCGTACGCTCGACTTACACGTACACGGAGAGAGTGTACGTACACGACGAGTGTGAAAGAAGAAGATGAACACGGAATCAAAGGGCGGAGATTGTGATTTTCTTGAGGAACGGTAATGGCCAGACGCGAGCAAGCTAGCGCACCTTCGGCTTTAGGTAATTTTTTTTTTTTTTTTGGGGAGGATTTCCTCTCGGCTGCACCGACCTCGCGATCCAGCACGTAGCCCAACTTTTCCCTTTTACGATCCGGCGACCCGAGAACCGCCCGTCCCTGCGGATGCGCAACGTTGGGCAAGTTCGACAATAGAGGCCGACGGTGTCTCGTCTCGAGGATTCTCAAAGGATATTACATCGATTGATGGAGAAGGGTCGAAAGGGATACTTTTCCGTCCGGGACGCGGCGGTACTTCGGGCCACGATACTTCCGAGCGAAAAAGTACTTGTCGAAAGGGGGCAAAAGGAAAGGTGGATGATGAAGGGAAATTTTATTTTCTTTATAATTCCGGTTCCTCCGTCGATCATTCGCGAGCGATTTTCGGAGCGAAGAGTACCTCGGAGGGATCTGATTTACTCGGTTTGTTTCTAGTGCGCGGACCCGTTTTCTCGCCTCGGAACGGGTAGAGTCATAGTTGGCGTGGCTTTTCGAGCGTTAACGTCATCGGAGTGTCTTTGCGCTCGCCGAACGGGCAACGACGAGGTGGTCGTGTCGGCAATGGCGGGAATTAAATTGGTAATTGTTCGAGTGGAACTTCAGTCAGTAGCGTCTGTAATTATGTAAGCGGGGAACTCTTCGTCGTTGTGTACTCTGACTTGACCAGTTTTCTCCTAGGTTCGTGGCGAAATTTCACTGTTTCGTAGAATAATAAAATATATATAACGAAATTTCGTATTATTTCGTATTATATATATATATATATATATATATATATATATATATATATATATAGTTTTGTAGATGTATAAAACAATAAAATTTCGTACAATAATAAAAAGAGACATTGAAAATAAATTTAAGAGGTCCTGAAAATATTTCTATTCGGACCAGTAATTGTTTCTTTCGTCATCAGTGCGACGTTACGAAAAGGTGAATCTACGGAGATTTTAGACGAAATTTCTTGTTACCGAGAGAAAAAAAAACAAAATTAAATTTCTTTTTGTTTTTGTTATGAGAACGATTTTTTTTTTTTTTTTTTTTTTTTTTTCCATTTCCGGCGAATCCCGGATCGATGGAAAGTACTGAGCGAAATCTCACGACTTTCATCGAGAAGTTAGAATAACGTTGGTCCGCGGTTGCCGCGGCGAGTGGCCGGGATGCCCGAGAATCTCGACGGAAATGCACGACTCACCTCGATACTGAAGTAACCCCTGTCTACGTAGTCGCCGAGGAAGAGGTATTTTGTCGTCGAGGGTGGGCCGCCAACCTCGAATAATTTCATCAGGTCGTAGAACTGTCCGTGGATGTCGCCGCATACTGAAACACAGAAGAGAGAAAACAAAAAACAAAAATTAATAAACCAATAAATTTTCATTACTATTCATGATTCCCCCCCCCAATGACAATTATAAACGATGCATAATAAAACCGATGAGAGTTTTAACTCTCGTGGATAATTAGTTTCTCCTTGAATGGCATTATCCTCCGCAGCCTTGCCTGCCCGGCGGCGCCGAGGCGGAAAGAAGAATCGAGTCCTCGACCGTGTCATTCTTTGAGAACGGCGAACGAGCCGAAGCAGTTCGCTATATTAAAAGCATCGTCGTCTCTCACAAAGAACCAAGGGGGAGATTCCCATCGGTTATTTTATTTTTATTTTTTTATTTATTTATTTTTTTTTTCTGGCACAACTCTCCATCGAGTTTCGCCGACGTTACCGACGAATCTCTCCGAGGGTAACGGTGAGACGGCCGGAGAGAAAGCGGAGATTCGAAGAATTCATCAAAAGACCGATCTGCATAATTGTTTTCCCGTCGATTAACGGGGCGTGACTTCGTCGAGCGGTAAATATAAGATAATAACGGTGCGGCGGGTTCGCTCATAGTCTGCTTCCTCCGTTCTTCGTCCGCTAGCGGAGCACACTCGCAGAGCCGGGGGATGCTGTGCGTGCGGAAACCCGCCACGTCGTCGACGTCGATCGTTGCGGTTCGCGAGACCGCGGGAGCAAATTTGTTGATGCCTGTTAAACCCGGGCGCATGGCAAATGTTTCGACAGACCCGCCGCCGCGTGTGTTTCCCGGCCAAGCGCCGGCCTCAATCCACGCGCCAGCGTTAAACTCTCTGCAGCCACGACGTGAGCCGAAGTCAAAGTTTGAGCTTCCTTTTGGCCCGTCTGCAGCTACGTCGAACTTATCGGCTGTAGCGCACCTCATTTTGAACGACGACGAAACTTCTGACGCACGCGCGACGTGGCGAGTAGACCGAAGTTTCCATGGGGCTGTACTTTCATGGAACAAGGGTTCACTTCGATTGGAACACCAGCTGGGATTCTCATGGCGGTTTTGCAGGATTATCTTTGCATACCTATAAAATATCGGCTGAAGCTAGGTGGCCAAAGCGTTTCACGTGGAGAAGATGAGACGAACCTTGCTCGGTCGGTAAGGAAACTGGGATGATTGCCATTGAGGACCATCGTACATAATCCTGCATAATCCTATATCCTACACATCTACATAATAATATCGTTAAAGTAGACCTATAACTTGGTTGAATTCGAAGAAGGTGCAGGGACATGTCTAATTTAAAGAAAACACATTGTAACGCAACCGAATTACAAATGAAAAACTTGTGTGAATTAATGAGTGGGGGGGTATGAAGCCGGCGATGTCGGCCCGGAAGCCTGAGCCTTTGCACGCACACACGATGGTCGAGGCTACGGTCTCGTTGCAGCGAGCACGCGTTCGCGAGTCCGGTAAGTAATTAAACCATGAATAACGTGACCCGAC
This sequence comes from Amblyjoppa fuscipennis, assembly GCA_963575735.1. Lineage (NCBI taxonomy): Eukaryota > Metazoa > Arthropoda > Insecta > Hymenoptera > Ichneumonidae > Amblyjoppa > Amblyjoppa fuscipennis. Next base: position 23,218,027 of record OY754491.1, on the reverse strand, counting down.
CGCAGCAGCACCAATGACCGAGGGGTATGCAGAGCGCGAGAGAGAGCAATGTCCGAACCGCGTCCCTATACAGTTATTGTGCCATTTTTATCGCCGTTGCGTTATCATTGCAGGCCAACCCGAGTGCGAATATCGGACACGAATTCATAAATCCATATCCATCGTACCAAGTGCCATACCGAGTCTCCTACCTGGTCTCCTACCTGGTCTCCTACCAGGTCTCCTACCAGGTCTCCGACCATGTCTCCTACAATGTCTCCTACAATATCTCCTACCATGTCTCCTGCCATGTCTCCTACCATGTCTCCTACCATGTCTCCTGCCATGTCTCCTGCCATGTCTCCTGCCATGTCTCCTACCATATCTCCTACCATGTCTCCTACCATGTCTCCTACCATGTCTCCTACCATGTCTCCTACCATGTCTCCTACCATGTCTCCTACCATGTCTCCTACCATGTCTCCTACCATGTCTCCTACCATGTCTCCTACCAGGTCTCCTACCAGGTCTCGTACCATGTCTCCTGCCAGGTCTCCTACCATGTCTCCTACCATGTCTCCTACCATGTCTCCTATCATGTCTCCTATCGTGTCCCCTACCGTGTCTCCTACCGTGTCTCCTACCGTGTCTCCTACCAGGCTTCCTACCAAATCTCCTACCAAGTAGATATCCATATCCATATAACATATTGAACAGAGAGAAGTAAACGGGAGAGGAACATTTAAAGAGGCGAAAGAAAGCGAGAGTCTGGAGAGCCGAGATGGACAATCGATAGCTGGGATGTCCCACGCGTTGCAGCAACGCCAATACAGATCCGATACGTTGATCGGCTCGACGGACATTAGCCGTCCCGATCCGGCGCATTCGGTCGGGAGATTCGCGCTTAAATACAGGCCCGAGAGTGAAACGGATGCGTCCGCTGCATTCACATCAGGATGGACGAGATGTTCGTCGAAAATTTTCCATCAATTTATCCGCAATATCTCGAATGGAATTTACTTTTTATTTTTACACTGCAGAGTTGCGAGGGTGGTTCGTATTAATCCGTACGATTCGATTAGAACAATCTCATCGGGATTGTACAAATCATATTTTAAATTAATTTCCGGTGCTCTCGATAACAACGATGGAGTGCTCAGTTGGCGCATAAGCTCGACGATTATCTTTTATTCATTCCTTTTTTTGTTTTCGCGAAGCCATTCCCGATAAAATGGCTCGTTTCTCGAGGACGTAAGAGGAATCGGGTAAAAACGGACAAGTCTCCTCGCTCCGGAACGAGATTTTTCTTTTAAGCAACTCGAAAAAATTAGTTTAAAAAAAGTCGTCCGTTTTACCCCGGCGTTTCGTTTCGTCCCGCTCCCCCGCGAGTTCGGAGTTCTTGCGGTGAAAGCTATACAGTGGTAGTTTCAGCAGTTGTAATATAAGTGGTAGCGAGTCCTGGTGCGCGTTTCACGAGAGGGTTGTACAATCCGCACCGCACCACCGAGCCACACGCGAACCCGAGGGCGTCCACTCGTCTAACAAAGGTTCGACCTTACCTCCTACGTTGAATTTCATTCTCCGCGTACTTCCCGCGCGAATGCATTTACAGTGAAGAATGCTGGACCTCCATTGCCTGGAGGTGAAGAAAAGAGTTAAAAAAAAAAACCCAAAAAAAAAAAAACGAAACCATTAAAGCGGAAGCTAAAGGGAGCGAGTGGAAAAGTGTAGTTGAACCGAAGTGGAGAACCACCATTTTTCCAGGGGATCCTGGCAATGGGCGTTCACCCCACGTTTCCAGCCAGTGCGTAATCTTCCTCGAAACTTCCGCTTCGCAGCCGATATTAAAATAATTTGGAGTCTCAGCCTCCTTATCAATCAACGTGCCGCAGCGACTATTAACAACGAAAATCGCCGATGGGGTGGGAAGCAAGGGCCGAGTGGATATCGAGCGTTCGTTGGATGTACCGGAAGTGGATGAATTCGCTTGGCGTGTGTCGGAGCGCCTGCGAGGCGTCGCGACGTTCAATTAACCGGACGTCGGCGCCCGATATATCAGCCAACCTTACGGATTGTCGAGAACCCTCCGGTTCTCCACCCTCTCGCGTTGTCCCTCTCCATGCCTTATTTTTATCCTTCCTCCTCGTAGCGCTCGCACACTTAATTTATCGCATCTCGCATCGCCTTTTCCCTCAGCGTCCTTCGCCAAAAAAATAATATAAAAAATAAAAAGCGCAAATTCCCGATTCTGTTCGCTCGACTGTAATTTCCTCCTGTTTCGCCCCGATGATTATCGCATCGAGCGGAGATGAGCTACGGCAGCAATACCCTCCAGATTTCGATGACTATCGCGACACGCGAACTCTCGCCGCGATGAGAAATCCCTCGAAGGCGCTGCCGATTCGGCTCGAAAATTTAAACGCCACAACGAAACAATACCTCATCTAAAAAAAAAAAAATAATAAGCCTCTCGAAGCGTCGTAGTTTTTGTGAGGAAAAAAACTGAGCTGGTTTACAAATCACGCTGAAATCTCTTCCGAACCTGCTGAAAGGACGAAATTAGTCCCGATCGTTTAGTTTCGTTTAGTTTAGTGTACACGATAAAAAAAAAAGATTTGTACATTCAACGAATCTTTTTTGTCCACAATTGTTTTATCGTTCATTTTACAAAATAAAATATTCGCAAAATTAACAGACATTTTTGTACACTGTACCAAGATATTTTTGTAAGACGAACATGAAACGAATTGTGGACGTTTGTGTGCCAAGAAAAGTTTCTACCCATTTTACTTTGTATGACAAGAATAACATTGTTGCATTCCGCTTAACTTCCATGTTACATTGGCCGAATGAAAAGTCTTCACTGGAACGGAACGTCGTTGAGAGAAAATTTTCGAATTTTCATTCGAAATATTTTGTGTCAGTTTTCGAAAGTGCGCGACAACCGCGCGGTATATTTGGAGGACGCCGGGTCTTCCGTGTCACACGACAAAGTTATTATACACCGGTCGACATAGCGACGAGTGCGGCGCGTACTTGCGGGGCGTGTGGAGTTATAGGCTGTAGCAAAAGTCTCGCATGCTCGGGGTATCATGAATATTTTAAACGCGAGAGGAGCCGGAGAGCGAACGAGTTTTCCCGGGCGTCAGAGCAAAAGCTTAATGACAACGAAAAACGCGAACGCGTCGGAATAGCCAGGGAAACTTGAGATAAAGATAAAAGGGGTGGAGAGAGAGAGAGAGAGAAACCTCTCTCCGACCCATCTCGGAGAATATTTTCCATTATAATTAGCGTTATCTGTCAAGCGAAGAGCTGGAGGGAGTGAACATTAGCCGAGAGTGCTTCGGTCGTAATAACCGTGTAGAATAGAAATGTCAAAAGTAAAGATAAAAAATAAAGAATCTAGGAGAAAAGACAAATGAGAGTTAATGATTAAAAAAAAAAAAAAAAAAACAAACAGTGATAAAGAAAATGAGGTTGACTAATATTTTGTCGTTTTCGACAAACACCGGCGCCTTCGAAAAGAGGCCAAAGTGGATCGTCGCAGTGAAAACGCATAACTCCCGTTTTGCCCGAAGCGCAGTCTCACTGAGAAAAACTTGTATGGTAAATAGCATCCAGGGAGGACGTCTATATTTTATAGTTACGACAATGACCAAAACTTATATTTGTAACTATAATTATAGTTTAATCAATTGAGTAGGGTAAATGTGGTGAATATGGACCACCCCGATTAACATGTAAATCAATGAAATATGGACCGGTCCGTATTCCCCACTTTTACCCTATACACTGTCACATACTATCTATGTAGACGTCCCCCCTGCGAACTTTTCGTTATAGTAGGAAATACCATCCTTATTTCTCAGTGCGGTAGTTAAAAATTATAATCTAAGCTCGTGCAAATCGAAATTTTGACGAGTTTTTGTCAGTCGCTGGGCCGGAAGAATTCCGCGCGATATGACCGTAGTTCTTGTTTTCATATCAACCGTATCACCATTTTGCCCGACTTGCCATATCGGTACGGAATTAGCCTAACTGAGATTTTGGCAAAATTCGCTAGTTCGCCCATTCGTCCGCATTCGCGTTGTTGCCGTACATTTTCAGCAAGACCGACAAATGCATTGCTCCCCCCGTGTTCGAGAACACGAAAGCTCCAGCGAGGAAGATCGCGGATCCGATCGGCTTATCCGAGGCGTGTTCGCGCTGCGAATTCGAGCGGTAAGCCGAGAAGGAAATATGTGCATCACGCGCGCGGCGCTTCGATCGAGAGTGCAACAGTATCGCGCTCTATGCCAAAGCCCGAATGCATTAGCGGAAGCAACGTCGGTCCCCGATAGCCGCGCCGCCGGATGCGTCGAGAGACATTCGAGAGACAAACGCGAATCCTAATGACACAAGCCACCAGTCTACTCTCTCGTAATTGAATGCTAACCCTCGGATTATCCGCGGCTTCAAACCGCACGACGCTAGACCTCCACTCGAAACTTTGCCTTCCGCTTGACTACGCGCTACCGAGGACGAGGAGGATTTACCTCGCCGCCTGGATGACAGCGTCGTCGCGAAAACCAACTAACACCATGCACCTCTTCTTTTTGCCAAGGAATGTTGATTTTTTTTTTCGGATCAGGACTGTCAAGTCGTCACAGTAGAGACGAAGCGTCTCGACGCGCCTAGCTCAGTGCTTTAAGGTTGCACGTTGCGGACAGCCTGAGCACACGTGAGTTCAGAGTGAATTGAGAGAGGAATTGCGAACACTTGTCGGTGGGATAAAATACTGAAAAAAATCAACCATATGGACGGTGCTGAAAATATTGATTTTGCATAATAATAATTTCAACATGTTATTATCAAATTAAGGAAAAAAATATTTCCTGACAAATCACCCGGCAACCTAACTTGTATTTTTTTTTTTTTCATAAAAACGATTTGGTAATTATTCTGAATGCGTATGAATTTATTCAAAATTTCGTGTAATTTTTGAAAATTGCTTTTTTAGTTAATAAAAAAGAGTAATTTTCAAAAATTACTCAAAATTCTGAAAAAAAATTCATACGTATTCAAAAAGATTAGCAAACTGTTTTTATATGAACAAAAAGTTAAGTTACCGGGGGATTTGAACAATTTTTTTTTTTTTTCATTCATTTGTTAATAACATTTTGGAATTATTATTATGAAAAATCAATATTTTCAGCACCTTCCATATGCTTTATTTTATTCAGATTTTTATCCCATCGAGAAGTGTTCGCAATTCTCTCTCAATTCTCTCTGAACTCACATGGGCTCGCGCTATCCGCTAGGACCACCTTAAAAACTCAATGCAATTTTGGTACAAGTTGTTCGCCTTGGGCACAAGGTAAAGAAAAATATTTCGAAAAATCAACATACGAACAATCGTAAAAATAATTTTGTTGAATAATTGACAAACTCGTTTGATTGGATTGTAATATAGGTACAAATCTGACCTTTCGTTTAACGTGCCATTAACAATTCCGTTTGTACTTTTGTTTGCAAAACTAGAGCCGAGTGGTGCGATTGGAAAGTTAGTAAATAAAAAATTGTGGACGTTCGTTGACAATAAATTGACGTAAAAGTATAAACTTCTTTTACTGTGCAAACTCTGACGACAAGTCGTGATGGTTTCTTTATAAATCCGCAGAAATTACAACGAAAAGAGCCATCCAACTATCGCGATTCTTCCATACCGATAGTACAAACATTGTTTTTCTTTGCAATCATTGTCGCGGAAACGGATTGAAGGCGAAGAACACCTTGCTGCAGGGTGTCAAGAATTCGATTAAAAAAAAAACTGTTTTTTTTATTTATAGCTAAATTATACAATATATTCGGTTTTTATTCATAAAAGAAAAAAAATTCGTCTCGTCAGCAAGTGCTCATCGATCAAACGTAAAGACGTTCGGGTCAGCGCGACCGAGTCTTACACTGCGAAATTCTTCCCCATTCTCGTGCAGTACAGCGGATCGTTTTTTTTTTTCGGTTAAAAAAAGCTCTTCATTCTCATTTCGCCAAAACCGTGTAAGAAACCGTCCTCCCGTGACTGGCGCGATGAGACCGCAGAACGATTTCATTGTCCCAGAAAAAGCATCGACGATGACTCAACTATCGCATCCCCCCCCCCGCCTTTCCCCCGACTGAGCCTATTAGCGACGGTATAATCCGCGACTGAAAAGAGCTACGGCGAACTTCGAGGAAAGCTCCGCCGAAGCTCTACTGGCGACGCAGTTTTACACAAAGAACCTGGGAACATCGTGTTTTCATATCCCCTCGCACTTCCCTCTTAATTGCATACTAGACGAGAAGAATGTTCGCGAACGGCCAATAAAATGCTCGCGACGAGACGAGCACGAGCGGCGACGCGGCAACTATCGGGGCGCTGCCTCTACCGTGAGCTCTATAAAAGCCATATTGACAATAAAAAAAAAAAATATTACACATACATATATATATATATGTTTCGCCTTTCGCTTATAAGACGATGCGAGTTTTACTTCCACGCCCTTATCGGCGAACGAAGGTAATATCGTTTTTCTCGACTCGTTCAGTTCGCTCGTTAGAAAAATCTCTCGGCGACTTTCCGCCGTTAAGCCCGCGCAGAGCCGTTCAATTTTCCTTTCGCAACAGTCGCCGGTAGTTTCGCTCAATGCAATACGCTGCACGATGCAACCGTTGTTTTTCCCATTAAAAGTGGCATGAACGAGGCTGTTCTGTTTATTATTTATTTTTTTTTATTCACCCCGCTTAGTTTTTGTTTGTATGCTTTTTTTTTTTTTTTAATGTAGGTAAGTATCACGAAGAAAAACTCGGAAATTATTTATCCGTGGGGCCGAGGGGCGGTCGAAGGAGAGTGTCGGGGACGCTACACGGCGATCGGCGGAGCAGCCCCGACGAGTGGCAGTTCGGCCAGTCGACGTAATAACGGCGGTGGTTTGCAGCATGCGAGAACGGCAAGGCGAAGCACCTGCGTGACTACAAATTGCCACGGTAAATCCGCGTTAATTACGCCGATTGGCGAGGTAATTAATACGAACTGCCGTTTTAAAGTCGATGTGTCCGGCCGGGGTGGGTTTAGCGGATGAGTTTCACTCTCTTCCTCTCTCCGTGCGCTGTCGGGCGTGTGCACCGCTGTGTGGACTCGAATCGCGCGTGTGTGTGTGTGTGTGTGTGTGTGTGTGTGTGCAGTCGATGCAACACCTCCGCGATGGCATTCGATTCAACGTGAAAACCGCACAACGACACAGTCCCTTCGATGCTCGTTCATCGCCGAGAGGGCGCACACACGCCGCACATGCTCGCGCTGCCGTAGGCGCTTCCGCGATACACACGAGCAGGAAACAGCAAAAAAAAAAAAAAAAAAAAAAATAGCGATAAATCCGGCGAGGTCGGGGATTATCGAGTTAGCGAAGGCGAGGAGCGTGAGTTTCGAAACGACTATCGTAAAACAAGGATATTTCGCTTTTGAAATCTATACCGCTGTGGCCGATGTGAAGTTGCTGGTCGTACAAACTGAAAATCCGTTTCGCTGATATGCTGTCAACGTCGAGGAAAAGTGTCGAAACGAATGCGAGTGCGACTGGATGAGTCGATCAGAGTTGCATGTGGAAAGCGTCTCTCGGGAAAGTCTCGAAGACTGGTTTTTAGACCTTTCGGGCCACGCACTGATTAAAAAGTGCTGTGCGAATCGACTAAATATTCGGGCAGGTGCGGTCAAATGAACAGTCAGTTGGTCGATGAAAATATTTTAATATTTGTACGAATATGCTGGTCGACCAATTAAATATTCTGAGAGCCGTAAATATTTCGGTGAAGTCGTCGAAAAAGATTGTCGGACTAAACAATCTTTCAGCTGCAACCAACAAAATATCTACTTGAACTGGTCCGTTTGAATCTATTTGAATTAGTTCATTCAACCGTATTTTTGTTGTTGTCAGTGCGATAATTCCGAGCCGGCCTGAAGCATTTAATGTTGCGAATTCAGCGTTACATCGTATATCGATTGCTATTTTTCACCTGTGAAAGATTCATCGGTTATTTTGTTAAAAAATCACTTCTCGAGAATATCGTGGATAAAAATTGAAGGAATTAAAAAAAAAAAAGCAGACCTTTCATCAACGTCCTATATGCAGTAAATCGGGGATGAAAGGGCCAAATATGCCCTTCGAGTCAAATAATAATAAAAAAATATATACACAAAAAGTAGGAAAACTGTGCAACGAAAGAATCTAGGGTAATCTATCTCGACACTGAGAAAAAAAAATTGATTGTCTCAACAAAATGAGCGCCCACGGGTGGCGAAACAAATTTTCATTTGATTCAACGAAATAATTGTCGCGGTGAGTAGAGAGACATTCGATTCAAGGGCCCGTTAGTCTAATCAACGAGATATTCTTTTCGATCAACCAAACATTTATTTCGCCATCCAGTAAGCGCACATTTTGTTGACTCAATTGATTTTTTTTTTTCTCCGCGAACGATTGAATTGCGAGATAAACGAGAGATGCACCTGATAGATTAGCCGATTAGTTGGCGAGGCGTGAAAAAATGATTGCGGTGCCGGATAAATTATCGGGACGTGAGAGAAGAACCAGCACCGGAGCTTAATTCATGGCTATCGCCATCTCCCGTAATGAACTGATCTGCATAGTCGGCGGTCGCGGCGGTAACCGAACATTCATCCCTTGCCTATTGCCGTTGTTCCCGTTCGGCGCGAGCTCCTCGACGTTGATTCATAACGACGTTCTCGACGTGACATTAATAAAGATTACAGTGGTCTATAAAAAAATAATAATAATAATAATAATTTTATGGACACGGTGAAAAGCTTCGCGGAGCCTTTTTCACCGCGGTGGGGAAAACCGGCGTCAAACAGCACGAGCAGTTGGACGGAAATTCGCCGATTTCGGCGCATGCGCCTCACTGTCGGACTCTCTCGAAGGACCTCGTCATCCGATTCGCGTAAAATACGGTATTCGGGCTTCGGAACAACGCAAGTAAAAGCCGTATAATAGCTCGAGGCATAAACGTCGCAAATACAACGACCCTCGGTCATAATGTCGCACGCGGAGCATACTCGAGGGCGCGAGCGAAGCGGCTCGGCGGAAGAACAATATACAGGCAGGGTGAGAGAGGAAGGAAAAGAAAAAAAAACTAAACAAAAGTGGCTTAATCCAGCGAGTTGGCCTTTAAAAACCCATGCCGAGGGAAGTTACGAGCTCCGTGGACATTGCGGCAAATGTGAATTTTGTGTTGAAAATTAACTGGCTCTCCATCATCGTCGCCAACATGCTCATTAATGCGCGATGCGTCGAAAGATATAAAACTTCATGAGTACGGATTGTATTTTCGAAGAGGGAAAAGTTCGTCTTCGATTTATTTTTCGCGCATCCGATCGCCGGTTTCCCAGCGATCGGAAACCTCGTAACTGGAGGTAACGACGCGGTTGTACACTTAACGAAGGATGTAGAAACTACCGGTCATCAAAGAAATACTTACCATTGCTCGTGGCAGTATAGCGAAGAGGGCCACCGATGACACGAATTCCCAGATTTTCCAGAATTTTACCACACCTCGACTCTTTGGCACATTTACATCTCTACCACTCACAACTCTGGCGGATAATAATCCTACAAAAAAAGGGCAGCTCTAACGACTGTACCACATGACAACTCTACCGTATTAGAACTCTACCAAAAATCTTTACCAGAAAGCAAAAAAAATGACCAGAGTCAAAATGAAACTCTACAGAAATGGAAATAAAACTCTACCGGAATGGAAATGAAACTCTACCGGAATGGAAATAAAACTCTACCGGAATTGAAATAAAACTCTACCGGAACAGAAGACTAGACGGTAGCCTTGTATTCCGGAAGAGTTTTGTGTAATTCCGGTGCAGTTTTATTGTAATCCCGGTAGAATTTTATATCCATTCCGGTAGAGTTTGATTTCAAGTCCGGTAGAGTTTGATTTTTATTTTGGTAGAGTTTTTTTTTTTCTATCCGGTAGAATTGTGAGTGGTAAAGATGTAAAGATGCCGGCTTTTTTTTTACGAAAGTCGGAATAAAACAAACTCAGCGATCAACTCAACGATCGCAGGAATTGCTAGGCTCGGAAATCAGTACGACATGCTAAGTTGGGGTTGTCGTTCGAAGCGTTTAAGACGCGGGCGAATCGTTGCAGCATCGTTGAGTCGTCGTTAAGTTTTCATCGAGCGCTCCTAAGGTCTTCCCTCTAAAATTAAGACCCTCTCTTTTATTTACATTTATATATACAAGACCCTATTTTTGCAATGAAAAAATGTCAGTCGGCATGTATTACGCAGTATTGTACATTTAAATCTTATCGTAGCGTTCGATATTCAAATTTTGTATGCCTCGTCTTTTCGGTTCATAACGTGACTCCTGTGCAAAGGAGTTACTCCGTTAATAAATTAAATTTAAAAAATAATTAAGAAAAAATTCTTATAAATCCGGTACATGTCGCGTTATACATAGTTGGCGCCCCAGTTTCGCACTATGTGCTCTGGTAATATCTCTCGCGCGATGTGGTCATATTTACCAGATGCTTCTCTCAGTGCACAGTTTCATCGCTGGCACAGTTTCGTCTTATCTTATAGTTGTTGTCTTTCGTTCGAAGATCTCGCGCGCGCCATTGATTGCACACAATCTAGTTTATAAACTGGCCGACACCTGTCTCGGTTAGTACGTTACTCGCGTCCTCTATATAACTATAGTGAAAGCTCTCGAAGCTTTTCCCGCTCACAATAGCGAAGCACGCAGAGCCCCTTGCCCCCCCCCCCCCCCCCAATCCCTTCCGGTTCCCCTCGGACCCACCCCGTACCCGCGTGATCGATCGATCGGTGTACGTACGAGAACGGGTAAACCGGAGGCTCGCGCGGTTGAACCGGAAGCGAAGAAATGAACAGTCGGCACGCACGTAGGGTATTCGTGCATGGCCAGTTGGGGCTGGCCGTGCGAGCCTCGCCTATACAATATATATGTCGTGCCATAAAAAAAAAAAAAAAAAAAAATGCCTATGTGCGGCGGTAAATAGCGTGATATGGCCAATGGTAGTGAATTTATCCGTCAAGGCCTCGGTAGTTATTAAAAAAATATGGTCAAACTCTTTCATGAATCTATTTTGTGACTATCTTACTCGGAGCAGAAGAATCACTGGACCCGTTAAATATTTTCTTATGGTGCTCCAAAAAAACATACACACATATATACATACATATATATATATATATATATATATATATATATATATATATATGTTTTGTTTAACGAAATTGAAATTCTTAAAATCGGCTGAGCGATTGGCTCAACTTGTCATACGATATAAGATGACAGTGGTGAATATGGCCCATCCTGATTGGTGGGCTCGATAACGATATATGAACTGGGCCACATTTGCCACTTTTACCCTAAGATTGAACATACTAGCGGGTTGTAGGTCGCGCAATTAGCGCCATCGCGATGGACTATGAAATTTAGATTTCCGGATATTTATTGGAACTACTTCACTTCCAGCCGAAGAATGAGACTTTTCAAACCGGAAATGACCTATTTCCGGTATGGCGTTCCTTCCGGTCGAAGAATGAATTTTCTGAACCGGAAGTGACGTATTTCCTGCCGAAAAATGAGTTTTTTTTTTACACGGCTTTGTGCACTGCAATATTGCGCACAACTCACTAAAATCCACAGAATGATGCCAGAACAGTGTAATAGGGGAATAGTTATCAGAGTCGGCGACGATAGCCTCTAGGGGTGATTTAGAATAATCAGGGCCTGGGAAAGGGTCGCTTGGGGAGGGGGGGATTTAGAATGATCAGGGCCTGTGGTGGTTCTAGGTGATTCCCCGGATTCTTGAAAATTGGGACAAACAAGCAAAGAGCTTTCCAAAATATACACAAGATGCTTGATCGTATCCTCTTGACCAGCGATTACGCCCTTAATTACCTTGCCGTCCGTCGCGCGCACATAACGATGCGCGGTACGTTGTTGAACTAGCGAGTATTCGCAGCCCGACGTTCACGGTAGAGCGCACGATGCACGCGGGCTCTATCACGACCGGGAATCTAATACCGCCCCAATATTTGTTTAGAGGTTTCGATGCGAGGGGTGTTTGCTTCGAAAACAACGATAAGACCGAGAGCCATTAAACTTTCCCCGATCCTGCGGTCCTCGAGCCGCTCCGGGGCTTGACTAGTCCGACTAGTCCTCTCCGGTGGTTTCACGGTTGCCCCATACGTCTGGATAACTCGTGCGATATTCGGCATCATCGGGGTGTTTTGCCTCGAACGATCGAGAAGATTTGTTCGATCGATCAAGCGACCAGCGACGCGGAAGGAAGAATCTTCCGCTGGATAATACTCTTTCGTGAGTAGAGACGGAGTTGCATTCGTCAAGTCACCCGCTGGGTAAAAGTTTCAAATATAGATAGACAGATAGATCAGTTTATTGTGTCCTGGGATAAATCGCCTGAGGACCAAGCATTAGAGACAAGCGACACATAACGTAGAGCGAAGCGAGTACAGAAAGTATAGGGTAGGATAGAACAGAATAGTTTACAGTTTCATTAGATGCACATACAAGGGTGGTAATAATACCAATAAAGCAGAAAGAAAAGAAGAAACATTGAAAGATTAAGAACGCTTGATAGTTACTTTAGGTATGGTCGCTAACTAACCTCTCCACAACATCATGCTCAAGGGATTCAAGATGTTGTATGGAAACGCACCTTAAGAGCATGTGAAACACGTTCTCAGCGTGGCTCTCTCGCTCCGCTGAGAGCGCCACTGATGCTATCTCTCTGGCTCTCCATAAGATTTCACATGTCCTTAAAGGACTCAATCGAGGAGGCCCAACTGACGGATAAGGATAAGTAGGCTATTCCAGAGATACAGGTGCGTGACAAGGAATGATTTTAGCTGAGGAATGATTTAGCACGAATATGGCCCAACCAGATTGGCACGTCGATCAATGATAGGGTAAACGTGGTGAATATGGACCAGCCCGATTAACACGTAAATCAATGAAATATGGACAGGTCAATATTCCCCACTTTTACTCTACATGGACCGGTCCGTATTTACCACTTTCGCCTTATCTCATTCTTCTTAATTCTTTTACTTCCGTTTCTTTTACACTTATAGAGCGAGGAAAGCTCTTCAGGGCGTGGAGAAAAGGCAGAAGCAGAGAGGGTCATTGTGGGTGTGATGCGAAAAATATTCCGAGCACGTACGAATAATTTGGTCGTCCTTATCCGTACAAGAAAATACCGTTGGCAGGGGGAGGACAGCCAGATAACCCACACGAGCTCGGAGCAATAATCTTTTCCTTTTCTCTCGTGATTTTCTTCTGAAGCCGCTGCCGCGAATGAGCCACGTAACAGTGATCGTTAGCAGGTTCAGCTCTGCCGTTCTCTGTACGAGACGTTGAGATAATCTTCGTGTAGCCGGAAGTATCGAGGACCATTGAGAAAATGGATTAGGGAAGAGCGGGGCAAAATGGCGCAGTGGGTCAAAACGCCATATTCCAATTTTTTTTTTTTGGATGAAACAATGGGACAAAACGCGGCAGACTATCTGGATGTCTTAATAGGTCAAAATGGGACGTCCAAAAATGATTGGAAACCTGCGTTTTGCTCACCGTTCCGTTTTGCCCCACTCTCCCATTTTGCCCCGCTCTACCCTTCAGTTCTTGTTACCGACATTAACTTCACGTCGTCTCGATTGTATAATATTCTCCTTTCGACGGAAGTAGAAATAGAATGTTCAGAAAACAAAAAAAAAATTGAGAAATAACTTCAGCATTCGGAGTTCTCGAGCTTCGAAGCTTTCTCGATCGATCCGAGGGCAATTCGTAGCCTGTAGCTAAGCCGCCGCCGCCGCCGCATACATCATCGGTATTCCTGGCATTCGTGTGTACACGTACACGTGTATGCCGTAGATAAACTTCGGTGTTTCGTGTACTCATCGACAGCTGCATACCTTGTTCCCTGCAGGCTCTCGGGCAAAATTCCTGATGGCGGCCGTAACTCAACCCGGGTCTCGTAACGAAGATTCAGCTCTCTCACGACGCTCCTGAGACCACCTGAGACCACCGAAGATCAGATTCCCTCGTTTCTGCCTATGTTTCGCTTCTGCCGGGGGAAAAAGTGTCGGGCATGCCGGCCCGGATTAAGGTTATGCGAAACTTCACTCCTCCCGCCTATCGCGAGCTCAGTCGGTAAGAAAAACTAATGGATTTTTTTTTTTTGCGGCCTGAGACTTTAGCGTATAACGGAAATGGGATTCCACTGCCGACCATTAATTCACCAGTGGGATCCAATTTCCTGTGGACACGAAAGTTTCAGCAGCTTTGAAAAAAAAAAAAACATTGCAGTTTTTTCGGTACTTACCGCGGCACTTGGCATGCCCTTAACGGGACCAGAACGTTTCGGTTAATTATAAAAAAAAAAGATAACTTTCAGAGCGTGCGCGCGTTCTCCCACTGCACCGAGAGAAGCATCCCGGAAAAACTAGAGTCATATGGTAAATTTCAAACCAGGCAACATCGTACACCAACGTCACCACCAGCGATGTTTTAAATTTTCGTAGAGGCTACCGCAACTTTTGCCCAACCTGTAAACCCAAAATTGCGCGTATATGGCTGAGAATTTCGTGAATAAAATTAAGAATTTCGTGGATAAAGGGAAGAATTTCGTGGATAAAAGTGAGAATTTCGTGGCTAAATGTAAGAATTTCGTGGCCAAATGTAAGAATTTCGTGGCCAAATGTAAGAATTTCGTGGATTGAAACTGTGAGTTTCATCGACCAAATGTGTATGTACTTCAAAAAAGTTGTATCGACATAATATGCACGTACGACTCGCAAATCGAAAACAACCTGTCCGCGCTCGCGTCGTCGCCCATTACCATGACGTCGTAGAGGAATTTATGTTCTAGCAAAAAAATGACGATATATTCCGGTAATATCTGCGATAAAGAAAGTTACCATATTTTCTAGCAGAATGTGTTAACTTTAATGCGAATGTCTCCGAGGACGTCGCAGTAGTTCCCACATATCTGAAAGTTCCGTCCGTTTTTACCGGATTTATGGTAATTTCTATCAGATCGTCCTCTAAGTGTACGAAAATCTAAAAATGATTCGCACATTTCTTGTTCTAAATGCGCGTAAAAGCTTGCGTCATCGATATTTATGTGGTAGAGGCGGACAATAAAGCAACGTGTAAATAATCGTAAATTCATGAGGCCGGATGGCGGTATCTTGTGTCCTGACACCGTAAAGCTCGTCGCTATCAGCGAAGGCGAGCGGGCCGAGTCGTTTGCACTAGTCGCGAAAAGCTAAATATCGCTCGACGACGACAACATCGAGTCGCTCGTTGGCGCCGATCCAACTTTCGTGTCGATCGGTGGCAATAAAATTCGAGAAAATTAGGTGCGAATATTAAAATTTCACGGCCTAGCCACCGGACGCGAATTTACCGTTTTATAAACGGCAACGTACAAATAATAATCTCGCAATTATTTGTCCGACAAAAGTAATTTATATTCTTTTCGTCCGCCGCAACGACATTACGGAAATTCAATTACCTCGTCCGACCCTAAAAATACAAAGTTTTGCGTTGCGCAAACGGGAACTCGTCCAAAGGTTAACCGATTAACAAAGCCGCGAGCCGCGCTTTGTCGCGGTACAATAAAAGTTCCGGATAATTGAATGTTCACCGTCCGAACGTAAAGTAAACAGCGTTAATAATTGGTCCTTTAACGATTCCTCGCAATATAGGGCAACCGAACATCGCCACTGTTTATTCAGGTGCACGTTGCAAGCGAGATGCTCCAAAGTATGATCTAAGTCTGGGTGATATGGTCATGATTTTTTTTTCTTTTAACGATATAAAAATTGGTGGATTAACGTTAAAAAAAAAAACCTCTAAATTTTTGTCGTAACCAACTGAAGTCATTCACCGAGATCTTTCGATACAGTAGAAAGCGGATTAACCGTGCGTCTTCCGAGGCTTTTTTTTTCTTTTAAAGTAGTCATGTCGCGAAGGCAATCCAAAGTCATGTGCATAAACTTTTGATATGTTGTAATTTACGTATGAAATTTTACTTGTGCAAAATCTCGAGGGCTTTTATCGGCAATTTGAATGAATAATTGGATCTTGAAAATCGGTCTTTTTACACGGCGCTTACGGGAGAGCTGGCGAAATTGATCTTCGAATCGAGATTTAACACACTTAGATCGAAGATAGAGAAAATATATGAAGTACGGCGGACTCGCGAATCAATCAGGAATTCATGCGCAACAAAAAAAAAAGTGAAGTCACCGGACTAGCGTTGAATAGAACTGCGATGAAAGTGCACGGTTTCGGGCCAAATGACCTTTCCTAATCCAACTGTCGTAAAAATGAAGTAAAATCCACACTAAACAAATAATCTGCTCACAAATAATCGGTTCAATATAATTGCGAACATTTTCATAGATACTCTATAATTTTTTATGATATCATTGATGCGGAAAAACTATCGCATATAATTGTGAATGACACGGGAACTAAAGGGACAGGCTTGCATATTCGAACCTTAAGAAACGAGTTTGTCACTTATTAAACAAAATGATTTTTACGAAACCTTTTGTGCCGATCTTGCGAAAATATCTTTTACTCTGTAAGGCGAGATGAGGCGAATCTCGACCTCACCGTCGAGAAAAACAAAAAAATAATGATTTTTCTCAAAAAAAAAGTTGTGCCGCTGAATTTTGCCCCTGGAGTTCATTCAGTGCCGATCTCCCCCGTGTGAGAAATATCGTGCGATTTTGATCCCGCCTTCACACGGTTCGCTGAGCTTTCAGAATACATAAATACATATACGTATGAAGAGCTTTCGGGATAGAAGATACGACAAAACAAGCGAAATATTTCGGTCCACCGGGACCGATCGACGATATAAACCCGCACACGAGTTTCTGTCGTAAACGCGAATGGATTTTTGCCGAGTTGCGATGAGAGTATATCTCTTCTCGTCGTCCTGTTTCCCCCGGTCGCCGGGATATCGAGCGCGCGAGAGGGACGACGTGGCCGCAGGATAACGGAGGGGAAAGAAAAAGCGAGACGAGCCCGAGGGTGCGCCATTACACTTTCGTCCGCCACCCTTGGTCTATTCCACGAGCACAGAGTATGTCACACAGAGAGAGTTCCGGGACAACGACCATGAACCCTCTCGAGGAAATCATACGCCTCGTCGCTCGCATGCTCGCGTTTTTTTTTCCGCTCCTGGGCGTTGACAAAGTTTCGTGCGGGCAACGAATCATGGTACACGATTTTGTTTCAATGCCCACGCTCTCTCATCAGCCCCGCCGTTCGTCGGGACTGAGGATTCGTGCTTCCGTC
This sequence comes from Amblyjoppa fuscipennis, assembly GCA_963575735.1. Lineage (NCBI taxonomy): Eukaryota > Metazoa > Arthropoda > Insecta > Hymenoptera > Ichneumonidae > Amblyjoppa > Amblyjoppa fuscipennis. The sequence goes on along the minus strand of OY754491.1, from coordinate 23,200,637 downwards.
AAACACTTATGAGGTAATTCCATGAACAGGTACTTTTGAAGTTCGTCAGTTTTACCGGAATTTAAGGCAGCTATGTCGGTACGCCGGAGTCATGGACATCAGCGTCTATATGACAAAAAATTTATTAATAAGACCGGAATTGGGCAACACAGAATGAAAAAAATGAAACTGATGTAATGAAACACCGGTTACAAATTTTTTTTTTTTTCTTTGCTTTGTGTTGCCCAATTCCGTTTTTATTAATTGGCTCCAGAGGGCATGTCAATTTAGCGAATTATCGATGGCATGCTCGACTTTCCGGTGGAGAGCTGAAGCGTTCCGAGAACCAAACATAATCTCACTTCGGTTTCATTTGACACATCTCCAATTCTAAGTGTTTTATCGCACAACCCGAATCCACAAGACAAAATTATCAACCTATCAACCATTTGATGTCTCAAATATTCTTATAAATCGTTCATATGAGTTTTGGAAAATGAATAGTCATTTCGTTTTTTTTGCATTGTGTAATGTTGATCAGTGGTACGTAATGACGATTCCGAAGTCGTTGAGAATCTCAAACTGGACAACATATTTTTCTTGATCTTCGGTGAAAGCGTAATTTTTGCGAAATGCAATTTTCGCCCACGACTGGCATTCGACTCCAAAGAAACGGTCGAGCCTCCTTAAAGAACCTCATAATCGGTCGTACGATCGACTCGCCTCGCGAGAAGATCGAACGATCCGCCGTATCACTCTGAATTACCATATATGCATTATATGGCTCGTGGCTCTTCCCGTTTTCTCGTTTGCCGGTGCTATCTCGAGAAAGCGAGAGCAATTTGAAATTCCGGAAGTTGCACACGGTAAGCTCCCAGGCGAGGAAGCATTATATTCTCGGTAGTATCGGGGGAGCTGCGACTGCGACAGAGGGCGAGAGGCCAGAGGCCAAGAGGGAACGTATAGGGAGTTCGAGCGAGCTCGGTTTTCGAGCGACCGCCCAGGTATCGCTATAAATTCCGTATGATGTGACGAGAGGAGAAAACGTGATATTATACGCATGCCGTTCTACAAAAGCCAATGTACACACGGCCGCGTATATAAGCTTCGTACAACGATCCATACACTGTTCCTATGCACTTGCCAAAGCTATGTAGTGCATGCGTGAATTATTACCGGCACTTATTGCTAATATATGTATAATGTAATTGTAATTTATTCATTTTATTCGTCGCTTTGAGCTGTGGGAAAACCCGCGCATTTCTACCTCTGTAACCAACATTTTATTGTTATTATCATTGTTAACGGACCGAATGCTTTTTGTTGATGAAAATTTTGCAACCGAGCCCGATCGGACGCGCTCTCCACCTCTAAATTAATCGTTAGCGTGGAGAAATTTAATATTCATGTTAAATAATATACGTGTTTTATTAAATACAGAGAGACGCTCCGAAATCACGAATTTCTCGACCTCGCCCTTTTGCTCACCAGTTTACTTTTATCGCCGATTTAACTGCACGCTTTTATTCTTTTGTTTTACGCGCATTCGGGACAATCTCGCTATGCAAATATATATATCTCTCTCTCTCTCTCTCTCTCTCTCTCTCTCTCTCTCTCTCCTTTCTCCCGCAACATCGAGTCTCCATTATGTTTCCGGTATGAACTATATATGTGTATACACATGTGTATATAGGAATATCCTTACATATGTGTGTATCTATATACATATATATATATATATATATATTTATTCACACACCAGTCGACGTGTGTTGTCAGTGTGGCAGGTCGAATTAACCGGAGCTCGACGAAGCACGAGGCCAGCAAACGGTCGCATTGTTTCGTGACTGGAAGCCGTCGAGCCACATTAATTATGTTTGCGCTCTCGGACGCATGATCTGCGTATTCGAAACGCCACTGGGATCGAGGCTCCCGCAGGGATGAGAGAAGAGGCTTCTCCGACACACCGACGAACATCACCTCTATCTCATGCTTCTCGACTAAATAACAATTTACCGAACCTCCGTTGGTAGTGTGGAGAATCATGGGCGTGAGCTCGTGGGCGTGTGTGCGCGTGCATATTGTACGGGCGAAATGATGGGAGGCCGGCGAGTAATTTACGGCGCCGGGCGACATCAGCACCAGGTGTTCGGCACAATGTATTATTCAACATCGTAAGTAAAATCAATATCGATAAAGAACTATTTTCTTTGGCAAACGAGATCACCGCCCAGAAAGAATAGTATATTGTGCAACAAGGATTGAAAGTTGGCGATTGCGACGAGTGTGAGGTTTGTGGCCCGATCGAAGCGAGGGCTGCAATCACACGAGTCGCAATCGCCAATTCGACCCTCGTTTACACATCATATTTTTTGTCACAAGTGCATGAATCTGCGGCACTTGGAATGGCAGTCGCGCGAGACGAATACTGAAAAGGGAGGTTATTTCTCCAAGGACGAAAACGTGAAAAGTAAACTCCCAAGGGACGAAAGTGAACGAAATGCGAACTGCGCATGCGCGACTCCGTCATTTCACAACAGGTTCACAACTGGCATGCAATGGGCCACTTTCGGCTCGCAAGATTGCCATTTAAAGTGCCGCGATTCATGCACGTGTGACAAAAAAAAAAAATTTATTTGACGGCGACCGTTTATTTAGATTAAGTTAAATAATTGTTTCGTTTAAAGTAACTATTTACTTAATTTAGATAAATATTCATTTAAATCAAATAAATATTTTACTTAAACCAAATAAACAGTGGCCGTCGAATAAATTACTTTTTTCTGGGTGCGTGGCGTTAATTTAAGTAATGTAAATATTATTCGCACTATTTTCCACTTTGTTAATCTAGTTTTCGGCCTAGAACTCACGTGTGGGGTACAAAAGTACCCCAGATTCACACTGCTCCGAAAGCTGACATTGACATTGGATCCCGAGTACCTGAAGTGAAGTCCCTGTAATATTTCATTGAAATAAAAACAATGCTTCAAAAGAACCAGATTATAGCGCATAAAAGATATGCCGGGCATGTGAAATACCGCGGTCGGTAAGGAAGACTAACGCTTTCTTTTTTTTTTTTTTTCGAAGCTTCTAAAACTTTGATGTCCAAAGGAAATTGCACCGCACTGGCAAACTGATGGCCCCTGCGGAGTCCTATTTCCGTTGGAGAGCAGTGTTATAGAACTCTTGGAAAAAAAAAAAAAAAAAATGAAACGAAATGGAACTACAGTTTTTATTAAGAGCTGTACATAGTTAAAAAAAAAAAAAAAAAGATTGTACATTTAACAAACATTTTTCCTCCACAAACGTCCACAATTCTTCTACCTCGTACAATCATATATTTCGTCAAAGAAACGCATTAGCGAGAGAAATAAAAAAAAAAATGCCAAAATCAACGAGAAACGAAAACACAAAATAAAAATGAAAAACAAAAAAAAACAACTAAATAATAAAAGTGGTTGTTCGCGGAGGATCAACGTTCGTTAAGCGTGCAAGCGTCATCGCTAAAGCGTCCTCTCGAGCCGCGAAATTCGCCCGGTCCATAACTCGCCGGAAGTGTCGAAAAAAAAAAAAAAAAAAAAAAAAAAAAAAAAAAAAAAAAAAAAAAAAACTGTTTTTCCCCGTCCGAAGACAAATAAATGTCCGATCGAGCATTTTATCGATAAACTTTCCAGAGACACGCGAGCGTAAGATCGAGGATAAATACGTGGGAATGGCGGGAGTTCGTGTAGCGCCTCGGTAGCGCCGCGCCGCAAAGGCTTCGCACAATTCCCATTGGGAATTTCGTTAATGGCCGTCGGAAACTTGCTTTAGTTGATAAATTAATTCGCTTCGCTTTACCTGACGCGGTCGGTGCTCGGTTCCGTGCCGGGCGCAAAGGGGGTTTGGTCTGCAGTGTCGGGGGGCCATCGCAGCCGGTGGACCACCAACTTTTACCCGGCCGAAAGCAACGGCGACGTTGATGACGCAGACAGGAAACACGGAGTTGCGCCTATGCGTTCGCTCCCCAGAATCCGACGAGGGGGCTGTTCGCGATGTGGAAGCGAGAAAACGCGGTCCCCGCGGCGCTATAGCGACTATCGGGAGACTAGCTTATTTCGTGGTAGACGAAAGTTCGCTCGACCCGCGAGAGGGAACGGGAGAAACTGGAGGGACGAGATGGAGTCTAACTTCTGCTCAGGAGTGCCCGCGAGTTTCCTCACGGACATTCCAACTCCGGGGATACTTTCCATATACATAGGCGACAACACCTCGGACCCTCGGGGTATTTATAGTTTGGGCGAATTCGACCTTTTATCAGCCAAGCGAATTTTCTTTTCCATTTGTTTTACGTGACTTTGGTTGTTCGGCTATTCACTGTCGGTCCGAGCGTGTCGCTCTGCTCAACGATTGTTCGAGGCTGCGGATAACCGATGTTTCGCGGTAGAGTGGAACACCGACCGACCGGGATAGGCACTCGGGACCGAAGATTCCCCCGGATAATCGCAATTCCGATTAAGGTTGTGTGAAATTTACAATGTTAAAAATGTTGTGAAATTCAGAACACACTTAATATACAAAGTAGTATGAGGTATAGAACATCGGTATATGACAATTGAATTAGTATGCATTGTAGTTGATATTTTTGTAATTCAATATCAAATGCAATACCTGTACATTAAAATCACAGGTGATTTTATAAAAATATTATACAAACAATACTGTTTTCAATATAACGGTGAGGCAATATTCTTATACTGATTAAAAAATAATTATAAAAAGATAATTTCGTGAAATCGTTTTGCGAAATTTTGTAAAAATAATTATGTTAAATAAGTGACAGACTCGTCTGTCAATTACTTGAATACACGAACCTGTCCTTCTATTTCCCATGTCATTGACAATTTTAGTTTGTACCTTCGTTCGTGAAAGTAGAAAATAAAAAGAATAAAAAATTTTGCACGTTTGCGGACAATAAGTTGTAAGATGTACAAACTTTTTGTTTACTGTGTATGCATACATTGGGTTAACATGTATGCATACACATACGGTATATACATTGTGTTATACATTGGGTCAATTCACTGTTGCCACTCGTCAAAAATGAAACAATAGCAATATTTGGGTGATTTTCTTAGAGACATTTAATGAAATATGGGTTTATCAGTGATTGAACAGCGCAAAAAGTATTCGTCGAATTTTGCATAATAAATCTTTGGCATATTGGTCGATCAACAGTATTTAGTTGGCAGCAGTGCCGCCTCGTTTACAAGCTAACCTAACGGTTGACCATGATCGGTTGACCTAACGGTTGACCATGCAGGGAATGTATATCTATATTTTCATCGATAATGTAGGTAGCTGCAGCAAATTGGGTATGTCGATATCGTAGGCAGTGTCATTATCGTTAATTTTTGTTCTTGCAAAACCGACAATTTATAACGACGTGCTCCAAACATTAATTTTCACCGCCAATATCTTTTGATGCACTCGTTGCGAAAATGGCAGTTTTACACACGCTTCGCGTGCGCGCTTTTCACACCTTGTGAAGTGAAATTCGGTAAGACACGAGCTACGAGAGGGAACGAGAGAAACTGGAGAGACGAGACGGAGCCCAATTTCTGCTCGGGAGTGTCCGCGACTTTTCGCACGGACACTCCAACTCCTAACATTCTTTCCATAGACATACGCGACAACACCTCGGCCCCTCGGGGTGTTTATAGTTTGCGCGAATGCGATCTTTTGTCAGTCTCGTGAATTTCTTTATATTTGTTTTACGTGACTTCTGGGTATTCACTGTCGGTCCGAACGCCTCGCATTGTTCAACGATTGTTCGACGCTGCGGATATCCGATGTTTCGAGTTACGTGCAAAATTGAATTGCTTTTTTTTTTTTTTTTTTTTTTTTTTTTCATACACCATAGGCGGAACGCATGCACTCCGCCGACGAACGGTCGAACGAATATCGATGCGGTTTTAGCGGAGGACGGAGGGACGCGTGCATGCCTCTGCAAACCTCTGCGCCTTCACGAATTTCAGGATTGCGGAATCGATTAAATCGTAATTCGAACAGACCGATTGAATTTCCCCAGCTGTCGGGTCGTCGGCGGTGGCGATGATGGTAGGCAGAGATACGCGCCCTGGCAAATCGCTCGAGCGCGTACCGTTCTCGCGTTTTGCCTCGCTCGAGCCTCCCATCGAATATCGATATATATATATATATATATACTCGTTTATGTATGTATGTGTATGCAGATGTGTATGCACGTATAATATATATATATAGAGATCGGTACCAATCATCTCGCGAGCTCACAGACGCACGGCTATCGCGGGCCAAACAGGCGAGTATCTACACTCGACGCGGATTGAGCTCCATCGGACGGAAAATTTGATTCTACAACTATCTGTGATCTTTTCTTCGTTTTTTTTTTTTTTTCCTTTTCCCTTTTCTTATCTCTTTTATTCTCTATCGTCTCTTTGACATCCGAAAGATTAATGCGATGGGAACTATTATAAAAACAATTAATTATTACTTATATAAAAGGAATTATATAAAAAAGGTATTGGAGTTTTTGTTATCACTGAAAAAAAAATCAATTATTCGAGTAAAATTTGCTCGCAGGTTGCCAAAGAAAACAAAAATTTCAATTCGCACAATTTCCTAGCGGATTGAAACGATAACACGTCAACTTGACAGTCTTGCCGTCGTTGTTTCAATATCGTATGGAATTGTAAGCGTTGAAAGTGGAATTGAAACAAACTTTTTTTCTTTCAGCCCGCAAGCGAATTTTTTTCTTCAGTGTAGCCCGGCTCGGCTTTTATGTCGCCTTAAGGCGAGATTAAAGCCGTGCTACGAGCGGCCAAGTGCGAGCGAGAGAGAGAGAGAGAGAGAGAGAGAGAGAGAGGGCGTCATAGGGTTCGTGCGAGAGCGAGCGAGACGGGGCTTACCCTCGCCTTAAGATGGGGCTGAAGATCAAGACAACTTCAAAATATTTTGAATTCATTTTCCTCCGAAACGCTTTTATAAGATAAAAAAAAAAAAAAAAAAAAACGAATTGCGCAATTATTTTTTCATTCTGTAGAACCGTTTCGGAAGAAAATGGATTGAAAATGTTAACTCTGTCTCTCTCGTACTCACACGTGCTTAGACTTTCCTTGAGTGAAAAAAAAAAAAAAAAAAAAAAAAAAAAAAAAAAAACGAGACGAGCAGGAATTTCCGAAGTAGTCTTCTTCGTCGTTCGAACATTCGAAACGCATTTGCGAAGCGAACAGAGACAAAAGAAGAGAGCATGGGGTGATTTTTTTTTCCCTATTTAGCGTTCGAGTCACGAGAAGAAAAAAAAAAAAAAAAAAAAAAAAAAACAACAACAGCAAAAATGGCGAGTGTTGTCTCAACGGAGGACGAGGAGCGTGGGATCGAGTCTTCACCGTACTGTCGTATGCAGGTTGTCCTTGGTAACACGTGGGCGGTTTAACCCTCGTCCGCGTTCGCGAAAGTAGAGCTGGATCTGGGACGAAAGTGTCTCCCATGAAATTCTCGTTTCTTTCCCAAAGCCCCGGTTCACACTCCTCGTCCTACCTCGCACTCCACCACAAAGCGCCGCAAGTGTTCCACGGGCTTTCAACCTCTCGGAGTTACCCGCGGGGACGTCATCGGTGAAGTGAAAAAAAAAAGAAAAAAAAAATGCCCGGATCTAGACTTCATAAGTTTAAGCAACGAAAGCTCAAAAAAAAAAAAAAAAAAAAATACAGTCTCAATAAATAATCTCCGTATCAACTCGGTATCGCGATGATCGCCGGACAGGATCTTAGTCGCGAACGGTCGAGCACCACTGAACGTGAACGGGACGGACAATTTCAGCCACAACATTGGATTTTTTCGCATCTCTCTATAAGCTGAGTTCCCGTTCGCTCGAGATGCGATACACTGAGAGAAGGATCTGGTAAATATGACGATGGGAGAGCGGGGCAAATGATTTTTGGATGCCCAATTATGTTCCAACGATACATCCGGATTTTCAAACCCGTTTTAATCCCACGTGCCGCCATTGCCACCGTCCGAAAGTTATTGGGAAATTGCGTTTTGTCACATTATCCCGTTTTGCCCCGCTGTGCCATTTTGCCCCGCGCACCCCTATACCGCTTGAGAGATGTCACCATGGCACATGGTAGTAGGGAACTAGAGAGAGAGAGAGAGAGAGAGAGAGAAATATACATTCATAAAGCTCCCTGGGACAAGTCCCCTCAAGCGCGGTACACAGTACTACATACAAAGTGAACATGAGAATAAGCCAAAAATTTCACATAAACATAAAGTGAAATTTCATCAATTATACAAACAAGATAAATTAAATTATATGTAAATTAAATTAAATTAAAATTAATTATATCATGGCGCAACCAGAGACGAAAATTAAACTAGGCCCTAAGGGGCTAGTAATTGCTAAAGTTAAAGTTATGAATCGAGACGAAATACGCATGGAGAGAGCGATAGCGAGAGTAGAAACGGCGGAGACCAAAGACGCGCATCAGTGATGAAATAAAATAATAACGTAATAACAACGGTCGAAGTGGTACAATGATAATAATAGTAACGAGATAGTAACTACGCAAAGAGATGAAACTAGGGTGTAATCTATAGTAAGAAGTACTGGATTTATAAGAATTTTTCGTAGCAATAATGTCAAAAAGTTCTTGGGAAATCTATGGTAACCTATCTCACACGATCGGTAGTTTTTACTAGAACCTTCTCTCAGTCTACACATTGGCGACGTCGAGATTCTTGCGTTTAAGTATACGATTACTAGCTTTCCGTTTGCCGGTTCTTGTCCAAATTTGTTTCCACTTGTTACTTTTTTTAAATTTGAAATCCACGAGACAACTTTTGGGCTGGCCCAACTGTTTCGCATGTTTTAAAATTCAAGAGGGCTTTAGTGGCAGAGAGGAAGATGAGCACAGACTCCAATCCCCGCGGAACCCGCGAAATGGCAGGAGAGAGACGGAAAATGGACGATCGCGAAGACTACCCACGTGGTACGACCGAAAAGCTTCTCCGCCATCCTGAGTTTATTCGGCCCTCGGGGCGATCCCGCTTGGCAACCCCGTTTCCATGGGTTCTTCCACCCTAAGTCAAGCTCCCTGTCCCCTTTTCCATCCTTTCTCCTTCACTTCGTCACGAAGATAGACCCAAGCTTCGAGATACGCTACAGACCGAACTCGCTATCGTACTCCGTTACTTGCGACACTCTGCTTTCCCAACCTTCCATATATATATATATAGATTCGTAGGTTATGACGGTAAACCACGACGAAGGTGGGCAAAGCCCTATCTCGCCCAGATTGCAGATTGCCAATGGCCGAGAATTCCGTTTTTACCCTGGCAGAAATTTCAAACCCTTACGCAAGTTTCCGCTGATAAGGTGCGGAAAAGGTCTGATAATTACCTGGACAAGGCCTCATCCGGTCGAGACCTAGCGCCGCAAAATTTCCACCAGGGAATCCGCCCGACGAAAGTTTTCGGGTTCCAGAGGTTCAGCGGAAGAATCTCCGTCCGCTGGAGAGTCGCCTCGTCTTACGACCACGTCGGACATGTTTATGCTGCATGTGCTGCACGATATGGAAGTTGACTGAGATTCGCCGGGAGGCGGCGCCATACCTGACGGGTAACTTGGGTCGTAGTAGCGGTTTTCCTCTTCACCACACGACCAACCAACCCGCCTCTTAATACCATCGTACCGTGCCATCTATATGGTGGTCCGAACTAGCTTCGTTCCCTGCTCGTCGGTTTTCCTCCGCTGCCCGCGGCCTCAGCGCTACCGGAAGTGAACCGGAAGAAGGTACGAAAGATCGTCGATCCAAAGGTCTGAATCATACCTTCGCAAATTTACTTGACTCTCCACGTAGGTGATTCTGAAGAGGACCCAAGAACATGCCACTCCGCATGCCTCGAAGAGTCTGAGAGTGGCGGGCGGTCGAATGGCGGATGAGCGGGGCGAGGCGGACCGGTTGTACCTGGGATAAGGTTGCCGGTCGGCAAGTCGATAAATAAGTTTGGGCGGGGGGAGGATCGCAGGAAATCGGTCAATGGCGGGGCTGCTCGACGCTCCCGGCATCTCGGATCTCTCGGCTGGGATATTTACGCGGTTAGGCGAACCGGAAGCCGCGGAACGGAGCGACGGATCACGGCCGACCGTACGGCGCGCCGTCCCCTTTGGCCCGCGGTGGCAAACTCGACGGGTAATAAAACGCGAAAGAGGAAGAGGCGCGTCGAGGATCTCTGATAAATTCGTACGGCGGCGGAGCGCGGCCCGAGGGTGACAAACGAATATCCCTCTGGTATTCCGTAGCCGGTCGCGCCACCCCGGCTCGACCGGGCGACCCCGAGGAGAAGCGGAACGCGAGGTGCCCCGTTTGTTCCCGGATTTCCTGCCGCCTCGCCTCCACGGATTCACCCTACGGAGTATGCACACTCGGATGGTTTTTCGCACATAAAATGCTATTTGCTACTTTCACCTTCCGGCGGATCGGACACTTTGTCACATAACATTCGTACAATTACGCGAATATGCAACTCTGACAAAGTTTAATTTTCCGTACCGAGGGAACTTCTTCCGTTGGAGCCTCTGGGCTAAGTCGGGGTGATACGGTGATACTATCAGTGATATATTTTATTGCACTCCGTGCGAAAATTGCACTTTTACACACGCTTCGCCTGCGCAAAATCCGCTTTTTCACATCTTGTGAAGTAAAATTTGATGCTATGGAAAATTGGTATCATTGCAGTACTCATCGGAAAAGTTTCTTTCGCACTAGTATCGTAAATTACTTTTATGTAACTGTTGCATGACAAGTGCTATTTTTTGGGCCTGCCGAGAGTGGCGTAAGCGGCGCTTTACAGCCAAGTGTTAATATAAATATCCGTCGCATGCGCACATGGGGACGAATTTTACTTTACTGCACGCATCTCGTACTTTACGCACGCTGGCTGTGCAACGGCGCAATAGGTAGGCATCGAGTAGCACTTCTTATTATTGTCTTTTCGTAGTTCACTAGACAACATAAAATATATCTAAGACATGTTTTGTGCATTCCTGCATTCGTTACAGAAAATATTATTGCGACACTAGTGCGGTGTAGCGAAGATCATGGGCGGACTGTGAAGTTAGTCTAAAGTTCGCTTTAGCGCACTTGTATCGCAAATTACTATTAACGTATCAAACGAATGGTGCTGCCGTTTGCACAGTTTTTAAGATACGTTGGATACAAGATGATTACTCTGAAAATTGTAAGATGCTATGTGCAATGGTCGATACAATATGCGACATGCCCCGCAATTCCCGGGTGATATGGCCAGCAGAACCGTTTTCTTTTTAGTTTCGGCATCTGAAACATTTGACGGAGGTAATTATTGTCTTTCTGTAGTTCATGTGAACGACACAGAGTATACTAAGACATGTTTTGTGCGATCACTCTATGCTTTCCTATGTCCAATCGACTGCCGTTGTCACTATGTCCATATCGTTCGTAGTGCCCGGGTGATATGGACGATCGCAAATATTTATTTACAGAGCTGCAATTAAATCACGCATCCAAAATATCGAAAGTTCCGAGTGAATTTCTTTGGTTCAATGTTTCTAGACTTGGGATGCGACGAAAATTTCAATGTTTCTTTAACGTTCAAAGCCTCTGAAATTCATTGTTTAAAAAACCATCGCCGTATCACCCCGACTTACCGTACATCTACCAAGTCCCGCCTTTATCTTTCACCTACCGATCTAAATTCCGAAGGTATCCGAGACGCGCGGTTTTCCTTACTGAAACAACATCGAAGCGGTCTACCGAGATAATTCGCCGAATCGTTATTAGAGGTACGCTAAGTGGGGAGAAAAAACATCAAGGGCGAGAGAATCTCTTGCGTAGATAGGAATGAGAGTCGGCACTCGCAGGAGGGCCAACGAGAAAACGAGGCGATCGATAGAGGCGCGCCACGTGCTGGAAACGAAGTGAAGTCCCGACGGGAAAATACTATCTCAGGAGTGCACACGAGTGTCCATATCTCCTTTTCCATTACTTCATCGAGCTCCCTCTCTCTCTCTGCGCTCGCTCTCTCTGTTAAGCCCGGTGGAATTAAATTCGAGAGAGGAACTTGCTCGAGGTACCTTCACCGTCGAATTAACTATAGAGAGTCAGAATCCCTCTCGCACTAGGCGCTCGATAGAGTTATTTGTCGTCGATTCGTGCGGCCGAGCGTTATGCTATGGAACAGCGCGGTACGCTGTATTTTATATCGCGCGTATGCGACTTATCGCGCTTTCCCGTTGCTGCGATGTCCGCTCGGCCCGACAAGTGCTCGCGAGATCGTAAGACTCGTACTCAGCGAGGGAGCGACAGTAGCAATACATGTAAATATGACAGTGGACGCAATTGCGGAAGACTCCAGCCTGCTACTGTGCCGTCTGATCGAGCTCGGCTGTTTCCACTGGGCGACAAATCCGCGCTGCCGCCCCCGATCGCGCACGGGTCTATTCTACTTTTCAAAAATCTATAACACTGCAAGAATAAATTTTACATTTAATTTGCACTCTTATTTCATTCGGTTCGAAAATGGGGGTTTTACGCACGCTTTGCGTGCGCAAAAGCCCGTTTTCACACCTTGCGAAACAAAATTCTGGCCGATACTCGTGCGAAAAACATTCTCTTAACTCGCTCGATTGCAACACTCCGGCTCGTGCCGTCCACTCACAGTCGTCAGAAACAGTTTTTCGCTCTAGTATCGTAATGTACTATTTGTAAATTAAAATTTTCTTCTGTCTGTGATGATATTAGAATAACAGAGTAAGAGAATAGAGTATTTAGTGATTAAAGTTGAGAAAAAAGAAACTCAAAGTGACAAGCGGCGCCAGGATATAATATTGAAAAGTGTGCGAAGAAAAAAAGACAAAGAACGTGTAAGTATTATGTAAGAAATACGTACGAGATACGTAAGTGATGTATGCACACTTTTAAGGGTGTTAAGTTATGAATCGATGCGCTGGAAACGAATGTGTGGAATGGAACTGAGAATGTGCGAGAACTCAAGAGGGGTTTGTAAAAAGCGGAAGACGCTTTACATTGAATGAATCTCATCTTATCTTCTACTGGAACTTGAAACTTTAAACTTGATCCCATTACTTACTAATTGAAGACTTGATGAACTTAAAAAAATAAAATAAAAATACCAGATATTAAAATAACAAATCTCCTGCCTGAAATTTACAAAAATTATCGTTAAGGATAAAAATTTTCCTGTAAAATTGCGACGCACGTGTGATTTAAATTTCCGAACAACTTTCCGTAAGAACGCTTCCGATATCGTACGTTAATTTTTTTTTTGCAGTGCAGCTCTCTCGTCGCCGACCAACGTCGGTCTCGAAATTAATGGCGCTAATGAGTCTCGCTATAGATCGTGCGATATTTTGTTGAAACAATATCGATTTCTTCATTTAATTGCTCACTTTATATTTTCCCCGCTGCGGCCTACGTACACGCAAACTACGAAAGCCCCGTAAAAAAAAAAAGATATATATATTTTTTATTATATACATATATACACGCAATGCAACGAGAGAGCGTGTTTCGCGAAGCTTATCTTTTTTTTGTTCCAGGACTCGTGTGTATCTCGTAAAACGGAGGCACGGATAACGCGCGGTGCGCGTGCACCAGCGTCGCGTGTCCGCGACTCAATGTAAACCTCTCACTCACCCTCCCGCCCTCTTTCACTGTTATGGCCGAGCTATCGGTCGGTCATTCGGAGATCGAAAAAATAGATTTCCACGATGCAGCGGCACGCTTCGGGAAAGCCGCCGCTCGTTAAGCGCGAGCTTTTTAAACATTTTTCACCCGTCGCCGATTCGACGATCTCAACACCCGGTCGGTTTCAGATTTGGCAAAAACATACGATTCGAACTTTGTCGGCGTTGACGAAGATTTCATCGACGCGCCCGTCGGCGCGAGAGCGAAGTCGAGTACGCGCGGTAGTTGCGGAAAATTCGACTCCAAAGCGCGAACACGTAGAGTCATAAAGCATTAATTGCAAATTGCATAAAGCAGTTATGTCACTTTATGGCAAACGTGAGCGTTCGGAGCAGCCGGAATAAACTCGTCGGGGACGAATTGACGGAGAGATTCTATCTCGGCGAGTCAAATGAAGAGAACCCGACGAGAACCCCCGAGGGGCAACGGAAGAACACGTACGCGAATGAGATAGAAATCTGGGGAAAAGAAGACGATTCGTTTAAGCGATGTTCCGTCACCGCTCGACACACGCGCTCAAACTTCGTATATTACGGCCGCTCGAAAATGCACACACTCGCACGCGGCGGTTCACTAGCAAAGGGGGGTTTATTAATACCGGACGGTATTTCGCTCAACGCGTTTAAATATAATCCAATATTACACGAGAAGAGCGGACAGACGGAGGAGCGGTAAAAGGTGCCGGACGCCGAATCGACGGTGTACGCGTGTTCCTTAATTCATCCGTTTCTGTCGCGGGCTACATTCGTGATTAATCTCAAATACAATTCGGGCGCATCGCACGTGTTCCTCTATCCACTCTCCAGTGTTTCTTAATTCAGATGTTTCTGTCACTGGCTGTATTCGTGACACGTTCGAGAGAAAAATAATAATAAAAAATTCTCTGTAAGGTCAGCCGGACTCCGGTCGGAACGTTAGATTTTCGAACCGGAAGTAACGTGACAATGACATTTTTTTCAAACGTTTCTGCATAACGTCACTTTCGGTTTAGAGCATTTTTTTTTTGCACGTATGTCGAATGCAGCCAGTGACATAAATGTGAGAATTAAGGTAGTACTGTGTGACACATTAGGCGAATAAGTTAATCGATTAATCGATAGGTTGATTTGAATTATTGCATGTGTTGTCGACCAAGAGAAATATAAATCGATGTGGTCTTGCAAAAGAACAACTGGTAAATGCGAATTCCCTCCCATGATAATACTTTTTGCTTGGTTTTTTTTAAATGTAAAATCCGTATTTCTTAACCGACTTTAGTGTACGATGGAACACGTTGTTTCTTAAACTTTGCTCTACGAATTCATCGCGTGGATTTTTTGTGTGTGTGTGTGACCGTTTGACAAATACGGCCCGTTGTTTGAGAGGTGAATTTTTTCCCACAAACAAATTCAGTCACTTTTAAACGGCAAAAACTACTAAAAAATCTACTCGGCGAACTCGTAAGAGCAACCTTTGATGGGGCATTAAAATTCATCGAAAAATAACGATTCTTCTAAAAGAAAAAAAAAAAAAAACTCATCGAAAATGTATCGTCATGGAAACTTGTATTTATCGGTTTATGTATTTGCAAAAACATCTTTATCGATAGTTTCCTTGATCGAGAACCCAATGCATCAATAAAAATCGCCTAATAAATGCGCACCATTTTGGGTAAGCAATTGTGAAAATTTGGCACTCGTTTGACTTCCGTGCAGCAGCAATCTCAAGGACCGCAGGAAAATGCGTAAAAGAACGTGTGTGATAGTGAAAATTTTTGTTGCATCAACGAAAAATTCGCTTGTATGTCCTTGGGAATCCGACGAATTTTTCTGATTTGTCGTCTCGGTGCATTGCAAAGGATCTTGCATCTGTGCTGTTTTACTCCTCAGTCTCGCAGGACAAAGCGATGCAGTTGACGCATAAGGATGCTTTGTGCAATAATTACGATGGGCCCAAGAGGCTCGATCGCAGACACTAGCGACTGTATTATTTAGAAAGACGAATTAAAGGGCCGGTATAATTCCGGTGACCTCAGTGAGAATTGTTAATGTCCACGACCTCATTACCGTCATTCGGCTTTAATATGCTATGCCTGCATTCCCATCGGGCTCTCCAGCCTGCAGCTCACAAAGCGGTCTCGCTCGTTCCCTCGCATAAAACCGTATCGCGGCGGGTAGATCTGCTTATATCTGTACTCGTTATCTAATAAATCTTTCACGTTATCGTCTCTAAACAGACCGGTGGTTTAATGCCGCGGAGATCGTGTTCAAATCATGATCAAAACAATACACAGAGAATTTTTTATTTTTTTTTAAATTAAAACCAAATAAAATTTATTTAGAGCAAATAAAGTTGTTTATTTTAATATGTGCTTAATAGGGTTTTATTGAAATCTAATAAATTTTATTAGAGTTAAATATCGCCATGTACGTGAATCAAGTAAAAATATCCTCGAGTCAAACAAACATTTCATTGATTCAAATAAAAATATTCTAATATCCGATTTTATTGACGATTAGTAAATTTTTTTTTTCTGGCTGTACCGTTGAATCAACTAAAGATTCGGACAGAGACGTTCGGATAAATATATTGTTGGTACAGCTGAATGATCGGTTGGTTCACAAATTTTTTTCAGCTGTTTTCACCAAGTAATTCTTGAGGAACAAAAATATTTTGTTCGTCCAACTGAACAATTTATTTGAGCGTCCCTGGCCGAATCTTTAGTTTATTCGACCGAAGAGCAACAGTAATTTTTTTTCGATCGGTCACGCTGGAGTCGTTGTTTAACATCGCGTGGAAACAACGTCCCGAAGCAAATGTTTTTACCGTTATGAACGCGAAAGGGTGGAGCGGGATGGCGGGAGACAGCAATTTTCGTACTCGAGTCGAGCGCGCGAGCCTTGAAGTGCCCTCGAGGGTAGACCGGGATAAAACCGGAGGTAGGTTGGCAGAATGTAGTGGCATAGCTTGGGCCCGTGAGAGCGAACGGGAGCTTCCTTACTCTTATTCTTCATCTTCTTCTTCTTCTTCTTCAGGAAAATGGAGGAGAATTTTCTTCGCTCCTGCGGCGATAGTTACTCTCGACGGAAGATAACAGAAGAGCGACTTGGGCAACGAAAGCGAGAAAGAGTAAATAGAGGAATGACATTGTGTGAAGAGGAAGACGAAAGAATGAGGAAAAAGTGAGCTGGAACGAGGCAAAACGGACTATATTTGCTGAATCTTACGCCTGGTCGGGAGAAAAGGTC
The DNA here is from genome assembly GCA_963575735.1 of Amblyjoppa fuscipennis. NCBI lineage: Eukaryota > Metazoa > Arthropoda > Insecta > Hymenoptera > Ichneumonidae > Amblyjoppa > Amblyjoppa fuscipennis. The sequence goes on along the minus strand of OY754491.1, from coordinate 23,183,659 downwards.
TTTCGTAAGACGGAAGTTCATTTTTCCCCGCTCTTCCCTAAATGGCGCCAGCTACGGTGAAAAACATGGCATATAACTTTATATAATAAATAAATAAAATTGTTGGTTTTGAAAATTTTACCGATCCTCCGGTATTTTTGCACTTTAGTAAAATGCAGAAACAAATAAATACACATAAGGTCTCAGAAGAGAGAGTTCCTCTCGTTCACTGGTCGATGCGTCAAGCTGGCGCACGGTCAAGCGGTCACCCATCCAAGTACCGACCGCGAAAGAATCTGCTTGACTTGGCGGACCACCGGAGCCGTGCGCTAACCGCGCATCCATCGCTGTCGGTTAACCGTCTATACACGAAAAGAAGAAAATTATTGAGATATTGGTTCCGATGAAATTGGCTCGGTTTATTTGTCCAATCGCGCATTCGATACTCCGGGCCAAACCGAACGCAGTTTGAACCTGTGGCCGTTCTCCCGAAAAGGTTTGTTCACTACGGTTAATTGATTGGCTGGTCGAAGCCTCCCGTCGTCTCAACTTGGTCAATCGAGACTTTGCCACAAAGTCTGCGCGACGGAACTAACCAGCTCGCTCTCGCATCGACTTCTCTGTGATGTTTGCAAACTTCTCGTAGATCGTTGCCAACAGTATTCGCGTTAAGGTCGGGGGAATTCTCTTTACGGAGGTCCTCGACTGCGTTACAGCAGGCGGGTCTGCGCTACATCGACGAACCGTCAGCCTCGTCGTCCGCGCAGCCGAAAAATCATTTCGTTGTTGCAACTAATGCAGTTTTCCAGACATATTGCTGCTGTAAGGGCCGTTAATTTTGCACGTTTGGCAACCACCTTGCAGTCTCGGAAAATTATATTTAGTTGTGAAAACGAAAGAATCCAGCTTTCGGATGACTTGCTGGCCTAACAAATGATTTTACTATTAATTTTTGGTGGTTACATTCATTGACTATTAATTTTGTTGGTTACATTTGTTAAATGCTACTTTTTAACTAATAATTTTCGAGGTTACATTTGTTAAATGTTAATTTTTAACTAATAATTTTCCAGGTTACATTTGCACCCACAGCAAATTGTTTGCTCTCGAAAGAAACTGCAGTCTTTATCATTTCAAAATTATCGCTGCAACAGCAAATCAAATGCAACAAATACATTTTGCTATGCAGGCGATGTTGCTGTCACTATATTTCCTAATAACTTTTGCTGCGAGCACCAATGTACTGTTGTTCCAACAAAAATGTTTTATCCGTGCATTTTCAAGAATTTAACATAAATCAGTATGAAATTCTAAATTTCACTGGGGTATCGTACGAAGCGTTTTAAAGGCAGGCAAACCGACTGATCTTGAGATATGAATAGAAACAAGAAAGAGTAGCCTCGGCAGTATCATTTGGTTGTCGTTGAGCTTACATTAGGCTGTCCTGAGGCCTTCCTGTTATAATTAAGTCCTTCTTTTTATTTATATTTGTATATATATATCAGACGCTATTTTTTAAAAGAAAAAAAAATGTTAGTCGGTATTATGTACAATGCAGTATATTCAAATTTAATAGTAGTGCTGTACATTCAAATTTTGTATGCCTCGTGTATTCGGTTCATAACTTAAGTCTCGTTTAAGGAGTTACTGCGTCAATAGAACGTTAAATTAAATTAAACTCATCATCAAATTTCATAGAATCGCTAACAAATATAAAATGATTATCAATTCATTTTTTTAAACCTACAATATCGTATTTTTTTTTTTTTTCATTTCAAGAAAAAAAGTCACCGTCTCACCCGAAATGAGCCTGCGTCCCGTTTACTCATTAATTCTACTATCGCACTCGCCATTTAATTTCAAAACGTTCGGCACCTGTTCTGTTTCTTTCAACGTACTTTCCCCACTTCAATTTCCATCCGACCTCCGACTTCTGTGTCCGGAAACGCAGAAAAGCTCGAAACTCGACTCTCCTGCCGGATGCGCGATAAAAAAAAATAAATACAAAAACCACTCCCATCACGCTTTGCGTCGCCACTCCGGATACCAAATGCAGGCCTCGTGCGCTCTCGGTGAAAAAAAAAAAAAAAAACGTAAAACCTATATATCTCTCTAAGTTCGGCGTGTTTGATTTTCATCCTGCACGCGCGAGCCTCTAAAAAGCGTGACCCAGTTTGAGCACCAGCGGCATTGTGCGCTTATATAGCGCGAGACCTCACCCTCCCATCCGTCTCTCTCCTCTCCACTCTTCGCCTCATCTCCGCGTGGCCGCCCGTCTTTCTCGTCGGGCAACTCGCGCGCACATTCAATTTTTCCTTGACTCCCACGTTTCACCCGCCCTCTCGCCTTGCCAACCCTCCGATACGAGTGCAACGCGCGGCTCTATCACCGTACACACGTTACTAATCCCTACTGGATTCGCCCTCTCGGCCTTCCGCCCACTAAGGGTGGTCCGGACAGACAGACTCGCGCCCGACGGAAGGTCGTAATGTTTGTCGAATTTCTGACACGTGCGAAGACGCATTTTCATTTTTTTTTTTGCCTCTCGATTCTACTCGATCGCGGCCCCTTTTTCTCGTCCCTCGTAGCGCATGCGCGCCGAAGCATCGGCCGAGCATCTTCTCTCACTTCGGTCGCTCAATTTTTCACTGCTTACTCTACGAATTTCTGCAGTCTCTACCCTCGTTCTTATTTTTCTTGCTCACCCTCGGAAGGGGCCGGAAGCATATTCGCGAATCTCTATGCAGCGGGGGAATCTTGCGCCCCTCGGGGAATAGCTATTTATTTGGCTGTCTGTGTACAACGCTCTTCTGGGTACGCGGATCGGTAGCGTTTCGTCGATTCTCGCGCGCGGCTGGAGATTTGGAGCGCACTCGACGTACGAACGAATTCGGAGCACGTCGTACACGACTTTTCATACAATATCGAGGGTTTATGCGCTCCGATTACGTACACCGATTTACAGACATATGTACAAACTGCATTAGCATGCCCGGCCCTCCGAGTTTCGAGATATCGGAGGGGTTACATGCTGCCTCGACACACGTCGACGCTATGGAAATTCACTGTTACTATCCGGCGGCGGTGTATCCAATCGACAACGGATGTTTCGTGTGTCGAGAGCAGATACTCTCTTACTTTGGTCGATTATGTATCGGGCGCTTGGTGCCCGACGGAGAGCTCTACCTTCGGCGTTCTCGTAGGCGAGTTTATTTTTATTTTATTTTTTTATTTTTATTTATTTATCTCTCTATAATGTGAAAAGATTTCGGCACCGCTGTCGTGTTCACGAATCGAGAAAGCCGCGGTCAAGTGAAACAGTTTGACGGAGGTCAAATGCTGATCGAGGTAAAATGAAACCCTTTGACCGCGGTCAAATGAAAAACTTTGCCCGGTATCAAATGAAACACTTTGATCGGAATCAAATGAAACACTTTGTTCGAGGTCAAATGAAACCCTTTGATCGGGTTCAAATGAAACACTTTGACCGGGGTCAAATGAAACATTTTGACCGGGGTCGAATGAAATCCTGACCGAGGTCAAATGAAACACTTTGACCGGGGTCAAATGAACCACTTTGACCGGGGTCGAATGAAACCCTGACTGGGGTCAATTGAACACAATGGCAGAAGTCAAATGAAACAGGGACTGAAATATTCAGTCCCCTTGGGTGGCCCCTCAGTCTGAAATATTTCAAGTCCTTTTAGAGAGGGAGCTCGAGGGAGGACGCTAAATTGAATAATGTGTCACTAAGTTTCAGAGGTGCCGCATTTTTTGGGAACAAACGTCGATTTTGGGGACATACTTGTGAAATGGACAAGATTTCCTTGTAAAATTAACACGAAAATAATTGTGGACAAGAAACGTTTGGTACCTATTTTACTGTGCACCGCCTTTCGCGACCTTCAATTTCAGATCGAAATCTGTCCTTTAAAGATATACTTTAAAAAGGTGGGCGGAAAATTAAGAAAAAAAAAAAGAATGCCTTTTTTGAAACACCCTAATGAACACATTTCTGTTGGTTTTTTTGCATGCTTTGTTTTTTTTTTTTATTATTCCATACATTTTAGTTTTTTCGTCGCGCCGATGCGTAATCGGGCCGTCACTTAGAAAATTTCCCACTGACTGTAGCTGTTTTGTCTGTCGGGAATGATATAATAGGAGACACGTAGCGCGCGATACCGCGCGAATGAAACAAATGCCCGAGGAAGCCAAATTGTGTCGCGACAGCGGCCGCAGCAGCCGTTGAATATGGTCCTCTTTCTCTCCTGTTTCGCACTTGCTTTTTATTCGTGTCGCGTATACCTCGTTCGTTTTCGCTATGCCGTACGTGATGCGTGCATACATCGCTGCTCCTGCTGTTGCCCGGTTCTGTTCTAACTCCCTCGGTGAACACACGCGTGCGGACGAGCTCTCGTCCCTTGCCACGACGCTGCATGCTTCGTTTAACTGCGAAAGAGTGCCACCACCGCCACACCAGCCGATTACTGCGAGGCACGACTATAAAGTTCTACCCGCTTCTCCTCTTTCCCGTCTCGTCGTTCTCGTTTTTTTTTGTCTTTTTTTTTTCCCCGCAACATTACCGAAAGTGCCGTTGTACGTGTGAATAATTCAGTAGCGCCCCGACCCTTGTCTCCACGGGCCTGCGCGATGCCGTTTATTTCCCTTTTGCGGATAAATCTACATGGCTTACACGCTAAAGGCAGTATCGAAGGGAGACGGTATTTTTCGTTTTTTATTTTCACTCCCCCGAAGCATTAAGAGCCCTAATGTGTCTATAAAATCAGGGCTTGAAAATGTTTTTCTGCTGTATGTTTTTTTTTAATTTTTTATTTTAATCAATTTTATATATATATTTTTAGCGAAAGTGCAGTTTTAAGTGCAAATAATTCAGTAAAAAAAAAAAAAAAATCATTGCAAAAATCGCAAGGCTACCCCTTTCGAGCCAATTTTTCGCATTTTTCAACGTCCTCGAACGGCACGATAAAACGATTTCAAAACTTCGAACAAGCCTTTATCTTGTGTATTTTTCCCCGTAGAACACGACGAGCGTCTCGGATTTTTCCTAGCTCCATTGAGCGCCGAGATATCGACCTTTGAAAATCACGAAAATCGGCGTTTCTACAAAAGTGGCTCAAAAATTGAAAAATCATTGATCAATCGATCTTTTTTGTTTCAAGGCTATATTCGACGTATTTTTTTTCCCGCTGATCACGAATATAACAATTATTTTTGAAGTGCCTGTCCTTTCTTGTGGCACAATACACTATTCTACTATAGATTCTTTTGATTTTATTTTATTTTCTGATGTATATTATTTTTACCGAACGTGCCGTTCTACGCGTGAATAATTCAGTGGCTCCCGAACGCTTGTATCTACGGTCCTGCGCGATGCCGTCTATTTCCCTTTTGCGGACAAAATCTCCATGACTTGCGCATTAAAGTGAGTATCGAGTGGACGCGGTATTTTTTTTGTTGTTTTTCATTTTCACGCCCCGAGGCATTAAGACTGGCTGACCTGTCAATAAAATCTGGGCTTGAAAATATCTTTCTCCCACGTGTGTTTTCATTTATTATCAAATTACATTTGATAAATATATACATTTACACAGTGTAAACTGATCAGCTGCTCGAACTAACAGCGCGGTTAAATGCGCTCCAGGCGATTCGCCGGATCGAGCCAACAAATTAGTCGCCCGGAGCCAATTCAGCCACACAGTTGCTCCCTGCAACTGATTACTTTTTCCCCCGTACAAAAAATATTTCTGTCTGTTCCGTAGCGTGCATTATCCCCTGCGCGCCGTCACTCCCAGCGCGGTTCGTCTCTCACCGAAAGAGTGCCCAAAAAATGTCACTCAATCGTGTCTAACTAATGAGAAAGTAAATAAATAAAAAATAAAAATACAATTGAAAACACTATCGACGATCCTCGACAATGGCGTCGTTCGACTTTCAAGAGTTTCCGCGGAGGTCGGGAGGTCGGGGTCGTTTGGAATCCGATATCTAATTGGGCTTACGTGTCAGCTAATGGAGTAACCCAGTTTGTTTCGAGGGGCATTCGCGCACCGTAGCACCCTTATTACACATTATGTACCCCGTCCGACTACCTACGTTCGCTATCGTAAGTCCTACATAATATGGATAGAGATAGGCGTCAACTGGTATAACGCGGCAGACACCGCGAACCGACTTCGCACACCTATCGCGACCTCGGCTCGGTCTCACTCCGCGCTTCCATAATGCACGTTCCATCCCTCGGGTGCTCCGAGCTTACACGAAAATACGAGCCTCCCCGTGTACCGAGACAGTGCGACGCTCCCGGAGTAGCTTGCAACAGTTAATTCTCTTGCCGGAGGGGATGCCCGCAGACGCGAAGCTTCTCCGCTTCCGGTAGGGATAAGGTGGATGTCGAAGAGTGAACGTTCCACCGAGCCCAACTTGACGAGCATCTAACTAGAAACGAGCCCTCGGGTTTTGTCACGACTCTATGGAAATTTCATGTCTGTTTTGTACACCGGAAACAATTATTTCGTTTTTGAGGCTACGACATATTCGTATTCGACGATCAAAGCGGTTGAGAGAGTACATTGGTGTATCGGGCATCGAGTTTTTAGTCACGATTCTATGGAAATTTGATATCTGTTTTGAATCATTGGAAAAAAATTTAAATACATTTTTTTTTTTTTTTTAACGACGCAACGACTGATTCGTATTCGACGATCAAAGCGGTCAAGAGACTACGTTATTAGTTTATCGGGCATCGAGTTTTTAGTCACGATCCTATGGAAATTTGATATCTGTTTCGTGCATTGGCAAAAAAATTTAAATACATTTTTTTTTTTAACGCAACGACTGATTCGCATTCGACGATCAAAGCGGTCGAGAGACTAAGTTAGTGTATCGGGCATCGAGTTTTTAGTCACGATTCTACGTAAATTTGATATCTGTTTTGTACATTGAAAAAAGTTTAGATAAAATGTTTTTTTTTCTGCAACTACAGATTCGTATTCAACGATTAAAGCAGTCGCGGAATTACATTAGTGCATCGGGTATCGAGTTTTTAGTCACGATTCTACATAAATTTGGTATCTGTTTTGTACATTGGAAAAAGTTTAAATAAACATTTTTTTTTTTTTTTTTTTGAATGCATCATCACATTCGTATTCGATGATCAAAGCGGTCGAGAGTCTACGTTAGTGTATCGGATATCGATTTTTTAGTGCCGTTTCCTATGTACATTTGATATCTGTTTTGTACATTGGCAAAAATGTAAATACATTTTTTTGTTTTAATGCAACGACTGATTCGTATTCGACGATCAAAGCGGTCGAGGGTCTACGTTAGTGTATCGGCTATCGAGTTTGCCTGACCGCTGTATGATATCGAACTGTGCAAATGCCAGAGTGGCTAAAGCATGGTAACGTGGACGGATGGCGCACAGATACATAGGCAAGATGGGCAAAGAGAGAGCGAGAGGAGGGGTGGGCAAATTTAGTGGTGCGATTCCGTTGGAAAGGGTATTCATGCGAGGGATCTCGCGTGACCGGAACTCACTGGACCGACGGGGTTAGAGGCTGGGTAAGCACCGGTTTACTCAGGCTGTGCATCTACCGGCCTGACGGGAGAGAGCGTCCTTGTAGCGCGCATCATTGGATCATCAGTGGGACTCGGATAGGAACCGCTGGACCGGAGTTACTTCAGCTAACGGACAGGGAGGCCTCTGGGGGGGGGGGGGGAGGGTGTCGGGATTACGTACGATGAGGTTACACTACTGTACCGTACGACGCTCGGCGCTGCTTCATCATCGTCATACGAAACGAAAAAAAAAAAATCAGAACCTTTAAAAAAAAAATCTGGTCTACCATTGACGAAGTTGAATAAAAAAGAAGTTTCATATAAAAAAATCGATTTTATGAAAATCGACGGTAGAATTGCATTGAATACTGAGACGTTACACTACTGTACCGTACGACGCTCTACGCTGCTTCATCATCGGTATAAAAAATAATCAAAAAATCGTAGACCCTTTAAAAAAAAAAATCTACCATTGATGAAGTCGAATAAAAAAGAAGTTTAATGTAAAAAATCGATGGTGCAATCGCATGGAGTACGGAGATTCGGCTGATGTGATTGCGAAGGAAGAATTATCGTAAGGGGGGGGGGGGGGGGGAGAAGCGCGAAAAAGTATAATACAGAGGGTAAGGGATTGGAGACTGAGTTAAATTAAAATGGTATTGGAGACGGTGAGAGAGCGATCACGGGGGCGGGTGGAGGTGGACGGGGGGGGGGGAGGGGGTGTGTGTGTGTGTGGGTAAGTAACGTGCGTGTGTATGCACTTACCAGTGACGGGCGCCTCGATGTCGATCATGGTCTTTTCAGAGCGTAGAAGTATGGCGCCATCGTTGACGATGCGAAGAGCCGCCGTCTCGTCGATTCTACCCTCGAGTATGAAGTGATGCTTGAGGACATCTGGCCGTGGCCTACCTGTCCGCGTGTCGAAGACTTCTGCCACGGTCAGCTTGTGCGACGGTGGAAATGGCACACCTGTTAATCAGAAAGACATTTTTTTTTTTTTGTTAATCGTCAGCTATCGAATTACAAAACGATCGATCGCATCTTATTCTCCAGCGAGGTCCAAAACGCGTAATATAAAAAAAAAGCTTACATTTAAATAAACGAAAAATTATGAAAATCTGTAACAGTTGATTTTCGCGTCAGCGACGAGAAAACGTTGAAGACAAAAATCTGAAAACGCACCGTCAGCTCGACTCTGATTGACCGGAGTATCGGAAGTTGATCGCGGCTCGACAGTCATCTGCGAATCGGCGCTTGCACTCGAAGATCCGGAGCTCTTCTTTGCCGATCTTTCACCGCAAATGAGCTTTTGGTACCAGGCACGACTGAACGGAGATCGATTTTGAGGACTCGCAGGCGACTGTCCTAGACTCGCGTTCGTCGAGTACGCTGAGCTGCGCGCTGTGCAAAACGAGGCGTCGAGATCGTCGTGATTGTCGCTGAAGACACTGTCGTCGAGGTCTTCTTTCGCGTCCTCTTTTTTCAGGTCTTCGGCAGCGGCGTCGATCGGTTCGCTTTTGTTGGTAAAGGAGGGATCGGAGAAACTTCCGCTCAGTACGATAGTTTCGTAACGCCGACGACCACTCAGAGAATCAATTTCCTGACTTCCGATCGGCGATACGTCCGATTCAATCCTTTCGATCTTCGTTCTTTGGTCGACTCGATCGCCAGCCGAAGAGTCCGAGCTGAGGCTGATTAGCTTAGCAGTCGGGACTTCCCGCCGCGCGGTGTGGAACGACTCGGCGTCCATTGCGTTACTTCCGCTCGATGAATCGGTAGAGCTTGCAGGACTCGCCGTGGGCGCTTTGTCGATGCTCAATCTTTCGTGGAGGAGCTCGAATGTGGCGTTGCGCTGACGAGACCGGTTGAGCGCTTCGTTCACAGATTCGGAATCGTTAACGCCGAACGAATCGATCGATTTTCTCACCACTTCGATCTCGATCAATCGCCAATTGTCCGAGCAGCTCGAGCTTACGGAATTTCTCAAAGGCTCCAAGCCGTCACCTTTATCGTCCGCGGAAATCGGGCTGATACTGTCGTTAGTCGTTTCCGATGACGACTGCCGATTTTTCTTCTCGTCATTCGATACTCGAGCGTTCGAACTCGACGGCATCGCCTCCGACACGACGAAGACCTCCGGTGAATCTGCAAGCGTAACGATGAAAATGTAAAAGCCGAAAAATCGGTAACTTTATTTTTCTCTATGAATATTTTTTATTTTAAAAAAAAAAAAAAATGGAAAATATCGTGTTTCCTGTTGTCTTAAGGCAGTCCCTGCGAACAGTGTTCACTTCGCATAAGTTTCAGAGAAATGAGAGGGAATCGCAAACACTTCTGGATCTTATGAAAATCTGAAAGAAAAATCAAGCGTATCAAAAAGTGCTGAAAAGATTAATTTTGCATAATAATAATTCAAAAGCGTTATTAACAAATTAATGAAAAATAAAATTGTTCAACACATCTCCCCGAAATCTGACTTTTGTTATGAAAATGATTCGTTCACTCTTCTGAATACGTATGAACTTTTTCAGATTTTTGAATTCACTTTGATGTTTTTTTTTTTTCAATATAAGAAAAATGTGTCACCGAAATTCAGAGTGAATTTAAAAATCTGAAACAATTCATGGGCGTATTTGGAAAAATGAACGAATCATTTTCATTAAAAAAAAAGTTAGGTTTCCGGGAGATTTGTTGAACAATTGTCTGTTTCATCAATTTGTTAATAACATTTCGGGATTATTATTGTGCAAAATTAATAGTTTCAGCACCTTTAATATTCTGGATTTTTTGTCTGATTTTTATATAATCGACAAGTGTTTGCAATTCCCTCTCATTTCTCTGAGACTTATCCAAAGTGAGTTTCACAGAAAATTTTGAACACTTCTCGATGGGATAAAAATCTGAAAAAAAATCAAGTATACGAAAGATGCTGCAAAGACTGTTTTCGTGAAATAATTCCAATTTGTTATCAACAAATTGCAATTATTATTTCACAAAAACAATCTTTGCAGCACCTCCCATATACTTCATTTTTTCCAGATTTTTATCCCACCGACAAGTGTTCGAAATACGGCTCGGGCTATCTTAAAGAATGTCGCAGTCGTGCTCACCCTCAGCTTCTCCGAGGCTCGAACCTCCCGAGGAAAGATCGATGGTCGAGTAGCGTTTGCAACCCTGCTTGATCTCCGGAAGGTCCTTCGCAACGATTTCCACGATCTCGCAATTGTCGTCATCCGACGTCTCTTCACCCAAACCGACGCTCGACAAGTTTTCTTCCATGGACATCGACTTGTCGAGTTTCTTGATGAAGTCGTCGTTGAGCGTGACGGCTCGTCGAACGAGTCTATCGGCCGGTTTCACGTAGGCTTCCGACTCGGACTTCGCCCGATTGCCGGAGGAGTTTCTCCTCGAAGAGTTCAACGACCCGCGACCTTCCTCGCCATCATCGCGGCCGGAGTTCTCGTCGCTGAAGCTCTGACTGTTTCTCCTCTTCGGCAAAACGGCCGCCGGTTTCTCGGGCGTGTTCTTCCCCCAAGTCGCAGTCTTCCCCGAAGCTCCGCGATCGCCCGATCCCGGCTCGTCGCTCGCCGCCCCGGCGTCTACGTCTTCGTTGTTGTTGCACTCGAATCTCCTTCGCAGCTCGGCGACGACGCTCGAGGAGACGAAATCGCCATCCATTTCCGACGAAGCCTCGTCGTTTCCTTCGGCATCCTCACCGACCGCGGCTCCCTCCTCGCCTCCCGTCGAGGCCTCTTCCTTGCCCTCCGCCTCCGCCGATTCCTCAACCGCCTCCGAGGCGTTGGTCGACTCGCCGCGCGGATCGGCCCGGAGGTGCTGCAGGTAGCTCTGCCCGATCAGCGCCTTCTGCCGCATCGATACGAGATCGCCGAGGCGCTCGTCGATCGCACCCAGCAGAATGTCCTGACCGATGTCTCTGCTTCTCTCGCCGACGAAGGACTTGGGTCTGACCCCTTGCTTCGCCTCCGCCGCCAGCGCTCGAGCCCTGTTGCTCAGCGTCAGCACGAAGTAAACGTCGGAGACCTCGTGAAGACTCCGCTCCAACGCGCCCTCGTCGTCGAGCTCGTCCTCGTCCTCCTCGGGGTGCAGCTGAACGCACTGCAAGGACCTCTCGAGCTCCGGAATGATGTCGACGAGATCGGCGCCGCCGTCCAAAGAGTCCTCGAACCGAACCGGAGACTCCGCGTCTTCGGGCTCGCGCCAATGTTCGCGACGATCACCGCCAGATGGCGAAGCTTCGGAGTTCTTTTCTCTGCGACGCCTCTCGTCTCTCGCGTTCGCGCGGCGAATGTGCTCGCGCTCCAGGGTGCGCTTCAGCGTCTCGTCGTCTATGCCCGGACCCTTCGCCGATCTTCGCCGAGGCGAGCTCGTCGTCGGCAACGGTACGTCGAATGTACCCTCGAAATTCTTGACGAAAGTTTCCTTGGTCGACGCCTTCGCCGTCTCGGCGTCGAAGCTCTCGGAAGCTGATCCGGTCTTCGGACTCGCTGAGCCGGACGAGTCGGCTCTTCCGCGATCGACGAGCGTCAGCTGCTTCACCCTCGCCATCAGACGCTCCATCGACGGAGACATCTTCCCCTCGCTCTTCAGTCTCGTCTTTCGCAACGGCGAATCGAGCTCCTTTGGTGAGGAAAATTTTCGCGGCGAGTCCCGCGAGGTCGAAACCTCCGCGTCGCGCTCCGCCATCTTGCTCGCGTGGAACGGTTCGCACTTTGGCCTCGTGCTTTCGCGAGATTGGAAACGAACGGTCGCGCGGGGATCTCGGAGATCGCTGTCGAGGTTGACGATGAATTTATTGAAATTAATCTTAAACCACCTTCTTTTATCGCCGGGATGGAAATTTTTTTTTTTTGAAAAATTGAAGGAAACTGGAGACACGGAATTTTCTGCACAATCACGAGCGACCCTCGCGCAGAAAGATGGAATCGCCAACAACTGCCGCGTTATGGCAGCGTTCTCTTTCGGTGATCGTCGACAGTCGAAACGTCGAAATTGGGGTATCGAAAATCTAATGTCGAGAGTAATGCCAACCTCGTTCAACGCAGCAGATTCAAGCGGAGAAACTACGAACGCTGACCGGTCAGAAGTCATTATACTTAACGTCTATGCGGACGGTAAAAATCTTTTGGACATCTAACAGACACTTCTTGTCCACGAAGAACCATTTTCTTTTCGCAATTTTTTTTTTTACGTTAAAAGAGAAATTGTAAAATTAGCATGAACAAAAAAAAAAATGTAAAACAATTCTTTTTAACTGGGCAGAGAAACTATGAACGCGGACCGGTCAGGTTAGTCCTTATGCTGTGTATGCGCACGGTAAAAATCTTTTGGACATTTAAGAGACATTTCTTGTCCACGAAGAACCAATGTTTTTTTCTCTCGCAATTTTTTTCACCTTAAAAAAGATATTGTAAAATCGGCACGAACAACAATGTAAAACGATTATTTTTTACTGTGCAAATACCTGTAAGGTGACTGACGAATAAAGACGGCATGTTTCACGAACGTATGAAAACTGTCGGCCGAAAAAACACAAGACTCAACGACGAGGACGATAAAAAATTTTGTAAACAAAGTTTTACACAGTTTATTTTGTCTTAACAGCGTTACGTACGAAAAAAAAAATCTTACACAAAATTCATTAGAGATTATTTATGTCCGGTTGCGGGACAATAAAACTTGAAGTCTCCTGTCTCGACGATGCGGTTGGTGGACCAGAGACGACGACGTCGACGAGACGGTTCCGAGGAGCGCCGCACCCGGTTCGTGAGGATTAACTTAACGACGTCGTATATCATCGATATTTGTAAACTGCAGAGAGACAGTTAAAAGCGATCCCACGCAGTTTTCTCTTTCTTCGCGACACTTGTGGCTTCTTGTGTGCGATGAGAAGGAAAACAAAAGCAAACAAAAAAAAAAAAAATTCGCGTCGGATCTCATGCGCGCTCAAAAAACGTTGTCCAAGATCTTGACCGTTTCCTTTCGCGGATCGAACGTCATCCGTTCCGGTGTGCTGGATTCTAAAAAAAAAAAAAAACAAGACAATTGTTTTCACATCGAAAAGTCTCGAAAGTTTCTCAAACTCATTCGATGCTTTACGCCATAACACGGAAGTGGCAGATTACGCGATGCGGGGCAAAATGGAACGTCACCAATTTGTCGTCAGATCTAAAGAAAAGTCCCATCTCAATTTAAGGATGGTCCATTTTGCCCCAGAGCCCCTTCACCCGTTCCCCATAAGTGGTAAATGGACAATCGTTTTCACCTCGGAAAGTCTCGAAAGTTTCTCAAGCTCATTCGACCGTTTGCGCAAAGTAGGAAATGCGGGGCAAAACGGACCGTTAGAAATTTTTCGTCGGACCTAAAGAAAAGTCCCATCTCAAATGAAGGATGGTCCATTTTGCCCCGGACTCCCGTTACATCCGCTCTCTCCGACTCCCAGACTTTCCGAATAAATGATAAAAACATGGAGTACTTGCCTGATTCGTAGAGTCTGCGCCGCCTCGGTGGACCCGTCGAGCTCGTGTTTTGCTTGAATTTTCGGAGTATCGTATTGACGATCTTCGTCGAATCACGGGCTCCGTTGGGTTTCGATCGTGGCGATCTCTCGGCGGCGCTGCGTCCTCGGCGATCGAAGAGTGATTTTATCTGAGCGAATTTGCCGATGCACGTCTCAACGTACACTCCCGGCTTCGACGGAGTGCTCGGCACCGGCAGCGAGCTCTTCGACACACGATTAACTTTGTGCAAACTCTCGCGCACCTTCGCGTAAAGGGTCAAATCCTCGAATTCCTTGTTTCTCTTGCAACGATCCGGCGTCATGCAAACATCGCCGCTCAGCATCGACGACTCCGAGACGCTCCTTTGCATTTTCTTAAGAATCTTGTTTGACCCGCGACGAACTTTAAATTCATCGTTATCAGTCGAGACTTGCTCGCTGGACGACATCGCGACTCTGCGAACCGAGCTCTTACACGCTATTGTTTTTGCGCTAGTTCCGACCAGAGTCGAGGACAGGTGCGACAACTTGACGATGATATCGATTCTGTCCGGATAAAGAGAGACGCAGAGAACACAAGTCGCTACAATGGCGCGTTATTTTTTCAGTTTGAAACTCTGCACGGAAGTTGTAGTAATAATAATAATAATAATAATAATAATAAAATTGGTAATAAAATAATTATCAAAATAAATAATTCATGTGATTATAAGGAAGAAAATATGATGCAGTGATTATCGGCAAAAATATTTCGCTGATATTAATAATTTGTCTTGCTCAGCGTAGATAATGAAGACTTTGCTTGAGTTACGTTTATATAAATCGAAGAGGAGTTCGGTCTGTCGAGCGAGACGTTTCTTCAACGCGAGGATATTTCTGAGATATTTGTAATTTTAATCTCTGCAAGAAATGAGTTGTAATAGATAATAACAACAAAAATGGTAGTGAAATATCAATAAAAACAATAATTCACGTGATTATAACGAAGAAAATATGATGTGGCGATTGTCGGAAAAAAAAAATATGTCGTTGATATTAATAATTTGTCTTGCTCGGCGTAGATAATGAAGACATTGCTTGAGTTACGTTTATATAAATAGAAGAGGATTTCGGTATGTCGAGTGAGACGTTTCATCAACGCGAAAATATTTCTCAAAGCGCGAGTTTATAGTTGTATTCGCAGTAATTTCTCTCAATCCCTCGAGGAGAGAAATTACATCGGATTCTCTAGCGTAAAACGTGTAGGAATCGTACATTGGCAGCGACGATTTTCGCGTCGCCGAAGGATGCCAAAATGTTTCACGCAACATTTACGATCTCGTGACGAAACTTTTGGGGCAGAGGTCGGATCTGTCCGCCAGAAAATATTCTATTGACGATACAGACAATCAAAACCGCTTTGCTTGGCGCGCTAATCGAATTGCCAGCGTGTGCGAGCGCGACTATAATCTCCCGGCAGACTTTACGCGTACTGTTGCATCAGGGAATTTCTCACATGCCGGCTAACTCACGATTTCGCATTGGATGGTTGTCTCGCTCAGCGAATTCTCGAAATTTTCGTCACGAGCGCGTTTTTTCTTTGTCTTGGCACGCGTCGTCGGTCAACTCCGGGAACTGTATCGTATAACTGCCAAAATAATTTTTGCGACGTCTACGACAAACACAGGGTAGCCGCAGATGTATTCGCGAAAACTATGCCGACGAGTCATCCTCGTGCAATTCGAAACTCGTGACTGAGAATTCCATGATATTTTTACAAGCCAATCAATAAACTGTTTCGGCGCAGGGATCGTTGTTCTAGCAACGCAGGGATTTACGAAGGATAATTGTTTCTTAATGTATCTATCTGTACTGTTGTTACACTCCATTCGTACACTGTAACTTGATAATTAAACTCGTGACTGAGAATTGCATTATATTTTGACACGCCAATCGATTGACTATTTCGGAGTAAGGATTTTTTTTTTTTAATTTTTTTATCAACGCACGGTCTGCGAAGGATAATTATTTTTTAATGTATTTATCTTTACATCGCGTATTTTCTTTAAATACTGTTATTACATTACATTCGTTCATTGTACCTAAATTGCCCATTGTAACTTAATAATTAAACTCGTGCCTGAGAATTTAATTATATTTTGACACGCCAATCGATTGACTATTTCGGAGTAAGGATTTTTTTTTTTTTATCGACGCACGGTCTGCGAAGGATAATTATTTTTTAATGTATTTATCTTTACATCGCGTATTTTCTTTAAATACTGTTATTACATTACATTCGTTCATTGTACCTAAATTGCCCATTGTAACTTAATAATTAAACTCGTGCCTGAGAATTTAATTATATTTTGACACGCCAATCGATTGACTATTTCGGAGTAAGGATTTTTTTTCTTTTTTTTTTATCAACGCAGGGTTTGCGAAGGATAATTATTTTTTAATGTATTTATCTTTACATCGCGTATTTTCTTTAAATACTGTTGTTACATTACATTCGTTCATTGTACCTAAATTGCCCATTGTAACTTAATAATTAAACTCGTGCCTGAGAATTTAATTATATCTTTACACGCCAATCGATTGACTATTTCGGCGTAAGGATTTTTTTTTTTTTTTTTGAGCAACGCAGGGATTTACGAAGGATAATTGTTTCTTGATATAGTTATTTGTACATCGCGTATTTTCTTTAAATACTGTTGTTACATTACATTCGTTCATTGTGCCTTAATAATGAAACTCGAGACTGAGAATTTAATTATATTTTGACACGCCAATCGATTAACTATTTCGGAGTAAGGATATTTTTTTTTTTTTTTTTTTTTAAAACGCACGGATTTGCAAAGGATAATTGTTTCTTAATGTATTTATCTATACATCGCGTATTTCTTTTAAATACTGTTGTTACATTACATTCGTTAATCATAACTTAACTGCTACTTAAACATAATAACGATTCGCTGACGTTTTTTTTTGTGTGTGTGTGTGTGTTTTTTCGACATTACGTGTTCATCGCACTATTTACGTTTCATTAGATTTACTTAACTTGTACATTTAACGAAACAACGACTTTTGTTATAAATACATTTTTTGATATTTTAGAGTCGTTGTTGTTTTCATTATTATTTTATTTTTTAAATCTATATTCGAGGATCACGACTTCGTTATTTAGTTGGTGACTTCACCGCGTCCAAAATACATGCCCGAGAGTCTTTATTTACCCGGACGAAACAATCGGATAAAGGGCGAACGAGATTATTAAGCGCAACAAATATTATTAAGATGAAAAAAAAAGATACTACAACTTTCTCGTGGAGAATTCCGGAGATTCGCGAGTTTCTTTAAGAGAATTTCCGTTCTCCGACGATCGATAGATCCGACCTGACGCACTGTTTATCGAGCCCCTTGTGTCGCCCGATAAACCGAACGTCAAGTCCAGACCTCGTCGATCGTCGACGATCGACAACGAGTTCCGAAAAACCGCGAATTAAAAAAAAAAAAAAAAATTGCCAACGCATTATAGAAAACTTCATTCGAGTCCAATCGAGCGAAACAATTGGCTAGATCGTCCGCGAAGTGACGAGCGGCTGCGAGCGTTTTTCGCTGGGTTTCGTTAATAACAATAATAAAAAGAAAACTTAATCGTTTGTCAGTAGATCAAACAATTGGAACATTCAGTTCGCAGTCAAGCGCGTAAAAATGTCAATCACACGAAATGCAATTCATTAATTCAGTGATAAAAAATTGTTTTGTTTTTTATAGTAAAAAAAAAAAAAAAATTAAATAATTTTTTCAACCCAGGAAAACATGTTATTCGGAACTTTTTGAATAATCGTGCCTGCAATAAAAAAAAAAAAAAAAATCTCTTCGCGTAATCTTCGATGTTTGAGAATCAAAAAATTTGCTCGATCGTTGTCGAATGAAATCGTCAAGTCGCTTTCGGATTACTTTCGACGATTATTAATTGTTCGCACAATCTTCTCGAACTTCGCCACTGTGAGGAAATTCGTGGTACGAAAAAAAAAAAAAAATAAAAAAAAAGAACAAAACATTTGATGGTGAAAACTGGCAAACTTCGAATACCGGAAAAATCGACGGACTAATACGAATGGTGAAAATAGCCGCAGCTACCGCTACTGCTAATCGCCCAATTACACTCAATTCCTACTTAAATGAACGACCTAAGGGAGACATTCCGTCGAACGACTCTTCGGAGTTTCCCGCAACTCCAGCTCGACCACTTCGACCCTCGACTCTAGAATCGTGTCGAGGGTACGAAATTCCTTCCCACTCCTCGGATCGTCGAACATAAAAAACAATAATATATTCTCGAGTCCTCGTCGAAATTTGATACCTTCGGAGTTCGGCTACATCGAGCCAAATTAAAAAAAATTTAATCAGCGTATTTAAATTTTTTTTAACACCGGACTCTTTGTGCCCAAAACCCGTAGAAATTCCTGTTCGTAGCATCGGCTTTGTACAGGACTTTTAAATTATTTTTGTGTCGATGCTGATACTCATAATAGATAACTGACAATTGAGAGACCTTTCTTACTCCTCGGATCGTCGAACATAAAAAACAATAATATATTCTCGAGTCCTCGTCGAAATTTGATACCTTCGGAGTTCGGATACATCGAGCGAAATTTAAAAAAATTTAATCAGCGTATTTAAATTTTTTTTAACACCGGACTCTTTGTGCCCAAAACCCGTAGAAAAATGATGTTCCTTTCTTACTCCTCGGATCATCGAACATAAAATAATGATAATATATTCTGCAGTCCTCTTCGAAATTTTATGCCTTCGGAGTTCGGACAATTCGAGCGAAATTAAAAAATTTTAATCAGCGTATTTAAAATTTTTTAACACCGCACTCTTTGTGCCCGAAACCCGTAGAAATTCCTGTTCGTCGCGTCAGCTTCGTACAGGATTAAAAAAAAAAAAAAAATTATGTCGATACCGATACTCATAATGGATAACTGATAATTGAGAGACTGTATCGCGCGCGTCTGTTTCCCTCCTCCATCCACCGTTGCTATTCGCTCGCCTCTCGATTATTCTCTTTTCCCCGTTCAATGAGTCGTTTCATACGTGCTTAAATTTATCTCTCCCGAGCTCCCGAGAATACATTTAATTATTTGATTTGTCCGACGGATCGAGGCCACGGTCATTTTCGACGACGATTTTTCACATATATTTATAAATGTACGAAATACCCAGACGACAGATTCGAGCCATCGAGCTCGTCGGACGAAACAATTGGGTTTGCTCGCGGTTTGCTAAATGTGCAAAAAAAAAAGGCGAATGACTATCCTGGCTCGTAACTACCCCGTTGCACTGACTACAAACGGTTAGATAATTAATTCGATATAGACTAATCACCTCGGGGGAGGAAAAATCACAAGCAACCAATTACCCAAAGACATTGCCAAAAAATCCGAAAAAAAAACTAATTTTTTGATTAAGAAAACTGCCTTTTTTTTTTAATTTATATTTTCAACCTTACCGAAATGCAAGTCATCTCTAGAGATCGCGATCGTGAATTGCGTTTCGATTTCAGTGCCGAAATATATTTCGATAATGCCAATGGAAAATTCGTTGCTGTGATTTTTTCTCCCTCATACGAGCTTTATTAACTCTAACGGCCTAATATTAATTCCAACAGCCTAATTACAGGCCAACTATTGTTAAATGACAATAACAAAAAAAAAACGAGTCCGTCGATTTGGTAGACATTGAAAGTACCGCTCAGAAGCGAAGTTCGATAATTCTAAAGAGACAGAGAGAGAAACCAATCGATCGTCTCTCTTCGACGAATTCGTCGGAAATTTCCTTCATTCGAGTCGCCAGGAGTCTCGCAAGACTCGTCGTACAGAACGACTCGGGAGTGACTTCGGAGCTGCGCTCTATCCAATTTAACGGTAAAAATATATTTCTCTAAATCCCTTGAAATTTAATGTCTCGAGACATTGTCAAAAACAAAGTTATAAAAGTGAATTTAAAAGTAAGCGAACATCTTCGCCCCTCGCCACAGCCCGACATTCCCGCCGCGATTGATGTTGTAAAAATGAATTATCATTCCCGACTCTCGAGACGGCCAGAGTAGTCGATTTGTTTCCGTCGCTCGGAAAGCGCGGCGTTCCTTCGGTTGACAAACAGTCGGCATTAGTGCATTTTAATGTTTCACGTTATTCTCCCTCGGAACGCTGATCGTAAATTAAATCCGATATTTCGTAACGATAAACGAGCGTTTGCGTTGTCGAACGACGACTCGGCCTCGGTTGCCTGCGCTAATTCATTTGCACACGGTTTCTTCACCGGCGGATTCCGTCGTCTTCCGATACGTCGAAGCGGTGATGACCTCCCAGCATCCCGCGATCGCCGCACCGTCGACGAACTCGTCCGATCCTCCGATACCATGTTTGTTCGTTAAACGGGTGTACCTGTTTTTTTTTTTCGATTAGAACGACGATTGAATAACAAGGTCGGAGACTGTCGAAGTGGGGAGAATTTACTCTCGGAATGTCCGAGACGCTTACGAGGAAGTGGAGGGGCGCCTGACAATGAGGGGGTTAAACAAATTCTTAAAAAATTTAATGTACCGGAACTGCAAATTTTTATGCAGAAACTGGTGTATTTAAGATCGTGTACAATTGCGATGAAAAATTAAGGTACAGTATATTAAAAACTTATTTAAATACTTTACATTAATTTCTTACTATAAAAGTACTTCAAATCCAATAATTCACTGTAAATTCATCGAAATGTTCATTCATTTTTTATCACAATTGTACATGAATATCAATATAACAGTCAAATTTTAAAAAAATGTTAACAGTGTGAATTTTTTTTTTCTTTTTTTCCGATACCGTGTTTTTTCGTTAAACGATTAATAACTTATTTAAATACTTTACATTTAATAATTTGCATGAATTTTTTTGCTATAAAAGAACTTCAAATTCCGTAATTTACATTAATTTCATCGAAAAGTTCATTCATTTTTTATCACAGCTGTACATGAAATTTAATATAACAGTCTACGCATAAGAACTTCCAGTCCAGTGCATTAAATTTATAATTTTTTTTAACAGTTTTTTAAATCCATTTTCAAAGAACTGCTGAGTGTGATATTTTTTTGGTTTTTTTTTTCCGATACCATGTTTGTTCGTTAAACGGGCGTACCTGTTTTTTCGATTACAACGACGATTGAATAACAAGATCGGAGACTGTCGAGGCGGGGAGAATTTACTCTCGGGCCGGTCAAGACGTTACGAAGAAATATACAGGACACGCAATAGGATTTCAAAAGGTTCTTTGTGGGTATTAGAGCGAAGTGCGCGCCCGGCGAGTTGAGAGAGCCACGGAGAGACAGAGAGAGAGAGAGAGAGAGAGAGAGAGAGAGAGAGAGAGAGAGAGAGAGAGAGAGAGTGAGTGTGTCTCGTACGGCTTCCCTAATGATGACGAGGTGTTTCTTCAGGGTCCCGTGCCAAAATCACACGTATAAATAGTCAGCTCGACAAAAACATATCACCTCGTGGCGGGGATCTCTCGGGCACGAGTTTTTTTGTTTTATTTTTATTTTTTTTTTGTTTTTCGTTTTTTGACACAAAATTAATTTGCGAGATTCTACGCTGAGAAAAATATGGACACTGAGAAGATGAAATGGTTGGATTGACCAAGGCGCGGTGACACAGGTTCGAAGACGTTGTCTGCGGCCAGAAAAAGAATCTGTTTGATGGACGCTCCGCGCACAAACATCTATTTGGCTGAAATAAATATTTATTTAATTTAAATAAATATTTATTTCATATCAAGTTTATATTTATTTAATTTAAATTAATATTTATTTGCGGGTGTCAGTCAGATAAATTATTTTTCTGGTCGCGGTCGGTACAAGAAAAATGTTGATTTATATTGACATATTTATGATCGACTGAGGCGAATGATCGTTCAACAGAACAATGCTTTAGTTGTACCAACGAAATAACAGCTTTGAGCGCATGTCACTGGGACTTTTGGTTAATCCAAGCATGTAATCGAGCGAATGTATTTTTCTTTTAATTTTTTTCAATAGTTGCCAATTTCATTGGTTCGAGAATTTACACCAAGGAAATATAATAGGTCGAAATATAATAGTCGAAGAAAATATTTCGTTGATTCTAGTTCAAATCTCGAGAATAAAAATTGGCATCTTTTTTGCGTGACCCGTAGTACGTTTTTTTTTTTTTTTTAAATAAACGTCCAATCTCACCGTCGAAAGTCCGATGGTACGTCGCGCTGGTGTTGCAAACTCACGGCGAGGCGTCGTCGGACTCTTGAACGACGCGGACAAGTGCAAACGTCAAGGTTTCCGTCGTTTCGTTAATCGTACCGATCGATCGTCCACCGTTTCCCTCCCTAAGCCCTGGGATTAGCATCGCGGAGAGCGCGAGCGTTGGATCGAGTGGAGTTTCTCCTAACGGTGGCGGAGAAATTAAGTGAGATGGAGAAAAAAATAATTGACAAAAAGAAAAAACAAGAAATGAACAACCAATGTCGATATCGATGCCGACGATTATTATTTCTAATAATCGATGCCGACGATTATTATTTCTAATAATTTTAGACTCAAAAAAAAAAAAAAAAAGAAAAGAAAAAATCTACCATAATTATTTTTTACTTTCGTCGATCGGACATTCGATGTTATTTGCGTTCTACGATGTAGAACGCAAATAACGTGATTATTGATCACGAACTCAGGCTCGTGATCAATAATCACGAGCCTGAGAGCCTTTCAATCGGTGAGTCCGAAATGGCGTCCGCGAACCGTTAAGGAACCGTACGAGGCGACTCGTATAAATTCACGCGAAATTCCACTTTATTCATTGCGAAATGTACTTACGTCGTTCACGAGACGAGTTACAAACCAATGAGACATCCGACGAAGTCGTGTGCCTCGATTACGGCCGATGCATCGTTGGTGCGTTTTCTTTTACAGGCACATTTTCAGTCCCGGTGCGGTTGATGCACTGACGCTCGATGCCGGAAAGGAATCGCACACTCGTGCTGCGAAGCAACGAGGTGGAACGTTTCCGGATCGAGAAGGCACGTGTATCAACGAAAAGAATGACGAGATAATCGCGTCCGACCAGGTACGCGCGGTAACTACTGCCATCTATGGATACATTTACCGTCTGAGCCGTTCGTGGACGTAACTACTTGTCGCTATTGGAACTCGTTATTCTCGTGGTTGCGCAGAAAAATAATTTTTTTGTCGACGGACACCCGCAGATAAATATTTTTTTCACGGAACATTAACCAATAAAATATTGTGGACGTTTGTGGACAATGATTTGTTGTAAAAAGTACAATTCTTCTTTTACTGTTTACGAAGCGACGAGATGGATCGTTTGTCGATCGAGTGGGCGTGTCTCAATCAAACGAACGCAGAGATGATCGCGTCTGACCAGGTACGCACTGAACCTACTGTAATCTATGGATACATTTGCCGTCTGAGCTGTTTGTGGACGTAACTACTTGTCGCTTTAGGAATTGGTTATTCTCGTTTGTCTCACTATTCTATCGGTAACGGTCGGTCTTGCTTATCCCGAATCCTTGCAAACTTTCGACGCTAGGTGTCGTCTGTGTGTGATCATCGATTTCATAGTATACAATAAATTTAATTAACACAAAATGGGCATCGATCTTCGATATCTTGTATCCGTTAATTCGAAGCTTCGCAAAGAGGGACAAAATCGTCGGTGGTAAAGTAGAGTGGGTCAAAATTAAAGCGTGAAGTTCACCGACTTATTGTGACATCTGCTAAACAGTGAAATAATTGGGCGCATTTGAGAACGATTTTTGCAGTTCTTGGCAATTTAACAAACAATAAATTGTCAAATGGCAACCGACTTTTTGTCAGCACTCCGATCTCGCAAATTGTTCTTCTTTAATTCCGCATAGATAATCATGCAACACACAATTGGGCCTCGGACAATTGTTTCGCCTACGGTGTTGCAGATCTATCGAGCGTCTGATCATTTAGCGGACGTAACTACTCGCAACCGAACGCAGAGGGCTGCCGTCGTTATCGGAAAGAAAGATAAGTGTCTTTCCGCTAGTCGGGCAGCTCGATCGGTTTGGTAGGTCACTGTACCTTAAAAAAAAATCAGTTTCCGCAGTTCTTCGGAAATGGATTTTTCACACTGTTAAAAAAATTGTAAATTTAATGCACTGGACTGGAAGTTCTTATGCGTAGACTGTTATACTAAATATCATGTACAATTGCAATAAAAAATTAATGAACTTTTCGATTAAATAAAAATAAACTACTGAATTTGAAGTACTTCTGTAGTAAAAAAAAATGTATGTAAATTATTAAAGTAAGTTTTTCATATCCCGTATTAATTTTTTAATATACTGTGTTAATTTTTCTTCACAATTGTACACGAAATTTAAGTATACCAGTTAATGCATAAAAACCTCCAGTTTCGGTACATTAAATTTTGAAAGAATTTTTTCAACAGTGCAGGAAGTTTAGCGTGCATTCCAAAGGGAGAATTGCCCTATGTTTCTAACGTTTGAAATGCGAAGCCGTTCGGCAATATCGGCTGAAGACTACCAAAGCCGGCCGGTTTGACCCGCGCGGAATTGATATTCGAGTGTTATTCATAAGCAGGAGAGAGATCCAAAGGGTAAAATGAGATGAAACGAAAGAGGAGCCGATAGCCGATCGAGCCGGGAGTCAAAGTCGGGCTGACTGGGCCGATGCTGGCCGGCAGCCAGTCTTTCGTCGCTGCGGCTTTGTCACGCGGATATCGTCGGCGCGCCGCGTTCCCGTCTCGTCCTCGGCTCCCGTCGACGTTTTCCCCCGCGTGGTAAGTCGAGCCGAACGGATTGTCGACCGTCGGACAAACGCGCCGACAGGTGGCAGATACCACTCCATCAAAGGTTTCGAAAGACAGAGGGCTTGTTTCAGCTTCGTTTCCGCGGACAACACCGAGGCTCTGACTACTCGCAGGAAAGGAGAATCGACGGGATGTTTGGACGGAAGACAGTGACAAAACGGACCACCCTTATCCACTTTCTTTCGACGAACATAAAAATTACGTCTGACATGAAAAAAAAAAAAAAACCAAAAAAATTTAAATAAAATTTAGAACAATGGTCCATCTTGCCCCGCTCTCCCCCCCCCCCCTCCCCTAACATTTTATAAATGACTCGATATCGCAGAAAATATCGTTAGAGAAGTTTTTTCATTTTTTACTTTACTCTTTCCAATCTCTTTACCTTAAACTTTGCGTCGAGCGTTGACCCGGCGATTGGAAATAGCACCGAGACTAGTCATGTGAATTCATCAATGAGAAAACTAACTTGGAGAGCCCTCCGAAAATTTCGCAGCTAATAGAGTTTAAACTTACGCAATTATTATTATTATTATTATTTATATTACTCTCCCACTTCCGCCACTTCTCTATTTATCTTTTTCGCGCCGGTATATTATATGCCCCGGCGAGCCGTCGCTCGGATGAATAAAAATAAACTCGAATCGGCGCGAGGGATTGCCGGTGGCTATGAGTGTTCCGCGACCCAGTTGGAGTGACCCACGGCTCGCCGGCTCGCACGCAAACGCACACGAAAAGTCCCATATATATATATATATATATATATATATATAACACCCACACACATTACTTGACTCATATATGTCAATGACATATATTGTGCGTGGATATGTATACATATACATATATATATATATATATATATATATACTACGGGCGACAGAAATCACGACATCACGCATCACGTTGAATTCTGCGGCGCGAAATGGTCCGTGGGCGACACAGCTCATGACTATTAATAATTGAACAGGACGGCTAGTACCGTGTTTCCCAAAGAAAACACCATTGATGATCGGTCATTGTACAATGTCTCGATTCACTCCAAGGACCGATTTCTCCTGCACAGACAGGGGGCAAAACGCAACCCTGTTCGTAGTACGAGGCTATTTTTTAACATCCCGCAAAAAGAAATTGGTAATAAAATGGTCCGTTACGCCCCGCGGTTCACTTTGCCCCGCTCGCTCCTATACGCGCTTAAACCAAAATTGAATAGTACGCGGAGAGTGAGTACAAATAGTCGTTCAAGATACGACCAGGCAGATGCATTCCAATTTGACGATGCACCGATTTTGCGGTTATGGTGTACCGACATACGATCGTGGGTTACGTAGTTTTCAATTCCGGCACGATCGGACGATTGAGCGGTCGAACGATGAATGGCGAACCTAACCGAGGAGGACACTCTCATGAGGTCGTCGAAACGATTTATTATTATTTTTATTTATTTATTGTTATCATTATTTTTAGTTTTGCATGCTTATAAGGAAGCTGTTTTCGTAAAAAAAAAAAAAAAATCAAGATTTTAATGTCAGAGTAATTAAAGTAGTTTAAAATGTCGAAACATGTGAATCACGAAAACGGTTTGCGATAGCAAGTTGAAATTTGGTAGACTAGTAGAGTGGTCGTGAATCTTCATTCAGTGCGATTTATATGAAGATTAATGGCGAATTGAAGATTTTACGGGATTTAGAAATGTTCAAATTTTTTCAAAAATATGTTCTTACACGCCAAAAGATATCGCGTTATGAGTAAAAATATATATTTTTTTCTTTTCAACGAAGAAAAATTGCCATTGTCGAGCTTCATGAATGCTTCCTTTTATTAAACGAAAAAATATCTATAGTTGAGCGTAAGGAGAATATTAACAATAATTTTCATACAAATTGGTAGTTTAAGATGCCGCGAGTCCGTCGCATTGGCTCGATTCGAGAAGTCGTCGTGATTTTCTTGGCAACTTGGAGCGATCAACTGTGCACACTTATGCGGTTGCCGGTGCGTTGGTGATCCCGAGGCTCGAATGTTTCAGCTAGCCCGATATAAATAGATCCACTTCGAATCTTAACTGACCTGATACAATGCCCGGTTTCGAATAGGCGAGATGCGAACAATAAATGCAAGCCGAAGTTTCTAAGCAATAATCTAACCGGGGCGTGTCAATTTTTGCAACACCACAGTTCATAATATTTCATTATCGTCGATCTCGTCGGTGAACTCGCGGGCAAATCGTACCCGCAAACGCTCGAGAACTCGAAACGGTTATCGGAAATTTCGAGCGGAAAATTATTATTGCCCTCCGTAATAGAAGTCCCGATTTCGGAGCCCGGTAGTTAGCCGGATGAAACGTGTAAACAATAATCGAAGCACGATGGTGTGGATTCACGACAACACGTTGCCGACGACCGACCAACCGCACGTCCGATTAATTAATTACTTAGTCCGATAGACTATGCAGAGTATAGCGCAGAGTATAACGCATTGTCATTAATAATGAACCGGCAACTTTTTTTCACCAGCGAATGCATTGTTTAGAAAAAAAAGGAGAACAGAAAATGAACCCGTCCCATCAACGAGACGATAAAATGAAGGGTAAGAGAAAATTTACATATACGCATATGTGCATATATGTACATATGCACATATACATATATACACATATTCTAAGGTAAGTCGTAAGCGCGCGGTGCACGCGCGGTGTGAGAGAATAATAGATTCGGTTCGGTGTTCCGAGAGAACAGAAGTTGAGTTCTCTCTGTTCCTCTTTCTCTCTCTCTCTCCTTCTCCCTCGCTTCTTATTATTTAAATTTACCTTGTGTTCATTGCTTTTCAACGGTATTATATTATTTAGTTTTACGCCTTTCCTTCAACATTACAATTTTGCCTCATAGTTTAACTAAGTCACTAATAAAATCAATTAATCTCTCTTTCTGTCCCTCTTCGTTTCTGTCTCTCTGTCCTCTCTCCGTCTCTTAAAAATGGAGCAAGCACATATCCTGGGTTTAATTTATGCAACTCATGGAGGAAAAGCGGTACTTTCCGTGTCCGCCGAGAGTGGCGTAAGTGGCGCTTTGCAGCCATGTGTTTTGTAAATTCCTGGCGCATGCGCAGATCGGCTCCTCGGCGTGCGATTTACTTTTGCGTGCGATTTCTGGAATTTATTGCACGCTGCGCGGACTTTATTGCACGCTGGTTGTACAGCGCCACAATCACAAGCAGCACATTCTACATTCGTTACAGAAGATATCATGCGATATTAGTGCGGTGTAGCGAACATCATACGCGGACTGTGAGGTAAGTCGCCCTTCACAGCGTGCGTATAAAGTTCGCTTTACCGCACTTGTATCGCTAAGTACTATTTTGCTTTCGCTGTATATTTTAGTTCATATTTTTAGTTTTAGTTTTCATCCTTAAGTTTGTACTGTCTCTTATGCTTGCGTAATATTGCCTAACAGTTTTCACTAAGACATTAATAAATCGAATGAAATCAAATCTCTCTCTCCGTCTCTCTCTCCCCGTTTCTCTCTGTCTCTCGTTGCTGCGGCGCCAGAAGAGACAATGCCCGGTGACAAAGACTCCTCTATTGTAGTCTCCGTCGTCGTAGTCGAGGCTCACCACCCTGAGGTGGTTACCACCGGCAGCAGCACGTGACCCGGAGAATATTTGAATGGGAACAGACACGGTCGAGATGGCGTTTGCCGAGAATGAAATATGCGAGCATTACATATTTAATAAAGTATGCTGCGTACGATGTGTATGTGGGTCTGCGCGAGGTAGATCGAACGTGAATTCCCAAACAAAAATATTCCGAAAGCTACGAAAAGTTTTTTTTTTTGTCTTCCCCGGAGAATCTCCCGGAGAGTCTCTTATTCCTACGTAAAAGAAGTACTAAAAAAAGTCGACCCTCCTAAATATCGAAGGGTTTTTGTGGTCGCTTTATCGCGCGCTCTTACCGACCGCTGCACGAGGCCGAAGCTCGTAAATATTCCCGAAGAAACTCCAATTTAATGTTCGCATCGCTTTCGAAAGTTCACGTAGAAACCTGTGCGAATGACTTGCAAAAAAATGAGAAAGCGATATTCGGATTAAATTTGTGCATTTTTTTCAACAATGCACAGCTTCCTGAAGAGGAAGAGCAAAACGATTGCTTCCGATTAACAATCTCAGGCTCGACTGGTGATTCCGGCTTACTCCCAATTTCTCTAAAAAAAAAAAAAAAAAACCGTCTCTCCTGATCAACTTCACCGTTACGTTTTCCTCCCCACGCGGATGAGGCGCAAAGTTCTCGCGCATCGAGCTCGAGACTGAGGACGTGAAATATGAGAAACAACGCGATGAAAATAAGAAAAACAACGCGATGATCTCTCCCGTGGTGGATTGCGAGTGACGTCGCGTCAGAGACGGCGGAAGATCGGTCGCGAAGTCGGGGACTTCGAAACGCGGAAGAAAAGCGCGGAAACGAGGTAAAGATAGAGAATACGAAGTGGAGGTGTGAGAAACGAAGTTAAAGAGAGAAACAGGGTCAGGGCAGGAGGGAAGAGAGGTCGGCGAGGAAGGAACGAGCAATAGGGGCGAGAGGGGGGAGAGGGGAGAGAACCGTAGCGAGAGTTAAAGGCGGAACGTGTGCGGGAACGAGCGAGATGGAGATGGGAGATAGAGAGGGGCCACCTAAGTAAGAGGGAAAGAGATATATGGGTCAGAAGAGGATGGACCGGACGGAATATTGATCCGTGGGTACGAACGCCGGCGATAGCTGCCTGCCTATGCCACCGCGAGCACTACTGGCTCCTGCTGCTGCTGCTGCTGCTGCTGCTGCTGCTGCTGCTGCTATGGTTCGCTCTGTACCGATGCCACCTCCTGCATTACCACTTCGCCGTTACAGCCTGCGGCAACTGTTTTTCCTGCGGATAAAACACCCCACTCGGGCTCGTCCTGCGGTCGAGTGAAGATCGTTAATACTCCCAATGATAAGCGTAAAACGCACATTGACCCTCTTAACGACCAGTGGAAATATAACTTCCGGCAACATTAAGATTTTCAGCTGTTCTGTAGTAATAATAGCAATTTTTATTATTGTATTGTATTGTACAATACAATACAATAAAGTACAATAAATATTGTACAATACAATACAATAAAATATTATTATTATTTCTATATAACAAAATTAATAAGTGTTGGTAATCCCTATTTTTTTTTTACATTTTCGAGTACGGTCCGACAGGGGAACAACGAACATAAGCGTCAAACCGTTGCCAAATCTGCGAATCCAGAAATATTTGCTCCCAAAATTGAATAAAAAATATTGCTTTTTCTTCTGTCGAGACAAATTGCGCGCGAAAGCTGTCCATTTATGCACTCGTTTATATGCGAGTAGGCAAGAGCACTCTATTGGGTGCCTTTTTTTCCCTGGTGCTGAAAAAATCTTTTTTCGGCATTTATGTGTTTTTTTCCAACATCGGGGACACCCTGTTTTTCGTATTTCAAAATCGTATCACAAAAAAAATTCCGCCGGTGGTGCAATGGCACTGCACGTGAATTAAAATCCCCGCAAGCGCCAGGGCGATTCGTTAGCGTTAAAGCGAGATACCGGAGAATTGTGGTGAATATGGTCCACCCCGATTAATTCGTAATTCGATGATACATGAACCGGGCCATATTGACCCCTTTTCCCCTAATCAGCGGCCGTGTCATCCGGAATTGCCCCATAAATATCGGCGCATCCACCGGGCATACAGCGCGTACACGTGTCGTGCGTTTACCTTGGCTTTCGTATGCGTGATTGAAATCGCGGCACGCATATGCTCGTACAGTGCTCGTTGCAAAGAGCATATTTAATGCAATCGGTCGAGCGGCGTGCGTCAAACACGGTGCGCCCGGTGTTATCACCGTCATTGTTCACGAGAGCCTGACGCACACATCCGCCACCGGTCGGTTTACGAAATACAAAGTTCACCGGAATTTTCGCTACCGGCACATGTAAATCCGCGGTATAGCGAAGCAACAAATGCTACGTCATGAAACTTGTGTGATACTTTTTGTTATTGTTATTATCATTTTTTTTTTTTTTTTCATTCCACTTCCTCCCTTGCCTGTGCTTTCCGAGCCGGTATGAAGATCGGCACTTGGACGAGTGCCCGCGGCAAGCCGACAAGGGGGCAAAGGCAAGCGAGTGGGTACAGAGCTTGAAAGTTCAAAGGAACTCGAACGCGTTTCTCCCTTCGGACCGAGAGACTTTGTTCTCACTAGGCTGAGTATGTGTGGGTATATATACACATATATGAGTGTGTGAGTGTGTGAGCGTGTGAGTATGTGAGTATGTGAGTATGTGAGTATGTGAGTGTGTGAGCGCGTGAGTGCGTGGGTGTGTGAGTGTGTGTGTTTCCTAGTTCTACGCAGGAACGTCTTCATCGCATACTGTGTAGAATAGACAAACACGATGCAATAGGGTAGCTGTTACGTGCCGGGGGAGAGCGGGGCAAAACGAATCCGTGTATTCGATAGGTGATGGAACGGCTTTTTGTGTCCCGCGTATAAAATGATTTAAAAATAGTCCGTTTTGCACCACTCTACCCTACATTGACGAGACACGGTATAGATCACTGCCGACGAATGTGGCCGAGTGAAGACTGGGTCAAAATGGGGAAACTCCGAGCTGCAGGCACGGGTCGGAATGGGAAAGCCCAACTATTTCGAGTATTTTGGGAACATTCATCGGAACACACTCATCGATTCGCGTGGTAACTGTTTGACTGAGAGACACTCCATTTTCCCCTCAATGGCCATATTTTTTATTTTGTTTTTAGCAGTCACCTCATAGCTCCGGAATCGTTCGAACAACTTTGAACTCTCTCAGCTTGCCCGTTTTGCCCCGCACTATCCTGGGTTTTCGTCACGCGGTCATTACTATGCTTTCTGGTGCTTCCGTTGAGCAAGCTCGTTTCTCGGGTTTCAGGACCGACACAGGGTTGAAACGGCAGCGGGGCGACCGGTTTATCAAATCAGTGCGCAATCAACTTCGGCGGACTGGGCGTTCGCTTCGGGAAAATGAACCACGGACCAGCCGTTTCGAGCGTACAGTGTACGCCGAGCATAGACTGTAAAGCATACAGTACGGAACGATTGAGCGGACGAGTCCGCGCGAACACACCGAAGCCAGCTTATCTAAGCTCATAGCGGTGTAGGGCGAAGGGGCGAATACGGACCACCCCGATTAGCACGCGAATCAATGACACACCGACCGGGCCAGATTCCCCGCCTCTTTAGCTCGGTTCTCACACCCGAGCCCCGAAGGCGAACGGCGAGCATAGGGACGCAGACACGTTCCGGGTCGTCATTGTAATTCGGTTAGGGACGACAGGGAGAGGAGAGGGCAAAGGCTTTTTGGCTCTCGATACTTTCCGCCCGTCTTAAAACCCCCTTCCAGCTCTACGCGCTCCGACTTTTTTTTTTCTTCTTTCCACCTCGTTACTCTTCATCCTCCTCTCGCGCTCAATTCTTTTTTTTTTACCCTTCGTCCTTTCACTCGCTCGTTTTCATCTTCCATTTATTTCTAGGGGAAAAGCCTCCACTTCGGGGGACACGACTGTCTTACTTCCATTTTTTGCCGTAAGACTTCTTTTTCTTTTCTTTTTTTTTACAATTCGACGAATGCGAAGTCTTTTATTTTTTCCCAGCGTTACTCGGGAGAGAATCTTTTGTTTATTTTGGAGCGTTCAGCTGAATGAGATGGAGGGAAAGCCCTTCGGCTTCGGCCCTACGGACTAGTCGAGCTGGGTTTCGCTCGAATGATTACTAAAAAAAGGGCCGTTTAAATTTTATGAGATTTGGAGGTGTTTACCGTTTTTTCAAAAATTTGTTTTTTATTCCTTATACGAGTTTCAGCATCAAATATCACGCTATGAGTAAATTCTTAAAATTCTGAACATATCTTCCTCTTGTGAGGAACCCCAAAATTGACGAACGAAAAGTTATGCGCAGAACTGTAAAAACGAGGAAGCTATGTGCAGTTTTTTTTTTTCTATTCAACGAAGAAAAATTACGATTCGCGAGTGACAATCAATGCTTCGTTTTATTAAGCAATAAAATATCTATAGTCGAGCAAACGAAGAACATTAATAAAAATTTTGATTGAAATTGGTAGTTTAAGATGGGACGAGCCCGTCGCATTTGTTAGTTCCATTTTGCCGTAAAACGTCTTTTTTTCTTTGTTTTCCTACAATTCGACGGATGCAAAAGCTTTTATTTCTTCCCAGCCGTACTTCGGGGGATAAAATCTTTTATTTATTTTGGAGCGTTCGGTTGAATGAGATAGCAAAAAAAGCCTCGGTTTCAGCCGTACGCGGTAACAAAAGTTTGAACTTTTTATAACAACTTATTGTCTACAAACGTCAACAATTTTTCATTTTTTCATTTTACGATCGCCGTCATCCGGTTCCGATTTTACAAACAAAAGTACAAACTAATATTGTTAAAATTAAAATTTTTTTAAATAAAACAATTGAAATTCAGAGCCTCAACCACCGAGCTTGTCACTTATTTAACAAAATTATTTTCACCAAACTTCTTATTCCGATTTAACTAAATTATTTTTTACTGTATACGAATTATCCTAGCTTGGTCTGGGGGAGGGGGGGGGGGGGAGGGAGTTATCCATCAGTTAAGGGCGAAAAGGGTGTTTGAATTTTTTTTTCGACGTCTGTCTTAATATTCGATCGGATAGGATTGAATTAACATCAGCAACAAAATAGTACGAAATTCTCGCGAGCGATATTATTACAGCATCGAGGAGAGCCGAGCGAGTAGTTTTACTCGCGCCGGTTAAACTACACGCGAGAGCTCGGATCGCTGAAACGCACACCGCCGAGTTATAAATAAAACGGGTATGCTAAAAGCGCGCCGAGCTTCGCGAAAGAGCCGACAGACGTTACGTATGTGGCCCGGCAAGTCATAAGCCATGGCCAAGCGTTTCTTCTTCTTGTTCGTTCCCGCCGTCTCTTCGACTTTTTTACTTCTCATTTTTCGTCAGCAGCGAGGAAACGATTAGAGATAAAATATTGGGTGCGAGCCGCGCGGAAGTAAGACATAAACGCATGAATTAAGTGAGTGTCGACGGCAGATTTTCTCCGTCTGCCGCAACTTTCGCCGGCCCAAGTGCCGCCTAATATGTTTCATTATCCGTCCGATTACCGCACAGAGTATACACAGACTGACGGAAAATTGTAAACATATCCTTCGTCGAATTCGAATGTGAAGTGTCTGCGTAATTACCGCTATTAATCATGCGCGTCTGACCGCGATGGAGCTTTTTCTACTGTGTCGAATATCAACCACCGACTTCCGTAGAAGTTTCATTGACTTAGTCGGTGACGCAAACTGTAAGCAACTTCTCCATTTCGCCGCGTGTGCTGGCATTTCCGGTAAAAAAGTATCGCATCGAAAGATTATATGCGCTTTCGACGAGACTTCGCTGAATCTCCTTGTTGTAAGTTGTAAAATAATTCGTATGACATTTGATGTACCGGACTGGAAGTTTCTGTGCAAAAACTGGTATATTAAATTTCGGGCACAATTGTGACGATAAATTAATGTTCAGTGCATTGAAAACATTCGAAAAAATTCATTTTCAATAATTTCCTTTAATTTTAGCATAAAAGGACTTTAATTTTAATCATTTACTATAAATTCAATGAAGAAGTATATTAATTTTTCACAAAATTCTGCGTTAAATGTAATGTAATAGCTTTTTCGTCAAAACATTCAGTCCTGTGCATTGAATTTCCAATGTGTTTTTTTTTTTTTTTTTTCATTGCTACCAAAACTTCAATCGGCCGAAAGTCACGTGTCCGTGCATTCGGACTCGTGATTTTCGGTCGATTGAAGTTCGACTCTTCCGAGTCATCGAACTTTGGAATTTTTGTTTTCTCGAATCGTCAAAATCCCGGACCTTCATTCGCATTCGTTTGGACGCGTGCCAGCGCGAGGAGAAAGAAAGTTGATTGTGGTTTTCATTACCGACCGTGGTATCGTCGCATGCTCTTGAGAAAGTCTGAGCTATGTCTTCGGGAGAACAATTCGAACGCACACATCGCGTGGGCGGACAGTCGCACAACTACGTCCCGTTATCAGAAAGAGTGGCGTTGGATATAGCAATTGATGTCGCTGAACGACGTGTGCGCATGCAAAACAACAAATCAATCAGTCGCCGGCCGAGGAAGCACGGTTCACTTGTATATCGTCGAGTGCCATGTGCAGTGCGAGCGCGATTTGTACTTACAAGTATACGTTAAATCTGGCGTCGAGCGAGTCGGGCAGGGAATTGAATTTGTACAGTGGCAGAAGTCGTCGCTGCTAGAAATTGCGGGCATCGTTTCGTGCGCGTCGCGCGAAACGCCGCGACTCGCCGCCTTCTCGCGCGTTCATTCATATCTGTATGGCTTCGTCGCTACATCTGAAGCCTGGATAGCCGCCTTACGGCGACGTCCACCGTAGAGCTGTACAGCGGAGAACGGGATAAAACGCACTGGCTAAGGAATAAAAGCCGCTCCGATCAGAGCCGAGCTATGAATTTACGGATTACCAAAAAAAAAGAACTGTTGTTCGGGCAAAATCTACCTCTCAACCTCACCATCGAAACGAGAACTGACATTCTTGCGATTTGCGCCCATTTGAGAGGAAGTTATTCCCAGGATAATAATTAGTATCGTTATTTCGGGGATAATCATTGCGATTATTCCGAGGATAATCATTACATCCAGAAAAATAATTTATTTGACGAGCACCCGCAAATAAATCATTGTTTGGTCTAAATAGATATTTCAATTGAGTGAAATACATATTTATTTCGATCGAATAAATGTGTATTTAAATCAAATAAATATTTATCGGCTGAAGGACGATGTATATATGTCTTCTCACGTCAATCTACGTTATGTCATGGTGTATTGAGAACATTGTATAATCTGGCATATTGTCAATAAATTAAGAGCACTAAATATTTATTTGCGGGGCGCCCGTCAAATAAATTATTTTTCTGGATGTATCATCCTCGAAATAGGATAATCAATCACGATTGTTCCAAGGATGATCGTTACAATTATTTAAAGGATGATCAATCACGATTCTTCCGAGGATAATCATAATTATTTCAAGGATTATCGATCACGATTATTCCAAGGATAATAATTATAATTATCTCGAGTATGATCAATCACGATTCTTCCGAGGATAATCATTATAATTATTTCAAGGATAATCAATTACGATTATTCCAAGGATAATAATTATAATTATCTCGAGTATGATCAATAACAATTCTTCCGAGGATAATCGTAATTATTTCAGGGATGATCAATTACGATTCTTCCAAGGATAATCATTAGGATTATTTCGAGAATTATCAATTACGATTGTTCTAAGAATAATTAATAACTCAACATATCCGCGGTCCGTTGCGATGTATACCGAGGCAATTTTTTCCGAGACACCTGCAGCAGTTCGTCGCTACCTTCGGCGGGTTTTTGTCCGCGGTGTTGTCTCGCCGCCGTGCCGAAATCGTCGGTACCGGTGACAAATTAACCACCCGCGTTTCTCGGACGGCAGAGGCGAATTCTGCAGAAACACGTCCAGGCGAACCGGGCGGGCTCTTTCGCTTCGCCGTACGGCGGACAGCCGGCTGCACCGACGAAACCACCGGAAATTTATCGCGCACGAGCGATAACAAAACCGCTCGCGAGCTCGTTGCCTCGTTTGTTTTATACATCCATTAACACGCTACACGTACCGAGAGTCCGGCAAGTGAATTTTTCCTTCGCTTCCTCTTGCGCCGTTCCTCTTTCTCGCTATCTTTTCTTGGCATTGGTTTTTTTTTTTTTTTTTACCTGTAATTTCTTCGTTCTCTTACCCGCTCTTTGCCTCGTTTCGAGCCTCGGGGAAGCTTGCAATGGGAATATACAAGGTTTATTTCTTTCCCTCTTCGGTCTTCACTGCGGGCCACGATTTTCCTCGCTTTTCGTCTGCAGAACAACGACGGGAAGCTCAGCGCGGTTCATTTCCCAAGATACCGGTTGACCTAAAAGAGGGGTGGGAGGAGGCGAAACCTCCTGGTTGTAAGGCGCACCGCACACCCGGATATCCTCGTGCGAGACGCAGTGATTGCAGTTTTATAGGACACCTTATTGCACCCCGAGATTTTCTTTTATGTCGCCCCGTCGCAGCGTGCGCTTCTCCGGGGCGAATTATTTTTAGCGAAAATTTATCTGTCGTTATCGCCGTAGATTCCGTGCGGCGGGAAGAGCGCGTCGAACGATGCGAACGCGAATTCTGCGGCGTGAGTGCGCGACTCGGAGGAGATAAAAATTTTATGCATCATAAAGAGATCTTGGTGAAAAATTCGTGAAAATTGTCCGTTTTGATCCGCTCGAGCTTACACGCTAGGCCTCGAATTTTTTTATCTTCAGCCACGATGCATATGCACTGTCCGTCACTCGCACGGATTCTTAAATGAATTTGAATTTACAATTTCAATGATAAGAGAACGAACAAGATTGAAACGGTTAGTTAGCATGGAAGGAAGGAAAAAAATGATAATAAAAGAAAAATAAAAAAAATAGTACGGAGTATAATAAGTGAAGGATAAGGAAAATGGTCTATTCTCGGTGTCTACCCTCCGCCGTCGTACAGTATTTTATCTCGAGAAGGTTCTCTCCTCACGAGCGGCGAGGCTTCACTTTCGCGGAAGCCGCACGATAGTTCTAACGAAGCTCAATCTTCGTTTTTTTGTTCTCTCTCTATTTTTTTTTACTCTTCCTCTTTCGTTTCTTACTTCGTCCTGCGGGTTCCTTAACACGCCCGTAATTTCTCGAGGCGTCTGGAAGAATCGATCGCTGCAAGGGTTGCTTTTTTTCTACTCGAAATCACAATCCATTTGCAAAAAAAATTTTTTAGCTCTTTTCATTTGACGCGCTCAAAAGCTCGCCACGGAGTAAGTTGAAAAGTTATCTCGCGCGTGGTTGGATGCGCTAATTTTGTGCTGTCGTCCGAAAATTGCACACAAATATAATATTTTTATCAAGGACCTTTGATACTGAATCTGGTCGAAACATCGAAGTGTCGATGTTAAATTTGACATTGGAATGGATTAACACTGTACACAATTGTAATACAATGTATTGCAGTTGCACACTGTACACAATTGCATTACAACCGTAGACTGAACACAATTGTATTACGATTATAATACAATTGTAATACATGTTTCGTATTACATTAAGCAAACATTAATGGTACCGTTTAGATTTTCTGAGATTCGTCGAAAAGTTGTATTTTTTGTTCGACACGAGTTTACACATCAACTAACAATTTTGCGCACAAGCTTCCTCCGCGAGAAAGCCAAAATCCATCAACGTGCTTTCTCGTAGAGAATTCCGCGCGCGTTAGTTATTTGCATATGAAAGTCGTAGAAAGGCAGTCAGGACTCCATTTTCTACGCCCATGCCATTCACACAATTTTTCCCAACAAATTCACGAAAATCGCGCATTTTGTTTTTGAAAACTGTGCGCAAAAAGGCACTTTTCCGCACTCGGGCGAGAAAGAGACCATAACGCCTTTGTGCGCATGCGCAGTATTTTTCCCGGACGCGATGCGAAAAAGTGCCCTTCTGCGCACACTTCACGGGAACGGAAAGCGGGTTTTTACGTGCATGCGTTAGGAAAAATGTTTTTTTTTTTTTTACTCGGATTCATCAACAATATATAAATACATTTTTTTTTAAAATTTTTTTCTTTTTACACCTGCGCTCAAAAGCGTCGCTGCGGAGAAAGTTGAAAAGTTATCTCGCGCGAGAATGCACGCAAGGCGCGGTGCGAAGAGAAAGGGAGCGAAGACAACGGAGCGGGTCGATTGTCCTCGAGCGGGCGTCCACACGCCGTGCGTTACCGACATAATCAAACGTAATACCTATAGTATATATTACGTACTACTATGCGCAGTGTAATTCTCGCATATCCTGTACGCCGCACGC
The DNA here is from genome assembly GCA_963575735.1 of Amblyjoppa fuscipennis. Lineage (NCBI taxonomy): Eukaryota > Metazoa > Arthropoda > Insecta > Hymenoptera > Ichneumonidae > Amblyjoppa > Amblyjoppa fuscipennis. The sequence goes on along the minus strand of OY754491.1, from coordinate 23,144,693 downwards.
CCGACACACTCGTTCACTCGGGACTTCGCTCTCGGTGAATCTAGGGTCCATTCATAAAGCGAGAGTCCGTCTAAATTTAGATGTACCGACCGTGATGCTGGCCCATTCAGGAAGAACGAGGCGCGGGCTCCTTTCGCGCACTGCACGCGTCTCGTATCTCCAACACTTTCCACCTCGCTTTCTTTCTCTCTTCTCCACAATGACTGTATCTGTGACTCATTTTTTTTTTCCCGCAACGAGTCCTACCGCATCACTCGGTCACCGAAAAACACAACGAATTCAGTCGCAATTCGGTCGAGCGACGTTGCCGAATCAATTAACTGATTATGTTGATGATTAATGATCAATGTTATATAATTAATAATTCCTGTCATAAAAAAATAATAAATTATGTAATTGATTATTAATTGTGATTATTGTAATAGCCGTAGTGGGAGCGACACACGGGGCTGGTATTGGCAGAGCGTCGGCGAGTGTTCGCCGAACGTCGGCCAGAACTGGCCCAGCGTGCCATCCTCAGCAGGGAGGCGCTATATAACAAATATATAGGTCGCAGATTGGGAGAGCCGGTGCACAAAAGACAATATTTATCATTTTTTTTTTTTTTTTTTTTTTTTGAAAGGCAGTGGGTGGTGGAGAGAAACGAAAAATGTCGTATCGCGGCTCCCCGTTACCCCTACCTGTTATGCGTACTTAATCATATACTTGGACGATTGTGCCGTAGATCGCAGTGAAGACATTGAACTTTGACCCAGATTCGGAGGCGCACTTACCTGTAACAGAAAGAACGAGGACAATATTAGGAACGATAGTAGAAAATCATATTTTAGGCTTTCTACAAATATATTTATATATACAAACAGATATATATACATACATACATACATACATACAAATATGTATATATATATACATGTAGACTAGTGAAACTAGTGGCTCTTATCCCTTTATAGATTTAAGCCATTATTATTAACCAACGTCACGTCCCTATTACTGACCCTCTGATCCTATTGTTGAACCCTCTGGCCCTATTATAGACCCCTTCTGGTCTTATTATTGACCCCCTCCCCTCGATTCTTCTATTGCACCAACCTTCACAATTATTTTTATATTCTTTTTATATTATAGAGAGATGTTTATATATATGTGCCTGCACAATATAGAAGTTTTGAAAGTTTGTGCGAGAATTTTTTCGAGAGTGAGGGTAACAACCCCAGCCCTCGGCAGTGTGAATAGAAGAAAAGATTAAAGAGAGAAATGGCTCGCGCACGCGACATGACGATACTTTGCCACATTCTTTTATTTCCATGCCTTCATCTCTCCCCCCCCCCCCCCCCCCTTTGACTTTCTCCTTCTCTCCTTCACCCCCGTACTTCCTCCCTCTCGCTCTACTCGCGCTTCGCGAAATTTCGCTATTTCGAGGCTGAGAATTGTCGCAAAGGTGTACGCCGGTGGATGGCCGGGATTGTGAAGTAGGAAAGGCGAGTGGGAGAAAGGAGGAGAGCCGTGCGAGGCCAGGCTGCCTTTCGGCGAGGGCGCAGCCGCGGATACATCGATCTGTTGGGCCGGCGAGAGAGACTCGTGAGAGAGTCGCGACGAGCCGCGCGAGAGCGAGTCGTGCTGGAACCTCGGAGCGCCGATCCAGCGACTTCGCCGATGCGACGAGGGACACCGAATGAATAAGGCAGCGATGCGCGGATGAGACGTGCTGGCTTTTCGACGGTCTTCAGGAATTTCAACGAAATTGTGTAACGCAGATATTCAGTGATTTTTTTTTTTTCGACGCTAGCGAACGGCCGCTAATTCGGCCCAATGAGTGGATCAATTGATACGAATCAGCGGTGACTGTTTCGATAAGAATTCATGATTGTCGTATGAATAAATTATTTCGGGTTTACAAACCACATGGGCAAAAATATAGTGTGTCAGAAATGTACGATCGGCTGAGGACGGGTAAAAAGGGCTGTTTTTTATCGAATTTTTTTTTAACTCAAACGAATTGTCTCATGACGAATGGCCTCGTCGAATGGGTTCGTCTTTCCTCGCTCTCTCCCCATGCGTTTAGATAACTCTATACAATAACATATAAATTATAGTATAGAATTATATATTGTATAGTATAGAAATACTATACGATATATAATTCTATACTATAATACCCTATAATAGAAAGTCCGAAAATTGAAATTCCAAAGGCTTCCAAATTTCATAATTTTCTATATACATTTTATATTCCTCTCCTTGAAATTATTTCCGTGTGGAAATTTATCGATCGATGCATTATTAATTTCGTTCGATGTAATCTGCCCGTTAGGAGGAGGTGGAGAGAACGAATTTTAACGGTGGGATAAAACAGGCTTTTTTTTGTTTAATCGACTTTCTGTGGGACATGAACGTAAACGAATTGCCTCAACAGGAACGGAGGACGATGGTCCGTTTCGCCCCGCTTACGCTCTACGAGTTTACACAATTCTATACTATAATAACCTATAATTCGAAACTCCAAAAGTTTCTAAATTGGCAAATATTTTGTCTATACTTCTTCTCGCATTTGTTTCCGTATGGAAATTCACCGCTCAACGGTTTCGATGTCATTCTGTCGTTGCGAAGCGATGAAGGGAACGAATTTTTCATCAAAATCCGGTTCGAATATTCAATACGAGAATTTAATTTCGTTGTCATTGTGTGCCTCCATCGATTGTCATCGGGTATCTCGTGTGTGCAGAATTCGGCGGGAGGGATGCCATTGAAAGGAGAATTTAATTTGTAGAACATCGATAGGGAAGCGGCGAGGAGGGAGGAGGGAGGGAGGGAGGGAGGGAGGGGGGGGGTATATGATTAGAAGGGGCAATGGGAGGCGCGTGAAGCCTATTAGTACGCGATCAATTGCAGCAGGGCGTGAAGATCGATGCAGTGGTAAAGACCGTCGGTATAACACAGTACCTAATACCAGATAGTGTATCTGCGAACCCTCGACCGTGTAACACACGACGTGACGAATCAATGTAATTTATCGACATCCGGTATCAAAGCATACAATAATCGCGAGCCCGAATTTACACCGACCCCATGGACATTCAATAAGCCAATAGAAATTGATGCCCGGCGTATTCGTGATACGCTTGTCGGGCCGCTTCCAACTGGGAATTTCTATTTCGAAGCTTAAAATTAAGCCGCTCAAACGATTATGACTTAGCTGACAATAATTATGAAGAAGCTCATGGCAAACTCCGCGACGCATTGGGTTAATTATAGAGCGTCAAAAATGTTCTCACCTACGTCCGATTTCACGTCACACGTACGGACGACCGAAAACTGATGGCAAATAAATAATTTTCATCAAGAAAATAATTGACTTATTGTCATTGTAATATAATGTATCTCTCTATAATGTAAAAAGATTTCGCCGTCGCTGCGACCGGGTTCGAGAATCGGGAGGGGGATTAGTTTCGCCGTAACGAGAGCGGTCCCTTTTTTTTTTTGTAAAGTGACCCGTTTCTCCCTTATCTTAAGAGAAAAAGATGAGCTTCGTGATAACAACCTCGTTCATTTATTGGCTGGTTTACCCTAACTCTAAGCCCCTTTGAGCTCGTGCTCCTGGTCTCGATGATTCCAAGTCCCTATTTTAAGTAAGTTTTGGAAACATTCAACGGAAGCACGTGGCCTCTAGAAGCTCCAGTATAGTATGACAATTATAGGAATAGTAATAACAATTGTCACTATTATCATTACTATTATTACGGATTGGTCGATATATGTTTATATATATCATTACCATTACATTCTATATATCGTTACGCTTTGGTCGATATATCATTACTATTATTACGACAGTGGTCGATGTCGATAAGTGTTGTGCAAAAATGCAGTGCGAAACTCCAAACCTCGTTGTTTTACATTTCGATCATAGGTGTCGGCCCTCTTCAGAATCATTTATTTATGAAAATAAGGACTGACAATACACATATCACAAGCATTACTATCATTGTTATACGCAGAGTCAATGCAGAAAGCGTCGGACTGCCGAAATGGCGATCAACATGAAACGGATCTTTGCACGGAGATGGCTTACGGACAACTCGTGGTTTTTGCCAAGTAGATGGAAACCGAGTAGATGGTGCGCGTTCCGCTGAAAGCCAAGTAGATGGTGCGCGTTCCACTTGGCGTTTCGTCCTCCAATGAAGCCCCGAGTCTTTTCACTCTGCTACTTGGCTCAACCATCTCCTTCGTGTACCACGAAGGAATTTCAATTACGAAACTCTCTTCGATAAATTACATTGCTCAAAAATCTCGGCTTCGCCATTGAGTCTCACCGTTCTCTACGTGCACGAACTTTCGGAATAGAAGACAATACTTGTCGACGAGAAACCTGAGATCCGGGATGTTCTGTAGGTCAAAGAGTTAGCGAAGATTCGCGAAGAAAGAATACCCTGCCTCAAATCGACAAACCAACAATTGGCGAGTCGACGCTTGACCAAGCATCGGCCGCTAATTGTCAAACCAACCAGTGGTGAGCAAATACTCGGCCGAACATTGAGTTGAAATCGAATGACCAACAATTGGCGAGTCGAACGCGCCCGAGCACTGGCCGCACATTGTCAAACCAACCATTGGCAAGCCAATACAAGACCGAATACTGGCCGAGCGTTGGGAATTCGACAATCGCCATACGAGACTAGCCCGACCATCGGCCGCATCCACTCTATCGGCAAAACCTTCATGAGTCCCTGTTAAGGCCCTGATAGGACCGTAATAAGGTATCATCAGGGTGATAAGGCTTTATCAGGACGCGGTATAACGCTCGAAAATTGGTACTTGGAGTAACGGCACGAGCTGAATGCGGCGTTGTCGCCGACTCGCGTAGAGCACTTCGAGTCCGGGATCGGCGACATGTAACTAAGATGCAAAAAAAAAAAGGAAAAAAGAATCTTTCGCACAGATGCTTCGGTGCCCGGCGGCGATCATGAAAAATAGTTTTGTTGAATTGCACCGCGAGCAATTTTTTGCCCCCTTTGTATTATCTCGCCGCCGCAGGGTTGCTCTGCCGGAGGGAATTCATAGGAGGGAAGTATAGATCGAGGCGAGACGCGCCGGCTCTCGACGAAGGGAAAGAGGAGGCGAGCTTGGCAAGTGTCGAGAATGCCGGATTGGCCAAACTAGCAGTGTGCTGAGTGAGAGTCAGAGGCCAAAAAAAAGAAAAAATGGGGCTTTGAAAAGGGTGAAGTCAGTCGGTTCTGCAGCCTCGAGGAATTTTACCGGTCGAGAAGCAGCGGCAGTCAGGCGAAGAGAGAGAAGAAGAAGAAAGAGGGGTTGTTTCGCGTACGTGCCGGAAGAGGACCCTTCGCCACGCTTCGACACCCCCGTGCGCGAGCCTGCTGACCCATCGCACTCGGAAAACAGCTCGGGCAGGTCGAGCGGCGGATGGGCCTCGAACGAAAAATTTATGGAGCTCTTCCTTCCGAATCTCTTCCGGTTACGATTTCCGGTCACGGATATATCTCCCTCACGAGATCGGACCGGTGGTTGAATTCTTTTATTTTATTTTCTTTTCTTTCGCTCACTACGGCAGAAACATTAGTCGCGCAAGGCTGGAAGCCCGGTAAACCCGGTCTTTGAACCGTCGACCGCCTTGCGAATGACCGATTGTCACAGATCTCGCGATCGTCTGTCGACAGACAGTACTGAAAATAGGCTGCAACGATTCTTGGCCACAAACGTCCATAATTATTTTCTTCTTGGTGCACTATAAAAAAAAAAAATATCGAATTTAATGCACCGACTGGAAGTTTTTAGGCACAAACTGGCACACAAAATTAATGTGCGATTGTGATGAAAAAGTAATGGACTTGTACAGTGAAATTACAGTAAAAGATTGATTTAAATTACTTTTACAGTAAAATTAAAGTGAATCATTAAAAGTAAAGTATTTCGAAGGTTTTTTTTTATTTGCCGTATGTTAATTTTTCATGAATATTGTACATTCAATTTAATATAACAATGTGCGCATAAAAACTTCCAGTATAAGTACATTGCATTTCATAAGAATTTTTTTTTACAGTGTGCAACAACAACATAAAGTTGTTAATTTTAGTTTTTTATTTATTTATTTTATTAATAATAGCCTGGGCCCAATTACAGGAACGACGGGAAGCCCATCCTCTAGGGACAATGTCAGAGAGATCCGTCGCTTATGAATTGCACGAAATTCACACGAGTACACAAGAACAAGTCGCGATTCATTTTATTCAGGAGTCAACAACGTAATTTTGCAAAATTGTTTGCTAATTTTACAAAAAAAAAAGTTTATTATTTAACAAAAATGTCGATGGTACAAACTTTTTTTTTACCGTGTAAGAAAATAACTATTGATTGACCCACAATTTTCCTCGGTTGACTAATAAAGAAAAAAAAAAAAAAAAACATGACCGATCACAAATTCAGAGCTCAGATCTGAATCGTCGCTGTGCCTCGTTCGCCGTGTCTGTAATACTCCACCGCGGTCTCGGGATCTCTCGCAGCTCGGTATAAACACAGACAATGATAAAGCCGCGAGGGAGACGGAGGGAGGAAAAAAAAAATAATGAAAGGATACGGGGAGTCGCGTGACGAGTTGAACGAAAATGGACGAGCGGAGTGGAGGAGAATGAATGTTAAAAACAAAACAAAACAAAAAAGAGGACAATAGAAAAATAACGTGTGACGTACGGAGGGAAATAGTGCGAGCCGCTAGTGTCGGCGAAACAAGGGGCGAAGGGTGGGGGGGGGGGGGGGGGTGGGGGTGGTGATGGTAGCGAAAGAACAGAAGTGCGAGGATGAAGAGGATGAGCCTGGATGGAAGGAAGAGCCGAGAGAGAGCGAGGAGTGTGTCGCGCAGTGCCGTTGAAACTAGATACGATGAAGAGGAGGTATTCGAGGACGATGCAAGCAGCTATGAATAAGGTAATCTATGCGTTACGGGGCTGGCAGTGGGTATATTGATCCGACTATGAGCCCCGCCTCCCTGCAAAAACACAAGTGACCCGCCATCCATCCAGCCAGACGCGGGCAACGTTCGTACCACTCGCCAACCCGTGATGCCTTTTTTTTTTTTTTTCCTCTCGAAGACTCTTCCACACCGTCGTTCGTTTATAAGCTTTTGCGCATTGTCGGCGATCAATTGTTGGGCATGTCCTTAACACCCCCGTGTCGCGCCCGATCATCGCACGGTGGCGAACCGCAAGCTTCGACATTTCTTGCCGCGAAGCTCCGAAATTTGATTGTCATTCATTTTTCATTTTTCTTTTTTTTTCGTATAAGAAAATAATAATTTCCTCCAGAGCTGGGCAAAGTACCGAAAAGTAGTTAAAGTACCGAGTACTAAGTACCGCAAGTACCTTAAGTACAAAGTAATTTCCGTACTTAAAGTACCGCAAGTACGTTAAGTACAAAGTAATTTCCGTACTCAAAGTACTTTTATAAAATACTAAGCACAAAGTACTTTTTCTTGATCGGAAGAGGCGAAGTTCCACGAGCACGAAATTTAGAGAGGAATTTTCAAATCAAACGGCCCAATTCAGGGCCAACATTTTTTCGAAGTGTCCAAACTCTTCGTTTCCAATCCCTGGTAACAGACTAATCGACTGGACTACGATGACTGAACCTTGGGGAACTGAGTGGAACTCGACTGGATGTATAACAACTAAATCTAGGACGTATGAATCTAGTACAGTTGCCAAAAGTGAGAAAAATTTCGATTTTGTGCATCAAAAATCGTATTTTTGGTATTCAAATGGAAAATATTGGGCTGGAAGTAAAATAATTGTTATATTCGTGATCAGCGGGAAAAAATACGTCGAATATAGTCTCGAAACAAAAAAAAAAAATCAAGTGAACAACAATTTTGCCATTTTTGGGCCACTTTAGGAAAAACGTCGATTTTCATGATTTTCAAAGGCCGACGATGACTGAACCTTGGGGAACTGAGTGGGACTCGACTGGATGTATAACAACTAAATCTAGGACGTATGAATCTAGTACAGTTGCCAAAAGTGAGAAAGATCTCGATTTTGTGCATAAAAAATCGTATTTTTGGTATATAAATGGAAAATATTGGGCTGGAAGTAAAATAATTGTTATATTCGTGATCAGCGGGAAAAAATACGTCGAATATAGTCTCGAAAAAAAAAAAAAAAAAAAATCGAGTGAACAACAATTTTGCCATTTTTGGGCCACTTTAGGAAAAACGTCGATTTTCATGATTTTCAAAGGCCGATATCTCGGTTCCCAGTGGAGCTGGGGAAAATCCGAGGTGCCCATCGTGTTGTACGGATAAAAATGCACAAGATCGGGTCCTGCCCGAAGTTTTGGAAGCGTTTTATCGTGCCGTTTGAGGACGTTGAAAAATGCAAAAAATAGACTCGAAAGGGGCAGCCTTGGAATTTTTTAACATTTTTTTTGTCGTTTTTTAAAATGAACGGCCACGTATTTCGACGTATTTTTTCCGCTGAACTCGAATCCGCTGGATTGTTTGGGCCTAAAGTATAGTGAGACATTGAGAGTCTCGATTTACGCACGAAAAATCGTATTTTTGGGATTTTAATGAAAAATATTGGGTTCGGAGTAAAATATTGGAAAAACGGTGGAGTTGGGAAAAAACCGAGGTGTCCATCATGTTGGCCAGAAAAAAATACACAAGGTCGGGTCTTGTTCGAAGTTTTAGAATCGTTTTATGCGATTTCAATTTTACGAGACAGACATTTTTGTACGTTATGAAAGAGGTGCAACGTAATTTGCACATGGTTTCCCCATTTATTGCAATTTTGAGCATAGCTTCCTGAACGAGGAAGCTCGGAATTGTGCAAGTACTTTGGTGTTGGTACTCGAGAATAGTACTTAAAGTACCGAAAAGTACTTTGATACTTTAAGTATCAAATAAGATTTTTTTTAATTTTTTTTCACGTAAAAAAAAATGGTGAGATTGAAAGAACAAGAGAAAAAGGAACATTCTAAAACCAACGACTAACAAATTGCCAGCGATTCTGAGCTTCGTCGACCATTTTTCGCGCGTCTCTCCAAAATTTCCGTCATTAATTATCCAAATTTCTTTTCACAGAATCTTCAAAAAATTCCAATTCTTTCCGATACATTTTTTTTTTTAATTAAAAAAAAATGTAATTTTCTCAATTCCCAATGAATTTTTAAATTTCGTTTTATGCAATAAACTGTCGGATAGAAAGAACGAGAGAAAAAAAAAAGAGAAAATTGCAAAACTAACGGGTAAAAAATTGCGGAGCTTTGTCGCCGATAAATGTTTCGTTAAATGTAAAACAAAACGAACTTTACAAGCGTGTTTTATTCGGTCTCTGTCGGCCGCGTTAATTTTTCACCGTGTCTCGCCGACCTGTAACGAACCACCCACCGAGCTCTCGTATTCTCTCGCCCCCCCCACCCCCCGGGCAACCCCCTTGCGCGAGTGCTCGTCGCAGACTCGGCCGAGCACACCGCGCCAGTCTCTCAGCGCGAACTCGAGCTCTGCGTGGAATGGGTCGGCAGAGTCGGCGATGCGAACGACCGAGGGCGTCCACCTCGGCGTCGCGGTGCCGAAAATGTCCCCTTCGCTACTGCCACGTATCATCCGCGCACGCAGCTTTCGGAAAACAATGCGCTTGAAAAAAAAAAAAAAAAAAAAAAAATCGATGACGAGCGAGGCGAAAGCTTCGAGCAGTGCGGAGCAGCGATGTAACTCGGCAATGTGTTTGCCGACTGGGCCGGTCGTTGTAGCTTTTCACCTGTTGATGCGTGCTGTGCCAAGGACTCGTCGGGAACCGCCAAGGACGACTGAGAGCGAGGCCAAACGCGTTTGGCCCCGAGTCGCTGCGGAGGTCGACGTCCCTTCGAACGACCCTTAACAGCCACGAATTTTCGTCTGCACGGAGCCGCGATTTACGCGCGTCGAGGATTTCGCTTGGAAAATAAAAGAGCGATGTTGGAAGCCGAGAATGCAAGCCTGGTGGAAATCGCAGACGGGAGCTGTGCTGGCGGACGTTGGCCGAAGGCTGGCCGATGCTCCGCCAGTACTGGCCCGGTGCGGCCCTCTCGCCAGGCGAATTTCGAGCGCACTCGACTCAATTCTTTCGCAGCGTTTCCGAAATTTCGGTGGTCTGCGGGTCGACCATTCGGGCCCGGATGCCTCGCGGCCAATTGGCCGGAGCGACCTCGTACTTTTAGCGAGAGCCGGTGTAACTCGGCCAATGACTCGACAGCTCGAATCAGGGTAGTCCAGCTCCAACAGGCCTTGTACTGCTTGAGATTCTCGGTCCAACGGGAAGCGCTCTGCCGAATGGAAACGATAAAACGCGAATAAAACGCTACGATTATAAATAAATAACAATTCCGGGCTTCTCATTCTTCTTCTGTGCTTTATTCCTGGCTATGGGGGGCTTCTCATTTGGGCATTGAAAACTGGCGATCTCGGCAGTAGCGCGACGTAAATGACGTTCAAATGATCACCAATGCGATATTTCGATGTGCGAACTTTTAAACAAAGTTCTCTAATTATAGTTTATTTGCGTTAGTTTAGAGCTACGCTCACAAATGTATTGTCACGAACGTCAATCGGACTATGAGGTTTTGGTACTCCAAAATCTGTTAAGTCACTTTTTGCCGTGCCAACGTTTACCGACGCATGTGGAAAGTCGCCGAGGAGGCAAATCGCAGTTAAACGCGTTTGACCCGGCTTTTTGCCCTGGCGGGCAAGTGAAGTAAAAATATGCTTTGAGAGAATACGTCGCATGGTCGCCGTTTCTTAATGGTGGGGGTGGTGCATGTGCTAGCACTGGTCGAATTCTAGATGTCTGTCCATATACAGGTTCGAAGCTCCTTCAAATTGTAATATCTTCGAAAATGTATGAGCACAGCTCGATTTTTTTTATGCGTTCCTTATAACGTTGTTATGTTAAGTTGGAAAAAAATTTAATAATTTAGTCTGGAAATATATAATTTTTACAAAGATCGTTGCTTTTCACGCGACTCCATATGCAGCTCATGGTAATTGACACGAAATTAAGCTCATGTATCTACACCCAGAAAAATCATTTATTTCACTGCCACCGTTTATTTAGATTGAGTAAAATATTTATTTGATTACAATAAATATTTACTTAAATAAAATAAATACTTTGCTTCATCTAAACAAACGATGGTCGTCAAATAAATTATTTTTCTGGGTGTATCCATGTGGTGAAGAAACTATTGGAAATTCTGAAAAGGCTTCATTCTTTGCTTCATAACGCTTGCAATTTTTAGTTGCCAAAGTAGAAAAGTCGCTGTGCGACGTGTTCCCTTAATGATGTATTTCTCGTACCGGAAGTCTGACGATTTGGTAATCAAAGAGTTCGGATGTTGATTGTGGCAGAGTTGCAGCAAAGACTCGAAAAAAAAAAGTAAAAAAAAAAAAAATATAAGAGTGAGTAAATTTTTAGCCGATCAGTTTTGTCACATTTTTCACTTGTCGCGAGTATTTCGAGATGGATAACACATGCGCGGGTGCGTGTGCATAAATACGGGTAAATATGTTCACAGGTGGCTCGTTCGTGCTCTGACGCCAGAGCTCGAGCGAGTTAAGTAGCCGTCCAAACGAATAAATCCGCCGACCTACCGGCAATACCTGCCACATAAGATTGCAATACCGGCAATACAGATGCGCGCGAGAGGAGAGCGGGGCAAAACGGACCAGGCTTTGCCCATTTTTCGTGAGACAGAAAAAAGTGTCCTTCGATGAAATACACACGAATGAAATTATACACGGCAGTGACGGACAATTTTATGTCATACACCGAAAACAAAAAAAAATCGCTTGCGGGCTGCCAACATTTTTTTTTTTAAATTTCAATTCTTACAATTCCATTCGATATTGAAGCAAGAACGATAAGACTGTGAAGGTGACATGACATCGTTTCGATCCTGTATGAAATTCTAAGGATTGAAAGTAGGATTGAAATAACAATTTTTTCTCTTTCGCAGCCCGCAAGCGAATTTTACTTGAAAGATTGATTTTTTTTTCGGCGTAGAAACTAAAAAAATTGTCATTTCGTGTATATTTTTCTCCATTTATGGGTCCGTCTTTCCCCGCTGCCAATACGTATGTATGGACAGATCTGTTGCATAAAAGAAGAATCGATAATTTTCCAATTGTCACAAGAAAAACGGGACATTTTCCTCGTGGAAATTTCAGCCCTAATCCAACCCTGACGAGACCCTGACAAGGCCTCTTCAGGCTCTCGTGTAACGCTCTAAAATTTCTACCCACCGAGTAAAGTAACTACGAACGATTCTCGCCCACAAAGCTCCACGATTTTCTTCGTCTTCATTTCAGCAAAAAAAAAAAACCTTGTTCATTTTACAAAAATATCTTTCCATTCTACGGATAATTTTGCGTAAAATCAACAACAAAATAATTGTAGATATTTGTGGCCAAAGAAGCTCGTTGAATCTACAAATCTCTTCCCGTGCATGCACGTCCTGCACTGAAAAATAAAATTCGCTTCTCGACTGCCAAAGAAATTAAAAAAAATTTCTTCTTTTAATTCTTCTATGAATTCTTCTTTGAATTCTTCTTTGAATTCTTCTTTGAATTCTTCTTTGAATTCTTCTTTGAATTCTTCTTTGAATTCTTCTTTGAATTCTTCTTTGAATTCTTCTTTGAATTCTTCTTTGAATTCTTCTTTGAATTCTTCTTTGAATTCTTCTTTGAATTCTTCTTTGAATTCTTCTTTGAATTCTTCTTTGAATTCTTCTTTGAATTCTTCTTTGAATTCTTCTATGAATTCTTCTATGAATTCTTCTATGAATTCTTCTATGAATTCTTCTATGAATTCTTCTTTGAATTCTTCTTTGAATTCTTCTATGAATTCTTCTTTGAATTCTACTTTGAATTCTTACAATTCCATGTCACATCGGAACAACGACCGCGAAACTCTCGAGGTGACCTCTTATCGTTTCAATCCCGTCTGAAATTGTGAGAATTGGAAGTAGAATTGAAATGACGATTTTTTTCTCTCGCAGCGAGCGAATTTTCCTTGACTCATTGATTTTTTTTTTTTTTTTCAAAGTAGCGACCGAAATTTCTTCGTCTTCCGAGGCACGAGACGGCTGCTGAGTAAACCGCTAACAATTTGGCGAGGCGAGTTGCCGATTATTGGATGACACTCTCGAAGCTCCTCAGCATCGTCCAGCGGCCTCGAAAGAACGGCGCTTGCCGGAAGTGCAACTGTCGAGTGACACGCAGTGCGCAACACGTTCGGATGCCGCGAATTATTTTCACCTCGCGTGAAATAATATGCAAGCCCTTCGGGCTCAAAAGGTCAAGTAAATTTGCGCGCACGATAATTGGCGCCGCATAAATTTTGATTACGAAGCGCGAGTCGAGTAACCACCGGCCGGGGGGGGTTTGCGAGAGAGACCTGCACGGCCACGGCCTGTCGATGCGTAGCGGAATCGTGTGTAACACAGAACGAACGCCGGTCGAGCCAAATGTAGTTGGCCACCCGGCCAAATGAGTTTGTTTGTGTCTATTATTACACTCCAGCCGGCCGTGAGCCACTGGCATCACCACCAGGAGGCCCAGCTACACCGTCACGAAATAACCGTACCGTGCCCTCTTTCGCTAATGCAAATATGATGGAAAATTCAACTATTTTTTTTTTTTTATTGTTTTTTCCACCTTGCGGAAATCTTTTAGACTCTAATTTAAATTGGCTGAAAATGTTTTCTTCAAGTTTTTTTTTTTTTTTTCAGTCCGTTGCGCCGCGTCGTTGCTTCTTTAGCATCAACGCTCTCACGTGCTGAAGAGCCGGCTCGTCGCTTTGGACTCTGCGTGAGCTTGGCGCGAGATAAATGATAATTCACGAACAAGTGTCCCGAAAAAGTGAGCGACAGAATTTTAATTGTCGAATGAAGTTTGGACGCACATATCGAATGAAACTGATATTACTTTGTCAAACTACGGCGAATTTACTTGAGTATGAGCGGGTTTTTTGTTGTTGTTGTTTTTTATTCACTTTGGTTTAAAAATAAATGAAAAACGGTATTTCACGAAGGTAAAAAATTTTTCCCACGAGGAAAAATCATATATTTTTGAACGGGAAGCGAGAGTCGGCTGTCGAAGTGTCGGGAAGTCTATTGTTTGTATAATGAAATCTTAATAATTCTCGCGAAGTTTTCGTTGCGTCACAGGGTGATGTTCTTGTAAAGTCAAAAGTCGACGATCGATAGCCGAGCGAACGAGAAGGACCCGGAGGAGAAAACCGAGCCCCGTCGAAGTTTGTTTCTCTGCCCGTAGATGGAGAAGAGGGTGGCAATAATCGTTCCGCTATAAATAATTCGTCGCAGTTAGTTTCTCCCTCGACAGCGAGACGATACCTTCATCCCAGTCTGACCCTTATCCGGCCCCAGTTCGAAGATCCCGCGGGAATGAAACAAGCGGGAGGAAGCCTTGAATCTTCGTTGCCCAAAGCTTTTCAATTCCCCCATGGATTTACGACGTTTCGCGGGGGGTTCGCTTTTTTTACTGTACGTTTTTTTTTTTTTTCAACTTCTTCCTTCCACTTTACTAAATCATTCTCGAAAGGGAGTTGCCGCGTCGCTGACTCTCTCGAAGACTTCGCGCTATTCTCGTTCGAGTAACATTGAGAGACGTGCCCAGGAAGTCGACTAACGTGTCTTTTTTGAAGACTCACTTTATTTTCCATTTTTTTTTTTTTTTTTTTTTTTTTTTTTTTTTTTTTTTTTTTGATATTCGTCGATTTTTGCGACGCCTGAGAAAACCGAGAGAAGCCTGCATGAAATCTGTATGAAATTTATCGCACTGGTATTATAAGAATGTCTTTGTGCATAAATTGGTATATTAAATTTCAGGTACTGCTATGGTGAATAATTAATGTACAGTCTAATTAACATTTTTGAAATACTTTACTTTTGATAAATTATTTTTTATTCACTGTAAAAGTACTTTACTTCACTTGGTGAGAAAATTGCAGTTTTCTCCCACTTTTGCACGCTTTATGAAGTAAAATTTTGTACGATACTCGTGTGAAAAATGTTTTCTGAACTCATGTGATTGCACCATATGTCTTCGGCTCGTGCTGCAAACTGACACTCGTCAGAAAAAAATGCTATCGCACTGGTGTCGTAAATGACTATTTTCTAATGCGTGCATGAGAAGTGCAACTTCTCGTGCCAGTCGGGAGGGGCGTAAGTGGAGCTTTACAGCAAAGAGTACTGTAAATACTCGGCGCATGCGCAAATCGGCGCGATTGTATTTCTCACACGCAAGTTTGCTTCTCACACGCTTGTGTCGTACTTCTCACACGCTTGTGTCGTACTTCGCACACGCTTCTTTCGTACTTCTTACAAGCTTCTGTCGTACTTCTCACCCGCTTTCCTGACGACACCCTCGATAGGCACGAGATGTAGAACTTCTCCTGCACTTGTTACAGAAAATATTATGCTATACTAATGCGGTATTAGCGAGCATTATACGAAGATCGCGAGTTGGGTCGTCCCACCGTAGTTGTACCACAGGAAACACTCGCCTTCGGCTCGTGCGCCTGCGACACGCGTGTGGGTCTTGCAGCCACTTCAGAGACTGCGTATAATGTTCGCTTTACCGCACTCGAATAGCAAAGTACTTTAATTCCAACAATTTACTTAAATTTCGCTGTAAAAGTCTATTAATTTTTCATCACAATTGTACCAATTGTGATGAAAATGTACAATTTTATGTACACTAACTAATTGTCGAATAACGTACAATTGTGAAATTTTTTTAAAAGAGTATGCTGTGCTCGATAAATTGGCTCGCTTCTGTCGAGTCGAGCCAAGAGATTGCCGGCAATTCGAGTTGAATTGAGCCGCAAAGTAATGAAGAACCAAAGAAAGACCTGTGTGTTGTTTCGATTGTGCTTAATCGTCCGCACAATTCGTGCGAGAGGATTTTCTAACGAAACTGAAGTCTCTCTACGATTTTGCAAAATTCTTCACCACGCATTGAAGCCTCAACTTTGCAAATTGAGCGGTTCGCGGACTGTTCATAGACTCTCCGCTCCCGTTATGAGAACTTTACGTAGAAATGCATCGCGAGGGTGGTGTTCAGCGTCGCGAGACCGTTGGAAGTTGCTACGCGGGTGGGGGGGGGGGGGGGGGGGGGGGTGGGGGGGGGGGAGGATTGAAAAGTAGCGCGGGAGTGCTGCGAAGTTAAGGTTCATTGTAACGAGAGTTGTCGAGCGCAAGATCGTTTCTGTACGAACGCTCGTATCATAGAAGACCGTGCTTGCTCGTCTCTCTCTGGCCAATGAAAATTTCATATTCACACCCATTCGTCTCCCACGAGCATGTGTGTGTGTGTGTGTGTGTGCGTGTGTGCGCGCGCGCGCGCGCGTGTGGGACGCATAGAGAAGAACAGCGACAACGCCCCACACACGGCCAGAACACGCACGTGCGACACGAAGGCCGCGTAACATTTGTAACGAACGATTACGACCACGAACACGACGAATGATGTAGCTCAAAAGCAGACGTCAAGATGTATTATACTTAAACCGCAACTGTGACCTCGGCCTGCCCGGCTCGGAGGCCACGCGCTCGTCACCGTCACTGCCTCACCATTCCCAAACGTCTTTACCCATCCGAATTTATTACGCGGACTGGTAGACATAAGATATTTTTCTAAAATTGAAATATTTCATTTTTGTAGAAAAAAAAAATTATATATTTATATGTATATATATATATATATATATATGGATATATTTTTTTTATGTTTCAACCATGATATGCATGATGCGATCGTAGAGTTTATATATTTATATGTATATAACAATTATTCTATCTAAAATAATCGAGTAACAGTAGTAGTGGATTTATTGACAATATTCCAGATGGAACATAGCATTGACATAGTGTATGTTGTCATGAGAATGTAAATATTGCCATCGATGAAATTGGCCATCAACCGAAGTCCTTCAGCCATGAAGTAATCAATTTTAAGTCGAAACTCGAAATATAAAAGGAGCTTATCGTCGCTATCTTAGTCCGACGATTGTCACACATGAAAAAAAAAAAAAAAAAAAAAAAAAAACGGACTTTTCATCAAATTGACTATAAAATGAATTATATATATTTTTTTTCCATTCGTCATTTCAGGAATATTTCTGATCTATCCTCCCCGCTGGTCCGGACTTCGCCACTTGTTTTATTTCCACTTCAATATGTGACACGGATATTCATTAAAAAAAAAAGATATATATATATATTTTAGCCACTGCCAATTAAAAATTATTATCGTCGAGCACGCGAAGGACGCTGACGCTAGGAACACGGCCGGTATTGCAAATGGACAATGAAATTTGGTCAACGAATTTGTTATTATCCTAGAAATTTCGTCCTCTCCATGGCCATAGCACGTGTGCACGCACAGCTAGCCCTCCATGCATTATTTACCGTCGAAAAAAATAAATAAATAAATAACAAAAAATTGCGTCGCGGCACGAACGCCCAGCACCTACGAAGTCTCGGCGTGAAAGATCGATAAGCTTCGTATGGTAGGTATGCATTGGATGTGTGTGTGTGTGTGTGTCTGTGCGCGCGCGCGTGTATGTGTGCGTGCGTGTATGTGTGTGTGTGTGTGTGTGTGTGTGTGTGTGTGTGCGCGCGCGCGCGCGCGTGTGCGTGTGCGCGCGTGTATGTGTGTGTGTGTGTGTGTGTGTGTGCGCGCGCGCGCGCGCGCGCGTGTGTGTGTGTGTGTGTGTGTGTGTGTGCCCGTTGCGTGTGTATGCTAAGAACCTGCGAGAGAGTTACTCAGGCTCTCTCGCCGTCTTTCCCTCTCGCTCTCTTGTCGGGAATGCAAAATCAATACATAGCGCGAGCGAGTGAGAAGCCCTCTCGTCGAGCCGAAGCGTACGTTAACGCGGGAACTCGAGTGTATATCTGATCTATCCCCCGAACAATTAAATTTATTCGACGTCAAAACAAGTTTTTTTTACTACCTTATTTTTTTTTTTTTTTGGATATCATGTTCCCTCGACGAAACACTAAACAAACAAAAAAGGTACATGGGGGCAGAGTGGAGAATCGAATCTTTTATATAAATGAATTTGCAGAAATTAGAGAAAAAAAAAAATATTATTCTAGTTTTATTATACTTCAGAGCGAGCCTTTCGCTCGTCGTATTCGTTTTTGTGTCGCTCGTCACGTGAGAACACACAGGATTGACAAAGGCATATCCATGTCCACCGAGGAATTTTTGCAATTTTTTTTTTTATAAGTGGTTCATTTTGCCCCGCATTTTTTTTTTTTTTAAGTAGAAACGAGAAACCGTTCTTGATTGAAGAGTCCTCTTCGGTGAATTCGAGTTTCAGCAGCGTATATTCGAAGTGCAAGTGGTGTACTGTTATATGGGATAGAGTGGCAGAGTGAACAAACAAATCATTTAAATGAATAAATTTGAAAATATTAGAGAATCAAAAAAAAAAAAAAAAAAGAAAAATTATTTAAATTTAATTGTATTCAAGAGCGAGCGATTTCGCTTCACGTATTTATGTTTCGTCACGCGATCCTGTCTGTCGTGTCGCTCGTCGTATGGGAACATACGGATTTATTGTTTTTATACTGATTCATTTTGCCCCGCATTTTTCCTATATAGAAACGAAACCATTTTTGGTTGGAGAGTCCACTTCGGCGAATTCGAGTTTCAGTCGCGTATATTCGAAGTGCAACTGGCCCACTGTTATATGGGGTGAAGTCGCAAAGTGAACAATCCAATCTGTTAATAAAATGAATAAATTCGGAAAAATTACAGAAACAAAAAAAAAAAAATTATAAAAATTTTATTATATTTAAGAGAGTGTAATTCGCACCACGTATTTATGTTTCTTCACGCGCTCCAATCTATTTAAATTCGATATTTTTACAGTGATCCATTTTGCCCCGCATTTTCCTAAATAGGAACTGGAGACCCTTCGTTGGAGAGTCCATTTTGGTGAATTCGAGTTTCAGTCGCGTATGTTCGAAGTGCAAATGGCCTATTGAATATCACGAATAACACGAGGGATCTGTGGAAACGGCGAATCGTATTACACCCACGTGGCGAGGATGCACGGGCGTGAGGACCGTCTTCGGTTCCTCTCGTCCCGGAATAGTTGGACGACCGAGCCGTGCAGCGGCGATAGCGTCCAGCGCACTGACTGAACAAGTAGTCTTGCCCTCCGAAACACACACATTGGCCACTCGGTTCGAGCACTTCCGCTGCGTGGTCTCGCCCTCGTTTTATCTCTATCTTAAATCCGTAGCTGTACATTAGGGCGAAGAGGCCCTGACACGCTACTAACGACACTGAGACTGTCAAGTGTATTACTGAGCTTCGTCTCAACAGGGAGCTTGCGATAACAACAGTGAACGAGAGTAACTTTAAAGTGTCCGAATTTATACTGTAAAAGTGTCGTCGACATTCAGATCCGATACTTCGTTTTCGAGAGAATCGAAAATTAAGTTTTTTTTCTATAAAAAAAAAAAGATTTTTAAGCGAGACACCATCGAGCATAATTACGAAATGACGAATATTAGGAGAACGAATAACTCGCAAGTAACATCGACAATGAATGTTTCACTTGCGGCATATTTTCGTAAGTATACTCGATGGTCACTTAAAAATCTTTTTGTTTTTTTTAGGTACTTGGCGTCGAGACACTGCCGCGTCTCTTGATATTCCAAAATGTGCGCGACTTCCGTTGAACCATAACGAAGTAACGAATTACGCAATGACGATTATTAGAAAAAAAGAATTATTTGCAAATTACATTTCTCTTTTGTAATTCTATGAAACAGAATAAATTATTTTTAAGCAGTACAATAAAAGCAAACGTGATAAAATTTAAAAAAAAAAAAAAAAATACAAAGCATCCAGCGATAAAGCCCTTTACATGTGCAGGACCGATTGTGCTATCGAGAAGAGCGTCAACTGGATATTTCACAGCAGTCACGCGTTGTGGGACGCAAAAAAAAAAAAAAAAAAAAAAAAAAAAAAAAAAAAAAAAAAATGATAAACGAGGTCGTCGGACATTCGCCGGCGCGTACGAAACCGTTCGCTGCGAATTCCAAGTTTGAATTTTCCCGCGCGGAAGTTGGGAGCGTAAAAACGAGAGTGAAGATTAACACGATACGCAAAGACGATTCTCGCGAGCGTGCGGACGACGACGGAAGAACGAGAGGAAATAAGTTGAGAGCAGAAGAGCGGGAGAAGCAGGAGCACGGCGAGAAGCAGTGGCAGTAGCAATAGCAGTGGCAGCAGAGCAGCAGGTCGATAGCAACGGCGCCACGGCCCCGCGGAGAAAATCAATCCTGGCCTGACGCCGGCCTTGTTTTGACGTGGGGACCCTCAGCGCGGCCGAGGGCACGGCAAAACCGTTGCGGCTCGCTGCTGCTATGTTTTTATTTTTATTTTTATTTTTTTTTTGTTTTATTTACCGAAGTAGCCGAAGCCACCCTCGAAACGCACCGCTCGTTTGTGTTTCCCTCAAGGGAAGGCTAAACGCTCACGAGTGCGAGACAGAGTTCAAATTTTCAAACCATTTTTCTTCGAAACAGTTCTATAAAATGATAAAAGCGTCGATCAAACACGCAGCGCGCGCCGCAATTCGTTTTTTTTTTTTTTTTTTTTTTTTTTTTTAATTGAACAAAAGCGTTTCGAAGAAAAATGGACTGAAAGTATTTTGAGGTTGCGTTGATCTTAGGCCCCACCTTAAGGTAAACGTCCCAATGACCGGAAACGTCACAGCGGTCGGACTAAGCGTGCGAGAGACGGTAATACGATTTTTCATGAGTTTCCGGAAACTTGGACTGCACGCTCAGGACTCCGGTCGTTGGAACTTTTTTGCCTCACTTTCATTTTGGTCCCGTCGGTTGCGGAGGAGACGAGAGGAGCGAATGTGACAATATGAGAAGACGAAAGATGTGGGTGCTGGTCTGGAGAGGGTGATCGCAAGTAGCGAAGAGAGAAAAGAAATCCAGAGAAAAAAACAAAATCTATATATATATATATATATATATATGTGTGTGTATAAAATAGGGGGAAAAGTGTGCGCGCGCTAGCTTAGTCGAGAACGGCGAGTCGCTATCCGAGTAGAGTAGAGCAGAAAGATAAAGAGGGATGAGTGTGGTCGGTGATATACCGACCGACGAGCGTTCCAGAGGTCGTGGAAGGGATGGAAAACTGAGCGGCGCAGCAGACGACGGATGACCAGGCTCGCGAAGCAAGAGCACACACCGCTCTCGCGTGGGTGAAATGGCGCAGGGAAATAACGAATGAGATATTCGAAAAAGTGAAAAAAAAAAAAAAAAGATTGAGAAGAAAAAAAAATTAACAACAAAAATATATTGATTTAAAACGAAGAGGGTAAAAAAAATAAATATGAAAATGAGATTCGTCGCGTATCGGGTTTCACATTTGTCACTCGAAGGAGCTTCGGATATTCGAGTTTATCAGCTATTAAAAAAATACGGTGTTTCGTATCTCGTTCGTAGTCATTCCCCGAAAGAATCTCACGGTTACGAAACATTAATCGGTTACACACGCACACACACACACACACACACACACACACACACACACACACACACACACGCACGCACGCACACGCACACACACACACACACATACGGAAGGCGTAGGCGATCCTTACTTTTGATAACTCGTTCCGTGGTGGAGAGCTTCTGGGAGTTATTCGAGGTCATGCTGATGCGATGGTGGTCCGGCGGTCCGCGTAGTTTGGGGGTCGGCGGCTGACACCGGCCGCGCGCACCTTATCAGCTCTCTCACGCACTTTCCTCTGTCGCCGTGACTCGTGCGTTTTTCACACTAAGGCTTTCCACCTCTTCGTTCTATTATCCTCGTTTCACCGTTGGCTCTCGTCGTTTTCGTTTTCGCTTTTGTTGTCGTTGCGAATTTTTCCTTTTATTATTACGTAGATTATTTTCTCCAATAATAGACTCGGTGGAATATGCGAGTTTCGAAGTTTCCGTGTGTTCTCGAATTCGATGTTAACTTGAACGGGCTCTAAACCCCACGAGGTATCCGTAGCTCGGACGATTGCCGATGAAAGATTACTTTTGTTTCCTTGTTTTTTTTTTTTCAAATTTATTTATTTTTTTCCTTTCTTTCTTTACCGGATAAGTTCAGGGGGTCGTTGGATAGATGAAGGATGATGGGAAAAGTTTATCCGGGGTTTCGTAGGGACACCGGGGGGGGATTGGGAGGACGAATATCTTCACCGCTTGAGACCGGCACGTTGGAGGCGCGACAGGAGTACACACGCCTATACAGTATGCACTATATATGTATATATATATACCTATATATATATATATTCGTATATAGTATCGATGTATACGTGTTACGCCGTACTATAGCTGGATGTATTTTGTAGTAGTATAGCGTTGTACTAGGTGGGATGCGCGTACGACGACCACGACGTTCGCACGACCGATTCCCGTTTTTTTTTTGTTTTAAATTAACTTTCCTTTTTCTTTTTGGTTATTTTATTTTATTTTTTTTTTGTTTTGTTCCACTTTTTCACAACCGGACAGGGAATCTCTAGTTTCTCCCCCCGATGTATGCTCGTCGCTGGCGTGCTGTACTATCGCCCGTGGCGATACATAGAGAATACCTTTCTTTCGATTCAACTCGTTTCGCTCGATCCCAGCCGAGACTGTCTCTAGATTTTATTTAAAGAGCTGCCCTGCCGCCGCTCGTGCCGCTGCTCGTGCAACGTTTGCCTTGCCTCGCACGCTCGATCTTTCTCTCGGCCCACCGACGAGAGACACTGTGTCCAGGGTCTCCTCAACCCACGAGTCGACGATGGCCCGTTAGCTCGTCAATAGACGAAAAGGCTGGCTCACGAATGAAACGACTTGTGCACGTCGAAATACTAAACGATTCAATCGACGATCGAACCCCGTCGATGCCTCGATATTTCTCGTTCTTTAACCGTGCTTCCCTCCTCACGCTGATTCCTCCTCGCGGACTTTGACGGATTATTGGCTCGTGTATTTATGGTGTATACATATGTACACACACACATATATATATATATATATAATATATATATATCTTTTTTAATTACATATGCATATGTATACTCGTCGAAGTTCACTCACACGCACACACACACACGCGCGCACACACACACACCGTTATTCGTAAATAGTATCTCCCGTTTTAATTTTTAATTATTATTATTATTATTATTATTATTATTATTATTATTATTATTTTCTCTTGTTTATCTACGAATTTGTAATTTTTGTTGTTGTCGCTGTTTTTTTCTTCTTTATTTTTTTCTTTTTTCTTTTGTTTAGTTTTCTCTTACTTTTAAAAATTTCTTTCCCACAGCGTGTTGAATGGTATCGAGGCGCTCAGTCGTCCCGATGATGATTACCTATTTGATATTCTCCGACAGCAAAGAATACACCACGGCTGTGGCGGCGAAGCAGCAGCGCTCGCTCTGGGAGGCACACGGGTGCAGCACCGGGAGGGGGGGGGAGGCACGCAACGAGAAGACGACACACGTCCAGGACTATTAAAGATCGAGGACGAGGACACAACGGGTTATAATAACACAACCACGAGGACTACGACGACGACGACACACACCGCGACACGGCACCCACGGTCGACCACGCCGCTAAATTCTACTACAAGATGTCTGTCCTGTGCTCTCCGCGGCGCGAACACTGACGGTCCGCTGCTACTACGGTCTGACGCGCATTCTGCATCGCGCAACGATTATTCGAGGTCACAGCGCGGCCACCGATATTGACGAGGGGACCGACAGTCGGCGCCACCGGACGCGGTCTCTCGCCTCCGCTCGCACGACGTTACTGCCTAAACAATGCTGCAGCGCGCGGTCGGTAATGTCGATGAGATTTACGGCCCAGTAACTGACCAACCAAGCCAACGCGTTACATTTAAAATGAAAGAGGATTTTGTTGTAGATAGCTGAGGTATTGAAGTTACTGGGTGTTACGGTAAAGTTTTGGATATTAGTTGACTAAAACAAGTATTATTTCATTAATTTTTACCAGTTTTTTTTTTTTTTTTTTTTACAATAAACTTGAAGTATACGCACTGCTGTGAGTCACGCGTTTAGTGTCTTACAATTTTGTTATACAGCCCATGTAATGACCTATCCAAGGCTCAATCACTGACCTATGCCGTCTTGCGTCTGTGCCCGATTAATGACCAAACGTGACTTATCAGTTTGATCATTATAAACAGAAACAAGTAATATTTTATTATTATTTGTCACCATTTTTTCCTACAATTTTGTCATACCCTATATAATTGTTATGCTCGCGATCAGCGGGAAAAAATACGTCGAATGTAGCTTTGAAATAATTTAAAAAAAAAAAATCGAATGAGCAACGATTTTTCAATGTTTTACCGACTTTTGGAAGAACGTTGATTTTCGTGATTCTCAAACGTCGATATCTCGGCTCCCAATGGAGGTAGGGAAAATCCGAGATGCTCGTCGCATTCTACGGGAAAAAATACACAAGATAGGGTAGTGCCCGAAGTTTTGAAAGCATTTCATCGGACAGTTTGAGGACGTTGAAAAACGCGAAAAATTGACTCGAAAGCATTTTCCGCGTTGCATTTTTTTTTAACGAAAAATTTTTTATTTTTGTAAAATATTTTTTTCTGTTTATAAAATCATTTCCCAAGTATTTCGACGTATTTGTGCGCGCTAAACACGAATCCGTTGGCCTTTTTGAGCTTAAGCCTGGTGGGACATTGATTATTTGAATTTTATGCACTAAAAATCGTTATTCTGCACGAAAAAGTGTATTTTGCGGATTAAAATAAAAATATCGAGCCTGGAGCAAAGTAAACTATATTCCTGATGAAGTGCCTCCTATGATGAGGGGGGGGGGAGGGGGGGAACTCTGGAGATTTCAGAAACTCATTCAAAATGAGTTTGTGAACGGCCGCCAGGTCTGGTCACTCGCCGGGCAAGAGCTTGCCAAAATTGAAACCAACATGGCGGCCAGTTCAGGCCTGTTTTATCTGCACGCATGCGCACCGCGCGTTCGCGTCTCCACTCAACGATTACAGCCGAATTCACTAACCCATCTGTTTATTATTCCAACAAAATAAGACAAAAAAAAAAAACAAATGAAAGTAATTACTAAATTCGAAGTTTTAAAGTAGGCTTAAAAAAGCAGCTTACAATTTGTAATTGAATAAATTATTCTAATTTATTAAGTGCTATAAGCCTGTTCATTTTTAACAGCACTCTGCTTTTTCACATGTATGTTTGATTGCTGCGAATATTGTCGCATTCTCATTGGTAAATAATATAACTCCAAATTGAGTTGGGCCAAATATTTTTTTTTTCCTTTGTGTGACTGGATATTTGTTTCGAACAAAAGTTTTTTTTTCGGTATTCTGTTCGATCAAACATATTCTTGGTTGGGACAATGAAATGATTTTTTTTTTATGCTGATGTAACTTTGTAGTCAACTTAACTAAATATTTCCTTCGCCACCCGTAACCGCCGGATTGGGTTGATTCAAACAAATCTTGCTTGATCTTACCAAAATTTTTTTTGTTTCCGGTGTACAGTTAATATCTTCGATAGATCGATACATTTTCGACGATGATGAAACGATGAGATTTTACTAACAGTTAAGCGATTCCTGTTTTATTGTTATTATTTTTTTTTTTAATACAAATGCGTATCACATGTTTTTGTCAAAACATTTCATTCTCGATTGGACATCGTATAAAGGCAATCGATAAGAGGCAATCAATATCGAAGGGGATAATTAAAAATCGTTCTCAGGCCTCTTGTCGATCCACGCCTTGATGCCGGGAACCGCGAGGATTTTTTCTCTGAGGGCTCTGAGATGAGGCCTGTCGTTCATAACTTCGGCGCCGCAGGCATTGACGATCGAGTCGTGGATACCAACGAAGAACACGTCGGCGTAACTCGGCTGCAAATGATAAAGACAAATGGCGTTATCTTCCGGTTTCGTCGACCGCTTTGATTGAGTTATTTTCATTTTTAGAGAACAATCATTTTTTTTTTGTTTAATTATAAATTAAGCGACAACGCTTCGTACCTCGCCACCGTGTAGATATCCTCCGTTTTCCTTTGCCAGCTCCTCGAACTTGTTGAGAAGGAAGGGAACAACTGTCCTCATAGCTTCTTCTTTTCTCTTGCTGCTAACGACGGGATCTGTTTCTCGGTAGAAGAGCGCTACCTCTGATAACAAAAACGTTCCAGTATCATTCGTTGTACCACATATAGATTTTTTTTTTTTTTTTCTCGAGAACATGTAGATAATTATGAGGAATTTTTATGTTTACTCATCAATTGGTGAGTTAACAATTTATTAATGAAAAAAATATATTTACATTTATCTGTCAATGACCGATCAATTATCGCTTTCAATTATAAACGGCAAATATAACTCTATATGAAAATTAAAGTTTTCGAGGTAACTTACGTTTACGCAAATCATGAAGGGCGGCGGCAATTGCGTCGATCTGAAGAGCATCGAGATCAGTTTTTCCCAGTAGATCCAATTGCTTGGCCAGATAACGACATATCGGCAGTGTCTGAGCGTAGGCTTTTCCGTCTATTTCCAATATCGGCAGTTGACCAAAGGGAGTTGCTGCAACAGGATGAAAAACATCTCTATGATATCGGATAATATTTATAAACTGTTTGGTACTTCAAGTATGTACTTGATGTACGTACAAGTACTGTAAATACTTTTTAGTACTTCACGTGCCTTTTTACGTGCCAAGTACAAGTACTTTTTGAGTACACGCTTGCATTATGGATATTCGATGTGTAGCATGACGTCCTGTTTCTATCAATGTGTAATCTTTTCAATAATTATAATTTTTTTGATGGACTTTTTTTGCACGAAAAAATATGGAGAACAGACAAAAAAAATCGCCTCAAAACGACGAATTACAAAAATGTCTGTTTCTGATTTTTTACCGTAAATTTTGCGATAAATTTTTAACCATCAAATTTTATGAGATGTAAACATTTTTTAATGCTACGAAAAGAAAGTGTGAAGTAATTTGCACATGGCTTCTTCATTTGCTACAATTTTGCGCACAGCTTTGCAATAAATGCAGAAGCCATGTGCAAAATAATTTGCACCTTCGTCTTGTTTAAAGTCTTGATATCGCTCAACTCTGTGAATCTAATTCCGTAAATTCCTTGGAAAAAGTTCTTGATACTTCGAGTACTTGCGATGCTTTGTACTTTGTACTTGAATTATTTTTCCGTTACTTTGCTCTGCTCTCATAATTTCAATAATTTTATACGTGATGTAATACAGCTTATTACGAGGTGATAAGCCGATAAGATAACGTATTATGAACATGAACGTTCACATGTTGTGATTGGAGCTAAACAGTGACGCGGAGTCTCCGACGAGATAAAAAAGTACTTGCAAAATAATTGTTTAATTACGAATTTTAATTCGTTATACGTACACTCCTTAATCGCTGGCCAATCTTCGCGCTCGATGCGAATATCTTCGAAGCTGTTGCCACCGTAGCTCAGTAGAAGTCTTATGGGCTCACCTAGTCCCATCACGTCGAAGTACCTGACCTTGTATTGCGGCATTGCGTTCTGAAACAAATTTCGAAGAACTCGTTCAATATTATGCTGGTTCGATTATTCGAAACCGCGGCGCACGCACGATGCTCCACTTTCTCTTTCAATCCTCCTTTTTGTAAGTAAAAATCGGAACAAATTTTTTTTTTTTTTTTTTTAAGTACTAAATTTCTCTGAGTTCAGGGTCCAATCTGATTATAATACGAGTGAAAAGTCATGCATGTTTACGTTAATTTTTCTTCGATCTTGCGACGATAAATATCACCAACGGCAAAGTTAAAGTGTGACGAGCTGGAAGCGGACAGTTGGCAGACGTTCCGTCGAGAACTGGCGTTCGGAGGTCGGTATACTCAAGAATTCCCCTTTCAATTTACCCCCACTGTTTCGACGAGCGACCGGTATGTTTATCTCTCTCCAGTTCACGAAGCGAAACTTCGACCATCCTCGGTTTTTTTTTTTTTTTTTTTTTTTTTTTTTTTTTTTTTTTTTTCACGACACGTTGTCGACTTTCGGGACTCCAATTTATCAAAGAGTTCATTCAACTGTACTTGAAGCAAGCTGATTCTTTTCGAATAAATATTTCCGTTATCATTTCTCTTCGGAAGTGTATCCATGAGATAGTTGCACATTCTCTCCTCACGATCGCGCAGGGTCACAATAAATAAGAGCTTTGTGCATTTATCGAGCATTTTTTGTCCACGACTTTTGTATCTTGCACGGCAAATCGTCGGTGGACGATAAAAAATGTAATTTATACGTAAAAATGTTTAGTCGCGTTCTTTTTCATTAATGACGCATTGAGATTAGATCCAACGGCATACCGGAATGAAATGCAGAATGCCGTAAGATGTAAAGCGAAAAATATTAATTTTTCAAAAAAGTATAGACGGTAGATCAAGTAATTAAAACTGGTTTTCTGCTCTAATGAAAATAATGTTTATCAAAACAATATGTAAAAACAAAAAAATGTTAAAATATAAATATAAAAAATATGTAAAAAAAAATCGAAACAAGTTAAATCACATGAGTCAAGTAATGGTAAACAAATTTATATATGCAATAACGAATATGTAGCTGACCGTTCGTTGAGGCACACGATATTAATTAGGTTTGACAATAGACGAACGAACGGACGATCGATAAAAGATCGATCGTCATGTAAAACAATTTTTATATGGGACTTTCAGAGACAACAGACGTTTGACAGTTCGTGCTCGAGATATATAACTGCGATTGTATTAATAATATCCGCACCCAGAATCTAATACGCGATTTATTCACTCGCTCGGTTACAATACATATATTGCGACTGTTTGACTGTATCACATTTGTACGATGATGCAGGGAAACTGCAGAAAACCTGCATCGATACAGCCGGTCATTTCAACAAAGTCTTGATGTTCGCATTCTATACTTCGAGTCCGAACACCAATCCTCAGAATTCGACCTACCGCTCAACGGTTCCAATGCGCCAGTTATTGCACGGCTAGGCGGTCACCCATCGAAGTACTGACCGTGAACGATTCAGCTTGATTCTGAAGACCACCGAAGCCGCGCACCAACCGCGCATCCACCGCTGTCGATTCACACAGAGTAAGAGATCGCGAGGTGTAAATGGCGCCACCTCTAAGGATCGATCGACGGTCGGATCGATAACGGACCCTGCGCATGTGAAGAAGCTGTACTATCGAAGATTGGGAAGCGCAGCGTCACTGCAATACCGATCCGAGATTGGAGGGTAAAGGAAGGACCACGCTTCCAACCAACAGAAAAATTAATGATAGCCTGACCGCACGCAGACGCGAGACCGCAAGGAATCTGCCAAACCGAGTGGGAGACCAAAATCGGGCCATAAAAGACGGCGATTTCGGCAGTCGATCATCAGTTCAACGATCGTCAGTTCATCGGATTTACTTTACCATCGGCAAGCTCTCCAGTACTGAAGTCAAAAAGTGAAGAATGAAAAGTGTAATAAACTGCCTAAAAGTGAAAATAGTGCCGAACTGGACTTATGAAATTGGTGCAAAACTGGACTTATAAAATTTTGCGAAAAGTCGAACAGAGACTTTAAAAAAATCTCGCGATGTGCAAAAATCATTTCTAAAATGTTGGATCAAGTCGAATAAAGACATAAAAAATCCGTGAAGTTGATGACGCTCGAGTCCCCGAAATCCCGTTTGAGTGCCCAATCCTCGTCGGGAGGCGCACAAATACGGATAATTAATGTAGGAAGCCAAATATTGTTAAGTGGGCTACATAGCTAAGGGTCGAGTCACCTCTACCCCATTTGTCGTCTGGCACCGTACACGGAGACAAAATTACCCAGTAGTGTATTCACCATTTATCCATCGTTCATGCTTGCACGCAACGGTTCGTCGGCACGAATAAGAAAATTCTACAACCCTCTAATAATTCGTCATTTATTTGTCATGATATTACGGTATTATTGCGCGAGGTGCGTAATCATACCGGAGTATCATGCCGCAGACGTGTTACTGTTCCGTTTGCTCCGAAAATATCCCGTGTCATTTCGCACGGAAAAAATAAAAGAAAAATGCTAACGATGGAACAAGCGAACGATACTTTAATGAATTACCCAAACATCGTTGAAGAACGATATTACATAATCGATAAAGGAACATTTTGATTTGCTAGACATTGGCCTTATCAATTTTTTCGAGAAAGAAGTGTTAATTATTACCACTCATTAATTGGATTTTTTTTGCTTTAAATCTCACCTTTTTTGCCTCGAAGATCTTTAGTACCGTGAAACAAAAAAACAATTAGGAACAATATTGATCAACTTACCAAACTTAGTCAATATTATTCTTCATTGTTTTTTCAGTTCATTGGTTTTTTTCCTGTTTTTTTTTTTTTTTTTTTTTTTCTTTGGCTTTTTTCCCTATATTCATGCCTACGTACTGTGAATTCTACACAGGGTGAAAATATAATTATGAAAAAGAATTGAAAAACAAATATTAAAAGAGCTTATCCTAAAACAAACAAGCCAACCAACGAATGATAACGAATAGTAAAGTTGCGGCTACAGATCTTACAGTCGACTCTCCGTAATATCGCGCACGTGGGCCTCTGGATGCGCCACATTAGAGAGCGTGCGAGATTATTGAATACCCCCCACTCTATTCTAATAGCCTCATCTTTAGAAAAAATATGGACGTAAGCGACGCAGGCGCAAAACCGCCGGGCGTGTCTCACCAGCAGAGTGACGCCGTGTAGTGGGTGAAGCATTCCCCTCACATTTCCCAAAAAACCGCGAATCAAGATTTCACTTCGAGCATATTGGAGTAAAAATACACGGTAGGATCTCTTAAAAAAAAAAAAAAAAAAAAAAAACGTTTTTTTTTATACGTGGCGTATACTTTCGTCTTCAATTGTCGTGGTTTCGTGTTTTTCAGTCTTCATTTTATATTCTGCGAAAACGCGCATGTTGCAGCAAAGCCAAAGTTGTTTCATTAAAAAAAAAAAAAAAAACCATCGGTAGTGGCCTGACGTAATCGGAGATGATAAAGGATCCTACACCGAAACGGATGAATTTAGGAACATCCGGTTGCATTGCATCACATGGAAGAAATAGTGTTCAATAGCGCGAAGTCAACTGTAATCGATCGATCTGGTGTCTTCGATCTTTTTAACCCTCACTCATACATATAGATAAATATTTATTTTCTTCGATGACAACACCTGCGATGTTAAATGAAAAGTCCATCAAAGTCGCGAATACCGATTTGGACCTTAATGAGATATTTCATTGCAATATTTCCGTTGATCGTGTCTGTTCACTCGATCGATCATAGAGGCTCCTCCTACAGCAAAGAACTCCGTACGCCTCGAGCGGCTCAGGAATCTCCAGCGGACCTTGGAAATCGTTTATCGAGAGACGTTCTACCGAAGAAATATGTCATTGCCATATCTCCGGATTTTCACAGAAATGTCTTTCAAGGAGCGATCCAGATAACCTGCGATGTACTCAAAGTAAATTGACCCTTTGCCAGATTCTCGGTGCAGTCCGCTACGTCATTCAGCGTACCCACTTATTTCAACAACCAGGAAGCGAAGCATTCGTCAGATCCATCCAAATCCATCAAACGCGAACTTTGTGCCGACGTGACGCGGCATAATGTCCCGAAAATATACGATGTATCTTGCAGGTCCGAAATTACGTGGCATTGCACGCCAAGGATTTGAATATAGAATCGGCGAGTGTCTGTCGAGGCTTGCCACACGAATCATGCTCCTCCTGTCCCCTCGAATCCGTCTATTCTGTCGATAACTTGGAGATGATCGTCGTAAATTTCTCCAAGACAATCGCACCGGGCATTTACACGATTAGAATGAATTTCAGTGGCTCAATGGATAACAGGATAAATGGATTTTATCTGAGCACCTACAAGGCTCCTCGAGGAGAATGCACAACGAGGTATGAATTTAATAATTCACAAAATATATGCTGTTGATCAGTGCTGTGAGTTTATCGATTAATTATGTTAGTGACGATTTTTATGGACGATTCATGTTGCTGGTTACAATATTTTTTAAGTGGTTACTTGTGCTTCGCACAAATTTGATTGATAACGAATTGAATGAAGACTTCATTTATTTTTGGCTAAAGTTTACCTGTGATCATTTTTTTTACAAAAAAAAAAGATGGATATTTATACATTTCTTATATATTTCGTGGATAAATTCTCATCGGCAAAGTATCGTTCGTAGTCGCAAAGTCCTCGCGCAAAATCCATGCGCTTCTGTGATCGCCAGACCTTACGTTGATGTTAAAATATGAACCCCACTAGTTGACATCTCTCTTAATCTTAGGAAGCTCGCGGTAACCCAATTCGAGCCGACGTACGCGAGAAAGGCGTTTCCCTGTTTCGACGAGCCGGCATTCAAATCCATCTTCGACGTGCGAATAATTCACGGAACGAGTGGTGGCTACCACGCCATGTCGAATATGCCTGCCTTAGTGAGTACTTTCTTTGGTTTTATTTTTTCAACGATCAGTCGTCGCACGATTGTGAATCGAATTATTAGCATATTAATAATCGGATCATCCGACGAATAATCGAATTACTAGAAAGTCTCGAGGCCAGCGGTAAATACTGAATTGGCGATAACGAGCTTCGCGACGAGTTTGCCGATGTCCACCTATCTCGTTGCCTTCGTCGTCAGCGATTTCACCTGCACCACTTCGATCGTGAACAGCCTCACCGGTACGACTATCCCCGTCTCGGTCTGCACTTCCTCCGCCAACAAGAAAAAAATCCTCTTCGCCTTGAGCGTTGCAATGAAGTCTTTGACTTTTTACATGCGCTTTTTCAAGATCGATTATCCTCTGCCAAAGATCGGTGTGAGACGAATCTGTTTTACCAAGCGATCGTTAGATCGTCACTTTCGATTCGATACGCGTACAATGGTTTATGTTTTTTCGCAGATTTGATCGGCGTTCCCGACTTCGCTGCCGGCGCAATGGAGAACTGGGGTCTGGTTACGTTTCGCGAGACCGAAATACTTCAAAGCGAGGATCACAGTTCCGTTGGAAACATAAAAAGCGTCGCTCTCACGATCGCCCACGAGTTGGCTCATATGTGGTTCGGCAATCTCGTTACTCTCGACTGGTGGGACGATCTCTGGCTCAACGAGGGTTTCGCCACTTACATGGAACACTTAGCTGTCGATTATATCTTTCACGAGTGGAAGCAGATCGACAGTTACCCACTCGAGACAAAATATCTGACGATGCGCTCCGACTCGAGGATCACGGCACATCCGATAATTCGTCGTACGGAGAACGTCGACGAGATCGGCCAGATGTTTGATCACATCTCCTACCAAAAGGTAAGTCTATCGATTTTTTTTTTCGATTTTTCTCTTTTTTTTTAACAGATTGTCAAAGCCTCGTTGCGTTTATGTTTGCCAAGCAATGATATTTCGTCAACGCACTGTCAGGGCGCGGCGGTGATAAAAATGCTCGAGGACGCGATGGGAAAAGCTAAGTTCATTCTCGGTATCCGGGAGTATCTTGAAACATACAAATTCGGCAATGCCGCGACTTGCAACCTCCTCGAGATATTGAAAAAATACTTCAAGAGCGACGTCGATCTCGTCGGTTTCATGAAAACCTGGACGGAGTCGCCGGGATTTCCGGTTGTTGACGTTAGGCGATCCGGCGCGGGTTTCGAGCTTCTTCAGAGGCGATTTATCAGCAGAGGATCGCTCGATGACAATTCAACCTGGGACCTGCCGATAAAGTACGTGACGAGCAGAAAAACCGACGGTGTACAGCTCGTTTGGTTTCTCGCTAATTCCACATGTGGTAAGTTTAAGAAAAAAAATAGCTTATCCATTAAATCCCGCACACAGATAAATCTTACTATCTTTTTATCTCTAATGTTGTATCTGATGGTTCTGTCATTTAATGTTCACGTTTCTACGGTGAACAAAAAAAATGACTAGCTGAACTTGCGGTGGCCAATCCCATCAACTGGATAAAGCTGAACCATCGTTCAATCGGCTATTACATCGTCAATTACAGCGTCGACGCTTGGCACGCTTTTGGCAAGCTTCTCTGTAGCGACATCGAGGTGATTGCATTTGAGATGAGAATGATTAATTAATGAAACTTAATGAAGCTTGATTTGAAATGAGAAAATTAATGACTAAGCTGTATTGGGAATATCGTCGGTGTGTGAATCTCCGTCAGATCCTGAATCCTCTGGACAGAGCTGATCTTCTCCACGATGCCCTTGTTCTTGCGGACGCCGGCGATCTGCCCTACAACGCAGCTCTGACTTTAACTACATATTTGGTGGATGAGACAGCCTTTCAGCCGTGGGTCGTCGCAGCGAGTTGGCTTCTACGTGTCGACAGGCTTCTCGCCGGTACGCAGCTTCATCGACGATTTCGGGTAATAAAATTTAAAAGAGCCGGAAAATCAAAAACAGTCCTCCAGTTAAAAATCAAAAATACATAAAGATTATTTATCCGAATCAATGTATCGTGCAGTTCTACGCGCGACACCTAATAGGCGGAATTTATCGAAAAGTTGGTTGGGACGTTCGGGAAATTGAGAGCTTCAACAGCAGGTGAAGAATCGATACGAATTTTATCATTTTCTTTTCCACCCAAAGATCTTCTTTGTGGACATAATTTTTGTTTTCATAGAGAACTGCGGATGCTCGTGCTGCGGGTTGCTTGCAGCATAGGTCACAGAGATTGTCTGCGCGTTGGTGAAGAGAGATTGAAGATTTTCTTGCGTAGCAACGGCACGATCCGACCGCCGCCCGATCTACGATCGATAGCATATTCTTTTGGTAAGTTCACGGGAAATATTGATTTTTAACAAGAATCTTTTATCGATATACCGAGATCGCTCGGCGGTTAATGCGAATCAATGAGCACTCGTGATCGCGATTCTGTGCACACAGGACTCGTCCGTCTCGGACCCGATCATCTAACATCGTACGAAAAAATGTGGCAACTCTTCGTACGCGAGACCGATCCGCAGGAGAAGGAAAGACTTTTAATCGGATTGGCCGATGTCAGGGATCCAGCGATCATCGTTAGGTGCGATAGGCTAATAAAGTCGAGCTGAGGAATGGGAAAGCATAGTATATTACGCCACAAGGGAGGTAAGTGCGCGACTTTCGCCGAGTGTGAAGTTTGCTGCCTGAGCGAAGCAAGAGCTAAAATCACACGAGGTGAAAACGCGCTTCCTCCCATGTAGCATTCGATACTTCTTTTCCGATTTCGTTAAAATAACCACATTTCTTGGGCCGCAAAATCGTCATATTCGCTCATGACGAAACAATACTGCGCATGCGCACGGCTTAATAATCATCATTGGTCAATAATTGGCTATTTTTTGTCCATATTGCACGCAAGAGATGTGGTTATTTTTGCGAAGTCGGGGGAAAAAATCGGTTTCCATAATGTGCTCTCTTGTCAGGTATCTTGAAAGAGTTGCCGACGAGAGTCTTGTGCGGAGGCAAAACTTCTTCGAGGCTGTCGGCAAGGTTGCCTCGAATCCTGCGGGACTCGAAATAGTTTGGGATTTTTTGCGGTAATCTTTCAATTCGCACTTTGTATTGGCGTTTCTTTTGAATCGTTTATTTTAAAGTACAAATATTATCGGCACAGAAACAATTGGGAGTCGCTGGTGAAGAAATACACGTTGAACGACACTGCAATGGGCGCTCTAGTCGGAAAGATCGTTTCTTCCTTCAAGAAGCCTCGGAGGCTGAAAGAGGCGAATGAATTTTTCGCCAATTATCCCAACGCCGGTGCAGGTTCGAACTTCCGACGACTCGCCGTAGAAGAATCCGCCAGCAACATCGAATGGGTCTGCAAAAATCCACGGATAATCGATCGCTGGTTGCGAAACAACTTTCGTGGAAACATCGTTAAAAATACTGCTGAAAAATAATCTGTTTGATTGTTTTTTTGGTATTCGTTCTTATCGATTCGATTATTCGACGAATGACGGTGACACTTTGAAATAAAAGTATAAATAAATAATGCATTCAAAATATAATTTTACCATATATTGAGGATGCGCGTATTGAGGACTTAAACCCAATATTTCAAGTGCATTGGCATCGACCGATAACGTGTATAATTTATATTTATTTAATTTATTTATTCAGAACAATTTAAGGTAAAGTGTCGAGTACATAATTGATTTGCGTTGAAATTTGAGCAATATTCACTACTGGTACACGCTGCCCACACGATATCTTTCAATGTCTGCCTATAACACTCAATTCCGGCCTGCGCCAATGAGGCACTTGGCGTTCCGGAGTTATCGGCACCTTTGTGAAAGATCGCTTTCACGCTCAGTGTGAGTTTCCTGGCGGCGACTGTAGTACACGGCTGTGCGTACTGTAGACTCACTACGATTAATTTATTTCTCAAATTACATTTAGCGATGTCCGGGCTTGTAGCAAAATTGCAAGATACCTCGAAATTCGATAACGTTGTCTTATTACTTTTTTCGATCTTCGCGCTTCGAGTTTTCAGCTACACGACGTCCCTCGAGGATCTAGAATTTAGGTAACGATTCGATCTTTGTTCGACTGCTCGTGAGCTATGCACGTAAGCCGAGCCGCGGTGTTATCTTATCGCCGATTGCCGATTGTGCCGCAGGCTACCAAGCGACGTCAGGCCAATCAGCTACGTTCTTCAGTTGCATCCGGACTTCGATACCGAACTGTTCAGCGGGGAAGTCGTTATCGCCATTGAAATTCTTTGCGTAAGAAGATTCATTGTTCTCCATGCCAAGGACTTGACGATCGAGGATACGAGAATCTCGGTGGTAGAGCAGTTCAACGAGACCACAGTTGCGATCGGCGACTTGGTACCGAAGAGAATTTCAATGATCGACGAGTTCGATATGGTACTCGTGGAAACTAGTGAAATCATCTTGCCCGGATGTTACGAGCTCAGAATGAAATTCAACGGGACGATGGCCAACAGGAACAGGGGTTTCTTCGTGACGAGCTACGTCGATCCCGATACAGGCGCCACCCGGTAATTCGACACGTTCGCCTCGACAATGTGACTTGATTTTTTACGAGGAAGCAATACTCATGTTTGTTCATCTTCGAAGAAAAATCGTCACCAACAGGTTCCAGCCTACAAACGCTCGTCGAGTTTTTCCCTGTTTCGACGAGCCTGGCTTCAAATCGGTATTCAACATTCGAATCATTCAGCCGAACATCGAAGGCTATCATTCGTTGTCGAATATGCCCCGCGAGGTAATCTCAGCACATTAATTGTTGCATGAAAAACTACGTGACGAATGCCCAGATTCGATGATTTTTAAAAATTATGTTTTTTTTCGGAATCAGCTTTCGATGTCAGGCGTTCCCCGGTCCGGACTGACAACGGTGGCGTTCGAGCCATCTCCGCCGATGTCGACCCACCTCGTCACATTCGTAATAAGCGATTTTGTTCATAAAACCGCATTAGTTGCTAATCTTTGCACCGATGATCATCCAATTCCCATACGAGCTTGGACTACCGATGAAAAAATGTTCAGTACCGATTTTCTTCTTTACGCTGTGTATCACTCGATCAATATCAGCGTTCGTAGGTTCGACGTCGCTTATCCACTGCCAAAAATTGGTAATTTTCTATTGAAATTGTAGTAGATAAGCTATCTGTATGCATTCGTGATCCAATTTCCGATTTGATTCTGTTGAAGACTTGGTCGTTGTGCCTACCTTTCCAACGGGTTCCAATGAGAACTGGGGTCTCAGCAAGCTCGATGAAACTACGGCATTTTTCTATGACCGGGCAAACTCCATTAGCGATCTAAAAATCTCTGCGAACAGGATAACGAACGTGCTCGTTCGTGTGTGGTTTGGAAATCTCGTTACTATGGAATGGTGGAGTGACTTTTGGCTCATCGAGAGTTTCGCCATCTACATGCAATACTACATAACCGACAGCATTTTTCCCGATTGGAAAGAGGTCAATGACTTTCGGGATTCTATGTCGAAAACATAGAACTCGAGTGATGGAGTGAGTTTCTAAAATTAACCCCGTTGTTCTCAGACTGGAAACTTTGTGATCGATGCTAAATACCCATCGATGACGAAGGACGCTCTACTATCGGCGGAACCGATCGTCCAGCTTTTAGACAGTACCGATAAGATCGATCACCTCTTCGACGCGATGTCTGATAAAAAGGTGACGAAAAAAAAAAAAAAAAATGTTATCTCGACATTAAAAACGTGCTCAACATAATGTAACTATCAAAAGGGTGCTTCGATAATTCGGATGCTGCATTACATGATGGGCGAGAGAAATTTCTTCAAGGGGATCGCCAGTTATCTTCAAACCTACCGACACCGCGCCACTGTCACGAAAGATTTTATCAATTGTCTGAAGGAGTATTACACGGAGGAGAACGATCTCGTTAGATTTGTTGACACGTGGACGAAACAATCGGGATATCCAGTACTGAACGTCATTCGAAGTGGAACTATCTATTTGTTCAATCAAACGAGATTCTTAATGAGTAACGTTACCTCCGACGCGCCTACCGATTCGCCATATTCGTTAGTACATCCGTAGAACCGAAAAGGTGCCGGTTTTGTTAATAAATTTTATGTCAGATTTATGATTCAGATACAAGTGGGATTTGCCAATTTTTTACACCACCAATCAAGACAACACGCCGAAGAAACTGTTTCTGACTTGCGATACCGAAGAAGGTAGAGTTATTTCCTCACAGAGTTCCTTCGAGGATTCTTCGAGGATTCGAGTGAAAAGTAATCTGCGCGGCTTTTTCTTTCGATGTTGATTGGTTCCAGGTCAACTCGCGGTTGACGAGGAGACACTGTGGGTAAAGTTCAATACAAATTCCGTCGGCTATTACACGGTAAATTACGATGAACAATCGTGGAAAAATCTATCTATGTTTCTACGAACCCAACCCGAGGTGACGTCTCTGCATTCCGATGTTGATCGTCCAGAGTGTTAAATACTAAAATACATCGCCGGTTTTTGCAGACATTTGGGATGCTCGATAGGACCGATCTACTGAATGACGCCTTCGTCAATGCAGACGCTGACACGCTACCTTATGACATACCGATGACTATGCTCGCCCACATGAAATCCGAGATCGAGTACACACCTTGGCAGATGGTCTGCGACAAGCTTTTAAAAATGCAGACAACATTGAGGGGAACTCTGATACTACGTCAGTTCGAGGTATGAGGTTCATGTCAAATTACCTCACTATTGTTCCTCATTGTTATTATTCCGACTGACAAATATCTCGAAGGTCTTCGTAAGAACTTTAATCGAACCGATTTACCTGTCGACTGGCTGGTACGCTCATCCTCTGGATACGTTCGAGCTAAGGTTTATTCGCATTTTTATTTTTATTTTTTTTCAATAATTAGTACACTTCAAATAGTGAATAAATTTCGATGTTGTTATCGTGCAGACGCTTGCGTATGATCATACTGAAAACCGCTTGCGCCATTGGTCTGAAGGATTGCCACGATAAAGTGAGACAAAGATTTCGAAACTGGATCAAGAGTCCCAACGCGAGACCCCATCCGGACATCAAGGATATTGTTTATTACTACGGTAAAGCGGATGTGAAATATAACTTACTGCTAATTATTTCGGCTACGCATTTGTTTTAATATTCTCGCTTGCCGGAAGGGATGAAAATCGCCGGTAACCGCACCGACTGGAACACGGTCTTCAATCTCTTCATCGCCGAAGACAATCTTCAGGAACGTCATAAGCTCATGTTTTCCCTCACCGCAGTCCAAAACTCTTCGTTACTGGTGGAGTAAGGCCTGAAACTCCGAACCTAAATGCTGCAGGAATTGGAACCATTCATTTTAATTGTCATCTTAATGTATTTTTCTTCGTCAAGGTACCTGCAAAAGGCAAAGGATCTTAGGGTCATGAATCCCGACGAATACTTGGCAACGATTCGCGCCGCGACATTGAATCCTATAGGACTGCGCATAATCTGGGATTTCTACAGGTAAAATGGTTCGCTGATGTCTTTGAAAAATTGCAACTGAGATCACACGGTTTCACTTCAATAATGTTCCAGGCTAAATTGGAACTTTCTCACATCGAGATATTCCAGGAACCACCGAGAATTTGCTCGGCTTATAATACCAGTTACTTCGAGATTTCGCACAGCCTTCAGGCTCGCCGAGGTGCTTTTGACAAAAACTTTACAACCACGAGTAATCACACAACAATGTGAAAACATCTTTGGCGATCCCTTAAAATGGATTGTTCTCAAGAAGCGTTTCGGTTAAAGTCTCGCCGGGCGAGATATCGAGCAAAATATTCAGAGAGATAGCGAGCTAAACAAAATGTCGGCCCGGGTCATCTTAAGATTCTGCGCTCCCCCTCAGGGCGACTTAAAATAATTGATACCTCGGAAAGGATTCTTGGAGCTCATTGTAACGTGTCTGTCGGAATCATCTTTTTTTTTTTTTTAATTCCCACTTTATTCCACAAATACTAAAGATGCTTTCACATAATGTTACTGACTCGATACCATTTTTACTCACCGCTTTCTTCAAAGTTGTTAAAAAAATATCTCAATTTCGTTTATTAGCTCCGAAACTTCTTCGGCAAGTATCCGTACGGCACGTTGAGCGCGGACGCACGGAGAGAGGCCCTCGAGATAGTGCAGAACAACGCTTTTTGGCTGATTAGAAATTATAACGAGCTAAAGGCTTGGCTAAACGCGTATTACCTAAGCGGATCATTTCCATGATGTTTATTCGAAGCTCCTGTATGGTCATACTTTTTTCACGCATATAAATTGAAGGCTAATTACGCACTGATGGTCTTTTAATTGGCATTCCGTATATCCGTCCACACAGCTCTCGGACCGGGTCACTCAATATTATCGAATTCGTTTTTTTTTTTTTTTTTTTAAATTAATTAAATTTAATTTCAATTTTAATTTCAATATAATGTCGTGATTGTCGCATAAACGAACACACTTGTGTGACTGTCGATAGATAAAACGCTTGCCTCATTCCTTCTCGACAACATATAGGTGCACGAATGTGTAAATGTGTACAAATATCTTTAGTGTGTTATTTCGAAATCTTGTTGACCCGCGGTTGTGCACAGATACAGAAAGCTGTCAATCTCTTTCTCGCCGGCGTGCTCGCCGGTCGACGACGCTGGTCTCTTTTCTCGTATTACCTCGCGAAAGTGCGCGTGTTTCTTTTTTTCGTTATTGATTGAAGAATAAATTGATCACCAAAAAAAAAAAAAACTTGTATCGATGGCAATGTGGATTACTACCTGAAGTTGGAGCCTGAAACAGGCCTCGATTGAACTATGCAAAGGAACATTCTGTACTCGCTGATCGCTCACTGCGATCGATCCAGCTGTCGAATAATCGGTGATTACACCACCGAGGAGAAATCAATCTACAGGGACGTAGTTCTCGAGGTAGTGAACAGTGTCAAGTCTACCGAGAATGAGAAGATCAGTATACAACGTGGCAAGTAAGAGTCGTCTGATTGTCCGGAGAATTCCGTGAAACGAACGAATAGAATTTGTAAAACGTAAAAAGTAAATGGTCACGGGCGATTTTTATTTTTTAGGTACACCGTTCATCTGTTGATCGGCGAGCTTCGCTACGCCGCTCTAACGATAACCCCTGACGGGCGGTCTTCGCTATCGGAGACAGCTTCGTCCTCCCAAATCTTTCTCGATAGACTGAGGTGCGTTTACAGGGAACTGCCGATACTCGCCGATCTTTCCCGAGAATTGGACAATTTTTCGATTATCGATCTCTCGGCGCCGCTGATAAAAATTCTGGTACGAAAATGAAAACATATATATAAATA
The DNA here is from genome assembly GCA_963575735.1 of Amblyjoppa fuscipennis. NCBI lineage: Eukaryota > Metazoa > Arthropoda > Insecta > Hymenoptera > Ichneumonidae > Amblyjoppa > Amblyjoppa fuscipennis. The sequence continues at coordinate 23,102,644 of OY754491.1, read as the reverse complement.
TATAATAATATATTATATATATATAATATATTATATATATATATATATATATATATATATATATATATTTATATATATATATATATATATATATATATATATATATATATATAAATATATATTAAATCACCGATGTTTGTTAATCGGTTCATAATGAAGGATTTCATATGGTTCCAGGATGAGTTTAATGGTAAGGACATTGATTGCGTACCAAAATTGGAAGAGGAGCTTGCGGAGGTTCGCCGGGTATTGATGGAAGGCGTGCAAAAGCTCATCGATAGGGGTCAGAGGCTGGACGAGCTTGTTCGAAAGGCTCAGACCTTAGAGATTACGGTATCGTCGTTAAAAGATTACCGTGTCTGAATAAATTCGAGTTCGAATCGTTGCATACAAACTGTGTCTTTCATTATTAGCTTCTCTCGAGTGAAGTGAAACGTTTAATTGACAATTTTGTTCTGCTGTCAACTATTTTTTTTTTTTTTTTTTTTCAAGGTGAGAAGAGATTTTCGGCTGACCCACAGAACGGCGTCGTCCAAGAAGAAGAAAGGCCTCGTGATCACGGCTGCCTCAATTGCCTTTATCGTATCAACTTTGGTACTCGCTTTTATCATGTATATAGACTTTCTGTGACCTGCAACAGTGTGAATAGATAAGTCGAATCGATTAAAATCGTAATGAACCCAATTTGAATTTAGTTGTCAGGCTGTTGACACGCTAGCTGGCTAAATGGCATCGTGCCGTAAATTTTCCGCTCATCGTAAACAACTCTGGGACGATATCAAGAGTCGCGACGATGACGCAGAATCGAAAGGAATTATTAGCTTCGTAGCTGCACGAAAGATCCAGGTTAGAGCGGCTCTGAAATCTCTTCTCTGTCTCGTCTGGTTTTTTTTTTTCTTTCTCAAATCGAGCGTGCGATTATGGGATCCAGCCTGTGGGTCACGGGAAGACACCTGATAACCCCCGCTAATTTGCTTTTTTTATTTTTCGTTAGATAGAGAGAGAATGGAGCGATCCACTCTGCGCAAATAAGTGCCACATTTTTTAATATCGTTTACAGAAATTTCTATGCACATAACAACTGTAGTGGGACGCTGATTTTTAGTAAATGTGTCGACAAGCTAGGAAAACATTTATAGCAATGAAATATTGACTGGATTGTGACTTTTTTCGAGAAGGTACATTTTTGTTCAGGCTTTTCAAAGAATAATCCACCTTTTTTTTCGTTTGTTCTATTTTGATTTTATGTGGTTCATGCTTTTCCGTCGGTAGGTAAAAAAGTAAAAACGGTATATTAAATTACATTTCATGTAGAACTGATGAAAAATTAATGTTCAGTGTATTAACAACATTGGAAATATTGTCGTATTTTTAATAATTTACTTTAATTTTAATAATTTACTTCAATTTCAATTAAAAAGTGTATCAATTTTTCATGACAATTGTACATTAAATTTAATGTACCAGTTTTTGGACGAAAACTTCCAGTCTGGTACATTAAATTTATCATTTTTTTTTTCTACAGTGCATCAATTTTTTGATGGAGTATCTTAACATATATATGCATGGTCAGTGCGTAGAGCAAAAGAAGTCTTACACTTTTCAATGAGGAACACCGTGCATAATTAAATAACTGCATTTTAATTGTCACTTTGCTTCACAATCAAGGCCTGGTTTCGCGGTATCGCGACGCGAAATCATATTCGAACACTGAACGCGATGGCCACTGTGATTCAGCGTCACTGGCGAGGTTGCCGTGGGAGACGTTTTGCGATGAAATTTTTGTTTGATCGGGTAAATTTCATGTGGGAAAATCGTTACGATCTTTCGGCAAGAAGAATTCAAGCTGCTTGGCGCGGGTACCGAACTCGAAAGAGCGGCTTCAATGTTCACCGGGCGAACAACTGGGTCTCTTCCGTCTACGAGAAAAATGAGCATACACGAGAGAAAATGCGAAGGTGCGCGTACATCGACGATTGTTGCTCGTTGAAAAATATATCGCCGAGATTAATTAACGATTCCATATTATTAGTTTTCGAGAAGACGTAATTCAATGTGGGAGAAATCAAATGGAAAGGGAATCCTTAAACTGGATACTTTTCATTCTCTTCAAGGTATGACAATTCATCATGTTATGTCGAAATATATTTCCGATGCTTTGTCGAATGACGAAATAAAAAAAAATAAAAAAAATCTATTCAAAGCTTCATCACCTTCTGGGAACAAAACATCGGGCCGGCATCGTCACGTCGATCGATCGGACGTATCTTGCTAACGTCGAAAGGATGATCAAGTGCTTAGAGGACAGCGTTTACGTCGAGAACAAGAGAATGAAAAATCTTCGCTGCAAGGATCGGGAAGCTTTTGACAAGAGGTTGCTTTCGCGCGACTCACGATTGGAGGGATGCGAGTCGAAGAACGGAACCTTTGGAAAGAATACACGCACAGGTGAACTTGCGGTAAGGGAAAGCGAGCAAAGAAGCAGAGGAAGACACTTCCAAGCCAAGAAACATCCATCATAGTTGGTCTCTGCATGCATTTAACCAATCAATGAGAACCCAGTTGTGTTCTCACCAAATCGGTGAAAACAATATTTTTTATATGACTCTGTTGTTATATGCATCAATGCGGATATTCACTGTGCATAAATACATTTTTACCTTTGCACATATCTCTCGACTTCTTTTTAAATTTTTGAATTAACGGCGAGATTGACAATCCTCGAAACGTCTACGTCACTCAATTCCAAACTTCAAGAAAAATATTAAAACTGAACCGCGGAATAGACAGAGCAACCTGTCTCGCATTACGCACGGTTCGCTCAGTGTGCTAGCCAATCAAGTGACTCCTACACTGTTAAAAATGTTATGGAATTTACAACACGTTTAATATACAAAGTTACATGAAATATTCAACGTCGGTATACGAAATTTGAATTCGTATACATTGTATGTGAATTTTTATAATTTAATCGTAAATGCAATATCTGTGTATTAAAATTACCGGTGATGGCATTGAAAATTGAGACATCCGTATATGAAAATTATATTATTATAACAAATATTTTACAAATAATATTGTTTTTAATATACCTTTGTATTTTATTTTTATTTATTTATTTTATTTAACGGAAAAAAGTGCATTAACGTTAAATTGATGTAAGTAATGCAAGCAAATTTCACGTTCTAGTGCATTAAATTTACAGTACATATCTGCAGAAAACTTACCACCGACATCGGCAGATACAATTACTATTTGGATGTGCAACCGTGCATACCTGATGGGCATATCGCCTCGCCGACCAAGAATGCAAGTCTTCCGAGGACTCGTGTGTGTCTCTACTGACAATTATTTGGCTCAAACACGGGGCCTTGTCGAGAGGTTTGGTACGCTTATTCCGCGTTATGTGTGTCTTCGAGCGATTGGCATACAACAAGTGGCAATGGTTGAAACACAATGCAACGCATAAAAGAATTAATCAAGTTGCATACGGTAAATTAAGTTGGAGATTAATTAGTTCAATTTTTGCAATAGTATTTGATGCACCGCATTGCGTTCCGGGGTTAACCAAACTCATGACGCAAACTAGTCGATAGAGTGGCGGAGGAAGGTGTGGAGGCGAAAGAGGTGAAATTACATATAAAACGGGGATACATATAAGCCGAGAAATTATACGCTTGTACTACGGAAAAGCAATCATTCTTAGCAGGTATTTGCTATCCGTGGATCGTGTACGGTTCACATAAAATATGCAAATTTGCCACGTATAACGATAGATGACAGTCATTATGTTCATCGCGACATCTCGGCGTCCCTTGGAAATATCGAGCTGATCTGTGAAATTATGCATCTACCAATCACCATTCCGTGTGTGTTGGAAGCCTGTGCTACAATAATTTATAACTTCTTTTTTTTTTTTTGGTCATATTACTTTGCTATCTCGATTTTAGCAGAATAGTGCGAAATATCATGAGCGCCGTTGCGACGATCGCAGCGATGGAGCGAAAGCTTTTTTTGGAACGTTACTACAAGCTGAATATATTCTTTATGAGTCAGCTTGGAATATGGCCGCATCAGCATTCAACTAAGAGAATCGCCTTTCCTGTAATCAACGGTTTACTTGCTACAAGCATCTTCATTCCGGTGGTACCGCAAAAATGACGATAATAAAACAACCGAATAAAAAAAAATACAAGTATGAGTTTCAATTAAGGTGGCCAGAATGTATGCATGTAGTCCTATAAGTTACGAACGGTTATGTTGGCTCGCGCGCTTAGCGCGCGAGCTGTAACTGTGTGAGTACTATGAGTATCCGTCAGTATCTGTGAGTATCTGTGAGTATCTGCGAGTATCTGCGAGTATCTGTGAGTATCCGTGAGTATCCGCGAGTATCCGCGAGTATCCGCGAGTATCCGCGAGTATCCGCGAGTATCCGCGAGTATCCGCGAGTATCCGCGAGTATCCGCGAGTGTCCGCGAGTATCCGCGAGTATCCGCGAGTATCCGCGAGTATCCGCGAGTATCCGCGAGTATCCGCGAGTATCCGCGAGTATCCGCGAGTATCCGCGAGTATCCGCGAGTATCCGCGAGTATCCGCGAGTATCCGCGAGTATCCGCGAGTATCCGCGAGTATCCGCGAGTATCCGCGAGTATCCGCGAGTATCCGCGAGTATCCGCGAGTATCCGCGAGTATCCGCGAGTATCCGCGAGTATCCGCGAGTATCCGCGAGTATCCGCGAGTATCCGCGAGTATCCGCGAGTATCCGCGAGTATCCGCGAGTATCCGCGAGTATCCGCGAGTATCCGCGAGTATCCGCGAGTATCCGCGAGTATCCGCGAGTATCCGCGAGTATCCGCGAGTATCCGCGAGTATCCGCGAGTATCCGCGAGTATCCGCGAGTATCCGCGAGTATCCGCGAGTATCCGCGAGTATCCGCGAGTATCCGCGAGTATCCGCGACTATCCGCGAGTATCCGCGAGTATCCGCGAGTATCCGCGAGTATCCGCGAGTATCCGCGAGTATCCGCGAGTATCCGCCAGTATCCGCGAGTATCCGTGAGTATCTGTGAGTATCTGTGAGTGTCTATTGTCCACGGTCGGAGGGCCCTGACAGCCCTCGTGTAAATCAAGCTCGTGTAAATCTTATGACTCAAAGTCGTCGGTTTTCTTCGCCTGAAAGAATATGTTGCTCCGGTACAATGACAGGGATAAATAGCACCGATAGTTTGTGCGTTATAGGTTATCGTAAAGTTTTGCTATCGAGCTTCGCCCGGAGATGTGTTTGTAATTCAAAGTGGAATTTTTATCACAAGACTTAACAATAAGATTAGGGTTTAAGGGTGTATTCGCAATACATGACGAAGTATACGCCGATGTAAATAATCGACGAATGGCTCTCTAGCATTGTAGGTCTATAAAGATTTTTCGTTTTATTTTACTTTTTTTTAATTAGATTATTCGAATACACGATATATGGGGTCAGGAAATTGATCACGTTATTGAGTGCATACCTCCCATGCTCATTATCAGTCTCTCTTGGGTCAAATTGTTAAATGGTGTAGTGAATCAGCCCGCGGTAAGCGTTGACTGTTGAATAGCGCTAGTTCAAGATTATTAGCAAGTTTCATCACTACAGCTATCGAATCTTCTGGATCAAATCGAAAGTGACTGGAAGTCAATGGAGAAAAGTTCATCGTCCATTGCCATTTTGGAGAAACATGCCAAGGAAGGTCGAAAACTCACAATATTATACGCCAGTATGAACATTTTAATGAAATTACATATATTTTTCGTTGTTTGAGCAATTTATTTTTGTAACACATGCATGAAAATCGGTGCTATTCACGGTAGTTTTGCAGGCCGAAAGTGGCTAATTTCAAAGCGGCATAGAAAAGGTGAGTCGCGCATGCGCACTTCGCGATTGCTTCACTTTCGTCCCTTGGGATTTCACTTTCGTCCCCTAAGAAGGAAAAGTCATAATCTCACTTTTCACTAGTCGTCCGGCAAAACTAACATTTAAAACACCGCTATTCATGGCCTCGTTGCAGAAAGTATGATGTGGAACGAGGGCCGAATTGGCAATTGCGACTCGTGTGATTGTCGCCCTCGCTTCGCTCGGGCAGCAAACCTCGCAATCGGTGCAGTCGCCAACTTTGGGTCCTTTTGTATTATATTGTATACCATTTGTTATTTGCAGCTCTTCTTTATTCAGCCATGACCGCGTTCAATTGTCTACCACTTGTACCCATAGTGTTGAACATTGTGGCGCCCCTGAACGAATCACGGCCCAAAACATTTGTGATCGAGACGGAATATAGAATAGATTTTCAAAAGAATTACAATTATATTATGCTCCATTATTGGGTTTCGTGTTACGTGGTTATATCGGTTTTCGTAACTATCGACACGATGTATGCCGTTTGGGTTCAGCATTGCTGTGCCCTCCTCGAAATCGTTGGGTACGCATCGTAGGGTGTGCGAAAATGAGACCACGATACAAAAAAAAAAAATCGCTAATTTTTTCTATTTTTACTTTAGATACAATTTAACCTATGCAATTGATACGGGAATCGATTTGGAAACTTCTACGCCACATTCTGACAAAGAGATCGAGTACAGAAATCTTCGTTACTGTATCAGGCAACATAAGCACGCATTAATGTAGGTGAATGTGAATTAACGTGAGTACGGTGCTCGCACATCGTGAGCATCGATCGATGCAGTTATAGATATTTTTCGTAACGAACAGATTCGCTAATCGCATAGAGTCTGCGTACTCTACCTCAATGGCATACATAATAGGAGTCAATATGATTATTATGAGCATTACCGGAGTTCTAGTGAGTAACTTACTGCGCCGTGTAATTTATTGTCGCCACGACTACGAGAGAGTATATTTTTTAGCTAGTTATAAAATTGGGCGATTACGCGGAAGCATTGCGATTCGGTGCTCTTAGCGCGAGTCAGGTAGTTCATTTGTATTTCAATACTCTACCTGGCCAGAAGATCATTAATTACAGTACATCGATCAGCGAATATGCGTACGTTGGATAATCATTCTTAATTAAACTTTCATGGCAAATACTGTGGGCGATTTTTTTTTTTTTTTTTTTTTTTTTTTCAACAGGTACTCCTGTAACTGGTATAACTTTTCACCGAGAACCCAAATGTTGCTTAAACTGATAATAGCTCGGTCTCACAAGCCGTGCAACCTCACAGCTGGAAAGATTTACCTCGTCAACATGGAAAATTTCAGTGCAGTGAGTGCATTAACGTTTGCAAACGATATGACGTGAAAAAATATAAAGGACGCATACATCGGGTTTTTTTTAATTGCATTTTTAAGGTCATGAAGACGTCTATGTCTTGCTTCACGTTGTTTTCTTCGCTTCGTTGATGCAACTCCGAATGTCTCTACAAAGTGTATTGTATAACAGCGAGGCTGCTCTCCGTTTACACCAGAAATATATTTTTCCGCTTATAGTATTTGTATATTTTTATTATTCGTCGTGAGTGATAAATTGACTGAGTAAAGTCGTAGTTCCTGGCGAGAATGTCAAAGTTTATCAAATGATATCTTTTTTCGCACCTGCAATTCGGACTTACTCGCGCTTGTATACGACTCCTCTCCCTCTTGGCATGTCACTGCGTCAGTGAAGTCGTGCGATATTGGCGATGACGTGAACTTCCGATAAATCGTGTAGTGATCTTGTTACAAAAGCGAATGGGAAAACCATCGGTGAAACAAATCACCACTCGTTCGTGACATCAAGCGTGTCCGGTAGTGAAACGAAGTGGATCGAGCGATACATCTGAAACCATCGAAATTCCGTGTGTATTCACTCACTTAAACGGCCCGCCGTCATACAACGCATCGCATAAAATGTAACCTCGAATGAACAGCCAATCAAGTTGCTTGCGTTAGCTTACCTTGCGATTTCCTAAAGTGTTTTTTCACAGTTATTTTCTTATGAGATGCACTGTGTTCCAGCTTTAAATCGACTGGCAACGCAAGCCTGAGAGGGTCGACACGAGGTACCGAGGGAATGAGTCAAATAGAACAATGGAGTGGGAGGAAATGGTATCTTAGCCGAGAAGCCAAACGCCCAATACAATCACACTTGGCAGCTATTAGCCACGTTTGGATCACGCAGCGTTCATATAATGTATGCAAATTTGCCCAGTATCATGGTGGATAAACAGGTGGTATGGTCACGCGACATATCATGGTTTCGTGGAAGCGACCAGCCGCGCTATCAAATAATGTATCCACCGGTAATCTTTCCGTCGGAGTGCCGGGCGACAAGAGTTTATTATTACTCCAGTTATTTCCGCCGTATTAGTTTACCATCCAGGTTCCGTCAGAATATTTCTGAATTGCATGGGCATCCTCGCTAATACGGAAATTATGGATCGACAACTTTTCTCGAAACGTTACTATAATCTGAACCAACTCTTTATGAGACAGATCGGCATCTGGCCAGAGCAGCATCTGGTCAAGAGAATCGTCTTTCCTATTATCAACGTTTCAATTGTTGCGAGCATTCTCATTCCCGAGGTACCGCAGAAATTAGGAAAACAACACAACAACAACAACAAAATTTGTAGATATAATGTTACAATCTATTTATAGTCATACCGAATATAAGTATGCCCATTATTGAAAAGCTCTCACGTGAATTTCTTCGGTATGGTCCTACAAATATATTGAAATAAATGCACGATATAAGCGTTCTTGCCGTTTGGTGGGTGTATTCGAAAGGAAGAATAATCTTTTTTACGTGGAACATGAATGAATTTCTTTTACTAGAGCTGTAGAGAGCCGCAGCTACTTGTATTTGGACAAATGGCATGTTTTTGAGAAAGTCATGTTGAAATTTTAATGTCAGAGTCCTTAAAACACTCTGAAACGTCGAGAAATGCAATTTTGTCTGCGCGTGCGTGCAGACAAAATGAAACTAACGAAAATACTAAATGAACGAAAATAACAATAACATAGTTTAAATAGCCTCAAAACAACGAAATATGCTTATTTCAGTTAGCGATTTACTACAATAAATTTTGCGATAGTATTTGACTATTTAAATTTTATGAGATGTAGACATTTTTTGTTAATGTTACGAGAGCGGTGCAGAGTGAATTGCACATCGTTTCCTCATTGATTGCAATTTCGCGTATACTTTCTCACAGAGAAAGCTATACGCAAAATAGTATTAGATGAGACAGCCATGTCCATTTTTTTTTTTTTTTTTTTTTTTTTTTTTTTTTTCTCAGGTCATTCGGATGCACGATATGTGGGGTGAGGAAGTTGACCACGTAATTGAGGGTTTGCCTCCCATGCTCATCATCAGTCTTAGTTGGGTCAAATTGCTAAACGGTGTGGTGAAACAGTCAGCGGTATGAGCTCAACGTTTAATAATCCTAGTTTAATGTGATTGTGAATTTTCATTGTTGTAGATATCGCATCTTCTGGATCGAATTGAAAATGACTGGAAGACGATGGAAAAGAATTCATCGTCTATCGCCATTTTACAGAAAAATGCTGAGGAAGGCCGAAAACTCACAATCTTATACGCCGGTATAAACATTTCGGTAGAAACAATGTACCGATTTACATACACTTTGATTGTTTTCCTGGTGCAAGTTTTCGTACCATCACTGATACATGCATCGCACTAACGAACCATCCAATCACTAGCTGCACCTTCCAGCTCGGGACCGATTTGTTCCCCCCCCCCCGAAAAGTACAAACAAATCGGGACTCCATTGAACTATTAATTGTTCACAGTTCTCGTTTATTCTGCTGTAACGGCGTTTACCGGCCTACCACTCATACCCCTAGTGTTGAACTTCGTAGCGCCACTAAACGAGTCGCGGCCCAAGATCTTTTTATATGAGACGGATTATAAAGTTGATCCCGAAAGGTACTACTATTACATGTTGTGTCATTATTATGTGACGAGTTACGTGTGCATAATGGTTTTCGTCACTGTCGACACGATGTTTGCTGTGTGGGTTCAACACTGCTGTGCCCTCTTCGAAATCGTGGGGTGAGCATCGTACTTTACGTACAATCGTATTGTTGTCACAATAATACGACGATGAAAAATCGTTTGATGCTCCATGTCGCTACAGATACAATTTGAGATATGGTATTAATTCGGGTATCGATCTCGAAACATCGAAGCCACATTCCGGGGAGGCGGTCGAATACAGGAATCTGTGTTACTGTATCAAGCAACACAGAGACGCGATAATGTAGGTTGATGTAGATTTTATGCGGATACATAGAGTTCGATGTATGCATCGATATATTTCGTCACAAACAGATTCGCCAATCTCATCGAGTCAACGTACTCTACCTCATTAGCGTACACAACGGGAGTGAATATGGTGGTCATGAGCATTACCGGAGTTCTAGTGAGTAATTTGTCGTTCCGCGAATGAGAAACGCACACGGGACTATCGGAGAGTGTATTCTTTCAGGTAGTTATAAAACTCAAAGATATCGAGGAAGCAATGCGATTCGCGGCTCTCACTGCCGGTCAGATATATCATTTGTACTTCCTTACTATACCTGGTCAAAAGGTCATTGATTACAGCACATCGATTAGCGAATATGCGTAAGTGAGTTTGTCATTCCGATCATTTTCACGATGAAAATTGCGTACAATTTCTTTGCCGACAGGTACACTGGTGATTGGAGTGAGTTTTCTCCGAGAGCAAAGATGTTGCTTAAGCTGATAATAGCTCGGTCTCACAAGCCCTGTATGCTCACAGCGGGAAAGGTCTACCTCATTAATATGGAAAATTTCAGTGCAGTGAGTATAGTAATTTTTGTGAATGATTTGATGACAACAAATATAAAGCACCAAATACATCCGGTTTTCGACGGATTTTTAAGGTAATGAAAACATCTATATCATACTTTACCGTGTTCTCTTCGCTTCGTTGATGAAGCCACGAATCTATATGAAAAATCTATTATAATAACGAGGCGTGTCTCTATTTATACGTATAAAATATTTTTTCGCCTATGATATTCGTGTTATTTTGCGTCAGACAAGAAAAGTTGAAGAGAAAGAACTGTGATCTTTGGCAAGACCAGAGATTTTTAGCGTAATTTATATTTCAAAACTTAATATATCATTGTTTATTCTATCGATCTCACAAATTTTCTTTTCGGCAATTAACAGTTCAGTACAATTTCATTAGATCACTTAGATTTTATTAGATCACTATGTCAAACTCATCGTCTCTCGGCTTACATCAGAATGTAAGCGAACGCCTCCTTCAGATTCGGATTATAGGGTCTTGCCACTGCGCGGGTCTCCACCATTGAATGTTATCAGGGGCACTTGAAAGAATCTAGAAAATCTATTCGGCAGCACTGACTTGTAATCCTAATGGGTTACTTATGGGTTACTTACGGATTACATGTACCTATCCTGCACAATCGTGCGATCTGAGACTGTATTTAAGAGTGCATGATTGTCGAGAGCGAAATGTGCAAAAAAAAAGAGGGTTATTCTGCGCCGTTCATGGTGTCGATATAATGGCCGTACATTAACATAATATTTACCATTGACATCAGTAGAGCCAAGCACTATGTGAATGTGTGAACGTGTACCAGCTGTCACATCGATTCGCTCACTGGAAATGCAAGACTTCCCGGGACTCGCGTATTTTCACTGACGACCCATCTGTTTCAAACACTGTGCCTAGTTTATAGGGTGGTTTGTATTTGTGCGATTTTCGCATTATCCACGTGTTATCGCGCGTTTGAGCCAGGGCAAGCGTCAATGCTCGAGATACACTGGAACACATAAAAAAAAAAAAAAAAAACTCTAGTCCAATTAAAGATGGCAGTAAGTTGCGAATTAACTAGCCCAATTTTCACGGTGATGTTTTATATAACGAGATATGTTCTAAGGTCACGCAAACTTGGTAACAGAGCGCCTGCGGAAGGTGCAGATGCAGGGGTGAAACTACATATACAATAGGGAGTCGTGTAAAGCAGAGAGGTATATCCGATGCAATCCAAGGTAATCATACACAGCACTCATTTTCTATGCATGTATAACGCCTGGTACGTATAACATGGAAATTGACCACGTATTATCGTAGACAACAGACATTATGAGCATTACGGCACTTCATCGGACAATGAGACGTCCACCCGAGTTGGTAAATGATGTATCTGACAGTAATTTTCTTATCTTTCTGTCAGAAGGTTGTGAAACAGTCCATTACTTCAACCGCTCTCATCATTTTACTTCCATATTTCGATTCCATCAGGATATTGCGGAATATCATGAGCGCCGTTGCGCTAACTGCGGCTATGGAGCGAAAGATTTTTTTGAAACGTTACTACAAGGCTAACAGATTCCTTATGGGGCAGCTCGGAATATGGCCGGACCAGTCTCGTGCCAAGAGAATCGTCTTACCTATCATCAATGGTGTGATAGCCACGAGCATCTTTATTCCGGTGGTACCGCAAAAAATGACGATAATAAAAGTACCGAATAAAGAAAATACAAGTATGAGTTTCAATTAAGGAGGCTAGAGTGTGCATATTTAATCTTAGAAGCTATCTGTATCCCTACTTAAATCTGTACGGCCACTAATGAAAATCTCTCACTTGAATTTGTTAAGTGTATTCATTCGAATATTAGTGTACAATATTATTCCAATTTGATGGAGGTATTTTAAAGTAAATAATAAGGTATCTGTGGTTGTAAACAATAAAAAAAAAAAAAAAAAAAAAAAACGTTACATACGCATCCGATTACAGAATAGTAGTCGCATAGAACTCTGTTTAACAATTGTAATGGTTGTTTACGAACGGCATATTTTTTGTTCCTCCAAGATTATTCGAATGCACGATATGTGGGGTCAAGAAATCGACCACTTTATCGAGGCTTTACCTCCTATGATGATCATCACTATGGGGGCGGTGAAATTGCTAAATGGCGTGGTGAATCAGCCCGCGGTAAGAGCTCTTCGTTTAATAATACGGTTTTTTTTATTTCATTATGAATGTTCGTTGTTACAGCTATTGTATCTTCTGGATCAAATCGTTAATGACTGGAAATCAATGGAAAAGAGTTCATCGTCGATCGCTATTCTGCAGAAGCATGCCAAGGAGGGACGAAAACTCACAGTCGTATATACCAGTATAAACATTACAATACAACAATCGATTTCGCTTAACTTACGATCTTCGTCAATTCATTTTTTTTTTGTTTTTTTTTAAATATATATTATTAATTGTTTACAGCTCTTCTTTATTCGGCTATGACCGCGTTCAACTGTTTGCCACTTATACCCATAGTCTTGAACATTGTCGCACCACTAAACGAATCGCGGCCCAAAACGTTTGTGATTGAAACGGAGTACAGAATAGATTTCCAAAAGTATTATTATTACCTTATGGTCCATTATATGATTTCATGTTACGTGGTTATATCGATTTACGTTACTGTCGACACGATGTATGCTGTTTGGGTTCAGCATTGCTGTGCCCTTTTCGAAATCGTTGGGTAAGCGTCTCATTGGATACATAACAACAAGATGACGATAAAAAAAAAAAAAAAAAAATCATTTAATCTTCTTGTGCGTTACTTCAGATACAATTTGAAGAACGCTATTGATTTGGGCATTGATCTGGAAACATGCACGCCACAGTCTGGTGAGGCAGTCGAGTACGGAAATCTCTGTCACTGTATCAAGCAACATAAACACGCATTAATGTACGCGAATGTGGATTAACGCGAGTACGGTGCTCATAGATCGTGAACACCGATCGATGTATTTATTGATTTTTTTCGTCATAAACAGATTTGCTAATCTCATAGAGTCTACGTACTGTGGCTCATTAGCGTACATCACCGGAGTCAGCATGGTAATGATGAGCATCACCGGAGTTCTAGTGAGTAATCTATTATACCGCGCAACAACACACGATCATCCGCTATCGGAGTGTATGTTTTTTTTTTCAGTTAGTTATAAAATTAAACGATTTTGCGGAGGCAATGCGATTCGGTGCTCTCTGCGCGAGTCAGGTAGTTCATTTGTACTTCCATACTCTACCTGGTCAGAAGCTCATTAATTATAGTACATCGATCAGCCAATATACGTTAGTAAGACAATCAATCTTTAGCTTTCATGACAAATACTGTAAGTGATTTTTTGCAACAGGTATTCATGTAACTGGTATCGGTTTTCTACGAGAACCCAAATGTTACTGAAACTTATAATAGCTCGGTCTCACAAGCCCTGCATCCTCACGGCCGGAAAAGTCTACCTCATAAACATGGAAAATTTCAGTGCAGTGAGTATAGAAATGTTTGTGAATGAATGATTGGACACCAAATAATATGAAGAGCGCATACATGGTTTTATTTTTTTAATCGGATTTTTAAGGTCATGAAAACATCTATGTCTTATTTTACCGTCTTCTGTTCGCTTCGTTGATGAAACTACGAAGGTCTTTACAAAGTGTATTATAATATCGAGGCTTGTCTTCATTTATACCTATAAAATGTTTTCCCGCATATTGAATGTGTATTATTTTACGGGGGGGCGAAATGAACAGACCGGAAAAAGACGTCGTGGGATGTGCGGCAAAACGGGCCTCGGGAGCAAAATGTGCCACCAAAAAAAATTGTTAACTCGCATTTTCGTGTTGAGTCGGACAAAACAAAACGAAACCTGGCATAGCTCCGTTAATAACGAAAAAAAAAACAGGGTACTGCAGCAAAACAGGATACAAAAAGAAAATTGGCTGTCTCATACCCTGGTGGGATGTAACTATCGGCGCGTCTACGGCTCCGCACCATTTGCTAAGGGTTTTGTGCCCGCCCTGTGCTCAAGCCAGTATCAGAGTTGGACCATCATATCGGGTCGACGAGGATGGATACGGGAGAAAGTCACTTACGGTTTCAAAATCTCAGTTTTCCACCGGTAACGTCATATAAAAAACCATCACTTCCAGTTACAAAATGTCGCTTTTCAACCGGAAATGACATAACACGTGAAAACGTCACTTTCAGTTTGAAAATCTCATTTTTGGACCGGAAGTGAGGTGATGCGGTAAAACGTCACTTCCATGTTCCAAGTCTCAGTTTTCAACCAGACGAAACGTCATTCGGGAAAATGACCCGGTCAAGAACTGAGATTTTTAAACCGGAAGTGACCTTTCCACGTAAGTCGTCACTTCCAAGTCAGAAACTGAGATTTTTAAAACGGAAGTGACGTTTTCGTGTAAGTCGTCGCTTCCGGTAAAAAAAAACTGAGATTTTCAAACCGGAAGTGAGGTTTCCCCGTATGTTACTGTCACTTCGTGCCGCACCTCAATCCCAACAATTTCCCAATTGTTCACCGAAATGGAATGATTATGCACGCTGTGCGTGAAAAAGACCCGAGAAACAATATGAATTCACTATTCAACAAGAATCGTGTACTTTCGGCCCGTTAACTTTTTCAACTTTAAACTTGACTATCTTCATTTATTGTATTTTGCGAATTAATTGCGTTATTAAATATACCAAACTTAATTTGATAATTCAAAGATTCTGTGGCCGCCTTAGAGTGAGCCCCCCCCTCACCAATGCACTTTACTCCAAACTACGCTTTCAGCGAATGTTCTCCCAATTACTTCAACATCGTGTAGTATTCCACTAATTGTTATACCACTCAAAAGAGACGCTACACGCCTTTATGGTGAACCATAATTAAATATTAACACTCAGGAATAGGACAATAAAAGTAGAATATTTAGACCGACGATTATTTCGATCAACATGTTGTCTTTCGACTGGTGAACTAAATTATTAGTCGACTAGTATTACGGGTAAGCGGATTTTACGTGGCATTTGTACATCAAACTAACAGCTTCTTAGCATACTATGGAATAAAAAAAATGTACCAATTCTTCTTGTACCCTGTTGGCTTTGAGGTGTCAGCTATAATTTTGTCGCCGCTGTGATACGGACTAAAGACGATACACGCTCTGGCGTTATCCGGACTCAATTATTTATAATTGGTCCTTGGATATGCAAATTGGTCCAACACTACTCGACCCCATATTTGCTTACACGCGATCGTTATTATACAGAACGATGGTTGATACGCACATACGATGCGAAAACTCTATGAACCGTCATAATTATGTAATTTTCATCGTCGATTAAACATGTACGGTGTCGATCATTCTTTTTGTCATACGATGGTAGGCTTGTCGTTAGACATGCTTCAGTCTCATCGTGGACGGCCAACTTGGTTTCGAAACACTACCGCGTTTTTTGATAATGCGTGACATTTAGCGGGCAACGAATAAAAGCAAAATGAATAAGACAACGAATCACTCTTTGAATTTTGTGAACGTCTTTGACGAGTGTTACTACAATATTAATAAACGACTCCTCAGTTTTGTCGGACTGTGGCCTTATCAATCCGTTTTTGAACGAAGCATTAGGACTGTCTGTCTAGTAATCGCTGCTATCAGTCTTCTGGTCCCTCAGGTAGGTCTTATCAAGACTTCACGTGTAAAAAGTGATGCACAATAATTTACACATGGCTTCCGCATTTCTTACAATTTTGTGCACAACTTTCTTCGTGAGAAATTTCGCTAATCGATTTTTGTACAAATAAAAAAAAAAACATATATTATCTATCAGTAATCATCATATTTACCTCGATTTTTTGTGATTACGTAAATATTCATTGTATTTAGATGCTGCAATTGGTACAGTCATGGGATGACGTTGCTAGCTTCATCGAGTGTTTTTCACCTCTGGTAACGAACATTGGTTGCTACATTAAGCTTACCAATTGTATCATTCATAGCCCGAAGGTGAGGAACCGCATTGAAATGTATTGAATTGATTGAAAATGTATTGTCGATACAATATCGGGGCACGATGGAAGCAGGTCATAATGCGATGGGGGTAAAATGAGATAGCAAAAAATGGAGTTCCCTGTGTGACGGAATTGGGTCAGGATGTGACAAGAGAAAATAGGTACTCGAGTTCTCCGGAAGTTCCAATATGACCGATTGGAAGTTTCGATAATTGCTGGTGTTTTTATAGTAATATGTACTTCACGATTTTGGAATCGATGAATTTGGAGATAGTGTAAGAGTTTTCCAATTTTTTCAAATCGAAAATTCGACCTTGCAAATTAGCCTTGGAAGAACAGTTCGATTCATTTACTAAATGCAATTTCATGACATAAATTCTATGGAATGTAATATTGAATAGAAAAATAAGATGCGAATTTAAAAATTCACATTTCTGCATCACAATGCGAAGACACATTCGGAGCCTTATAAAACGAGTTCTTAAGATCTTCGAGGTCGCTGAATTCAATGGATTCGTAATCTTTAATAGTGTTTAAATGTAACTTCGAAAGCGTAGTTTTCATTCTTTCCTGTGAATTTAAGGTGAAAAGTGGTCCGTTTACTCCGTTTCCCTCTGCCATTTTCCATCACGCCCATGCACGCATTTTTCCCTTGTCTCATTTTGCCCCAAATTCCAGTGTGTCGCGACTTATTATTTTTGCCTATTGCATTTTGCCGCACTCTTCCCTATATGAAAAATCGGTATTATATCCAGTGACTCATGAATGTTAAAGATAAAACGGCTTCTCAATTGGGTACAAGATGACTGGGAATGCACACGAGAAGTGCAGGAACTAAAAATTCTTCGTGAACATGGCCAGAAAGGAAGGTGTTTCACGATAGCTTATCTATGTTAGTCGATCACTGATATGGACGAGTGTCTTTTAAACCATACACATTTTATTTCAAATATCGATATTTAGCTATGGTATATACGGCTATCGCGGCTTGGACATCAACGCCACTTATACCGATTGTCATGGATATGGTCGCACCGCTCAACGAATCGAGGCCCCATATTAAATTTTTTCCGACCGATTATCGTGTCGATCCGAACAAGTATTTCTATCCGATTTACATTCACTCATCCGCTGTAACAGCTATATGCATGTTATACTTTGTGGCCGTTGATACGATGTACATGGCGCTCGCGCAACATACGTGCGCAATGTTGAACATAGTGAGGTCATGCCGTCAATAATATTTTTTAAAAATAACTGTAGCATAGTAACATAGAAAAATTTGATGCGTTCCTTCTCAAAACGATATACTGGCAACAGTATCAAAAATTCAATATAGTCAGCGATAATACACAAATTGGTCATTTATAATAAATTATAAATAAATATAGATAAATACACAAATTGGTCATTTATAATAAATTATAAATTATAAATAATAAATTATAATAAATACATTTTTGAACTTTGGAACTCTCATGGAATTTCTCGGTTTACGCTGGAAACGATGGCACCGTTCACGTTACCCGAACAGCGTAGAGCAGTAAAATTCGCACCGACGTGTTCTGTTTAATGAACACGAATTTCTAATTTCTCCAACTAAATTTCAAGCCCATTAAAACGACCTTGTTGCCAAATATCGTTATTGTGCAATTTTATGATGAATCGAATGGAACAAATTTAAGTCGATTCGGTGCTGAAATATTTTTACATCAACTGGCTATCGAATGTCGATAATATTCTCATGTAGATATCGTTTGGAGAATATGACACAAGGGGACAACAAAGGCAGTATCGGACCCACTACTAATATCCGGGAAGATTTTTATTATCAACAAATAGTTGTTTGCGTGAAGAGACACAAACGTTCCATAGAGTAAGTAATATAACGAGTTACCATATCCAATAAACTGGGGAAAAATATAGGCATAGTCTCCAAAGATTTGTGCAGTAACCGAGAGAAAAAGGACGAATTTGGAATTCCTATACTCTACAGGGTGTATTGTCTATGTAGCAGAGTTACTGTCTACGTAACAGAATGGCGTCATGAACTATCTACGGGAAATATCCAAGACTTTCCACTTGTTCGACGTCTGCTATACGAATTTGAAGACCATTCCGATCTGTTTCTCTCGGTGTACAGTGGAATACTCTCATATTCCAACAGCTTATGGATGCATCAGACATACCCAAAAATCACACATTCCCAACACATTCCCAACCAAAAGTTTAATGCGATCAAAATTTCAGTACTTTGCGACATGCCAAAAATTCGAAAAAAAAACAATCAGCCGCATTATGTATGCGAAGACCTTTGATTTTGCATAATAACAAGGCCAAAAAGTTATTTAAAAAAATGATTCCAAAAAATTAATAGTTTAAAAAAAAAGTCAGACAACTTTTTATTTTCGCATTTTAAATGAATTTCTTGGTTTTTTAGAATTCATATGATTTTTTTTCGGAATTTTCTACTGTAAAAAAAAAAAAATTTCGAAAATTTAAAAAATTGACGTAGACGTATGTATTTCGGATACGTTTCAGTATCGCGATTCTACAGTACACACAAAATGTTTCGAGGCCATTGCGCCAACCATTCCGGAGTTACAGCCTTAAAAAAAAAAAAAATTAAAAAATGGAAAAATTATAGAAAATTCTGAAAAAAATGTATGTGGATTCTGGAAAATCAATGAATGCATTTTGAATGAGGAAAAAAAAAGGTTTACCGATTATTTGTTGAACAATTTTTTTTAGCGGTTTCTTAATAACTTTTTGACATTATTATTGTGCGAAATTAATATTGTTGGTACCTTTCGTGCAGTTGATCTTTTTTTAAGATTTTCATACCATTAGGAAGTGTTCGAATTCTCACTGAATCTCAGTTTTGACAGGGAACGTACGTGTGAAGCATCCTTAAGGTCGAAGAACCTCCCACAAGTGTCTCTTCTCACATCACTCCACCATTGCTTGCGTCTGTGTCTC
Organism: Amblyjoppa fuscipennis; assembly: GCA_963575735.1. NCBI lineage: Eukaryota > Metazoa > Arthropoda > Insecta > Hymenoptera > Ichneumonidae > Amblyjoppa > Amblyjoppa fuscipennis. The sequence continues at coordinate 23,082,806 of OY754491.1, read as the reverse complement.
TCATTTCTTTGTACATACTTCAAAGTGAACAAGTATACCGACGGTCGAAACTAAAAAGGCAATACGTCATCCCGAAAGGATTTTCCGTAACACTTGTGGGAGGCAGGTCGAACATGTGACGCACTTATACCTGTTACCTTTAATGACTCAATTTTTAAAGAAATTCTGCATTTTGTTTCTTGGTGAAGGTTCATAGGTGTCTTTCAGGCCTCGTGTCAGTGGTATCTTCTATTCCTTGTCTGCTTGAATATGCTTGTCATCAGTTTCACGGGCTCTCAGGTAGATCGTCGCCGCATATAACATCCATTTTTTTTTTTTTTTTGTATATTTCGACTCTCCTTCACGTAGACAGTTGCAAAGGGCACTACCACCGAAGACGTCTTAAGATTCGCGTTCTTCACAATCGCTCAAGTTGTTCATCTTTTCTGTAACTCCTTGCCCGGACAATGGATAATGGAGACCAGTTCTTCGGTTCAAAACTCGGTGTATGTACTGCGCAGCAAAGTAGAGCCTAGGTGGAGATAAAAGAGAAACGTGCAAGCATCGTCTCTGTTAAATTAAATTTGCCATCTCAAACAGATACGCTTGTAATTGGTACCTAATGTCCCCGAGATCGCAAAAATTGATGATCCTCTTCATACGAAGGAGTGTCGAACCGTGTCTAATCACCGCTGGAAAGATGTACGTCATGTCAATGGAAAACTTTTGCTGCGTAAGTTAGAAAACGTTTATAGTTTTTTTTTTTTTTTTTTTTTTTTTTTTTTTTAATTATTTTTTTTATCGTTCAATTAATAATTGACAAGTATCTTAACAATTTTTTTCATCTATTTAAGGTACTACAAACGTCAATGTCCTATTTGACCTTACTCACTTCGATGCAGTGATGTTCTTATATGGTTTGAACTATAGTGTTTGGGCGCGTTAAAATTTGCCATGTTGTACTTATTGTATTTCTTTGCATTTTTATAGCTCATAAATTGCAACGAATTAACATCTCGCGAGTAGTAAACATAAATGATGTATAGTATTTTTATGAAGCAAATGTTTAAACTCAAATCACGGTATTTTCATTCTCCGGTCTATGTTAATGTATAAATTAACATTCAATTTTTAATAAACGCGTTCGGAACGCTTTTTTTTTTTTTTTTTTTTTGTGAGTCTGCCTGTATACAAGTGCGTCTCACCACATGCACAACACTGCAGTCGCTCTATGCTCTCCGACAGCGTCTTGGGACACAAGATGCAACGCTGAATGATTTCTATGTCCGGCCCGTGTCACCCGGTATTGGCGACTTTTCTCCTAGCCGAGTCTCTTCCCTGTTCTTCTGCCACAGTCCCATTTAACATCTTTCACACTCCGCTTTAAGGAGGGAGTCTCGCTGAGGGTGACTTCGCATAAGTTCGACAAAAATAATAGCAAAATTGCAAGTACTTCTTGATGGTATAAAAATCTGAAAAAATTCATGCATACTAAAGGTACTGAGAAGATTAATTTTGCACAATAATAATTACAAAATGTTACTAACAAATTGATGAAAAAAATAATTGCTTAACAAATTTGCCCGCAACCCAACTTTTTTTTGCGTGAAAATGATTCGTTTATTTTTCTGAATACGTATGAATTTTTTCAGATTTTTCAGTAATCGTTGATTTTTTTTTTTTTTTTCATGGAAAAATCAACGATTACTGAAAAATCTGAAAAAATTCATGCGTATTCAGAAAAATAAACGAATCTTTTTCACGAAAAAAAAAAGTTGGGTTGCGGGTAAATTTGTTAAGCAATTATTTTTTTCATCAATTTTTTAATAACATTTTGTAATTATTATTATGCAAAATTAATCTTTTCAGTACCTTTAGTATGCATGAATTTTTTCAGATTTTTATACCATCAAGAAGTACTTGCAATTTTCTCTTATTTCTGTCGAACTTATGCAAAGTCAGCGCGCAGCGAGACTCCTTCCTTAAAAGGCAATAACCACGTCCAAATATATTTTCCTCGAATGAAATCCTATGAGTATTTAGATACTCATCTGTCTATCTCGTATTCTTCCAACCCAGTCTTTATATATTGATTAACATTCAACGATAAAAACCGTCAATCTCGAAAACCCAATTCGTTGATCTTTCAAGTTGCTCTCAAGTGATCAAGTTGCTCGGGTTGCTCTCAAGTGATTATGCGAATTTTCGAGCAGCGATTTTTTTTTTTTTTTTTTATCCCGATGGCATCACGGAAGAACCCAGATGTCTATCATATTTATACAGTGATAAATGCACAAGTTTACGGATATGACGGGATTGAAAAGCCAGATAATTAGGAAAGTGGAAACAAAAATTTGAAGCGGATAAGTCCATGTATTTTTTTTTTTGTTGCGCCGAGTACGGATACGACAGATTAAAGTACTATGTTGGTGTTATTTTTTACAGATTGAACCGGAATTGGTCAGCCTTTGTGCACAAAAGTCTTACACGACGTTGACGTTGAAAAAAAAAGTTCAAATGTTGAAACTCTCACATCGCTTCCGCACAAATGTTGAAGAAGCAAAATTCTCATATAGCTTTCAGACAATGTTCCTTTATACGCGAAGCTTCCTCTATGAGGAAGCCAGAAATACAAAAAAAAGAAATGCTTTCTCATCGCACGCGTTGGAAAGCATGTGTCCGATTTATACTGTAAAAAGAGTCGTCGGAATACCAATCCGATGCTTCTTTTCGGCGAAAATCAGGAATTAAGGTTTCACACTTTCAGCATATTGGCGTAAGTGTAATTCACGGTGTATCACTTAGCTCGGATAAAAATCTTTTACTTAAGTATTTGACAATCAAGACGCTACCGCGTCTGTTGATCATTTTTTTTTGTTTGGTTTTTTTCTTCATTTTTCTGCGTGACGCCATTTCCGATTTGAATGGGAGGTTAACAATCATTCGCTCCTCGCTAAATCATTGACAATGCTAAATCCAATAACGCTAAGTCCTCTTGGAAATATACCCAAAGAACGTGCAGTCAGCTCTACCCCATCTGATGTCTGTCGCTGTATTGCCAGGCAAAATGTCGCAATAATTTATTCACCCTCCTTGCACCGTAACGGTTGGTGTGCGAGAATAAGAAAATTCTACGACCCCCCAATTCGTCATCGTTCTGATCATGATGTCACTGTAGTATTGTGCGCGAGGTACGTAAACGTAGCTCAGTGCCATGTTATACACGTGTCTCTGTTTCGTCTCGTTCGAAAATACCGCGTGACATTTCGTATGCAGAAAAAGATAATATCATACTTTAACGAATAACCTACACATCTTTCAAGAGCGATATTGCACAATCAATGAACGAATATTTTGGTTTATCGGGCCCTGTAAGTTGTGGCCTTATAAGCTTTTCGAGAAAGAAGTGGTAGGACCGTCCCAAAACTTCTACCGTTGTTGGCGTTTCTCGACGTCTTATTTCATCGGAAACAGAAATTGTCCGTTGTTGCTTAACAAATGATATAATACACGGTCTCTGATGAGGGGACATTTTTTAAATTGCAAAATGGCGGCCACTTGAGAAAAGTCATTTTCATCTATTTTTCAATACGGAATCATTTTTAAAAAAAATTATTTGTTATTATTATAATCATTATTATTATTATTTTTTTTAATATGAGACGTCGAGAACTAAAGAGTCTGTTGAAGTTTATCGGTACAATTTTTCATAAAAATCATAAGAATACCGTAATATTTACATATAGGACAAGAGAAGTAGAGGATGTGAGCTAACGATTGCCATGAAAAACATATTGTATTTCGACCGGTGAAATAAGTCACTGATCAATTACAATCACGGATACGCAAATTTCACGTCACACACAGCCTTTATAAAAGCCGCCTGACACTCCCTAAGCATTTTTGAGAATAAAAACGTTTCTACTTTTCTTATATCTACCCTTTAGGCTCTGAAGTGTCTGATATAATCGTGCTGTCACTGTGATTCGGACTCAAGGCGATCCAACCGCCTAGCGTCATCCTGACACAGCCCCTTCATGATTGGTTATTAGATATGGAAATTGGTGCAACACAACTGGAGCCGTTATTTGCTTGAAAACGATCGATAATATGCGCAAATGCAGAGACTCTATGAAACCCTATAATTATTGAATTTTCGATTGTTAACCACTTATCGTAGCTGTCGTTGTATTATCATACGATGGTAGGCTTATCGCACACATGCCTCATTCTCATCCGGTAAACAAGGCCTGGCGTCGGAACTGCTCCTGGGTCTCCTGACAATGCGTAACATGTCGCGGGCAACAAATAAAAACATAACGAATAGTACACCGAACCACTCTTCGAATTCCGCGGACATCTTTGAGGAGCGTTATTACATTATTAATAAACGACTACTCTGTTTTGTCGGTCTGTGGCCTTATCAATCCGTTTTTGACCGAAGCAGTAGAACCGTGTGTCTACTAATCGCTAGCATCACTCTTATGATACCGCAGGTAGGTCGTGACTTGAAATATAAGGACTTACAGGTAGTCACGACTTGAAATATAAATAAAAAAAAATAAAAAAAATAAGAAATATATTATTTGGCAATGTTCATCGTATGTAACTCGATTTTTTTGTCATTCCATAAATATCCATTATATTCAGACACTGCAATTGATACAGTCATGGGGTGAAGCTGCCAGCTTCATCGAGTGTCTCTCACCTCTAGTAACGGCCGTTGCGTGCGACCTTAAGCTTGTCAATAGTGTCGTTCATATCCAGAAGGTGAGGAAATAAAAAATGTATCGAATTGGATAAGAATTTATTGTCGATAAAATTGATTTGAAATTCGAGGATTAAGGGTATAAAAAATTGGATATTCTATTTAGTGAATCGTGTATGTTGAAGGTAAGAAGGCTTTTCGACGACACACGAGACGATTGGAAATGCACACGAAACGTGTCGGAAATAAAAATTCTTCATGACCATGGACAGAAAGGAAGGTGTTTCACAATAGCGTATCTATGTTAGTCGATCACTGACGAAGGGTGTATGGTGTTTTAAACGGTACATTGTACTTCAAATATCGATATTTAGCACTGGTCTATACGGCTATAGCGGCTTGGACATCGACGCCACTCATACCAATTGTCATGGATATGGTAGCGCCGCTCAACGAATCGAGACCCAATATTAAATTTTTCGCGGCCGATTACCGTGTCGATCCTGATAAATATTTCTATTCGATTTTCTTACACTCATCCGCAGTCACTGGTGTATGCATGATAACATTTGTGGCCGTCGATACGTGCTACATGGTACTGGCACAACATGCTTGTGCAATATTCGACATACTGAGGTTATAATAATATTTCATAAATAATAATAATATTCAAAATGATATTTTGAACAATAGTAGTTATAAAAGAGATTTATTGCCAATACTTAATTTTTGTACAATTATCGTTTTATACTATTTTTATTCTTAATGATTATAATTATACACCGAGGCAAAGGGCCATCGACCTGTGTCCTTTAGACCATTAAATAATATGAATAAAAGTATGTGAAAAATAACTAAGCATAGAAAAACTTGATGCGTTACTTCTCCTAACGATTTAATGTCAATCGTATCAAAATTCATCACAGTGGGGGATAATATCGAAATTGGGCGTTTATTGTACAGTTTACAACTTTGAAAATCTCATGCAATTTCTCGTTTCACGATGGTACCAGATAGCCTTGTCCACGTTACCTAAATAGTGTAGAGCAATAATATTGACAGCGACGTGTTCAATGTAGTGAATACGAATGTCCAATTTGTACATGAAAATTTCAATCCCATTATAACGACCTTGTTGCCAAACATCGTTTTAATGATGAATATTAATGATTAATAGAATGGAACAAATTGAAGTCGATACGGAGCTTAAATATTTTTGTATCAATTGGGAATCCATTGTCAATAGTCTTCCCTTGTAGATATCGTTTGGAGAATATGACACAAGGGGATAACGAAGACAGTGTCCGATCCAATACTAAGATCCCAGAAAATTTTTGTTACCAAGAAATCGTTGCTTGCATGATGAAACACAAGCGTTCCATGGAGTAAGTAAAATAACGATTAATCGCATGCGATACACTGAGAGAAATATAGGAATAGTCTCCACCGATTTGATCAGTAACCGGGGGACAGGGACGAATTTAGGATAATTTTCCATCCGTTGACAAGCCAAAAAATCCAACCGAAGGGCATCTACAAATATCTGGGGAGCGTATCCAAGACTGTTCACTTGCTTGACGCTTGCTATAAGAATCTAGAGATCATTCAGACTTTTTCCCTTGGTGTACAGTGGAATCCTCTCACGTTCCCACAACTTGGAATCGAAAAACCTCCCACAAGTGTCTCTTCGCACACCACTTAACTATTGACAAATTCCGCGTATGTGCCTCATTTCTGCATACATAGTTCAAAGATACGATGTACATCAATGATCGCAACGAAAAAGGAAATATGCGACCCCAAAGGGATGTTTTGCACACTTGTGGGAGGTAGGTCAAACATGTGAAGGGCTCATAGCTGTTGCCTGTGATGATTCGATTTTTAAAGTCATACTGTATTTTTTTTTCTTGGCGAAGGTACATACGAATCATGGAGGCATCATGCCAATGGTATCTTCTGATCGTTATCGGCTTCAATATAATTGTCATCAGCTGTACGGGTTCTCAGGTACATCGTCGCAGCGGGTCGCATCACTTTCGTTTGGTTATAATGTCGACTCTCCTTCGCGCAGGTAGTTGCAGTTGACACCACGACCGAAAATGTCGTAAGATTTACATTCTTCACCCTCGCTCAAGTGGTTCATCTTTTCTGTATATCCTTGCCCGGACAATGGATACTGGATTCTAGTTCTTTGCTTCCAAACTCGGCGTATGTACAGCGCCGCAAAAGTAGAGATTATTAGTGGGAGGTAAAAAAAAAAAGTCGTGTCAAGCATCGTCTTCGTTAAATTTGATTTATCACGTCACACAGATACAACTGTAAATGGTACTTAATGCCTCCGAGAACGCGAAAATTGATTGTCATCCTCATAAGACGGAGTATCGAACCGTGTGCAATCACCGCTGGAACGATGTACGTCATGTCAGTGGAGAACTTTTCATGCGTAAGTTAGAGAACGTTTATCGTCTTCTGTCATTCAATTCAATAATGGATAAATATTCAAACGAATTGTTCATTTATTTAAGGTACTAAAAACGTCTCTATCCTATTTGACCTTACTCACATCGATGCAGTAGTGTGCTTATATGGTTTGAATTCTGCATTTCATGGCGTCAACACTCTATACGTACTGTGATTCGTTTTGCTTCTTCAAAGAGGAAGCTTTGTTATGGTGAAATAAAACATTTCGAGATTTTTATAAAAAAATTTGTTCAGAATGTTCCAAAACATCGAACAATTACATTCGGAGAAAAATGTGCGTGTGACAGATTTGCATCGTTTAAAACGACTATAACTCCGAAACGGCTTGAGACGACGCGTTGAAATTTGGTACACCAATAAAGTTCGTTCGTTCGGTGCTGTTTTCGCGAAGATTGAGCCACAATTGGCGATTTTACACGATTTTGAATTTTTTGAAAATTTCATGTGGTAGCTCTAGCTTCCGCAAAATTTTAGCTGTCGTCCTAAAACTGCACACATATGTACTATTTTGATCAAAGACCTTTGGTACTTAATTTCGTCAAAATCTATCGAAGTGGTGAGATTTTATGGGGTTTTGAGTTTCTTTAAAAATGACTAATAACGGTCTAATTCGAGTAAACATGAAGGTATAGATCGGAAACTTGACACGAAAGTGGATCAACACTGTACAATGTTTCGTATTAAATTTGGTGAAAATGGATCGAACCGTTTAGATTTTATAAGATTTTGACATTTTTGATTATGTCGAAAAATGTTTATTTTACGTCCGACGAGAGTTACAGTATCGAATATCGCTTCATGGGTAAAGTAAGTTCGAGATTCATAATAAGTGGAGAAAAATACATTGGGCATGCCGACGAAACGGCGAATATTGGATGATTCGAAAAAATTCTTTTCTAAGACCCGATGCACAGACTAAGATGCACAGATCCGACAAAGTGACGCGCGTTAGTGTATTATTCGCGTAGTACCTGAATCAGCTATTCGTTTTGCATAAAAGTCAAACACGAACTCACTTCAACAAAACTGTTAATAGTAAACTTCCTTTGAAGAGTTGTTCAAATTTTTCGATCGTCAGCCACACAGCTTTAATCAGTGAATCGCATATTTTACTAGTATATAATCCTGCTTCTCGAACTTGGAAGTTACCATGCGTGAGCAGTCCTCCGCCACATCTATCTGTCAAACAAAAAACTAGGGGGAGAATTTTCCGAGACGTCCCGACGAACACTTCTATCGATTAATTTTTGCCGGACGAAGTCGCTCGCGCGGTAACATCAACTTCTTTTGATCCACCACTGCACACTGTAATTATGCTGAATTTTTGCCGGACAAAGTAGCTCGCGCGGTAACATCAACTTCTTTTGATCCACCACTGCACACTATAATTATGCTGAATCTTCAAGTCGCACGGTTGGGGTGACCTACTGAAGGAATACGTAATAAGGTGCATCTATCCAACGAATATCACCATGAACGACTTTAGACATGAAATGTCACGATGCAGCAAGCCCCCTTTGGATTACGATTCATCAGTAACCGCTCAAAACTCGACGAAGCGTTATGGACATCTTTGACAATCGGTTTTACCGGGTAATTAAATATCAACTGGTATTTATTGGCCACTGGCCTTATCAGTCACCGATCCAGCGACTGATACTAAGCATTCTGCTGTACCTGATTATCGGAACAGTCATCATAGTTCAGGTATCCATATAAAAAGGCTTTATTAAACATTATTGGTGGTCGCTAAAGAAACTCATTATCATCATTTTGTATAACAAGAACAGTGCAAGAGGGACTGATAGACTTTGGATCTCGTTCTTAGGGCTTGAAACTTATTCAACTTTGGGGTAACATAGACATGATGGTCGTGTGCATGGTGCCTATGGGTGTGCAGATTGTTGCCCTTATGAAGTCGTGCAATACAATATCCAACAGATTCAAGGTACTGCCACTCCGCCTCCTCCTTCTTCTGATCCACCATAATAATAACCCTCGAGCATTTCTCAGATGAAGAAGCTCATGGATCTTATGAAGAAGAACTGGACTGGTCTCACGGATAAGAATGAGATGAACACTCTAACGTCATACGCCGAACAGGGTTGTCTTCTTGGTTTGATCTACGGAAGTGAGTATTCGATTCGCCAATAATTGCCAATAATATTTGTTCACTTTTTATTGACGCTCTATCGCCCAAGCATGCGTTTACGCATCTATGGTACTTTATCTGCTCATACCTGTGATGCCCCAAATACTTGACGTCATTTTACCTCTCAACGAGACACGCCCACGACAATTTTTGTATGAAACCGAATACTACGTAGACCCACAAAAATACTATGCAATGATAATGACTCACAATTACGTGGGTTCGGTACTAGCTATCATGGTGGTTGTGTGCGTGGACATGATGCTTCTCGCTTACGTCCATCACGTATGTGGAATGTTCGCCGTTATAGGGTAAAATTACATTGGATCGGCTGGTTACCGAAATGTTCGTCGAGTGTAAGGTGTATAGAATTTTTCTAGTTTATTACAAGTCTGTTTTCGTAGTGACCGATTAGAGAATATAATGAGAGGTACTGATCTCGATGTGATCGTCGATGGGGAGATCGAAAGTGACAAAGTTTACGGTCATATTGCCAATTGTCTCAAGGACCACGAAAAGGCAATTGAGTCCGTATCTGCGATTGACGTTCAATTAAACACTGACAATAGTCTTAGTTTAATTTGCGAAATGAATTTTTAACATTAAAGGTTCGCCACACTTATGGAATCATCGTATTCGATGTCCTTCCTTTTCCAAATTGGAGCCAGTATGCTAATGATCAGTGCAACAGGACTTCAGGTACGAATCTTCTTTAATTGTATCCCATTCTTGGCCAAACTACTCGCACTTAATTCTTTGAGAGGCTGCTTGAAATCAGGTCGTAACGAAACTTGGACAGTCTGACGAGGTCTTTAGACTTGGACAATTCATCGTTGGCCAGCTGTCTCATCTGTTCTTCAACAGTTTACCGGGTCAGATGCTTGTGGATCATACTTATCGCTTTCGACACTCCTTGTACGGTGATACAGATTATAATGAAATCACAATTCATCCGGCGGATAAATGTATTTCCCAAACGCTAAAACTGTTTCCAGATATTTCGCAGAATGGTACCGTTTCCCGTTGCAGGGACGGCATCTTCTTAGGCTCGCCATGCTAAGAAGTCTCAGACCCTGCAAAATGACAGCTGGAAAACTTTATGACATGTCTCTGGAGAATTTTGGAAAGGTCAGTAGCCACTTTAAACTTTCATTGATATTTCTGTATTGTAATCTATTGTCACTGGTTCAAGGTCGTGCAGACGTCAATGTCATATTTCACCGTTTTGGTATCGATGCGATAAGTGAGTTGCCTCTTAGATGTATATTTGCGACTTGGGTGTTTTTTCACGACAAAGGCTTCCTAGAGTTACATGGTACAGGAACAGTGCCTAACGGATCCGACTTATTCTTCAGTTTAATGAATTGCACGTGTTGATAGGCATATACGAGAAATCATTGACATTGACAGCCGTCTAAAAGATACATTCGAAGTTTTCGGTTTATCATGATAATAATAATTACGTTATATTTTGTGCATGACAATGTAAGTAGAGAACCAGATTTAGAATCTGATGAATAAACCGCAAAAGATCAGAGTACGATTTTTCAACGAGTGCATTGATACAATGAAAGAGATACACAACATTTCACAATCTACAGTGTGTCAATTTGGTCATTAAGGGCAGCACTTTTTCGACGCTCACTGTATACGCCGGTAAATTGACACTTCTAATTGTAATACAATTATTACGTCTGTGTATAAGTCACGCGATGTGACGAATGAATAGACCAAAACAAAAAAAAATCGAATTTTCCACTGAACAAACTAATATTTTGCAAATTAACGACTAGTTGCACACATGTCAGTATCGTGGAAACAACACTCACTCCGTTTCGCGTGACACTCTCGACGAGCGGTGTTCAGCAACTACGGCAGTAGACTGTATGGCGTTGAACCTACGGAGCAGACGCGAGCTACTAAGTGGGACGACAAATCGATTCGTACCGTCTGTGCTGAATTTCACCCCTATTCGAACTTTTGCGCCCTCTAATAGGACAAATACGAGAAACATGAAACGCCAATGTGTTATTGATTCTGTGAACTTTCGCCCCGTCTCTTTGGTATACGACGCGTTTACCCCAAACAATTAATTTATTATCAGATAACGAAATTATCATTTTTCTATACCAAATTTTAGGCTTCCGGTACCAGAGTCAATGATAAAAAAACGTTACACATATTGAACACATTAACAGATGGGATTCCATGACAGTAGATTCATCTCGGTTATATTCAATTAAGGTAGTACTTGCGGCACAGTCCCCGCCAAACGTGAGTTTCAGAGAAAATTTCGAACACTTCTCAATGGGATAAAAATCGGAAAAAAAAATTAAGTCTATGGGAACTGCTGCCAAGACTGTTTTTGACAAATACTAAGTCTAATTTGTCATTGACAAATTGAAGATAAACATTATTATTCAACAAATTATCCGGCAACTCAACTATTTTCCTTCATAAAAATAATTCGTTTATTTTTCTCAGTACGTATGATTTTTTTTTTTTTAGAATTTTTAGTAATCTTTGAAAATCGCGTTTTTTTCATGTTCAAGCTGTGAAATAGCGCAATTTTTAATGCCCCCTTTACCTGAATGAGTATGGTATATACATAGGGGAATTCAAACTTAATCCTGACGCAAGTTCCGCTGTTGAACTGTAATCCATACGGAGTGAAGATTCCGTTTGCCAAATTGGCTAGATTGTAACCATCCTGAAGTCGTAGTAATGTTAGCAGCATACTCGGCTATGAAAATAAACGTATTGTAATTGTTTTAACACGCCAAGTCCGAAATCTCTTTCCTGTAAAAATAAAGATTCTCTTTAAAGACAGTTGTTTACCCAACGTGTTAAATATCGCGTGACTAAAATCAAGAGGACGCATTTTTTATGTATAAGCGTATACATATACATGTGTTACCGAAGGCAGTGCGACTGGTGCTCTCGTCTTTTTCGTCAATGGCTTGCCGTTTATCACAGTGACTCTTGTACCGTTCGAGCAATTTGCCAAGGCACTTATGCTGTTTGTAGTCAGCATCTGAGAGATTCGTTAATGAGTGTATGAGAATCATACGGTAGGGTCTGAGGGACTCGGGACTACTGATGTATGTTAGTCTAGTGACGACTCTCACCAAGATATGGATATATTCGAAAGCCGTTACTATCGAATAAACAAGTATCTTTTAACTTATCTTGGTCAATGGCCGTATCAAGATCCTCTTCAAAAGCGCCTTATCAGGACAATAGTGAATTGTCTAGCCGTGAGCATAATTGTACCGGAGGTGAATTATTAAAAGTTAGATTAAAAAAAACTTTGTCACATGCAAGAAGAGTCATTTAGAAAATGTTAATGTCGCATCAATGCAATATTCTTGTACAGGAGTTTCTATGAAATATAAAAATGAAGATTGCTAAACGTCGTCTATATAATTTCGTACACTCATCGAATGTAAATTAATTGCATACAATTTAAATAACTTTTAGCAATCTTTATTTTCTCGCTCCCTGTATGATAGAAGTGAGAGCGCGAACGCACGATTTCTTGTAGATTCTTCAAATGATCGATGTGTGGGGCGAATTGGATTCCGTCATCGATTGTGTATCCGTCATTGCCGTTCAGTTTACAAACAATGTCAAACTCTCCAACTACGTTTTCAATGCGAATAAGGTAAATTCGAATGATAATATCTGTTCGAGAACGATCCACTCGTTGTAAGCAGGTATTCACTTTAGTTGAAAGGATTGTTGACTCGCATTCGCGACGACTGGTCGGCCGATTTTGTTGGATCTCAGTTAAATATATTGAAGGATTACGCGAACGAAGGAAGAAAACTAACGTTGATATACGCTGGTGCGATATTTTATATATAATTATGCGTAATAACGTCAATGAACGTAACATTGGTGTGCGCATTAAAAACAAGCGTGTTGTTTAAACACGCTTTATGTGTGTAAGTCGTGTGGTCACTTTTTACATGCTTCATGGTGTGTTGATTCTCAACACATGTCGTAGTGTCTAAATATTACACGCTTTAAGTGCATTATATTAACACTCTTTAAACGCATTGAGTAACATCTGTGCAGAGTAAGGAGGACGAATAACGAGGGCGTAGAATTTTCTTCTCGTCTCCTATCAGTCGCACGGCCGTTCTCTTTGCAGTCGCAGTCCAGACTATTTATCATGTTATACGAACGTTGTTACGTCGTCGTTTGTCCGTTCGACTGTTTCCTGCTAGCCTGGCGTGAACCTGCACACCAAGTGTTCGTTATTCGGCCTGAAAGGCGTTGAAACAACACACAAAACGTGTATTCCAATAAGCGTGTTCTGTAGCAAGTACTCTATTACTCCAATTGATTGGCGCAACGAACGTAATATGTGTGTTTGAGGCGTTTCAATACACTTGACGACACGCTTGTTTTTAGAGTGGAGTGAGGCTGAAAACAATACCATGTCAAAAAAACACAAAAAAAAAAAAATAATACGTGATGCATAAAAATTTGTTATTATGTCTGTTATTATTGGGTGTTATTTTGACGTATCGCCAAGAAGAGTGTTGCGATAAGTTCGTGACTATTCATTTTCGTAATTCATACATCCACATACTCTTGAAATGCTCGCAGTGTGCATGTACTCCACGTTGGCGTTCTATAGCACAATGCCACTGATGACTAAGGTTCTCGATGTCGTGATGCCTCTGAACGAATCACGACCAGCCGTTCAACAATTGCCAACAAAGTACGGCAATGTGAATGCGGAGAAATACTATTTTCCAATAATGATACATGCCGATATTTCTTCGACTCTTGCTATAACAACTATCGTTGCAATGGACACAACGTACGCCGTTTATGTTCAACACGCTTGCGGAATATTCGCTGCTTTGGGGTAAATTATTCGGTATAGTGGAATAGAGCGAGTACGAATATGAGAAGGTCTAATGTAACTGCGAGTTCAGACATCGTCTCGAGAATTTGATTGGATCGAAAGACAAGGAAGGGCTCGATCAACTTAGCGACGAACGACGGGAAGAAGTTACTTATCGGGCGGTCGTCAGCTGCGTTAAAATGCACAAGGATGCCATAGAGTCGGTGACTAAAACTTGAAACTTTGCACCTTTATCTGTACAATATGATATTAATGTCGTATGAGTTAAGAGGACGATGTGCATTATTCCGGTGATTTGGGCAATTTTGAAATTATTTCTCTTCAAGATTCGCCGACGCAATTGAGTCCAGCCACTTCGTCGTCTTCTTCATCGTCTTTGGGATGAGCGTTTTTTGCATGAGCTTAGCTGGTTTTCAGGTCAGTATAGATTAGTGCAAATTATGTTAAAATATATGAGAATATCTGGTTAAAGTAATAAAGTTTTACTAATCAGTGAAACCATCCGATTAAACCATCATAATCATCTGATTAAATTAATCAGATGGTTATGAACTTAGACAAGCCGAACGAAGCTATCAGATTTGCAGCTTTCACTTTCGCGCAAGTAGCTCACATATTCTTCATCAGCTGGCCCGGACAGAAGCTTATCGATCACAGTCAACGAATACATGAGTCGGTGTGAGTGCTTTCAGCAGATATCATTATGTCCCAGTCGCCACTATAGGCGATGAATTTCCGATGATTTTTCTTGTTTTTAATAGAGTGCACGTATTATTGTGCAGCTATAGGACTAGATGGTATCTGGTTGACGACAGATCGAAGAAGCTATTGATGATCATGATGCTCAGAGGTATTGAGCCATGCAAATTGACGGCTGGAAAATTTTACGTCATGGATTTAGCGAATTTCAGTCTGGTGAGAAGTGCATTAGTCATCAATAATTTTCGGTTAACTTTCGAATGTCAAAGATGTGCCTACATTTAATCACTACACGATAAGGCATCTAAAGTTCAATCTGTTCGATCGATGATAACGGGGATTACATGAATGTTCATACTTTTTGTTTCAAAGGTCGTGAGAACGTCCGTATCGTACTTCACCATGCTTACTTCCTTTAGATGAGTGACACTGGAAGTATCTTTCTAGCGATAGGATTCTTTCCCAAAGGGGAATATCACATAGCTCTCCCATTTACGATCGGTAACATGTTGTGTACAGACATGCTATATAAATCATGTAGATTATCCGAATGTAGAACCAATAAAATCAACTCTGTTGCGACGGTGTAACAGAGGAATTCAATTTCATGAATTCGGTGGGTCAGTATCAGATGGACGTATATGTTATACTTATAGACACTTTACCCGTAAGAGATTGAACAATAAATTCAGAAAGATATCGCCTGAAGTATTCTTCGCCCAAGTAGGCGTCATTTGCTACACATGCAAACATACTCTGCCAACTAAACGACTGCTATTCCGAAAGGTCCCGTTTTTGTAAATTTTCATTGGGATCAAAGCTTCTCTGTACAACTCGCATGTATCTGTGATCAAGTATGCAAATACGTCCTGCCGCCGGTAATTATTCCCGATTGCCGGAAATTATAATCGGGTTTCATTGAAGTCTCCCTCGGAACGAGACTTCCAAAGGAGCGGAGCGTCGCCAAGGGAATACCTAACTATGATCGATTTGTGCGCGGCTTTTACCGAATGCTTCTGGCATTGTAGTAGCGACGAGCGAGCTGGACGATGGACTTTGTTGCGACTCCTCATCACACAATCAATAAGAATTTTTTAATTTCGATCGGGCTATGGCCACATCAGACTGGTATTTCCAAATATTTCCTCTTATTGAACATGCTCTTCTTCACGATGAGCCAAGGTTACTTCCAAGTAAGATATACAAAGCAAAAGACGAGCACGAAGTTTCTTCACCTCCCTGCGACAATGAAAATAGTGTAATACGTACAAATTGTATATCTACAATGACTTCGTATAGATCGGCGGCATGATAGCTGCCTGGGAGGACAAAGATGTCTTCCTGGAGTCCATACCACCCGTCCTAGTGGATTTCGTCTGCGGGGCCAAAATCGTCAATTTCCTCCTGAACTCTGAGAAAGTGAGTTTATGAAAATTTGAAAAAAGACATGTACCGGACGACATTCACCATTTTATCTACCCATATACGTAGGCAAAAGCGTAGCAAACACTTATCCTGTGAATATGAACGGTCGTTTCAGATGAAGAAACTACTTGTCATATTGGAAGATGATTGGATGAAATTCAAAGGACGTTATGAAATTGAAATAATGAACAGATACGCGATTCTCGGCCGACGATTGACTCTCTTATACGCAGGTGCGTATTTCATTTTTGATGTAAAAACGCGCGGTGGGTACGGAAAAGTAATGGAACATTTCAGCATGGATGTACGGTTCGATGACTCCTTTCATGATCATCCCCGTAGTGCCGCTATTAAGAAACGTGCTTTCATCGAACAACGCGACTCATCCGAAGCAATTGATGTTTCGTGTGGATTTTCTCATGGACGCTGAAAAATATTATTATCTTCTTCTGATACATTCGTACTTCGGCACACTGGCGTACATGGCTTCGGTCGTGGCAATTGACACGATGATAATAACATACGTGCAGCATGCCTGCAGTTCCTTCGCAGTTTTGGGGTGAGGATAACCTGTTGCAGACATTATTTGTTTTATAGGTTTCCACCCGTTGACCGGCTAGCTGTTGACTATCAAATGAGAGTTCATTTAGACAAGATACAACTATCATTAACTTTTGTATGGACATTTTATAGATATCAGTTGGAACGTCTGACAAATGGCGTCGACATCGACCTCGACGTTTATCCACGAAAGAACGATGACATAAGTTACAACGATATGGCTGATTGCGTCGCCCAACACAATCACGCTTTACAGTACGTTTCAGACATGCCATTTTGTCACGCAACACCGTAACCCACCCAATTTTTTGTTCGGAATTTTTTTTTTTCGGCAATGTGTTGAGCAAATTAATTTTTCGAGTGATTTTTGATGAAATCAATTTTTTTTTATTTTTAGCATGGCCTTGTTTTTGGGGTATAAACAAGTTTCGTATTGTTACTGCATTAATAAGTTACGCGGTCTGCAAGACGTTTTCATTTACAATCGCCACTGTGTAAGCTCCAATCTCTAATAAGACCCCTTTAAAGTTGGAATTCCTTCAGATTTCAATCACTCGGTGGCGTCTTTCTGTGAGCGTCGTAAACTTCGCTGTGCACAGCGCCATGTGCGGGTGAAGTTGTTGCTTCTATTGTTTATTCACATAAGAAACACAGGACAACGACAGCTCCATTTGACAAAATGTTTTAACGTGAGGATGCCCTACCGATAACACCCGAGGAGTCGGATCGAGCTTTTAATTTTTATTTGGCTTGCCCGTTTTGCCCCTCTGCCCGTATCGCCAGCCAAGATTGCATACGTACACGATATCAATTACTTCGGTAGTCACATGATTAGTGGAATCTCAATGAATTTTTGTTTTACATGAAGGTATTCGACTCTCATTGAGAATGCAAATCACCTATCGTACTTCTTTCAACTAGGATTCATGATGATATGCATAAGTTTCACCGGATTTCAAGTGAGTGTTCTCATTATTTAATATTCACTAAGCTAACCGTGGAAGATGCGACTGATGTATTTTCAAAAACTCGTTATAGGCTGTGATGCAACTAGACAGACCTGACATATCAGCTAGATACGCAGCATTTACAGCGATGGAAATGTGTATCTTGTTCTTTCAAAGCTATCCGGCTCAGATGTTATTTGATCACAGCATACGAGTATCCGAATACGTGTGAGCATTTTATGTTGTTGATTCATACGATCAATGATGCGGTAAATCGTCTGTCTTTTTTATATTTTTTGTTATGCATCGGTCATTCAATATTTCAGGCATAATTCTGGCTGGTATCTTACCTCCATACGAACGAGAAAACTAGTGTGCCTCATGACCATGAGAAGTCGAATCCCTTGCATATTGACGGCCGGCAAATTATACATACTTAATTTAGCAAACTTCAGTGCAGTGCGTAAAAGTTTCGCATACCGTGTGTTACTTAATTTATCCGTTTCCGTCGCTGACGACATTGGCAATGAATTCCAAATACACTTGACACGTATTATACACATCCTTTCTCCTCTTTTCGGTATTCCTTAATTCACATGACCCTGTCACTGGCCGCATTCAAGATAAATTCCAGAGGAAAATGACAAAATAGCACTGTAACGTCGCTGCCGGTTTGAAAATCTCACTTTCGTTTTTAAAATCTCGGTTGTTGACGCCTTTTCCGATGAAAAACCCAAGTTTCTGAAACCGGAAGTGACGTTTTCCCGTCTGATATCGCTTCCAGTTGAAATCTGAGATTTTTAAAGCAGAAGTGACGTTACACAGGATTTTTTAAAAATATTCTCTGGAATTTATTTCGAACGAACCCGACGAGAGATTCGAATGCATTAAGACACACACGGATAAAGATCAGTATCGTTGTGGCTTTGATTCCTTTCACCACTTCGAAAATGATTTATTTTTTAATTTTTCGATTTAAGGTGGTTCGTACATCGATGTCGTACTTAACTGTTCTCACTTCGGTCAAATAATGATGTAATCCTACCGACAATAATACAACCTGACGCTTAATGAAAAAAGGCGTAGGATTTACTTTTTGGGTGTCGTGACTCAACTGTATCTGTGATGTTACTTACGTCGAATGCAATTCCAGTTTAATGTCGTCATTGTGGCTGTAAACTTGATGTTTTTGTTACTTTTCGTCATTTATCATAATACACAATGTGGAATAAAATTTCGAGAAAATGTATGTCAAACTGAGTATTCAACTGTCAAATGAATTGAGATTGTCACAAGAACTGACGATTCCCAAGAATCCATAAAATGCACAGGTTTTGTTGTTGCTCAAATGTTACATCTCTCCATCGAGAGCTACATTTCCCATAATCTGATAGATCACAGTATTAGCATTCGCTATTGTATGCGAGTAAACGATAAAAAAAAAAAAAAAACCGGTAGCGGAATACCGCGGTACAAAAATTTTTCTTCGGCGCAGACACAACACCAATCGTACCGGATATCTTTAGAGATTCGGAATGTCTTCAATTCAAAGACGAGGTGTTGTAACGTCGGGGTGATTGGGCTCGTCCAAAGACGGGACCAAATATGAATCATCGCGGTAAATCAATGGGGAGTTATCGCTGCGAGTGTGCGCATCGAAGGCTTGACTTACCATAGAACGAACTCCAATTCCTCGTCGACTCATTTGCTCATCGACGAGGTTCGTGGTTTTACACTGTTTAAACTTTCATTCGAGTTTTTCATTGACTCACGTCTCTCGTCTCGGCACCACGTGAATAAAACATGCACTGCCACCGTCCCAATGTCGACCCTCGACGTTCTTTATTAGTTCTATTAATTCGCTGTTTCTCCTTTGACAAAAATGAACGCTTTAACCGAACACAATTGTGCTTTGTTCGCTCCCGCTTTTTCTCTCTTTTATCGACATTTTTCGCCGACAATCGAACGAATGACGTCAAACGTTTCGCGCGGCGAGTGTTCCGGTGAGTTGCTCTTCTAAGAGAATCCTTTATCAATGCGCACCGCAGAAGCTTCGTCAGTCCTACCGGCCAAGAAAAATTGACTTTTCCCCCCAGTATGTCGAAGACTCCCCGCAACTATCTATCACCGCGATGAACAACTCGCCAGATGCGTATCACAAGCCAAATAGGTTCTTCCTATCCAGCATCGGTCTATGGCCTCATCAGACTACGCTGGAAAAACGATTTTTTTTTCTTCTGTCATTCTTCTTTGTTGTCACACAAGGCTATCTTCAGGTAACCGATCATACAATTGCGTGTCGCTAATGAAATACCAGATCGACGGAATTCGGACTCTCATTAAAGATCGGAGGTTTGGTCATGGCCTGGTGCGAGACGGATGTATTTTTGGAATCGCTACCACCGGTCGCCATCGACGGCGTCTGCTACATCAAATTGTTCAACTTCCTGTATCAGACAGATAAAGTTGGTGATGCAGAAAAACAAAGTGTCTCAAGTAGCAACGACCCAAATATCTTTTTCTTACACGTTGTGCAGATAAAGAAGCTCCAATGTACGATGGAGGGCGACTGGAGAGTCTCGTTGTTGGACGAAGAGTTGGCGATTTTTCGCGATTTCGGTAGCGATTGCAGAAGAAAGACTCTCATGTATGCAGGTGAATATACGTTGGGTCTTTTGTCGCTTGAAACAATAAATTAATGACACGAGTCATTTATCATGGTATTTCATCAGGAGCGGTTTATGGCTCGATGGTTCCATTCATGCTCGGACCACTCTTACCGATCGTGAAAGGATTGTTGCCGATCGATTTAACGACCGTCCTGAACGGAACGATCGAGAGACCGTTGATGTTTCACGTCGAATATCTCCTTGACGTGGAAACTTGGTACTATTATGTACTGATACACTCATACTTCGGCACGATCGTTTACATCACGATCGTCGTGGCGATAGACACGATGTTTCTCGTCTACGTGCAGCATGCTTGCTCATTGTTGGCAGTTATTAGGTAACTACATTATTTTTTGTCACGAACGTCACTCGAACGTTCATTAAAATCGTTTGTCGGTTAATGTTTGAGTTCGATTTGCCTCAATTAGCCAATAGCTATCTATGCATTTTTATCGAAGATATCGACTCGAACATTTGGTGGACAAGTTGGACATCGATGTGGACGTTTATGCACCGATAGACGAGGACAAACCCTATCACAGGCTCATCCAGTGTATATATCGTCATAACTTGGCAATTCAGTCGGTATCCTGATGAGCGATTCAATAATAGAAATCGTTGAGGCATTCGTTAAACGACATTTTTTTTTGCAAATTTCCATGCAGATTCGTTGATTTGATCGAGTCCGCGAACGCAATGGCGCTCTTTTTTCAATTGGGCATCAACGTTCTATGTTTAAGCTTCACTGGATTCCAGGTTAGCTGCCGTATCGTTTTGATATCGTTTTTAAACTGGAGTAGAACACATATGCGTGTATCACGTTTATCTTTTTTAAACGACCATTATTTATCTGATTGTTTTATACTTCAGGCGGTGACAAAAATGGATTATCCCGAACAATCAATTAGGTACGGGTCTTTCTTAGTGGCACAAGTATTTTCGATTTTCTTCGCCAGCTACCCCTCCGAATGTCTGATAGACGAGAGTATCCAACTTTTCGAGAGCATGTAAGTTCTTCAGTTAATTATTATTGCAATTTAGATCCTCAGAAAAAAAAAACGATATACCATTTGCTTCAGTACAAGATCAGCGTGGTATCTTACTTCGATCAGAACACGTAAACTTCTCAACTTGATGATACTGCGATGCACTCGCCCGTGTTACTTGACCGCTGGAAGATTTTACGTACTGAATATGCAATATTTCACTGCAGTAAGAAATTCGCTTCCAATCCAATTTATGTACCACATGAGAGGCAGAATTGTTTTTTTGTTTTTATATTTTTCATGTATTCCAGGTTATTCGTACGTCTATGTCGTACTTGACGATGCTGTGCTCGTTCCAATAGAGTTCGATCTACGGGGGAAAAATTTTAATGTTTGTATGTTTTTAGATTGTTTCATTCCGACGTTGAATGATAACAATCATTCCATGATTACAACGAACCAATTGCAATTTCATGACTCGGTATTTATATTCAATGCACCTGTGGTCTTTTGTATTTTTTATTGTGTCGCTATGATAATCGTGATCGTTCGCCACATGGCAGCCTATTATTAATATGCAACTGAAATAAAAAACGACTCATCGATTCGATGCACTGTAGAGTAATGATCAATGCATTGATTCACCAAAGATAATGATCGATGAATCAGTTGACGAAACTTTTCGCATACTTTTTGACAGTAAAATTGACCTTTCCTGAACATCCAAAAAGGCGATTTCAACGGTTATTGTGAGATTTACAACTCGTGTTTCGAATTTGTGAACTGTAGTTACTTCTTATACATAGTCAATGTGGATTTGTAGCCAGAATTTGAACGGTAATGATGTGATTGTGTTTTTACAAAATCACTATAAAATAACTAGGATAAAAGTGGTAAGTATGGCTAACGCCAATCAGCGCGTAATTCAATCGTATATGAACCGGGCAATATTCACAACTTTTGCGGTAAGTTCCGTCTGCGTACCACTGGCCAATGGCCATATTAACATCGAGGTAAATGACACAGGTTAGTCATACGTGCACAAAAGCTTCACAGAAATATAGCAAGGGAGATTTATTGTAACCTTGCCAGTTAACATCTACTTATTAATTCAACTTCACACGATGTTGAGAGTACCTGCATCATGTGCTATGTAAATCGCTACACCACATACAATATCAATGAAATCACAAATCAAAGAATTCTTCTTTTAAAGGTAATGCACATGCTGGTAATAATCGTTAACATAAGCATTTTCATTCTTTCGAGCGTTCTTTTTAATCTATGCGACTTTCACAATGGGGGTTCTCGACCTGGGGGAGGTTTTCCCGTCTATGTATTTCTAGTCGGCGCGAGGCTCCTGTACGCGCAGGAATAATTATTTACCATCATTCTCGGATACTTCTGTCAGGTGTTGGATCGATAAGAAAACAATTTGCAGCGAGGGGTTGCGTTTTACCGACGTATGGTATGTTTCCGGTTTTTACAAGCAATTTAAACGTCAGCTTTTTCCGCGATGACGTTAATAGAAATGGGATGTGTAGAAAATTTACGAAATTTTTTTCAACATTACCATATCAATAGATTTCTTTTTAATTTAAACGGTCAATGCCCATATGCGGATAAGCGTGAGAAGAATTTTTTGAATTTTATGACTTTTTCGATGTCTTTCACCATTATTCCAGGCCAGGTATTTACCGCGAAAGAACTGCTGAAACAGAGAGTCGGTGAACGAAAACTACACCAGATGCGTTTGCTGAAACTTACTTATTAATCGCTATCAATGCCTACGTTGAGAAACAAAAGCTGCCCCTGATGTGAGCTAACGGGAAGGCAGCGATGTAAAGCGGTGCGACTATCACAGGCGCCAAACGAATAATGTTGGATGCGTCGCTCATCAAGAAGCAACCGTACTTCGATAGTAATGAGAGCAATTTTTTTGTCAACACCGTTTTTACAAAATCAATAAATTCCTGGATTCACAGGGTGTTTCAGTATATATGGAATCTTCGCAATATTACACCAACGATTATTTATTGTGGCCTTACGAGGTTGACAGTGGCACATTCTTATACTTGGGATGACGACTATAGCTCAAATAACGACTTCTGCAAAATAAAAAAGGCTTTCTGATAATAGTGATAGATACGATTAACCCTTCGAGTTACGGATCGGTGCTGAGCAAGGACCTAAATTCCGAAGGATCCGGCCGAGATCCTTATCTCGGCGAGACTTAGCCGAACTCAGCCAGCAGCTTATATTGTGCCGTATGAAAATCACTATGTCGAAGAAGATATTAATGATACGGAAAATCGGAAAGATACTATTGGAATTAATGTTCACACGCTCAAGAATAGTTAAAGATCGGCTTTTGCTTATATTTTTCAAATATCATGTTCAACGTATATAGCGTTTCAACGCAAGCATATCGGCGTCCATTTAGGCGCGCTACACAATTCACGAACGGTAAGGCTTAATAGTTGGCACTTGCTATCCGGTACGCCTGCGACGTACGGGTCAATAAAAAAGCAATATCCAGGAAAAACGCGGAGATTACCGTCGTATATTACGTTTCACTTCCCGACAGGCAATTTTTACGTCCACTTTTAGAGCTTCCGTTCGTTATTTGAACGTACATTTTTTATTAGATCGCGAGCGATAACTCGAGGGACGAGAAATCATTTCTGAGTCGACGCGATCAGAAACAAGATGTGCAGACAGTTAAGAGAATTTTTTCAGAAACCACGTTATCGAATCAATAAATTTCTTCTTAGTTTGAATGGACAATGGCCGTATCAGGAAAAATTCGAGAGAAACTTTTTAGTGGCTTTGACGTTTTCGTATTTTTTTTGGGGTGTCCTTCTCCAGGTATTTATTCGAACGCGTATACACAAAAGATATAGTTGCTCAAACAAAGTGTGCGATTGTAAAATAAACCGTTTTCAATGTAGATACGATACATCGTCATTCATTGGGATGATTGGTTAAGAGTATTCCCAACGATTGGCCCACTTTTAGTGGACATTGCGTGTCTCATAAAAATATGTAATTCCTTTTACTTCGCTGACAAGGTGCGTTGTCTTGAGCAAAGAAAAACAATTTCTTAGTAGCACACTTACTCTGAAAATTTTAGATACGCCAATTGCTGGAACGCATATATGACGATTGGCACGCACCGATGGGACCGGAAGAAAAGATCTTGGCACAATTTGCAAACGATGGCCGACTATTCACCATAACGTACACGGGTAAAATTTTGAGCATAACGTAAGATTAATAATACCGTAACTTTATAAATTAATTATAATTTTTCAGTATGCTTGTATGCTTCGACTGTCGTCTACTTAATTCTATCAACCGTGCCCAGTGTTTTATTGGTTAACGGATGGGCAAATATAACAATAGCAACCGTATATCCCATTCCCATCTATTTCGCGGCAAACGATATGGACTACTATAGGTTTTTCCAATCGGTCACATGTGCCGGTATTCTCATCACACTTACGATACCCATTGCCGTGGACAGTATGTTTATTGTGTTCATTCAGCACGGTTGCGGTATTTTCGCGGCAGTCAGGTAATAAAGCTATCCGATCTATTGGAATATAAAAAAATTATTCTACCACGGAAATATCAAAAATATTGTTGTGATGACAGTTACCGATTGGAGTATTTAATTGATCGTGAAGACCTACAAGTTGATCTTCACCCTCGTCTTATAGCTGATAAAACATTTTGGATTATAGTCGATTGTATAAAAAAGCACAAGGAAGCCATCGAGTACGTATACATTAGAACAATTTTATCTCGCTAATTTATCCACAAATAATCGAATAGACGAACAGATATATAGCTATCTAGATGCTTCTATTTATGAACATACATAGATGACAGATTTATTATTAAAACTTAACCAGATACGCCGACTGTCTCATCGCCGTGTACCCTTGGTCGTTCTTAACAATGTTGGCTTTAAACATGCTGACCATGAGTTTTACAGGATTTCAGGTCTGTGTCAAACAAACTAATCTGTGCCATAAAGAAAAATCATCAGGATTTCTAATCTCGAAATTTTACATGGTCAGCAGGTGATAACTGCGTCGACCCCGGATTCATTGGCCGAAGCATTGCGACAATTTGTGTTTGGCAGTGCCCAATTATTACATCTTTTCATCGAGAACTTATTTTGTCAAAAACTCACCGATCAGAGCGTCGAAGTTTTTATTGCTGCGTGAGTTTCTGATCCATGAAAATGAACAGTTGAACGTTAAACGTGTCATTGGCAAATTGTAGAACAAGGTCAAAGTGGTACTTGTGCTCAATGAGAACGAGAGTTCTGCTACAGTTCGTCCTAATGAGAAGTGCGCAACCCTGGGAAATGAAAGCCGGTAAACTGTTCAACATGTCTATGGCGAACTTCAGCGCTGTACGAATAAATTAATTTCTACATAGTAGTTAAACAATTAGGACACTAAAGTCTCATTGACGATAATTGTTATCTCAATTATAGGTTATTCGCAAATCCCTGTCATACCTGGCCGTCTTAGGTTCATTGATATTATAAATTTACGCATGGCACAAATAACATTTTTTCCGTGATACGGAAATTCAAAGTCATTTTTGTTTGATGCGATGAAACTACACTTTACAGCTCACAATTTACGGTGATGAAATTATAAAATAGAATGGAACGTATTTCCAATGTAAAGGGCTTTGGCCTTTTACACACTCAACACATGCACGGCTTATGTCAAAACTTTTATACTTGTACATAATGTCTAGATAACATAATCTACAACTAAATGATATCCGCAGCAAACTAATACCGTCTGTCTAGATCTTTGGTCTCAAATCCTATGACTTCTTCTCACTAACGCTACTGGCATCATAAAAAATAAATACCTTTGCGTGTCGTATGCTTAACTTTATATCCTCGAATCACACTCATTGCCCTCGCTCACAGCCACAGATGGTGAAATTACACATATTCGTAAAAAAAAAAATCAAGGTTTTAGTGTCATTGTACTTAAAATAATTCAAAAGTTGAGAAATGCAATTTTTGGCTGGCGTCTGGATGTATGTGTGTGTGTGTATAAACGTGTGCCAGACTTGCGTCGTTTAAAACGACTGTACTCGGAAACGGTTTGAGATAGCGAGTTGAAATTTGGTACGCTACTAGAGTGGCCACGTCTCTTCTTTCAGTGCAATTTTCATGTCGATAGAGGACCGGTTCGAGATTTTGAAATTTTTTTAAAAAGATCGTCGTAGAGGAGACGATTTTCGCCGAGTATGAAGTTTCACAAATATCACGAGGTAAAAATTTGCTCCCTCCCGTACATCACACGATACTTTTTTTGCCGACTGCGTTAAAATAACCACATTTCTTACGTCACAAGATCGTCATATTCGCCAAAGAACATTACTCCTTCAGGAGCAATAAGGCTTTCAGAAAGAGTAATAAGCCATATTATTCCCTACGGAGTAATGAAACAGTACTGCGCATGTGCACAGGTGAAAAATAATCATTGGTCAATAGTAGGCGATTTTCCTCCCGTCTTGCACGCAAGGAATGTTGTTATTTTAGCGAAGTCGAGAAAGAAAAAATTCTGCGCCACGTGTCTTGGCAACGCCATATGGCGATCGTTTCCTTTCGGTGATATGGTCGTCTTTGGTTTGCACTTTACGGTCTAACGAAAGGTCGAACTTAGTCGAAGAATCATCGGTCGATCTATCACTCATCCACTATTATGAGAGCGTTCGCCACGAGGGCGCTACCCTCATGGGGTTCGTTGACGGAGTTAATGGATGGAGAACAACCACGAATTGAGAGAAGGTCAGGAACGAGGTTCGAACGAAATGATGATAATGACGATCCTATCTCCGCCTTTTCATCGATTCAATAAGCGAGAATGATCGATCTTCCAAAAGGTATATCTAGCCAGAACTGAGAATCCTTTGCATAGCATAATTCATTAAGGGCGATAAACTATATCGTAATATGTTATGCACGTGTTAAGAGAGTCTTATACGGTTAAGCCGTTAAAACCTTTAAGGCACTTTCATAATTTCTTCGTTCAACCCTCCACTCTTGGATACAACTTTCTTATCGTCGAATGTGAATCTCGCGCCTTTCCGAGTGAAGCGGCGCGTGGCCAACACCTTGCTTCGCGTTATAAGGTAAAACTGGTGAAATGGGGGAGACTGCGGCACAGTGCCGCAAGTTTTTTTTCTTAAGACCAAGTGAAATATCGCGCTCGGTATTAAAAACTGCAATAATGTTTTTTTTATAGTGTCGATTGTTTCAGGATATCGATGTAACGGTCAAAGCCCTCTGAGCAAATTTTAAACGCAAATTTAAACGCAAACGATGAGATTAACAATGTCGGAAAGATTGCGACTTTCGATCGCAATAATTACAGCGTTATTCGGAATCGCGAAGCTGGTGTGCAGGCTGAGCCTGCTCGAGGGAGAAGAATATCGCTGAGTGTCGCCCGACTGTAGAACGAAACTTCCGACCCAACCAGGTCGCACGTGCCCGTTGTGCACCTTGGTTATTCCCTCGAAGCAACGATAGACCTTTCTCCTTCTCCACTTCACAACCCATTTATCTCTACATCTCCAAGATTTTAAAGGGACCACTCGTTTCTATCGTATCGTAACTTCTCGCCTATCGCGCTTACTCCCTCTTTCGCCCATACGTATCCATCGCAGTCGCACAATTTTACTAATTGGTCATCGCCAGCTTAGTCTTTACAATCCCATTCTTATAAACCAAGGACAATTGTGTCCACAGGCTTGGCGTCAAAGCCACTTCGCACGGTGTATATGTAGACACCTATCATATACATCATATACGTTCATATAAAATATGAAGATGGCTATCATATTATCGAAATTAATTTGTTCGGATAAAAGCCACCGACACCGATTCGCCGATTGGCTATATAACGGCATTTCCGACGTTCTCGACGCATGCGCGGCACCGATCTTTGATCCTAGATCTCGGGTCCTAGATACGGATAATCTTTCATAGTATAATCGTCTTCCGAGAGCTTCGAGGTCGCGTGCCGTTGCACGAACCGTTCTCTCGACTCTTCGCCGTGTCAAGACTCACGTGAATGATTCTCGATTGTGTTGATCTTGGAGTGATTAGGGCGGTTGTACACGCTCAGTTCGGCGGCGCGGTTATTACACAGCGTGTGCTTTTGCCTCTACTAGTCTCCATTGTCGGAGCATCTGTCGCTCTACTCATGCTGCTGCTGCTGCTGCTGATGATGATGATCATAATGATGATGATGATACGCGGGACCGTGCTGGATATCACTCCAATCGAAGTGAAAGCAGCGCGAAATGCCGACAGGACACTATAATACGATAGACAGTAGGTATATGTATATATAACTTGTAGACTGTATCAGGGGCGGGAAATCGGAAATTGAAAATTAATTTTCACTCGAGAAGAATCGACCGCAACGTCGACAATAAGCAAGATCGACAGCTAGGGGGATGGACAAAGATCGAGTAATTGACTATAAAAACTGGAAGCCATCATTTTTCACTTCAACAACGAACGGCGTTGGATTAACGATATTTCAGTGTAACACAAGAATGGCTATGTGCTTGCAGTGGTTTTACTCACGGCGAATAATAATTATGTGCCATATAACTAACCGGCTCGTCGAGTACCCTCTCGGCGATTTTTGTTGCCCAACCAAAGTAATCGCTTGAAGTTTATTCAATAATTCAGCCGGTTGAAGCAACAAATTGTTTGTCTTTCTGCACAGAACACTTGTTCATCGGGTGACATCGACGCCCGAACTCTTTCGACCAGATCTAACGGATCTCTGAAAAACCTTCATCAGCTACTTCTACCGTCGCCACGTATTATTATTACAGCCTTTTATTTCTTCTATTTCAAAGCTACCTTGAAGCTACTCCGCGCACTCTCCGTTAATCCTCATTATTGTTGTCTCTTTTTTGTCCCTCCCCATACCCATTTCCACGACTCCCTTGTGCCTGCCGACGGGAAACCCTTCGTCTTGGAAGCTCGCCCGATGTGTGTGCAGGTATGCGAGACGATGAAACGATTGCCCGTCGAACGGTGCCTGCGAGTCAAGGGAGTGCAACATCCGGATATTTCCGATCGTTGGTAGTGGTGAGTTCCTGGCGCTATGGTAAATTTATATACCTCTCCCGGCGACCGCTACTCCCCATGGAAGGAGAAGAAGACGAGGAAGAGACGGAAGAGTGGGGTAGCGGCTATCCAGTCGAGAAACCAGACTGCGAGACCAGGTGCACGCGTTATCTAGGGATGAGCACGGAACGAGGTGGGACCACCATATGTTGATGCACCACCGGAGAACGCCCCGGCACGCGCCACACTCAAAACTGAACCTCTATACCGCGAGGATCTCGAACGACCGATGGAACTTACCGTCGCCGGCGAGACTCGACATTTTTCAATCTCACCAAACATCGATCGTGCTTACGCGTTCGGTTACCTCGAATCATCGACCGTAGAGAAGACGCATTAAAGGAAACGCATCTCGACTCATGGAAATCGATTCTGTTCGATATTTTTTTCAAAATCATTATTGCGAAAGACGTCGCGCAAGAACATCGCCGATGTGTTGGGTCAAGAAGAAGCGAAGAGAGATCGAAGTGTAAATTAGAGACGGAACGAAATAACCGATCGTTCGCTAAGTGGTGAATCGTTCTTGGATTGTGTCGTTCTGCTCGTATTTCCATCGAACTTGGATCTAAGACCGCAATGGCTCTAATGCCCAATCATCACAGCACTTACCAATCGTCGTCCTCGGAGATGCTGGCCTCGGCGTATCCGACACCGACGAGACTGTACGATCCGCTCTATCCTTCGCCGTTCAATTCGCCGGACTACGAGAACGTGAGAATCGGATACAGAGACACTTATGACAACGCCATCGGCATGACACCGAGGAGGGAAGTCGAGCACATCGATTGCGGGAGAAAACAGGTGACGGAGTATGCAACGACTCCCGATGGATACGAGAGGGAACCCTACGGCATTCTGACACCACTCACACCACAGAGGTACGTCCAATCGTGACATGCATGCACATCACTTTGATACATGCTAAAATTTTGTGTGATTTATAAATCAATCGGTGCGGTCGGTTACGCATTTGTTGTTAATTTATTTAGGTACGATCCTTGCCACTCCACCGATCGCACGACCTCACCCCGTTCAACCGTATACGAAGACAACTCCATGGACTACAAAGCCCCGGTCTACTGCTACGAGACACCTCCACAAGAGCCGCGATACTCAGCCGAGGGGGCGAAGAACGAGCACAACTCTCAGAACAATTACTGGGATCCGATATCGACTTCTCAGGTAATGACGGAGAAATATACAAATATATTAATTGTTTATCTAATTGTGAGATCTTTGCAAACGCTTGGCCGGATTCATCGAACGAGCTCGGTAATTATATTTTATTTAAAAAGAAACATCTGTGCAGGCGAAGTAACTTTCGTTTGATTTGCAGGGTTCGCGATGCGATGCGAAAGGGTTCAGTCTATTTTTGTTTTTATGTTTATTTATTTATTTATTTATGTATTTTTTTTTATTGCAGAAGATCCAAGAGTCACCTACCTCGAGTCCGAGGAAAGGGCGCCGAAGATCCAGGGACGTTCCGCCTTCTCCGAGCATCCTTAAGCGTCGCCGATTGGCTGCCAATGCCCGCGAAAGACGCCGAATGAACGGTCTGAACGACGCATTTGACAAACTTCGCGAAGTCGTGCCGAATCACGGCGCCGAGCACAAATTGAGCAAATTCGAGACTCTGCAGATGGCCCAGACTTACATAGCCGCCCTTTGCGATCTTCTCGAGAGTCACGATGGCAAGAGTTACGACTTTAGAATTTGCGAGAGTGACAAACATCTGTAGATATAATAGACGGTTGTACAAAGCGTGATGTATTAAGTTATCTTATTATCTTGTAAATTATGCATGGCTTGTGAAATTCGTTAATTATATAGTTTTAATGAATACGGCTAAAAGTCCAAAGAGTAACGTAATGAGATTGACGCGAACACGCGTCAACGAAACGTATAATGTAAATTTGTTATAGCGTAGGCTTAGTCGATAGTTCCTCGCGAGTCACACACGTAGACTCCATATTATCATTAGTTTCTATTTGTTATTAATGCATCATTAGAATATGCCAGAAGCCCTCAAAGAGCCCCTCCGAATGTTCAATTTGATAGAAAAATGTTATGATCTACTGTAATTTTTGTTTGTACTTCAATTCTGTTATATCTAGTCAGAGTCTTATTTTTTTTTTTTTTTTAACTTAATTTATTGTAGAATTGTATTGTGTCGAGTTTCGTCGTTTTATATTGATCTACAAGTATTCATTTAAGTTACCCATAATGCGTCAACGCCCAAAGACTTTGTATTATTGCTTAAGTAACTACGTAATGTAATTTACACTGTACAAAATCAGATTTATCCAAAGATCGTAGACGAACTTCAGAACAATATACACATATATATCGTATGTATATATATATATATACAATAAGGATTGATTAAAAAACATTGTTGATCCAAAGATATGTAAATCACAATGTAATTATTGTTAATAAACGATGTTCCAAATCCTCGATGGACTGACGGTTTTTTACTTCCTCATAGAGGAAGCTATGTTTTAATTTTTTTTTTTTTTTTTATCGAGATTTTAATGTCGGAGTACTTAAAATAGTCTAAAACGTCGAGAAATGCGATTTTTAGCTGGCGTCCGGATGGATGCGTGTGTGTTAACGACTTGTATCGTTTAAAAAGGCTATAACTCCAAAACGGCTTGAGACAGCGAGTTGAAATTGGTACACTAGCAGAGTGGTCGGGTCGTTTCGTTTAGTGTAATTTTTCATAAGGATTGAAGTACGGTTCAATTTTACGCGAGCTGACATTTTTTGAAAATTTTCCGGAGTAGCTCTGACTTGCGTAAATGTTGAGCTGTCGTTCTAACACTGCACACATATATAATGTTTTGATCAAAGACCATTGGTATTGAGTTTGATCAAAATTCATCCAAGTCGTCGGATTTTATGGGATTTTGAGTTTATAACACATTTCTAAAAACGGTATAATTCGAGTAAAAATGGCGATATCGATCTTAAATTTGACACGACAATGAACTAACACTGTACAATGTTTTGCATTAAATTTTGAGAAAATGAATCTTACCGCTTAAATTTTACGATATTTTGAAATTTTTTAATTTCGCGAACATTTTTCATTTTATATCGGACACAAGTTCGTGCATCAAATGTCGCTCTGTGAGCAAGGTAATCTAGAGATTCGTCATGAGCGGGGAAAAATCCATAAGCCAGCCTCAAAACGACGAATAACGAAAATTTGACTCAGCGATTTTTTGGGCAAATTCTGACGGTGTAAATTTTCTAAGATTTTGTAATTTCTAAATGTTATAAGAATTGATATCAAATGGTATCTTCAATCAGCGATATCTTTGCTTTTTTTTATTCTTATGCATATTGAGAGAAATCCACGTCGACAATTCGTGATTGAATTTTTCCGGTCTTACGATGCGTGACTGACAATTATTTCGTTTCCGTGCGGAAGTGAGAGCGCCATTCTGACCTCTTTTCTGGATCTTTGTCGTTCGTTACCAGTTTAAGGAGGGAGGAGGGGGGGGGGGTTGCCTTGTCGATTTCAAGCAAAAAATCGTATATGATTTTTTTTCCATGATGCGAAAATCGTTCCAAATCAATTGCATAGGAATTTTCAATATAATTTTATTTCAACGAGAAAGAAAAAAAAATGATCTAAAAATCGTCGAACACGTCCC
Organism: Amblyjoppa fuscipennis; assembly: GCA_963575735.1. Classification (NCBI taxonomy): domain Eukaryota; kingdom Metazoa; phylum Arthropoda; class Insecta; order Hymenoptera; family Ichneumonidae; genus Amblyjoppa; species Amblyjoppa fuscipennis. The sequence continues at coordinate 23,049,458 of OY754491.1, read as the reverse complement.
ACCCCCCTTAAACGCCTAAACACTCAGTGTTTTTTAGCCGCCTACATGAGCGATCGGCAGATCGCTCGAGCCACCCGTGCACCGCATTCGCCACAAGGCAACGACCGGGATTCGTGGCGTGTGCCTTCGTATTCGTCCTTTTCGTCGATCGCAGCGCACCGCTTCGTCTCATTGTCGTTTACTTCCTCTTCGCTTCAATTCACTTTCCTCTCGCACGTGTATCCTACTCGAAGACGGCAACGGCACCCGAGCCACACTTGTCCTCGTCGATTCGAACAAAGCAGTGCGTAGCCCGGTAGTAACATGTACAGTGGAATCTCCTCGCAGATAATTTTAAAACGGAAACTCGGCGAATCCCATTTACACAATCGTCCATTCAACCCTACGAGAGATTTCACTCCACGGAAAGCACAATATGTGGTGTGTGGTCGATATTCGGAAGTTGCAGCTTTGAACGGACGTATAATTATATATGTGCATGTGCAGTCTCTCCAACCAGACGTACCTGCGCAAATTATCGCTTTCTATTTTCTTTTTTTTTTTTTTTTTCTTCATGCAGTCTCTATCGTCCTCTGTGTATATGAAAATTTTTTCTAAAATAACTCTCAGCGTCATCGAGCCGGGATGCTTTTTTCGTGCAGCCAATATCCGCTGCGCACACCCAGAAAAATAATTCATTTGACGGCCACAGTTTATTTGGTTTAATTAAAATATTTAGTTGATTTAAATAAATATTTATTTAAATCGAATAAATATTTTACTTGAACCAAATAAACTGTGGCCATCAAATAAATTATTTTTCTGGGTGCATAACAGAAAGAAGGATTACGATGTGAACTGAACAATGTATCATTGTTTGGATGTCTAACGTGGATTCGAAATAAAACTCGAGGACTTTTGCAGTGAGTCAAGTATTTCAAGAACCGCCCATCGCCATGAATATAAACATCGATCACTGCGTAAGATCAAACGGTGGAGAATCGTTGGACGGAACAAAAAAGTTATGACGGGACGGCACACCTCGAGCGATGAAGAGTGAAGACGTCGGATCGTGACGCACCGTCGAGACGTGAGGATATGAGAGATCGTCCTTAAAAGGTGTCCCTCGATGGGGCGGGGGAATGTGGAGGACTCGAGTGAGGTGAGTTCAATCCTCACCCGGAGAATAATCAATTAACGCTCGCTAAATAGCTCGATGATCGATCCCTCCTTCGCGCCGTTACTTTATGTCTTCGTATCGTCCTCCCATCGACTCCTTTAGCCGATCTCTTCCGTCTCTCGATCTACTCCATTCCACTCTTTCGGTATCTCGCTCCGTCTCCCGCGGCATCGATTCGATCGACGAAACGCGACGGGAATTCATGATCCGGATGCCCCGAGACCATGCGAACTCCTTCTCTCGATCGCGCCTCTTCGTTCTTCTTGATCCACTCGTCCTCCCTGCGGCCGCGGTGGTGTCGAGGTTCGAGAGCTAAACGCTTCCGAGGAAGCGGAAGAGAGGCGCTCGTCGGCGAACTCTTTCTTGTCCGTCTCCTCACCACACGTGTCTCTCCATGTTATTGGTCCACCTTATTATTCTCTTTATTCGTCTCTTCCTCTCTCCGTCCGTCCCTCCGATACCCTCCATTATTCTTCGCTCGTCCCGCTTCCGCTGAGACTATCGGCAATTTATCGGGTCGGATGCGACTTGCAACCAAAACAGTTTTACACTCGGAGCCGAGTTCGATCGGAGATCCAATTTTTTTTTTTTTTTTTAAGTATCTTCTTCAATGTTATGTATGCAACTTGAGCATCGCAAAGAGAGTTTTATAAGAAAATTTCATCGAACATTGTCTCTTTATTATATGTTTGTATTTTTTTTTTTAAACTGAATTGTGGGCTGTTATTTCTGTAGAGCCGCCTGAAGCGACGGCAACCCTTTTCTCATGCATCATGTGGTCATTCGTTCCGGCTATGTTGTCCATCGGCAAACGCGATATTCGTCGTTTCTAATGTAACGACGATGGAAGAAGTGGGCGGACAGCGGACGGTACGGCGCGTGCCGAACAATGGAACTTCGTTATAGATTTCGCATACCTCACTCATACAGTCTCCACCTTCCCTCGTGCGCTGTTACTTTGTATCTTTGTTTCTCTGCCGAAACACAAAACGCGGAGAAAACCGGTTGAAAAAGGGCTATCGGCCAGCAAGGGAGCATCTACATCCGGCGAAAACGATTTTTCGATCACGCTCATCGTTTCAACGCGTCACTAAGAAATAACGAAGTTTCTTTCAGTCCTCGCGAATGTCTCGCTTTCTTTTTTTTTTTTTTTTTTGAGAAACTCCCGCTTTCTTACGAAAGCAAGCCGAGGAGGAAGAGAGGCGAGAGGGAGTTGGAGAAAAAAAAAAAAGGGGTTGAGATCGGCAATGAAACAGTTGGCCCAAACCTTAAATTCGTTGAATTATTATCGTCGATAACCCTTGCAATAAATTATATTATCTCGATCTCTTCTTCCACCGACTTCTCGATCTTCATCTCTAATACCATATATGCGAATGCACCTATTCAAATCGTATGAGTTCGATAAATAACGGTGATTCTGATCAAGCGGCTCGATTCGACGTATCGATAAGAAACCGACCTCCGCTCTGTTTTCGCTCTCAAGAAACGGGAGCGAGATAAGAACAATTTTAGCGATAAAGTGACGAAGGGAGGGAGAGGGATGACGGAGGGGAGGGGGGTTGATTATGGAACACGGTGCATTCACGCCGCACGAACAGTGCTCTCTCGCTACGACCGCCGCTGCCGCTGTATCGTTAAGCGACGATGTATGTTAATAAGTGCGCGAAGCCAGCAGGTGGCCGACTTCTCCAGTTCCTCGGGAACCTGTGTGGATAAAGTAGAACGCATACCCGGACTTCGACGGTGTGCGTGTCTGCGTATTCACCGACTATTGTTTCATTTTTGTTACAATTCGTTCGGGGGTTCCACCGTTTTTCACCCTTGCTCGCAACCTTTGGGAGGTTTTGTTTAATTTCAACGATTGAACACTTTACCAAAGTCGCGGTAAGAACAAAAAATATCGCCGAATGTATTTTCACGCCAAAATGATCGGCGAAACGAATTTTGCCTGTTTTTTTTTTTTTTTTTAGTAAAAAAAAATTCCATGATTTTAATGAAAAGGCGTTCATAATTTTCCAAAACATCGAAAAATCGTATTTTCTTCTTCTTTGCTCCAGGGTTTTTGTGAGGCCGGACCACGGTCTTATACACTGAGAGAAAAGATTTCTTTATAAGAAATCAAATTTCTTTCGGACGAATAAATTATCTTCTTTTTGTATCTGCTCGCTAGCATTTTACTTGTCAATTGTAATGTTTTATTCAACTACATATTTATTATGTACTCAGTGTATTTATTTGCATCTAATGCGCCGTTGTAGTTGAAGCAAATGCATTCTTTATTTTTAGTAACTATCTTTTATCTTTGAGTAAAAACATATATTTTATTTGTAACTACATTGATTTATTGAAACAAAAATTTCACCCCTCTGTTTTTTTTTTATTTTAAGCGAAAATCAAAGGAAGTATACATTATCCAAATTAACACATTGGAATAATATATTCATTTAGACACTGGATAGTGTTGCTTCTTTTTTTAAGACTACCTTCAAACTTCAAGGATGACAATTCCTTTTATTCGTTTTTTTTTTTTTAATTTTATGCAATAATAATAAATCGATGGGTTAGTGGATTCGGTTGTAATCGTCGAGTGGCGTAACGCGCTCGCGTTGCGCATGCGTGTAGTTAAAAACCAGGCCTGAATTGGCCGCCATGTTGACTTCAATTTTGACACGATTTTGCCCGACGAGTGTCCCAGCCTGTCTTATAAGACCGTGGGCTTGACCGTGTACTTCGACGAGAGCTAACCGCGAAAGGAGATTCAGCTTTACGTCTCCTTTACTCCCGCGCGCCCCGTCCCGGTCTCGATGCGTGATTTTTAATAACCACCCGAACGAGAGACGTCGTCGCGTGCACGTATATGCAGGTACATGGTTGAGCCGCCTTCTTCACCGTGGATTGAGTCATAAAATCGAATCCTTTTCGATACACGCGCAGGGACGCTCCATCGATTCTATATGGCCTCATTACGTCCCGGTGCGGGCATTCCCTCTGACGACTATCGCATCGTCGTGTCGTAAGTTTCATCGCTCGTTACGTTGACGGTTTTCTCTTCTCTTCCCGTCGGTTTGGAGGGAAACGATGCGAAATTTTTCGCAGCGGGGGTCGCGCCGGCTCGGAGAACTCTTGTATTAGATTAATTCGGAAATCGTTGCCGGTCAGTACGTCTCGTTGATTGGAACCGACCTACCGGATCGACATGTTTTATACATGACCCATTGTCGTGTAATAAATTTACATAATACAGATGGATGTTGAGAAGAATCGACGAATACCGGCCAGTGACCTGGTAGACATTTTAGTGTCTTACATCGGCAGATTTACATCTCTGTCACTCACAACTCTACCATATAACAACTCTAACAACTCTACCCGAAAACATCTCTACCAGAGAGTCAACAAAAACTCTACCAGAATCAAAGTAAAACTCTACCGGATTCGAAATTCAACTCTACCGAAATTGAAATTAAACTCTAGCGGATTTGAAATTAAACTCTACCGAAATTGAAATGAAATTCTACCCGAATGCAAACGTCTAGACTTGTGGTCCAGTAGAAGTTTGATTTTAATTCGGGTAGAATTTTATTTTGTTTTTGGTAGAGTTCTAATATGGTAGAGATCTTTTCTGGTAGAGTCGTGAGTGGTAGAGATGTAAATGTGCAATTATATTGGGCCCTGATGAGATCGGGAGAAGTCTCGCTGACGCCCTGTCGTGACGCCCTAACGAACCCTCCGAAATTTCTGCTAGTCCAATGCCGACCGAGCTTATCTCGAAGATCCAGATCGACGATCTTTTTCAATTCTCAATAACAGTTAGTTGCCAATAATTTGATAGCGTCGAACGCTGGTATTTCCTGAACGGTGTACCAAAGTTTTTACCTATTCAAGAATTTTTAAACGGAAACATCACTTTACCATCCAGATATTGAGTTATTCACCCTTAGGTGACCGGCATTCGCGCTCCCTTCCGTACGTTGCGGACTCGTCGCCGGATCTGGACGCGGAAAACCCGTCCGGACCTCGTGATGATTATGAGAAGAACGAGGATCATCGTCGACAGATCGTCGGTCTACTTGAAAGGATCGGCGCGAACCCCAGCCGGTAGTGGACACAGCGTACACGACGAAGGAAAAGTCCTCGTTCGGTATTGCGAGAGAAAAAAGAAACTGGAAACGCATCCGAGTCTCGACTACAATCGGGCGCGTCTACAAGCACCCGATACACTGGTGGGCACGGTGATCGCGATTCCATCGGTGGTATCAAAGCATCGCAGTCGACAAGTCCCGTTTCGTTCTGTGCAGCTACTTACAGCGCACATACTATACCACTTGACCGTACGATATCTTAACCGCGTCACGTATGCGCCGCTCTATATGTATTTATACACCTCTATATGTAGTTCACATTATCCTTTTTATCTGACACGAGATGGATCCAAAGACGGTAAAACTTGTCTACACGCGCCTGAGAAGACATCTTCAATTATTCGTCTCGTGTACTGAGAGAAGGATCTGATAGAGATTATCATAAATCTGGTAAAAACCGAAGGAAGTTTCATGTATACGGGAACTACAGCGACATCCTGTAAAAGATTCGTCTTAAAGGTAACACATTCTGCTAGAAAATATGGCGGATTTTGCTGTCGCTGATATTATCCAAATATTCCGTAATTTTTGCTAGAACATATAAATTCTTCTTACTAGAATACTTAAGTAGAACGGTAGGCGATCGCGACACAACCGATTACTATATATCTACTAATCGGTTGCATAGCGATCGCGTACCGTCTTTTTTTAGGTTCGTTGGTTATACCGCTATATCATGTGGATCAATTTTTTTTTATATATACAGACATAAAAAAATGTAATCGACGAAATTCTCAGTTTTAATCCACGAAATTCTAATTTTAATCTACGAAGTTCTACGAAGTTTAATTCATGAAATTTTAAGTTTTATCAAAAATTTTGAGTTTTCACGAGAATCTCAAATATGTTGTTTTAGTCAAAACAAAGTTTCTTCTGCGAGGAAGCAAAAACGAAAAAAAAAAAAAAACTGTAAGCCAATGAATGACAATAAAGCAAAATGAAGAAGCTGAAAAATAAAGTAAAAGGTACCAAAATCAAGTGAAAACAAAACTACAAAATAAATAGGAACTACGCAGCTGTATTAGAGGAGATAATCTGAACCTTATTCGAAGGAATACCTTGTTCGAAGGAGAGAGACGACACGGACTGTCACTGGAAAGAACGTGTCTCTATTTCAGGTGACAATGAGCCTTTAATAAGCGCCATTGTGTTCCCGTGTCATCGCGGAAAATGCACATATTGAAAGGGTACGATTGAATTAGCGATGAAACGAACGAGCTCCGACAGACGAGGGGCAGCAAGCGGGTCAACATTTGAGTAGGGAAAGAGACTGGGAAAGCAACGGATGAAGATGAAGGGGAAGAGAGATCGAGAAGCGAGAGAAGAAAGGATCAGGCCGGTGGCATGAGAGCCGGAGTGGTCAGCACTGATGTGCCAGAGGCAGGCGTGACCCTCCATAATCTGTAGTCTGAGCTCAAAGCTCGCATCTCTTGCTCGCATCGATCCCCTCGAGAAAACTACATCCGTATACTCGGCTGAGCACGACACACGAAACCCGATGGAAATCGATTTCAGGCTTAATTTACCCCGAACCACTAGAGAGCATACGCCCACGATTCGTGAATATAAATTGCTTGACTCTACACCCAAAAAAAAAAGTCTATTCCAATCAATGAAAATTTATTAAGGACGAAGAGTAATGTTTATTTGCGCTCGTAAGCTAATGGAGCGTTGAATACATTTTTTTCACTTGCACTAAAGAATGTCCCTTATTTGAATATAATATGAATTTTATTAAGGCAAGTGAACATTTGTTTGATCTTGATAAACGTCATTCGAAGATCGAAATTTATTTGATTTTAATATAGCTTTTTTTCTCGGTGTACATTTTTCTTTTAAATCTATACCAAATGAAGCGATTTTATTAGTGATCTTCAATCGGAACTGTCCAATTGGACAATCTATTATTCTGCAATCGGATCACAAAGTATTGCCTTGTACCCAATGTTGTAGCAATGGACAAAAAAACACATTGGATCCCCGTCGCGCCTTAATCGGAACGACTCTATCGTCGAGTGTCAGGATCTCGGGAAATTTTTTTATTCGAACTTCCGGTGTCATGAATTAGGGATGAATTAGCGGCAGAGGAGGAATCGTCGGACGGGGCTCCACCGCCAGGTAGTGAAAAGGTTTCCGGCGACACCTCGCTACCCTTATGGCGCTCGGAAAAATTCTATGGCAACGATACGTAACTCGTAGGGCGGCGGGTTTACGATTTTCTGGCCACCTGACACCGAATCACGTGCCATCTCACTGCGCAGTAGCCTCCTTGAGATGCGTTTTATAATTTGATGATAGCTTTCACCCCGTTCTCGCGGCTCTCGACTTAACCAGGAAATCAACACAAAGACGGAACCGATTACTTTGTTTTTTTTTTTTGTTTTTCTCCTTTAATTTTCATCTTCTCCTCGATAGCCGCCAAAATTCGTTGCGCAAACACCCACAAGGCGCCGGTACTCCCTAAAATTCATCTGCTTTCTCCTTTTCAGACCTTTTCCTACCAGCCTCATAATCTCTGAGGTGTCGGTACATTCTCTCGGTCGGCTCTTGAGAGAACGATTATTACTCCAAGACGGAAGAAGAAGAGGAAAATTAAAGTCGGTGTGAATTTTTTTTTTTTTTTTTTTTTTTCTCCTCGCCGCCAATTATTCACGGAGTCCAGAAAACGATCGCCTTAAGGGTAGTCCTTGCGAATAGTGTTCACTTCACATAAGTTTCAGAGAAATGAGAGGGAATTGTGGACACTTCTCGACGGTGTAAAAATCTGAACAAAATCATGTGTACTAAAGATGCCGAAAGGATTAACTTTGCATAACAATGATTCCAAAATGTTACTAACAAATTAATGAAAAATAAAATTGTTCAACAAATCTCCCGGAAACGTAACTTTTTTTTAATGAAAATTTTATTCGTTCATTTTTCTGAATACGCATGAATTTTTACAGATCTTTAAATTCACTTTGAATTTTCTAACTTTCGGTTTGTAAATTCACGTTTTTCCCATATTAAAAAAAAAAAAAAAAAAATCAAAGTCAATTCAAAAATCTGAAAAAATTCATACGTATTCAAAAAAAATGAACGAATAATTTTCACTAAAAAAAAAAGTTAGGTTTCCGGGATATTTGTTGAACAATTTTATTTTTCATCAATTTGTTAGTAACATTTTGGAATTATTATTATGCAAAATAAATCTTTTCAGCACCTTTAATATGATTAATTTTCTTCAGATTTTTATATCATCCAGAAGTGTTTGCAATTTCCTCTAATTTCTCTGAAACTTATGCGAAGTGAACACTATCCGCAAGGACTACCTTAGATAAGGGACGTACATTGAAAATTGCGATGGAAACATCTTCGCTAAGATGTAAGCTGTGTGGAACATCAGAGAACATCGGAGAACATCGGAGAATCTGCGATTGCGACTGCGTGTGGTTAGCAAAGACATATATGTATATATATATATAATTTTATTTTTTCTTTGAGTAGTCTTCATACGGGGTCGTTCAGCTCGCGTGTGTAGCCCGGAGGCCTGGAGGCGCTAAGCCTCCAAAACGTTCGTTTTATTTTGTTACAACCGCGACGAACTGTCCTAGCCAATTTTACGGGAAGAAAAGGATAGATAAAAGAAGCAACCAGAATGAGAACTGTGTTTCTTTCTTGGAAACCCGGCTGCGATGACGGCCAAAGGGTTGCCACAGTATAGTCATTGGTACATGATGAGTCTCGATTTGCCCAAGGTGAAGCGATACCCGAGGCAGTTTCTCTACTCGTGAATCGAGTCTAAGAATCAGAGTGGCAAATTGTGATTGATTTTTTTTTTTTTTTTAGGTGACTTCACTCAATCGGAGTTCTTAGAATAAAACAAGTGTGAAAACACAAACGAGTAAAATTTCTATTCACCACAGTGATAAAAAAGAATTCATTTGAATCGACTAAATATTCGAACAGAGACATTCGAGTAGATATTTTGTTGGTCGGACTAAATATTTTAACGCCTTAAAAAATATTTTGCCGATTTTATTTATTTTCTATTGTTAAAGTAACCGATTTTTTAGCTGTACCAACAAAATATTTATTTTTAAGGTCCCTGCCCGAATCTTTAGTTGATTCAAGCCTACTTTTTTTATCAGTACATACATATTGTTACGTTCTCGTGGAATAAATAACGCACGTATCAGGTTTTTGGGGTGGATATTGTTAGTACAATCGCAGCTAAATATCTCGAGCACGAACTATCGAACGTCCCTTTCCTCTGAAAGTCCGATCGAGACTCTTGTCATCCGGTCAATCGATAATCTGTACGTTTGTCATTTGTCATACCGAACTACTCCGGTCATCTGCGTAATATCGTGTGTCTCGTTCGATCCTCATATGTATATTAGTTACAATATATAGCTTCATATACGGCGATAAAAACGATAAATCTCGCAAAGTTAAGTTTTCGTCGAACATCGAAAGGTCGGTAATTTCGTCCGAAAGAAGAAAGAGGAAAGCGACAAAGTGGCGAGTCACGAGAAAGGAAGGAAGAGGATGTATATATATATACAGTCCTGACGAAGAGATGAGCGAAGCGTGTGCGCTGGTAAAACGAACGAGCGATTCGTCAGGCCGGTCGATTAGCCCTTGTTCTAGATTATTATCGGTTATATTGAATTAACGGAGTTGAGGAAAGTCGAGGGGGCAAAAAAAGGAAAAAAAACAAAAAACAAGGAAGCCAAAGGTGCCGGCTCGTCAATGACGATGCGTCCGTTATTCCTCTCGGTCTAACGCGAAAGACCAGAAACTTGTCTGTTACCTATTACGGCTGTCTAGTAACCGTGCGGACGACACGTGCGGGAGCTACCGAGAGTCCCTAACGAGCCAAAAAAGAAAAAAAAAAGAGAGAAAACTGTGCAGCGAAAAAGAACGGAAAAGCATCGAAGCGGTTCGAAGGGTTCGACGATCGGGAGGATATCGACAGGGTGCCGGTCGCCAAAGGTTGACCTGTCTACTCTCTTCGGGCTCTCTCTCTCGCTATCTCTCGGCGGCCGGACTTGAAAGAAGCGCACGGCGTATCGACACCAGGCTCGTCGCTCAATGAACAAGCTTCCGAAGTATCGGTTTAACGAGCTTTCCCTGTTATCTGAAAGGTCCTCGAGGAAAAGTGCCGACCGAAAGAAAGGAAGAAAAAAAAAGGTTGAATTTATACGAATTTTCGGCACCTATTTTACCAGCGATGTCGTCTTAAAAATCCGAGACCAATTACAAATACCGCGTGAATCTTATCGCCTGATGTAAAAAAAATCAATGAGATCTTCTCATTTCGCGTCCTCGTGAAGAAAGCTGTTTAAAAAAAAAAAAAAAAAAAAAATTATAATTATAATAATACAAAAAGTAAGAATTTTCGAGATTTTTGTGACAGGGCGTAGTCCATGAAAATCATTATAGCAGTATCGAGGGAGAAAGATTTTTAATTTTCAAAATTTCGTAAGGAAGCTACGAATTGTCAACGAATTTTTGTAAATGTTTTTTTATATCGCACAGTTTTCGTACACAAAAAAAAAATAGTAATAAAAAGTAGCAATTGTCGAGATTTTTTTTCGGGACGTATTTAATGACAATCGTCATAGCAGTTTTGACGCAATAAGATTTTTAATTTCGAAAATTTCGCGAGAAAACGAAAAATCGGTGAACGAATGTTTGCACTTTTTTTGCGATGGGACAAAATGAGAATCGAACCGGTGAGCGCTTCGGTACCGAGCCACAAAATGCTCCACATTGTGTGCGAACATTCAGCCGATGCATCTAAGCGAAGAAACTACGAAGATCGAGTCGAGCGGCGGTCTGCTCCCTCGTGCGTTAGCCGGGCGTCTGGAGAAAACCGCGAGACTATCTTTCACCTGTTATCTCGAGCCCTCTAACCGTTCACGGTATTTTTTCTGTGTGCCATAGAATTCGTTGAATAGCACTCGCGTAGTGAAAGAACATTAAATCCAAAGAATAGCCCGGGCGTCGGGTAATTACTGATATCGAGATTATTATAGGTGGTAAAAATTGAGTAACAATAATCGCGCCATTGTGATGCAACCGCGCACGACACCTATGCCGACAGTGGCATATGCAACATGAGGGAAAACGGTGAGGGCGATAGGCGCGTCGCACAAGGGCGGCACGCGCCCGCGTCGAAAATATGGCGGACGCGCGTGTCGCACGAAAGATAACAAATTGTTTTGTAACACACACACACAAAGGAATCATTCGAAATGGCTAAGTGCACGGTGGAACTTCACGCGAACGAAGAAGTGCGATCGAGACGAAGCGGGCACCGCTCAAATATGTTCTCTCACAGATGATGGAGCGGTACGTCGTAAGAAAAAAAAAAAGAAACAAAAAGAACGAAACCTCCTGCGACTTACCCAAGGAGACAAATAAAACAATTGCATGTGTTCAAAACCTGAAATTTAAGAAGTTCCATTGTCGGGCCACGCGGCGCGTCTGTCGCACACCCCCCCCCCCCCCCCCCAAGTACGTGTAATCCTTTGTGCGTACCTGTTACGAAACAGATGGGGTACACGAGGAAGAGTGGCGAGCTTCCGGATGAACTCTTCATCTCTGGTTTATTTACATATTCAGCGAAGGAGTTTTATTTTTTTGCGCGAATGTGCAAATATAATTTGAGATTTGCGTATTCAAGTGCAAATACAATAGCGAAAACATTTCCCATACTTTTCGATGATTGATCAATTAAGGGACCGAACTCTCCCCCCCCCCCCCCCCCCCCCCCCCCCAATGCCCTGACCCTCTAGGCAATGCCAATTTTGTTTCACCGGCGAATCGTCGGATATTTTCGAACCTCTTGATAACATGAAAAGGAAGAGTGAACGAAAAGGAAGGCAATGAGTGCATAAGGGTTTTTTTTTGCCTTTTTTTTCGTACAGTAACGCGGTTTGGCCACGCTCCGGCACTCGTGCGCTCGGGCTCTGCAACCGATGCAACAGATGACACACTGCTTTCTCGTGACTCCTGCATGAGCCATGCTATTCGAGGGTAAAGGGGGCAGGGGGGGCCTGACGGCCGACGCCAAGGGTATCGTATACTAGGTAGTCCTGTTCGATGAATGCCCCACGCCACTACACCAGCAGGGAGTTTTCACCCTTATTATTAAGGGGCGTTTCAGCTCGTGCCATGTGGTATAACGCCGCACCGGAGACCATCGGAGTATACCCTCTCGTTTCCTAGCTCTCGCTCTCTCTTCCAGCCATCCTGCGAACCCCCCTTCGCGGCGTCGAGGACTCTTCCTCGACGAACCAACCCCGCCGCGTCATGGAGTCGTCTAATTTACCATTGCTCCGAAAAGCCGCTCGAAATTTTCCAGTCGAGTGAAAACAAAAAAAAACAATGTCATCCCTTAAGTCGTGGTTGAACTTAGTGCCGACGAGATGATAAGAAAATTGAGGAATTGATTTGGAAATAACGAGACGCGACACCTAACTCGAGGCAAAGGCGATAAGATTTTTTTTTTTGGGGTAGACGCGCGACTCGTGAAAATTGCAGTTTTCGCCGGACGAGACGAGGGCGAGTCCAGCGGATCGGATCGAGAGGTGTTTAAACAAACGCACTATCAAAGAGCCGACAAGTAAACGATTGGTCGCGCGACTTCAACGCGATTGCGAGACGACCTCGAGATGAGCGACAAATCGTTGCCGGCTCATTCCTCGTTGCTCACCGGCGCGGCTACTCGCTCCGTCTGCCGAACTTCGACAGGAAAGATCCATTAGCAAAGACCGTGAAGAATTTATGGGGTTTGGTTAATAGGCAGCGAGAGTTCCTGGCGAACGTTCGCCACACTCTCTTTCTCCAGCGCGGAGCTCCGTTGGCTTTCGACCGTTTCTTTTTTTTTTTTGTTCTTTTTGTTTTTTTCTTCTCTCTCCCTATACTCTCGGTGAATGTGAAAGAAGAGCCGATGGCTTTTCGCTACAACCCTCGTTACCAAAGTTCCCGGAGAACGCGAAATGTCCTCGAGGCAAATGAAAGTAAATAAATAACAAAAAAAAAAAAAAAAACATAAAAACTGTTCTCAACGACATAAGGTGGCGGAAGAAAATTATATCGATGCCGATGCATGAAAGGAAATATAAATACGCAAATGCGAAGGGAATCCGAAGAAACGGTGAATGAGAAGCCGATCCGATCCGCCTGGTCCGCGTGCCGTTGCCGGTCCCTCGCACCAAAAGTAGCCGGATACCCGAGCGGGGCGCGTGCATGCCACGCAGGACTTGACATTTCACGTAGGGTTAATGGCCAGGGTTAACGTATCGCTAATGTTGTATTATTCCGAACGTGTGTCATGTGCGGGAAATCGTTGGGAACGCACGGGAGCGCGACGGCACGCGACACCGAGTGTGTTCCCTCTATATCTGCTATAATACACCACATCGAGCACACCCTTTACGACTGGTGCGAGTCGCTGTGGCCATGCGAATGCGGACACATTTTTTTTTTTTTCTGTTAAGACGTCCGGCGATTATTTATTTAATTAACAATGTCAAAGTTAATGCGATGGTCTTTGGCTACGGAACGAAGACTGCGGGGCAACGGTATTTCAGACAGTACAAAATAATTTCTTGTAATCGGGTAATTTCGTAGGGGAGACCGGGGCGAAATGGCACAGCGGCGCAAAACGGGACAGTGAGAGCAAAACTGAATATTTCATATGTGATTACGAGTTTTTTAAACCCGTTTTGCCCCGTGTACCATCATCGCCACCATCTAAAAGTTATTGGAAAATTGCGCTTTGTCTCGTTCTGCCGTTTTGACCCGCTGTGCCATTTTTGTCCCCCTGGCAAATTGTTGGCTAAATAGTATCTGAGTCACTACGAAGATTAATTTACCTGGGTCGTGGTTATTTTGGGTGAAATTTTATAACATTCGACTTCTTATAAAATCTAAGTGTCTCAATCGATTCTCAAAAAAATTCAGTCCCATGGATCGCTGGTGACAGTCCATTTGTGTATCATATTTTAAAAATATATAACTACACTAAACGAACCCACAAACAAAAAGCGCATTTATTTTTATGGTGCGCTTTTATGAAATACAGGCATGATTGCACTTGTTTACCAGTGCCACGGTTGGCTACCTGGGCATGGTATGAGATTTTGTCGTACTAAGATATTGATGCAATTAATTTTTTTTTTTTTTTTCATTGACAATGTTTGAATGACAAACGAGATATAAGGACGTGTGTATTATGCTCGAGTGTAATCGATGGATCGTTCAACCCGGTCCGCTGAGACGGGACGCGGAGACGCGCATAAAGGCGAGTTGCAGCTCTACGAGGATATCTGCATCCAAGCGAGCCGTTCAATAGGGACAAGAGTCCGTCGGCGAAGATAGACCGCGGTGCCGGTAACGGTTTTGTCGTGTAACAGAGTCGAGTCTCGCTGATGGACTCGCCGTCTGCGAGGTCCGACGAGCCAGATATTATTGTCCGGTAAAATTATATTCACTGGATCGGTCGTCCGACCGGCAGAAGCTTCGAGTCCCGGTGCGGACCTTCAATAAATTGTTTATGTGCAACGAGCCGTGAGTCACGGAACGCGCTAACCGTTTAACGTTGTTTAAGGTGCGGAGAGGACAGTTAATGTAACGGATTTCGTTACACTCGCGGCCGAGAGTTCGGTAAACACGCGGAACTATTGTTTTAAGGCGAAGTGAAATACTGCGGTCAGTATCGAAAACTCCAATGTACTTTTTTAATGGTGCTGTATTTTTTATTATTTTTGTTTGTTTTTTTTTTCGGGAAGAAACAAATTCGGACCGGTTGCGAATGGTAATTTTACATTGGGTCCGAATTTGCTTTAAAAAAAAAAAAAAAAAAAAAAAAAAAAAATGGGTAACTTTAAATAAAAGTACGTAGAAAAAAATTTAAAAATATTAAAAAAATAAAATAAAAGAACGGTAAAGAAAGTACGCAGCCACGTCTACGACGGGAAGACGGAGAGTTCGATGCCGCGTTTTATCAACGAAATTGGGACTGCGCAGAGACCACCCTGCTGCTCGAGTCCCAGTCAATCAGTCCGAATACCGACGATTATTACCGATGGCTTTCCATTTCCGTTAGAATTTCTGATAGATCCGAGCATACAGGCAGGCTTGGAGTTTCCTATGGTGCAGGGTAACATCGTTATTTAACGATAATGCACGATACAGAAAGGAAATAATGCCGGTTGTTGGGGGAGGGCCAGAACCGATGACGCTTTAATTGGTGGATCCCGGAGGGTTGTTCGATGCTTGTTTAACGATACTCCGAGGGGATGAACCCCTCATATACTTTCGTCGATCCCTCTCGACGTTCTCATTAGTACTTATAGATTTAAAAAAAAAGTCATTCTCCCGGCTACTCGTAAAAATTTAACGAACATAACTTTTTACGACCCTCTCACGAAATAGGGCATAAAGGAAGAAATGGATATCGATGAATGGTATGCAGATACTTCGTATAGGGACATGGAAAAAAATATTGCCATGTGTTGGTGTGCTATTGCGATGGTAAATATATGTTTACTGGGCGGACGGTTCGGTATAGTGAATACAATTATACTCGAACCGAATGGTACCATTTAAATTGGAGTAGCTGCTATCAAAATTGTTTGAATATAAAGTCGCTAAAAATTCGATATGTCTGATATATATATATATATATACAGCATTTTTGTTACTGCAAAATATTTTGAAAATATTGATATTGGAATTTTATTGTAAAATCTTGATATTAGAATTTTATTGTAAAATCTTGATATTGGAATTATATTGTAAAATCTTGATATAGGGAATATTTAGCGTACATTTCCGTGAGGGCAAGACAGTTGAAAGTTTCGTTTTGGAACGATATTGCAGTCGAGTCGGGTCGTCGGGTTTGGCATTTCGACCGTTACTCTTCTTTCCCGACAGTTCCCGGCTCGCACTAGTTTCGTTCCCATTGCATTGTATCTTGAGAATCTCCCGCCGAAAACTCGGTGCGGCAGCCCCGCGTGGTTCTTCGCGCGTGACGATCTTACATCTAGCGCGGCACCCTCTTCCGCTCGAAGGATCATTTGCTTTTCGTATCTTTGTTTCTTTACGATCCTCAGCTGCGAGCAGCTCTCCCTTTCACATTGAATAATATTAAATTCTTTTTCATATTAAAAAAAAAAAAAAAAAAAAAAAAAATGAGGACTAAAAAATTCGTTTTACACTTTTAATGATTTCCAGAAAATGTTGTGATGGAATTTTGACCAGACACCTAGCCGGCGGCGCGTGGCTCATCGCCAAAAATTCGTCACGCGAACTCGGCACCGAGGGAAGTTGCCGATAAAGGCCTCCCTTCGAACGTTAGGTCGGGTCGTTGAATTTTATGGTGTTTATGGTGTAGGGCGGTGTCACGGTCTGCAGAAGCCACGCGTCGTCCCCCCCCTGTTCGAAGCTCCTCGGAGCACAATTTCACCAGGGTATCGCTATGCCGATCGCTTCGGGAACGCGATCCAGCCATGGCTAATGTGTCATAAATTGATTTGGCACAGCGTGTGTCTCGTTTTATTTTTCCATTAGCCATCGATCGGCGAGGGGGAAGGAAGATACCCAGTTCGAATGCTTTTCAATTTACGGAAACTCGATACGCCCAATCGGAGGCGAAACCGTACGATCGAAGCGATTCATTGAATCACAGCATGTTTGACAATACTGTTTATTTTTACAATACTGTTAACAATATGTTTAATTAGATTTTAGATACCAAAAAAAAAAATGACCGATTCTACACAGTAAAAAATGTTTGTACTTTTTAGAACTTATTGTCCACAAACATTTACAATTTTTTTATTTACTAGTTTTCCGATCCCGCCGTCCGGTTCTAGTTTTACAATCAAATGTACGTACTGAAGTTGCCAAGGACACGAGAAACAAAAGGACAGATGTATATATGCAAATATTACGGAGGATCTACTGTTTCATTGGAGTCGACATATTTTTTTTTTTTACTGTTTCTTTGGAGCCAGTCATGGGCTGTATTTCGCAAAAATGATGCGTTTATCGAAGATTAAGAAAAATATCTTGTCCAGTTTAAGAATCTCAACGAGTGCGGAATCGTCATTACGTACCACTGGCCAACATTACACAACGAAAAACGAAATGGCTCATCATTTCCCAAAACTTATATGAACATTTTATTAGAATATTTGTGACATAAAATGATTGAAAATATTACAAATAAACTATACGATCAAAATTGCTCAAACTTCGGGAATAAATGCGTAGAGTTTTCATATAGAAGATATAAAAAAAAATGGAGGCCCTGAGTTGGATCTCGTCTGATAGTCGATTCTCCCCAACAGACGAATTTGTCACTTATTTAACAAACCTATTTTTACGAAATTTCGTATTCCATTTTCAGGAAATTATTTTTCACAGTCTACAAGAGTTTCGCGTTTTCGTAACGGTGGAACGAGTGTATGCTTCTTGTATTTTTTTTTTTTTTTTTTTCTTCATTTTGCGCAAAATACACAAGGACGAGTAAGGTAGAGCGACTCATTGTTATTCGTCTCGTGCCAGTGGAGTACGAAGCGGTGGACTCGTGCTCTACAATCGAGCTAATTAATCAGTCGGCTGTCTTCACACGTTGGTGGGCCCACCTTGCGTACGTATGGAATAATGGACCAGGGGATAATTTAGAATTAGCCCTCCGTCCCTTCGTGAACCGTCGTCGTCGTCGTCGTCGTCCTCCTCCTCGTCGAGCGGCCGGCCGTGCGTGCCTACATTTTTATACATTTATGTGCGCATTCACAAATGTGTGCGGCATGTACGGACGTACAGGCCGCTCGGGAGTGTCGGCGAACGTGCCGACGAGGTAAAGGAGCCCGGTCGGTTCCACATGACTCGGGGCACGCGCCTCTCGTACCCTACCCGCAAGTCCGACGGGGGAACTCCGATCCTCGCGATCCCGTCGGGATATCACGAGTTTAATAGGCGTGACGCTCGGAAGTTTCTCATTAAAGTGTCCCCGCGATCCTCGTTGTGTATTCTGCCCGTAACGATTATCGTGATCGACGACGATTCACTAGATGTACAAATTCTTTGTCGGGTTTTCTGTGAATTATTTATTTTCCAAACTGATCAAGAGCCAACCGTGCGCTGAGAAGAAATTTACCTCGGCGAAGTGACAGTAGGTTGGCACGATCCATTTTTATTGTTTTTCCTTTTTTTTTTGGTTTCCATTATTTCTTTAAATCAGTTGTTCCGCACACTAAAACAAAGGATGGTATTTCCTACTATAACGAAAAGTTCCCAGGGGGGACGTCTATATAGATAGTTTGTGATACTATATACACAATTGATTAAAGTTAATTATAGTTACAACTATAATTTTTGGTCATTGTCGTAACTATAAAATGTAGACGTCCCCCCTGGGAACTTTATCCTATGTAAGTTTTTCTCAGTGCAAGAACTCCCGACTCGTCATCTTTCTCGGAGGTGGATTTGGATCCTCTCGGTAACGGCTGTCCACAGAAGTATTTTCATCTGCCACGCTGAGGGAAGGATCTGATTGAAATTACTATACATCTGGTAGAAACGACGGAAGTTTCAGATATGTGGGAAGTACAGAGAGATCAGGGCAGATTTCTTATAAACTTAACACATTCGGATTGAAAATATGGCAATTTCAGTACCGCGGTTATCAGCCCAATATCGGTATATTATCTCAATCAAATTTTTATCATGCATGCGTAAATAAAAAATGTTGATAGACGAAATTCTCAGTTTTTATCCACATAATTCTTACTTTTAATCCCTGAAGTTCTCTGTTTGAATCCACGAAATTCCCAGTGTCAATCCACGAAATTCTTACTTTTAATCCACGAAATTCTCAGTTTTAGCTACGAAATTCTTAGCCAGATACGCAAAATTTTGCAGACCTGCTTTCTAGGAAAAAAACTGCCACATGGCTCGGGTAGAAAATTGCTATCGTCCCTGTGAAAATGTCACATCTCGCTGGTGTTGGCGCTCGTGTACCTCGTCGAAATTCACCACAATGACTTTGTAAGTTTTCCGAGATTCTTCTCTGAGTGCAGGTTTCACCTAATTTCTTACGACTCTTTCCCCAAGGCTCGTTACAGCAAACTTACGATTCTTTGAGCGAATGATAAATCAACGTTGCTTTTTTTTTTTTTTTTTTTTTACTGTTCCTATTCAGAGAGCCATAAGTCATCGGAGCTTGGAGCGCTCGAAACAAGAGAAACTTGCGCCGTCGGTCCAGGAGAAGGAGCGACGATAACGGATTCCCAAGCGGCTCATAATCTTTTCTTCCTCTCGCAGTTTCAAAGCGAGCCAATGAGATACATACACACACCTGGCCGCTAAATAACGAGAAGCACGGGGACACGAGGTCGAGACAACGGGGGTTTTATATCGCTTTCGAAGCGAGCGAATGTCCGTCGGAAAAATTTCAAATGGACCGAAGATGATCGTCGAGACTTGCCGGGTGCAACGAGAAGCGAAAAAAAAAAAACCAAAAAAACCATAAAACAAAAAAAGAAAGGGTAGAAAAAAGAACCGACCGGTGACGGGAATATACCGAGTTCAATCAAACGCCGTAAATGAGGCATAAATAAGCTTCGCGGCTCTAATACTTCTCGCATCCCTCTCTCGCTCGTCTCTCTTCCGTCCCTCCGGCCTATCCTCGCTTGGCTTTTCTTTCTAACGACAAGTATAGCATTAAAAGGATGACGAGGCAGGTGTCGGTGGTACGCAGACGAGAGAATCGAGCAGTTTATACTTCCTAGACGGCGGCAACGAAGCCGACGGTGGATGACGTCGAGGACGAAACACGAGGAACTCAACGCAGCGTTCTTTTTTTTTTTTTTTTTTCTTTAATATACATACATGTGTATACCGCATGTAGGCAGTCTCTGTATCGGTCGGGACGATGCACAACATCTGGCCTGCCGTTATACCTACCCGCGACGTTCTAACACCGCGGATCCTATGATTCCGCGATTATAATACCACGGGCCTATGATTCCGCTGGCTCCACAGCTGATGGAACTGATGCCTTTGTGCTCGGCCTCGGATACACAGCCAGTGTAGGAACGTGACCGAGCTTCGTCCGAGGATCGATGATCCCCCTCGAGTGAGACTGGACCGAAAGAGACCTGGACTGAACGAGCGATAGCCACGAGACGCGCTACCAGCCAGTTGGACGCTTCCTAAGTATGTTCCATAATGCCCGTTACAAATGTCCATGTGGATATTAAACTAATACGGATGCCGAGCACGGAGGAGACGATAAAGTTTCGTTGCGTGAAGAGTATTTGCATAAAGACGTATATTATATGTAAACTTATTCATGCGATAACCATGACCTGGTGACGGTGATTCAGATGTGAGAATCTCAATCTACGAATAACTTCAGTCGCGTTGGTAAGAAAAGGCTATTTTTTGTTTTTTTTTTTTTCAAAAATTCGCTACAATAAATCTAGACTGATCACGAATCAGATGCTTGCGTTGCCCCCCCTCCCTCGTGTGTGATACGGAAGGTCAGGTGAGATAAAAATATGTATCGGGGAGATGGAGGTAAAATGAACAGAGAGGGAAAATGAGCACTTCTGCGATAAAAAAAAATTTGGGGGGTAAACGAGCACAAAGTTTAAAAGTCTAATTTTTTTCTTAATTTGTTTTTCATGCCAACGTGTTTTTTTTTTATCAATAGTAACACAAGAAAACTGGAAGATAAACGAAAATTGGAAAAAAATTGTTTATAATAATATAATTTTATTTTATCGGGTTATTTGTAGTTGACCACTCTGAGGAAATTTTATTCGAATTAAAATAAAAGGCAAGATTTATTGAAGGGTATGGAATGAAGTTACCAAGTCTCCGCTTTTATTTTTACACAGCTATAACTTCGTACTACTTTCGAGCAATTTCTCCTTCAACTTCTGTATGCTTCACCGCCCCTGCCACGACAACTTAACTCCATGACTGTCCATTCGTAGTTGTAATGTATATATTCACCATGTTTCCTCCACTACTGTAGATAAACAACCACCAACCACTTCACCCGCACGTGATTGTGAGCAAAGCAATAAAAAATAGATTTCAATAAAAATCAATCAAACGTTAATTAGATAAAAAATCTTTGAAAAAAAAATTAACTTGCTCAACAAAAAAAAGTTGTAAACAAATGTTACAAAAAAATCGTATTAGAACGATATTTTTGTTTTTGTTTTCATGAACAATTGGAGTTATTGTCTGCACTTTTCTTATGTAAGGGACATCAGAAAAATGCAACGAGTTGTTTAGAAGAAAATAAAGACGGTGCCTGTTTTTCCTCCAATTTGTAGTCGAGGTGCCCATTTTTCCCCTGCCCGTTTTGCCTCCATCTCCCCCTGCCCGTTTTGCCTCCATCTCCCCCTGCTCATCTATTTTCATCATAAATTTCACTTTCCATGTCTGTTTCGATAGTTTGTTACGAAACTGCAGTGAAACAAGCAAATCAGCCGTATGCAGTGAGGTAACGCGTCATCGCCACGACACCAAAAGATTAACGCCCGTGCCTATACGTGGTACATCCCGAAGTTGACGAGGAGCTCCTCCGAGGTCTCCGTTTTTGCCGCAAAGACACCGCGGCTAGACCTGACCAGGCACAGTGCCGACAGCTGAAGGAGGAGCTGGCCGGTAATGGCGGCCGCTGTTTTACGACTGGCCGTCCAGAGGTAGGGTTGGATAGGTATTTAAATTAGCAGATGCGACGCTCCGCGGTGTCCGCGACTTGCCTCTGCGCACATCTGAGGAATGAGCTGAGGAAGATTGCTCGCGCGCTCCGCGGTCGACCTGACCTGGGTCAATCGTACGAATCTCAACAGTCACCGGTCCAAATCATGAGTGGAAGATAAGTCGTCACCTCCAGTACACAGCTGAGGAATGAGCTGAGCAAGATGGCTCACGCGCTCAGCGGCCGACCTGACCTGGGTCAATCGTACGAATCTCAACAGTCACCGATCCAAATCATGACTGGAAGATAAGTCGTCACCTGCAGCCACACACGCGAGCGCACATGAGTTTGCCTAAACAATGATATATTCCAAGCGTCCGTCATAGACCAACGAGCGAGACGTGCCGAATGATTGCTCGAGACTCAAGAATACTCGGTTAACAATTCCGAACCGAGGATCGACCTCCGAGTGGCTGCGTCATGCTTGCAAACTATCCCAACGCGAGAAGACCTTACGGCCGGCTCGGTACGCATAGGCGCGCGTAAGATACGAGGAAGAAGCCGCAGGTGTAACCGGCCGGCTAGTGCACGTCGACTGGTCGAAAGAGCCGAGAGGGGAAGAAATAGATAGATGACTGAACGCATCCTTACGTCCGGAAGCTGACGAGACTCTACCCGGTATACGATTTGCCTGATGGGCAATGATTCTCTCGAGCTAGACGCGCATAGAAAAGATACGTTCCATTTCAAAACAAATTTTGTGCATTCGATGCTTTACTCGCGGCTCACCGAGGAGAGAAGAAAAAATTATATGTTCAAAAAAGAAAAGAAAAGAAATTGTTGCATCAGGGAAATCGTAAACTCTCTTCAACTCGTTACGAGTCACACTTCCATCCCCACTTTTAGGCGCTACAGTAGCGTTGCTACGGTAGCGGAGCCACATCATTTTGCCGAAACTACAATTGGCAGAAAGCCATCCAAATAGTCAAACTTCCGAAACTTAATATTTCCGAGTCGTCAAACTGCCAAATCGTAATTTTTTCGTATTGCCAAATACGATATGAATATGAATCCCAGAGATTCAGTACGAATCGATTCGGATAAATGCCATTCGAACGAACGAGGATTGACGGCGACTTGACGTTTGGAAATTTGACGATTTGGGAAAATGAAGTTCGGTGAAGTTAAAAGTTGATGAAGGAGCATTTCCGGAGAGTAACTTTCGCTGAAATAAAGATTTGGAACAATACAGTTTCAGGAAATTTGACGATTCGGAAAAATAAAGATTCGAGAGTTTACGATTCAGAAAAATAAAGTTTCCGAAGTTTGACTATTCGGATGAAATAAGTTCCCCATGATTTTCGGCCATAGGACGATTCGGCCGATTTTATGTGCCAAAATTGTGTGGCTTCTACGATAGCGCCTGATAGTGGTTAGTCCCGTTTCGGTACGGTTTCGGGCGGTGTGACTTATAAAGGATTAATGTAGAAACGTTACGCAACTGCGGAGATTGCTGATAAGATTGAACTTTCTACGTATCATTGGAGCACTGGAAAAGTTGTCATTGACAATTCTTAACCAGTTGTGGTTTCCAATGGTCTCTCGCTGTTTTTCTTGCCTCAGCGGTGAAGAGAGAAGTCGATGAAGAAGCACGAAAGACCAGTCACCGAGACGTGTGTCTAGTGGGAAAACGGAAAGGGAGGATGAACGAGGAGGATTACTCTTGATATCGAAGTGAGAAGAAAAAATGTTGCTCCCTCTCGATCGATCGTATATTACAGGCTCGGACAGGCGTACGGGAAGCGGCGGCGATGCGGGAGCAACATAAATCATAATTGTTTTATAGGACGTTTATTATACTTGGCTGAGTACCAGAACGCAACGAGAGATTGGGTTTGTTGTCGTTTCATTTCGTATTCGTCGCAGTCCCCCAGTAACGAAGTGGCGTCATTCGTTCCGCATCGTGACTTTTGTCGAAGTCTATTTTTTTTTTATTATTGTTTAGTGATTACGACGCGGCGCTATTGGTCGGTTATTGATAGGGTAAGAATGGCTAACATGGTAAATAAATGACATACGGACGGGACCATGTTCACCACTTTTGACCCACTTTAGTTTTGAACTTCGATAAACCTTTTTTATTTACCAGGTAGAGCAGGTAAAATAAATTAAAAAATTAAAAAATAAATAAAAGACACGCGTAATCACATTATATATATATATATATACATATATATATATATAAACAAATTAACATAGACACAGCTCGACGCTCAATCGAGGTTATGCCACACGCTGAGTTAATTCAATGCACAGACTACAGAGTTTTATTTTTTAATATTTTTTATAGCGGACGACAAAATACTTAAAAATTTCTGTTTGAAAATTCATAAAATGTATATGAAGTTTTACGCATATATACAGTATATGAAATTTCATTGACACGTATGTAAGTATATTGCAGTATATTAAAAACAATACTATTTGTATAATATTTGTATTAATAACATAATTTTCATATACGTATATCTTAATTTTCAATGCCATTGCCGATAATTTTAATATACAGATTTTGCATTTAAAATTGAATTATAAAAATTCAAATACAATGTATATGAATTATATTTTCATATACCGATTTTGTAAATTTCACAACATTTTTAATAGTGTTCGATATATCTGAATAGGCTTTTGTCGCGTTTATTTCGAAGTTAATTATCTCTGCCACTTTACATTTGCTTTCGTATTCCTTCGCTACGAACACACTCCTAAGTTCACAGAACTAGTGTGGCAAATTCTGTCAAGAGACATTGAGCCGTTCCGACGAACACTGGAGACAACGAAAACCGCAAAAATCGGAGGATCCCAGCGAAACGCCTAACTACCGTCTTTTAGCCCTATCGTTTAGTCGGGAGTTAAAAAACGTTTCAACTGGACTCTGGTTCGAAGCTATATAAATTATGAACTCCAGAACGCCCACGGGTTAGACTGACGGAAAAGCGTTAATCGTTCTGGACACCGTGGACGACAGACGAGGTGCGAGAAATGCGGTGAAAATATAAAAACGAAGGTAAGAAAAAAAAAAAAAAAAAAAAAAAGAAGAAATTAGCTGACGATATTTTTTCGGGGTCATCAGAGACGAGGAGACTACTTCGGTCGGAAAAAAATTTCGCGGCACCGGTGGGGTCACACAGACGAGGAATACAAGTGGGGCGGGGTACTCGCGCGAAACTACGGCGAACCTGTAATTAGAGCACCTCGGGTGTGAATCTAATGGGTGGGTTTTTCGTTTGCCTCCATAAATCTCGACCCTGTTACCTTCGTGTATATATATCGCCTCTTTAGCCCGTAGCTCGGAACCCTGCGGTATATCAGAGTTTCGGCTGCGATCGAACACTCCTTAAAACCCTTGGGAAATTTTCTTTAACTGTTTTAAAATATTTTTATATGGCTGGGGCAAAACGAACTCGCGTTCATCATCTCGGATAAGTTTTGTCTTTTTGTTGCATCGCGAAAGATTAGGATTAGGAAAAACGACACACAATGACACATAGACAATTATACCGAAGAGACAAGACACATAAACATTTTTATCGCAGCCATACAACATTCAAAAAATTGGATCGGTGAGAAATAACGTAGAATATTGTATTGGGAAGATACATTTAAAAAGTTGTATCGGTGAAAACGACACGTGGAAAGTTTTATCAGTGAAACACGACATCCGAAAATTATATCGCTGAGAAATATCACTTTGCGAATATAAATTTACACTACAACGCTCGAGTTAGAACTGTAGAATTATAGAATTGTTTGAGGCTGAGGCGAGTTCATTTGTGACCGCCTCATTTGTTTTTATATACCGGAAAAAATCATTTCGTAAAAACGAAATACGAAGCTTCGCAATAATAATTTTGTTGAATAAATGGCAAACTCGTTTGTTGAGCTTCGAATATATGTACAAACCTGCCCTTTTATTCCTCATGTCATTGACCATTTTAGTTTGTACTTTTGTTTGTTAAACTAGAAACGGTGGGATCGGAAAATTAACGAATAAAAAAATTGTGGACGTTTGTGGACAATAAGTGATTCTAAAAAGTACAAAGTTTTCTACTGTGTAGAAATATTCGTACATGCCTTTCAATATAGACGAATAGGTTTTTCGGCGACTTTCTCAACGCTCTTTATGTCTGCCACTTCAAATTTTATTATCACAATCTACCGCTACAAACATACTCCATAATCCACAGAACTAATGCGCCAAAAGATATAAAAAAAATTCCGTTAAGACGCGTTAATCCTTTGCGACGAACGCTGGCGACAACAAAAACGGCAGGATCGCTGGCCTCGGTGAAAAGCACGACTCCCGTAGGGCAAAAGTCCCAGTGGATAGTTGGGAGTTGAATAAAAAAAATGGTCCGTTTTGCCCCGTCTCTCCCCGCACTCAGCGAATTACTAAACAAAGTACTTTCTCATCCTGTATGTACGATTATGATAAATGATAGATCGATACATTGGAGGCTATCGCAGCACCCGTGATACACCTTAAGAATAATAATGCCGACAGTATAACGATAATAATCTCGAAGGCAATCACCGAGCGAACAATGATAATGAGATACGTCCATGCCGTGCCGATAGACAGTGCTCGGTGTTACACTTGCATACACGTTGTATTCACATGAGGCGCTGATGCGAAGGGCCCTTCCGAAGATAATTCAGAGGGACCCACGACGAGAGGCGGGCAAGTGCGTAGTCCTCACCGCTAGACGCGCATCAGTCAAATGGGCTATTATGTTGTAAATCACCGGTGATTGTCTGCGAATCGCAACTCGCTTGCCCGACCGAGAGTCCTGAGCGCGTAGGCAGGTAATAATCAATTTATGCTCTTCATCAGACGCAATAAATTGATTAACCGTCCGCACATAAAACCCGGACTTCCGAGCGCGAAGATCGAGCGAGTGGAGTGAATACCGATCGATCGATCCTCCTGACACTCCATGAGTTTCAAAGGAAAGCGATCTATAAATATAGAGTTTCGTTGGCGGGAAGAAGGTAATCAAAAATCCTGGGAAAAGTCCTGGGATTGATTTTTTTGATTTTTTTATTGATAATAACATAAAATTTTAACGGCTCGATCGATTCTCTCGAAATTTCAATGGGATCATCGGGCGATCGTGTTCCACCTGTATGCGCGTTTTTAGCCAGATAACTGAAAAAAAATTGTAAGAGCTGGAGAGCGCACGGACATTTTAAGAAATAATAAATGTAGAAAAAAAAAAAACAACTGCACTTCGTTTGATGAAATTTTGAAGAATCATTGACTATTAACCACACATGCCTTCGTCTGTAATTTCAGCCTGATCGGTCGAGGCATTCTCGAGCTATACCTGTTTGAATTTATCGCCTCTGATTAACACACATAGGGGAGACCGGGGCAAAATGGCACAGCGGGACGAAACGGAACAGTGAGAGCAAAGCTCAATCTTACAATAATCTTTGGATGCGCCATTTCATCTCAACGATACTTCCGGTTTTTTACACCCGTTTTGCCAACATCGCCGCCATCCAAAAGTTATTGAAAAATTGCCTTTTGTCTCGTTAAGCCGTTTTGCCCCGCTCTCGTCTACATCCAAGTTTTTTTATCTAAATGTAATTTTTCGATGTCTTGGAGCATTCCGAAGATGTTTTCATTAAAAGCTCGAATTTTTTTCACGATAATAAAGCTTCCTCTATGCAGAAGCAAGAATGGTCCGTTTTGCCCCACGGCTTCGTTCCTCCATCGTAATTTTTCACGGACGATACCGCAACTCTCTTACCGGACGGCGTTGTAAAATTTCATCGAAGCCGGTTGATTGTTGTCAAAGAAAATGGAGAAAATGAGAAATAGGACTGGCAATGTTTTTCCTCGTAAATCTCGACGGCACGGAGGAAAGGGGAGAAATACGAGGGAATCCGGGCGAAAGGGGCGTACGAGGGTGGGACACGAGAGAGATTCGGTATTTTCCTCGAGATGCCTCGAGTTTCGGTTGTATCGCCGAGAGAAACTTGAGAGATACTGGCGGAGTGCGGAGACCGCCTCATTTGTTGCGTATTAGCGAAGGATAATGAGCTCTCGGTCGCTGCCGCCTTGCGCCCTCTTTGCGAAAGGCGCCGCTTCGCCCTCTCCCTCCGCCCGACCCGCCGTCGCAGTAAAAACGAGAGAAAAACAAAAAAAAAAAAAGAAAGGAGAGGAAAACCGAAAAAATATCGACGAGAGTCGAGCGGAGCGGAGCGTTACGCCCTCGAAAATTCTGTCGTGGGAGAGCCGCGGGCTCGAAATTCGAAGAGTGCTGAAACAACCCTTCGGGAGCCGCCGGCTCGAATCTTTGCGGCTTTGGGCATATTATACACGCTCGGCGGCTCGGACCGCGGGTGTTAATATTTGCGAGGGAGAGAACGAGAGATCGGCGAGACCGCAAGGTCTCCCGAAGATAATCGAAGGGTAAACTGAGACGAGATGAGCAGCGAGGAAAGACCGACTCCTCGTCGGGCCCGCAGGAAGAAGTGGCCGAGTCGTTGGAAGGCTACGATAAACTCGCACTTCTTCGGGGCAACAAAGCAGTTCCGGCATTCTACATTATTCTCGGCGGTCGCTGACGATCCCGCGCAATGTTTGACCTATCGTTTCACGTCTTCCTCCGGTTATTTTATTTTTCATTTTTTTTTTCTTTTTTTTTTTATTGCCCTTTCATTCACAAAGTGAAATCCACCGTTGGGGCGAGAGGTGAATGAGAAATAAGGCCACCTGGGAGTGTCGGGGAGGCAAACAACAAAAGGGGGAATAAAAAAAAAAAAAAGAAACAACGGGAGGAAACTGCCCACGTGAACGAGTCGAAGAATCGACTTGCGAAGAGGGCGCTTCGTGTAACACATCCGCAAGCGAATTCTCCATGCAAATTTCTAAATGCTCCGACGCTACGTGTCTCGCGGTGAACTAGATTATTATACAACCTGGTCGATATTTATCGTTCTTGTAACGCCGGTGTGTTTCGACGATCCCGGAGACACGTGTATGTATATATTTAACGTAGCGACCGAAAGCGCAACGATCGCGGCGAAAAGGCCACGACGATAGAGAGATAGAGAAGCGAGGAGGAGGGCGAGGCGCGGAGTCGTAAACACGTTTACTTCGCCACGCGTGAAGAGTAATGATCTCTCGGGCACGCTTGGCTCCGGATCTTCTCGGATCTGCACGGAGTTCGACTCCGGACTTCGACTGCGGAATCCACTTTTTTTTCTTCTCGCAACTGCTACACTCTAAGTCAAATGTATCCGCAAGCGATCCTGTACAAGCCGCACTTTTTTTAGGCTATTGTTACATACGCAACATTTTAGCTAAATTTTGTATCACGAATTTCATAAACATTGGTTTAAGCATTTTTTTTAGTTTCATCATTATGTAGATCCATTTTTTCGATACAATTTCAAACTGCGGGATTCTTGAACCCGACAATAATGAGCACTAGGTGGTTTTGGAAAGATACGAACAATTTGTCTCTATCGGTAATCAAATTGTGACGTCGTTTTACGAGACATTAATGTGCACCCTGCGGTGGTCCACACTTTCGGTGACACGATCCGCTTCCATGCGTCCCAATTATTGTTAAATTATGGAAATAAGTCCGGAAGCCCATCGACACTGTGTCCATCTCAGCGAGAGGTCCGGTCGCGTGCTCAGCGGTGAGATGAACAGAGAGAATGAATGAACAGGCGGACATATTAGTCGTCGTAAAGGTTCGTGGACCTCGTCGTAAAGCAGTCAAATTTGTCCACACCGTGCCAACCCGCAGGGCGTTTAAAGTGTCGTAAACCAATTGCTAGGGTGAGGGAGGCAGAGCTAGCTGCGCGAGGGACACGACGGAGGATAATTTGGGTCCTCCGTTTACAGATCGTAAAGTAGAGAAGCGCGCGCGTGGGTCACGGAGAGAGGCGGGACGTCCAGTGGGTCTCTCTTTCCTTCGTTCTTTCGTCGCCACTGGAGATCGGGTTGGGCCTGTTAGACCTGGGAAAGAGTTTTCGGGCCTAGTTGGCTCGACCGCACTCTCGATTCGGCTGTACCGCATAGGAAAAAAAACTGGATCAAAAATGAAAAAAAAAAAAAAATCATTAACCGATGCGAGAGCGTATAACTCGTTCGGAATATCAGCACGGTACCGATTGAAATTCGAGCTGTATCGTTCAAAGATTTATGTCTCCGTGTCTCTCACTGCGGAATTTACGCGACGCCCGATGGCCCGACGGGTCACGAATGCTACGGCCAGTCCTTGCAAGAAACTCTTATGCAAATCGAACGAATCGCATCCAAGAAGATGAGATGACCGGGAGCGGCAGTGTTGTGCGGAGTAGAACGTTAGGGCTTTATCGCCCGCTCAGAATCAAAGGGGCGTGTAAGCCGTACGTCGACATTTACGAGTTACGCCCTTTTGATTTTTAGCCGTCGATGTAGTATCTCTCGAAGACCGCAGCCACGGTGAAACGATAAATATCTCTCTAGTACGTCCACTTACGTGTCGCAAATCACCGTCACTGTCGCCGTCGCACGCACGTGGAATCCAAGTTCCGTCATCGATAACAGTGGGAGTTTGTTTTATAATCGAAAGATCGTTCGGAAAATATCGTGAATTAATTAAAAAGCTCGCACAAAATCGTAATGAGTGGAGAAGTTATGTGCAAATTACTTGACACCTTTTCAGTATGATAAAAAAAATGTCTACATCTCATAACACTGAAACGGTCAAAATTTACCGCAAAACCTGTTGTAAAAAATCGCTAATTGAAATTTTGGTAAATTTAATTACTATTAACTTTTATTTCCCGTGTCATTGACAATCATAGTTTGTACTTTCGTTTGTAAAACTAGAACCGGATGGAGGAATCGGAAAATTAAGAAATGGAATTTGGAACTAAAGTGCAATGAGACATTGAAAATCTCGAATATAAGATATTTAGATGACCACTAATAACCATCCACCATAGTCAATCGAGGCATAAAACTTTCCCCAAACGATAAAAAAAGCACTCGTTTGTCCAATGCGGATCGGTGCAATATTCTTAACAATAGCTACATATGTGTACGTTTCTCTCTCGCCGTTTCTTCGTTACTCAACCTTTGCCGGTTCATCGCTCCGAAATACGTAAGACTTTTGCATGACACCCCCTCGGGGTCCTACTGGCGACGGGTTGTGTGCAAACAAGTTCAAATCCACCAGAAATGGGACAGCGGATCCCGCGGCGTTTCTCTCGGTGCTCCCTGTATGCCATTATCGACAATGCGTGCCGCCGCAGCCCCTAGCGCCTTAGCCCCCAGCGAAGAGGATGAAGAGGAGTCGGGAGCGACGCCGTCAAAAATGATCGGGTCGAGTGGAGCACGGAAGGGACAGCGAGAAGGAACAGAAACGAGGACTCGAAGAAGCGTGGAAGGGCGAAAACGCAGGAAGACGAAGAGAGCGAAAGAGAGAGAGAGAGGGCGTGTCCGGTCGCGCGGCTCCTACAAAGGAGTTTTGCCCAGTTCGCGCTGCTGGACACCGAAGGAAACAGAGGGAGACAGGTAAGGAAAGGAAAAAGGAGTAGGGATGCGAGAAGGGCCCCGGCGCGAAGGCGCGCGCGGGCCTCCCGTCTCCTCGTGCCGCTGCCAGTTTGCGCTTTTCTCCTACCACCGCGCAAGCCCAGGGCCTTGAGGCCCTCGCCGGTAATCCTCTGCCCCCTCCACTGCCCGAGAGGAACCCGAGAAAACCGGGCAGCGTGGTCCAGCCACGAGATACCGTCCGTCCAAGAGTCAAGACGTACTCCGACGTACTCGCCACTCTGCTCGTCAGTTTACGCAACGCTTCGGTCCGTGCCGGAGGAAACGCAGGCAGCACCCTCGAGTCTCCTCTGAAATTCGCCGAGTGTCCAATTGATGATCACGTATCGTGGATCGAGCATCGGTTCACGCTGTTCCACTCCTAATCGGGAAAGCGACAAGGAACCATCGACATCGAACTTACATATCGTGGATCGAGCATCGGTTCACGCCGTTCCGATCGTAATCCGGAAACCGGCAAGGAACGATCGACTTCGAACTCGACGTCAGTCGCGGAGATGAGAGTTTCAACGGTATCGAGAATTTGATCGGCATCGTCGCTGCTGCGATCGGGGAGTGACGGGCGACTTGCGAGAGTTCAGAGGCTTTAGCGACGACAGCAAAGAATAAGCAACCACGAGGATCAACCGCTAGGATTCGCTTGTAAAAAAATCAAAGACCGGCGAAACGGCAGATCGCTCGATAAGATGACAAGTTACGCGTGCCTACAGCGGTACGATCTACTGGATTCCGAGGGTTACGGCTCGGCCAGCAGTCCCGAATCGAATCCACCCCCCGGCTCAACGGGAGGACGCACCGGCTGGCCGGGACACCATCAGGAATCTTATCCTCAGCCACCGAGATCAAGGGGCAGCAGTTGCGGCAGCGTCAGCTCCGTCGACAGCCACCACAATCACCATCATCGTCACAACAACAACAACAACAAGAACATCAACAGCCTGACGGGTTTCAACAACGGCCCGGGCGGCTTCAACTTCGCCGAGTTCTACGAGGGTTACCATCAGGAGGGTGACAACATCAATGAGTCGCTCGCCACGATGGAAGTCGGAACGAGAAACCCCAAAACGGAATACTGCAAGCTGGGCTATCGAACGAATTCCCACGGCAATCAGTCGTACGAGAGTCACTACGATACCGGAAATCCCGCCAACCGAACGGGCTACGTAAGTGCCCATTACGCGCAAAAGACCGTTCACGAAAACAATCTGCACAATCAGAATTATCCGAGTGGTGTTGGTGTCGGTGGTGTTAGTGGTGGTCAACAGGACACTTTCGTGACTTCCAAGACTCACGCACCTTACAACGCCGGAAAGAATGAGAGTTTCGGGTCGAAGAGTGACAACGGTTTGTTTTTGCCAACGAGGACAGACGTTATGTTTTTGAGTGGCGGGGCTTATCCGGCGCAGAAGAGCGAGATTTCGGTCGGAACCGAAGCGACGGACTCGTCGAGGTGCGGTGGAAATCAGGCTGCCGAGAGGTATCTGTCGATGGACGAGGATATGATGAGCGAGGGCGGTCTGGACTCCGAGTACGGATTCGGTCAGTGCAACAGCGGGGTCAACGGTATGCAAAAGCTGAAGACACCGGGAGCGCCGGGTGTCGAGGTGATGAGGAAGAGACGATTGGCGGCTAACGCCAGGGAGAGAAGACGAATGAACAGTCTCAACGACGCGTTCGACAGGCTCAGAGACGTCGTGCCCAGCCTCGGAAACGACAGGAAGCTCAGCAAATTCGAAACACTGCAAATGGCCCAGACGTACATATCGGCGCTCTACGAGCTACTGCATCGGGAATGACGAATCTTCGGGTTCTTTAGGTTGATTGCTAAACTTTCTTTTTTTGTTTTCTTGTGAATTTTTCGACAATCATGTGAGAATAACTGTTGCTCAAACTATTGTAAATATTGTTAATTTGTAATGTAGAGAGTCACGGCGATGAGGTAAAGAAAAGGGAGACGCCAGACGCGGTCCTCGGGGACCGATATTGCCTGTAAATATTACAATACATCTTTAGATAAATGAAAATTCGCATTCAATTCGTTTTTTTTTTTGTTTTTTTCTAAGTTATTGCGAGGTAGCCAATTTTGTAAATATTCTTGAAGAAGGAAAAGGAGGATTCTTTTTCTTTTGTCTTTCGAATTGCGAAGAGCTAATCGATCGAGGATGTTTTCGTCAGAACGATATCATTGAGGAATAGCCTCGCATCTTTACGAATTCGTAGAAACAAAAAGTCTCATCTGAGACCGCAGCTCCGTTCCGTCCAGGTCGCCCCAACGGCGTCGGCGGTAGCCGATTTTCACGGATCATTCGTGCCGCTTCGTCGCCATGCAAAAATCCGAGATTCGCAAATAACCATCGGGTATGCAAACCCGATACTCCATCGGTTCATTCGCTCGGATTCTAAACCGCGTCCGCTCGTACCGACACACAGAAAATTCAACTTCTCTCGTCTCCACTTAGCAGTCAATCACAATTAAATACAATTTTGCGCAGAGAGGTTCCCGTCGAGCCGGGGGCCCTCTTCGGCGCTCCCCTCGACTCTCCCCCGTTGCCCCGTTCGGTAATGCCGCAAAAAGAGAGCAAATTGAAATCTCCTAGCTGACAGAATGATAGATGCTGACGGGCTCCGTGGATGCTACCGCTCTGACTCGCTCCCGCTTCGTGTGCACATCTGATGCTCTCCTGGTCGGAGCATCGGTGAATCGGTCGCCCGATGTGAGGGCTTCCTCTCGCGTCAAGTGTGAGAAAACAGGCAGCAGCGAAACAAAAGCTGCTGCCTGTTTCGCTTGAGGGGGGGGGCATCATCGCAAGAGTTTACTGTATCGGGAATCCGGCTGGATTTCGCCCCTAAATCAACTCTCCTCGTATCACAATCTGATCCATTACAATATCTCTATTTAGGAACGTGCAAAGCGCGACGAAGCGATTAGAGCGTCTATAATTTGTCCCGACGATTTCACTTCGAAGGAATGACTAATAAGCATTTGTTATTATTATTTTAATTTTTTTTTTTTTTTTGATCTTTTTTTATACAAAATTGTATAAATTGTATGGGAGCCGAGGAGAAGATGTGGGACTGTGAAATTATAAAAGTGAGGACCGAAGGCATAATGGCGGAGTGCGCACGTGCGATATGTCCGAATGCACACATGTACGGGTACGTGTGTCTCGGGCTCGGAGCTCCCGCGTAGCTAGATGAATAGAGGAGACTCCACGGGTGATTAAACGAGGGTATGCATTACCCGCAGCCGCTGCGCTAAGCGCGCATCTCCATTCTATGTACACTTTATAGGAGGCGCTACTTTAATATTGCAAATTATGACGAGGTGGTCTTCCTCAATTAAAATGCGCGAGGATTTGTTCCGATCGGGCCGTGTCTGTGTGAAATTGACGTGAGGAAAAGACGAAAAATAATAAAATTAAATACATTTGAAAAAAAAAAAAAAAAAAAAAAAAAAACACCGACTGCGAGAATAAGACGTAATTATGTCGCAACTGCACGGAAGGTGCGACGAAAATCGTTCGGATCTTCGCCGAGTCCCATCATCGGGGACGTATCGGCTAAGTAATTTCAATGCAAGAAGCGCAAATGGAAGAGCCAGCGGGCTTCTTGTGCGGGCAATACGAGGGCACACTAATCATTCGCCTGGTATAACGTCTTCATTTGCGCTCGCGCGAACGCGTCACAAGTTTATATGGCGGCTACGTAGTGTGAATATGTGTGTGTGTGTGTGCGCGCGCGTGTGCAGGAACGTTTGTACTCGGCAGCAACCACCCTGATGTTTGTTCGTACCAACGTCATTCGTCTTCGGTCACACCTTGACGAAATCATAAATGCTCACGAGCAACAGGAGCGCGCGTTTGCACGTACCACGGCCTCGCTCGCTCCGAGATCGAAACGAGTGGCTACCGCGGCCGCTGCTCCGCAGCTTACACTGCAAGGCAGTCTTGAATATCGAAACGATTCCCGGGAGAAAAATCAAATAAATAAAAATACTTTTGTAGACGAAATCGTCGAAAAATTGAAAATCCTCGATCGATCGCCTGTCAATATTTAATTTAATTTAATGTTTTCAACATAACATTCATGTAAATTTAGGGTGTTATCCGCAGTTTGTGTTATCTCGTTGTATCTTCATGTACTATGCGTAGGTTTTCTATTTTTATTTTTATATAACTTCTTTTTTTTTTTTTTTTTTGTAAATATATGAAAATTGTGGATGAGGGGAAAAGAGCACAAGAATCGCATCGCTTGGAGCGTTCTTCTTTTTGTTTTTTTTTGTCTTTATTTTTTTGTACGTGCCGCAGCAGACTGAAAGAGTTCCCACCGATAATAATGTTCCTCGAACGAGACCAAATGTATTTATGCAATGTGCAATGTTTTAATAAAAGAAAAACAAATCAGGAGTGAAAAAGGAGAGCTGTTATTTTTTTCAAGGTAAACGACGACTGTTTTGTTTTCCGTTGCCTTTTGTGCGTTCGGGGGGAAAAAACAAAATTCTTACCCGTCCCGCGTTGGATCTCGACGATCGCAAGAAAAAAAATTGCCGATTTCTTTTTCTTTTTTTTTTTTCATTCGCTCCTTTTCAAATCACGGTGTGAAAAAAGGAAAGCTCTTATTTTTATTTCAAGGTAAACGACGACTGTTTTCTTTCCCGCTGTCTTTTGTGTCTCGGGAGAAAAAAAAAAAAAACGAAATTGTTCCCCGTCTCGCGTTCGATCTCGACACGATCACGAGAAAAATTTGACGATTTTTTTTTTTTTTTTTTTTTTTTTCGTTCATTCTTTTTCATCCGGCTCGGCGTCGTAGACTATCGCGTTCATCTTCGACACGAGAATGCAATTATGCAGATATGATGGACGTTGACGAACGAAGAACGCCGACATCAACGGGCGCCTGTCTTCTCTCGACGAATATTTATCAAACACGAAATTATTGAAATCGATCGAACGATCTTGTGGGCGATTGTGTGCGTGTGTGCTTTTGATATAATAAATTCCCACTTCCACCGTGGCCCACGGGTTGTCTTACAGGATTCTCTAATAAGAAAATAATCGGGAGACCGATGAAACGAGGGTGCATCGTTGCACTTTCGATGCTAGAAAACAAAAAAAAAAAGAAGACGGCTCGACAGAATAACGCCCGAGGCGCGAGGAACAGACCAAAAAAAAAAAAAAAAACCAAAAAATCTATCAGACTATTCAGATAACGACAAAAGTAATCCGAGTAAAAAAATGAAATTTCCAACAAAATCGGCATTAAAAAAAAATGAATAATAATGACTTGGACACTCAATGAATTCGAACGAAGAATCGGGACTCGAACTTTCCGTCGAGTCGCGCGAATTAAGGAATACAAGACATACACGGAAAATCTTCGTTCCCGGCAATTATCCATCTTCGAGAGATCTCGCCAGCCCGATAATTGGTATCTTATGGATGCGTGTAGGGTGAATCGATATCTGGCTGCGGGATGCGAGGGTAGAGAATAAACGATGTACGGGTAGAGATCGCGTTGGAGAGGGGGGAGAAGGGATTTTGATAGAATGCCGGATAGCGGCTCGTACAAAGCGACCTTCGGCTCGCGCCGGTCGACTCCTCTCGACCCTGCTACTATACAGTAGAGTGTACACCGGCCGGACAAATTGATACCAGGCAACGCACTACTCCCTTCAGAGCTCGGCCTATCTCTCCCTGTCCTGTTGAGCTTCTCTCTCACCTTCCACCTTCCGATCCTGCTGTGCAGCGTATACACTGTCCTTTATTTTATATATACGTATATATATGCATAGACGTGTGTGTGTATGGATATATAAGTGTGTATATCTATACATACCTGTTGCACTCGTGCAGGGTGATGCGTAAGCGCACGTACGTTCGGTGCAAGGAGGATGCCTCCGAACTATTTGTATTTCTACCCACCTATCGCGACTGCAATGCTCTCGTGTGCAGCTACCGAGACCGAGTTCCCACGTGCGATCGTGCAGAGCCCGAGAGTTCTCTCGTTAACCCAAATAAACGAAAATAGTACGGAAATTATAATATCGAAATGCTGAGAAACGAAACGGCCCATCCGGTGTTATTCAATAAGGCTATGGCTTTGTTTGATGTATACAATAGTGTGTACACCTACCCACCTATCGCGACTGCAATGCTCTCCTGCAATGCTACACCTACCCACCTATCGCGGCTGCAATGCAATGCCCAGCTACTGAGAGTCCTCTCGTTAACCCAAATAACCGAAAAATAGTACTGTAATTATAATATCGAACTGCTGAGAAACGAAAGCGCGCATCCGGCACATAATTCGATACGCCAAACCATGCGTGATGCGCCCTTCCGTTTCTCAGCAGTCGAGAATTATCAACAGAAGAGACCGTACTGCGAATCATTCGAAGATAAATTAATCGCCGTCGTTCCTCGGGGATAGCTCAACAAATCACGCAGATACGCTGCAGGGAAAAAGAATGTTATCTCTGGCCGAAGTTTTAATAGTCTTCCCGCTGATAAAAAAAAATAAATAGCGACTATAAACGCGATAATAAAGATCCTTAACTCCGGCGATCACGTGTGCGAGACCGCTATTCTAACGGTGGCGCGTTAATGGCACCGAGGGAAATTCACGTGACGTCTTGTGTACGAACAATATTATGTATTATAGCAAAAGGGGGGTAATAGAGGCTTGGCACCTCTCAGACCCGCCGGACATAATAATCTCAGCTCACAGGACTGGCTCGGACCGAGACATCCGTTCGCTCATCATAATCCCAGCCACTTCTGGAATCATCCCCGGACATTCTGATTCGCCGAGGCGGACTCGTCGAAAACCCGAGGATCTCGAGAAGATCCCCGGGTGGGCCGCAGCTTCCGGGCACGCGTTCGCCGGCGAGGTGCGACGCGCAAATCACTTCCTCGGGTGATAATGGCGGCGAAGACACGGAAACCCCGTCGGTTTCTGAGAGACCGCAGGCGAGTGTGTCCTCGGATACGCCGCGAATGCTCGGAGCCCCACCGCCGCGATACGCGGATACACCGAGTTTAAACGCCGTTCGGATACGGAAACT
The DNA here is from genome assembly GCA_963575735.1 of Amblyjoppa fuscipennis. Classification (NCBI taxonomy): domain Eukaryota; kingdom Metazoa; phylum Arthropoda; class Insecta; order Hymenoptera; family Ichneumonidae; genus Amblyjoppa; species Amblyjoppa fuscipennis. The sequence continues at coordinate 23,010,740 of OY754491.1, read as the reverse complement.
GGAAAGCGGGAAGAGTCGACCGTGTTCGGATAAAAGAATGGAGGAGGAGGAGGAGGAGGAAGAGCCGAAGCAGAATAGAGCAAGTGCGAGAGTTACAAAGTACGAGTGTACATCCGAAGGCGCAATTCTCACTCCGCCACGGGCAATCGTCATAATTGCAATAATAATGGTAATTGCGGTAATACGCCGCTGCCGCCGCCTCTCGCACTCCATTCTGTCCGGTGTTGTGCCGAGCATTACTTTGTTGTCAGAGGAGGAGGATATTACCCCGGCGAGGGAGCGGACCGTCGTACGTCGTCGTCGTCCCCGAGAGACTCGGGCGCAATTACTGCCACCAACGGCGATACGAAACCTCACCGCTGCCCGAGGGTTCGATCGTTCACTTGCGGGATCATCGTTTTTTTTTTTTTTTGCTTGTCTTGTTTTCTTTTTCGTTTTTTCTTGTATTTGCACAACTACCGCACGCGAGACAGAAACTCCGCGCAATGAGAATGGGTGGGGTATGGTTTTTTTTTTTGGAAGACTTTTACTTTCTCGTGGAGAAAACTTTGTTTTCAGGAAAATAAACTATTTCGAGGTTTTAATGAAAACGTTCAGAATTCTCAAAAATATCGGAAAATTATATTTAGAAAAAATGGCTGGATGTGTGTGCGTGTGTGTGTGTCTGAGACATGAAAAATTTGAAGTATGACTTGAGAATGGCTCTGAACTGTCAAGCTGACGTTTCTGAGTTAGGCAGAGAGGTCAATCTTCAATGTTTGGTTATATTTTTAGCAAAATACTGTCAGTTCGTAAAATTTGACGGGTTTTGAAGTCTGCTAAAGAATAATCTGCGCGCACGCTACCTCTTACAATTTTTTTAGCTATCGAGAATCGATGGAAACGTCAAAATTTCACGGGATTCCGAATTTTTTAAATTTTACGAAAAATTAGCATTTTATTTCTGACGCGACTTTCCGTATGAAATATTGAGCCGAGAGCAAAATAAATCGCGGATTCGTGATCAGTGGGAAAAGATACATCGGACATGGCCCCAAAACGACGAATAGCTACAATTTTATAGAAATTGGGAATCTGTAGTGAATATTGTAAAAAATAAGTGATTTTTCTAGCAGCCATATTTTTCATACGCTATTATGTGTTTTCACCGACAAAGTTTTCACGATGAGGAAGCCAAATAGTCACGGAAAATGTTCGTTCACAAAAGCTTCGTAATCAAACGTAGGTTAGATGACGAAGCTATGTGAGAATCTCGGTTTTCACCCCGTTTTTATGGTATCGACTGCAGCTCTCGAATAAACTAATGCAATTGAACATTTTCGAAGATGGACAATTTCGGTGTCGCGCAGAAAAGTGAGGATTTTTCTGAACGGTGTGCTGCACCGGTATTCCACAGTGCGTATAGGTACCATATAAGAGTGGGGCAGGTCCGGGTCTGCTCCGAAGGTTCTTCTTCCTCCTCCTCTCCTCTATTCTCTCGGACGTACATAAAGCTGTATATACACCTCACGGCACGTGACTCGGCGGATCTCGACTATGGTTACAGATGAAAGAAAAGAGCTCGCCTTGTTGGATCGTATACTGTACATATACTGTATAGAAAACTTAACGCACATAGAGAGAATCACCGTAATCGTTTATCGTCCCTGTCTCTCGCTAACGACGACGAGCGAATGTCGTTAATTTCTTTTTATTCCCTCTTATTTATATTTATATCCCCCCCCCCCCACACACACACACATATATCTTATACATATATATACACGTATAGGACAATTCGATATTTACCGTCGATGAGTAATCGCGACTCGATGTTCGTTACGAATTCCAACTTCCACTGCCGGAAGTACGCTCTGAATTAGCGACGCACAGGTAACTACTGTAACGAAATAAATAAATACGTATGTATATGTATATGTATATATATATATATATATATATACATATATGTGCGTATATATAAAATATATAATGAAGTCGACGCGCTATGCTCTTTATTTGTGTTTCTTTACGCTCAACTTTTTCGTCTATTATGAGACTGCTATTTGTATGAAATTCTCGAATGGAACTAGCGAGTACTCGCATTCCGCGAAGAATGGTCATCGATTTAACGGTGTTCGCGACTATATGCACGGGGAACAACCGGGGAATCGCCGTTGGGACGCGACGTTGAACGCTCCATAGCGCTGATTTGATGGAGTGGCGCGTTAACGTCGTCGTATAACTCCATACTCGTACCTCATATAGGTTTTCCTCGTCTCTACGTCGGCATCTCCACCGCGTCATCCACGTCCGATTCATCGAAGAGGCGAACGAACGAGCGTTCCCGAGTTCTTATCTCCTTCGACCAATGTACTGATGTCTCTACCTGTTACTAACTCGCGTACTCGCGTCCATCCCCTATCGACGCTCCGCGCACCGAGTGTCTAAGACGCTGATTGCGTCACGGACACATCGCTTCTTGCCGTTTCGAGAATACCTCACAAATCTCTTTATTTTTTGCTAAGAGTCTTCAGAGTTCACGCCGAAGCCCAAATTATCCTCGATAATAAAGTGTCGCGACACGACACTTTTCTGGATGGAAAGTTTGACAAAGTTTAACTTAAACAAAAATTCACTCCTTTTATCTTTTGCACCCATTTTTTTTTTTTTTTTTTTTTTTTTTCAATTTCGTGATGAAATTACTTTCGAAAATATACAAACCTGTCCTGTTATTTCACGTGTCATTAAACATTTCAGTTTGTACTCATAATAGACTCATAATAGACTTTTGTTTGTAAAACTGGAACCGGATGGTGGAAAAATTAATAAATAAAAAATTGTGGACAATAAGTTGTTGTAAAAAGTACGAACTTCAAACCTGTTTAACGAATGTGTTTATACCGTTAAAAAAATTTGTCACTTATTCACCAACATTACTCTCGCGAAACTTCGATATTCCGATTTTACGAAACAATTTTTCACTGTCCAGTCTTCGTCAAAGATTTCTCCAGAATTTTTTTTTATCGAAATTCGAGAAAAAGTAAAAAAAAATAGCTAACATGACAAAAATGATGAGGCGTTAAGTCGTCAAGGTGTTCCTAAACCTTTTTTCCTTTCGATCGACCCATTTTTTTTTTTCGCAGCTCTTATTCGCGTCCATGTATCCACCTTGCATGTGTCCGTTAGCCATCGTCCGTGTGCATCTGCGTTTGAGCTCTGGAACGTGCGGAAATTTTCGCACTGTCACCGGACAACCGTAAGTTCTGCTCGTCGCGTCCAAGGAGCATTTTGCCCCCCCCCCCCCCCCCCTCTCGGGGGACACCTCGCACAAAGCGCTTCGACGTCTATTAATTCAAGTTCAACCGCAGAAATTCCGCCTCTTCTCTCGGCGCTCTCCTGCGCGTGCGCCCCGGATGCGGAAGCATCATGCCCGCCGAGGGAAGAGATTTGCGCGAGAGACGAGCGAGAGAGGCCCACCAACACCGCACTCGAGCATTTATCTTTCACGGGGCATTCAGTAGCTAGCAAAAGCAGCAGCAGCAGGAGCAGCAACAGCACTACTCATTATCCCGTCGTTTTCAACCCGGTGAAATCCGCGGACGTGATGATGCTTGGTCGCTCTTGTTACAATATTCTTTCGACTGGCGAGAAGCCTCGCCATAGTCGCGATGCAACAGAAAATGCGCCTTCGCCCCGGCACACGGTCGATCGCTCCTGCACCTTTTTTTCACGATTTTTTTTTTTCTTTCGTATATATTTATTTTAATTTTTTTCTTAAGCGCGAATATTAATCAGCGCGAAAGAGAAATCACTTTCGCCGAGCGGGACTTGTAATTATCGAATCGGTGGGTTATAACGAATATAATTAGCGAGTATCGAATCAATCGATCGGGCGATCGATCTCTGCGAAGAAGCGGGTTGAGGCCACGGGCATGGAAATTTGAATATCGAGCCGGGATCGAACGGAGCACCGGTTGACGTCTCGGCAACGGTGATATGAGAAATATGAAGAAAAAAAAAAAAAAATGGGGGAGAGCACACCTGGCCGTCTATGTACCGGCATGACTATCGCGGAAGGATGCGCAGCCCCGTGGAATCCTCACTGGCGAAGAACCGTCGCCTATCTATACGTAACGAAAAAGAGACGAGCAAGAAGCGGGGGGGAAAAAAGGGTGCCAAGAAGTAGCGCCGGGGGAGAAGAAGAATAAGCGAGGAAGCCGCGAGAGATAAATCGTCGAAGATCTATCATCCTTCGTGAGGGAGGAAATCGATATCACCGTGCGATGATCGGTAGCGAAGCTAAGGAGCTTCGAGCTTTCGGTCTCTCCTCCTGCGAGGCGCCCAACAGTTAACCGTTTCGTATCGCAGCCTCGAATCGTTCTTTCGACGATGCCGATTATACACGATGATGCAAAAAAAAAAAAAAAAGACGATTTTTATTATTTTTACGACACTGCAACCGAGACTTCGGGCTCGGTGTGTTCGATGACCTGACCTATAAATAGTCGCGGTGAGTTACGCCGGTAATAACAGATCCGCGCTGGAAGCTTAGAGGGAAGCGATCGGCAAGCTCTCACCGCGCGGCCGACGATCGGTATCGCTTGTTGCGGACGGGGCGCGGTCTTTTCCGATTACGAGCGAAGGCAAAGGGAGGCGAAGGAGGATGCGAGGATCTTCTCTATCCCATTCCCGCGGCTGTCGGGGCACCGGTAACGATAATTAAATAGGAGGCTCGCAGGCGTACGCACGTCGAACCGGCAGCGCATAGCGATCGCCCCACCGGCCGATCTCTCGCTGCCTCCCGACCGCGGTTAGACCTCGAATCGACGCGCCGAGGACTCTTCGAGGCCTCCGTGCTCGCGACCGATTCGCTCCTCTTCGATAGAGACGTCGAGGGCTGCGATTGTGTATTATGAATTATCTTGCTGGCTTGGTAAAGAGACATTCTTCCCCCCCCCCCCTCCCCCCCCCCCCCGCCACCACACGCTGACTGTATCCAGCCTCGAGCTCGCGATCCACTCGTCGACGAGACGGAATGATATCGCAGCGACGACTGCCTCGGAGACATGCGCGTAGTTTCAGGGATTCAATTTTTTATCAGCTAGAAAAAAAAAATCACTTGCGGGCTGAGAAGGAAAGAAATGTTTGGTTCGGCTCTTCGTTCGTTTCTTACGATTCCATTTGATATTGAGAGAAGGACGGTGAGACTGTCAAGGTGAGATCGTTTCATTCCGTTATGGAATAGTACGAATTGAAAGTAGAAATGAAACTTTTTTTTCTTTGGCAGAGCCCGCAAGCAAATTTTACTTGAATCGTTCATGCTTTTTTTCAGTGTGCGGTGCTGCGTGACACACTGCTGAGTTGCGATTGAGCGGTGAGCTCTGGTCTGTGAAATAAAAATGGGATCAATTACTTGGGCAGTGAAAAAAAAATAAATATCAATGAATCAAGTAAAATCCGCTTGGGCGCTGCCAAGCAAAAAAATTGTTATTTCCATTCTTACAATTCCATGCGAGGTTTGAAGGAGAACATGTCAACTTGACAGTCTCGTCACATCATTGATTCAATGTCATATGGAATTGTAAGAATTGAAATAACAATTTTATTTTTATTTTTTGGAAACCCGCAAGCGAATTTTTTTTCAGTTCGATCAGTTTTACCATATTAAAGGTTCATGCGGATATGTAACTGTACAACGACTCTGCACAACCGCGTCTTGGTATTGCATGTCTCCTGCGCAGGACGCCGATACGCAGAGGCCTCGAACGGTTTTACAAACTACGTGATTTTTTTTTTTTTATTTTTTTTTTTCTAATAAACATCCCCCTGGGCGCTCGAGAACGGTCGGAGCTTTCGCGCCACTGTCGAGTCCCTCGGTCGCATCAGATTCTAGGCGCGAAGAAGTGAGACACGCCCGCTTAAGTCGAGTGATTAAGTGCGTCGGATGCTGGTAGTAACAGGAGAAACGGCAGCGAGAGCTAGAGATCCCCCTCGATACAGAGTAGGAATAATATAGAGTACAACCGCATAGGTAGGTATGTCGACGCCGCTGTGGGACATTCGAAAGAGCAGTGGCAGAAAGGCCCTCCGAGTATACCGCGAATAAAAAGGAGAACTGCGTCTCGGAGACCCGGCACATCCTCGCATCCTCCTGGAGCCCCGGGCCCTCCGAATTATCCATCGGAATATCTCGCTGATCCACCTTCGCTCTGGCACAATCTTCCTCGCTTCCTCGTACCTCTCCGGTTGAAACTTTGATTTTTTTTTATATTGTTTTCTAATTTATTTTTCACGAGATACTATCGAACTGTATACTTTGAATTCAATGTAGGACACTTCGATGCATAGCCGAGGAGACCGGTCAGTCTCGGGGAGGAAATAACAACTTTTCTCGCAGCGGAGATTTTAGTTTACGCAATCGAAGAACCGTTACGACGAATCGAATGTGGGGGTTCTTTTTTCGAATTTTTATTACCGAGGAAAATTAATAAAGAAAGATTTTTGGCCTGGGATCGATGGTCCACTCCCCCCATCCCCTCCCATCTTTAATCACAAGGATACATTTGGTGTCCTTTGGCCTGGCTGGCAAACCGGGTCAGTTTTATGGGATTTTCACATAAACACGAAATTTTCCTTTTTCCGTTGAAACATTCATCTTGAAAAAAATGTTTTTTCAAGAGATATCATCGAATTGTAAATTTTGGATTACAACGTACGACTCTTCGATGCATGCCTTAGTAGACCGGTCAGTCTTGGAGAGGAAAAAAATAAACTTTTCGCGCAGTGAAGATTTTTTGTTACACGATCGAACGACCGTCACGAAGAATCGAAAGTGTGAGATACGTTTTGCGAATTTTTATTAGCGAGAAAAATAAATCGGTAAAGACTCTTAGCCTGTGATCGATGGACGACCCCTCCAATCTTTAATCGTAAGGATCCACTTGGTCTCCTTTGATCCGGCTGATAAACCGGGTCAGTTAATTTAATTTTCGATTTCTTAAAAAAAAAAAATAATCCGTAGAAGAGAGAAGACGTTTCTCCTCTTTTTTTTTTTGTTTTCTTCCGTCTTCCTTATATTACAGGGAGAGGAGACATCGGGATACTCGTATAAGCGCGCTTCTGCCGATCGTGGGTCGAGCTCCTCCGCTCTCGGGCAAGATTGTAACTCAATAAGTTGTTGAGGTAGGTCGCGGGGCGTAACCCAACGGAGAATCGAACGAGTCAATAACTCCTTTAGATCCTACCTGGCTCTCTTTGCGTTTTCCATACGCTGCTCTATCTGTATAGCCCGTCCGTTCTCCACCTACAATGAGAAATCACCGAGCGATACAATGCGCCCAGTACTTGCCGAAGAACACAACGCGCATACACACAAACACTTGCGTGCGTATATCGGACTCTCGCACAAGTGATGTATCGACTCTGTGGATAAATCGCCTATAGCGGGGCCCGAGTCGCGTGGGTGCGCATCGATGTCTTCATGAAACTTGAACCCTCCGGCTACAAAGTAAGATGTGTTTTTTTCATTATACTGAGAACTTAAGAAAAAAAAAAATTTTATTCAAATTTATTTTTATTTTTACTCGACCACTGTGTCTACAACTATTTTATCGTTGTTCAACTGGGTGCGCAATACGGTCGACGACTGCGGCAACTTTGGGCTCGCGTGCGAGTGGAAATAGACGGGAAAGACAACGAAAATAACGTCACGGACGAGTCCTCAGAGTTCAATATAAAAATTTAAGAAAAACACCAAAAAAATACAATACAAAACGTTAAAATACAAAAACAATACAGTCGAGGACTGTGGTGACTTTGGGCTCGCGTGCGAGTGGAAATGGACGGGAAAGGCTGCGAAACAACGTCATGGCAGAGTCCTCGGAGGTGAATATGAGAATTAAAAAAAAAAAAAAAAAAAAAAAAAAAAATACAGATAAGTCCAAGAAAAATACAACACAAAACGATAAAATACAAAAACAATACGGTCGGCGACGACGGCGACTTCGGGCTCGCGTGCGAGTGGAAATAGACAACGAAATAACGTCATGGCAGTGTCCTCAGGGTTGAATATGAAAATAAAAAAAAAATAAAAAATAAAACGGTAGGAATAGAGACCGGTCCAGACGACGTCGCGAACCCTGCATTCTCGTACGGGCCTACACACTTAGAAGATCAATGTTCAAGCGCCCGGCAATCAAAACCGCTGCGCCTGCACGCCAACGGTGGGGGGGGTTGTGCAGCGAAGCCGAGTTGCCAAATACCGAGGAAGGATTGCCCCGAGCGAGCCGGTAGTTAAAAGGTCGAGCCGTATCTGGGGCGACACTCGAAATATCCGCGTTTTTTTTTTTTAATTTTTCATTGATTATTCATCGAGGAAAAAAAGTCGAAGTGCAATCAATTAATCCAGCTTAACGAATTTACGGCTCTATATTTTATTTCACAAAAAATAATTTAAAAAAAATAAAAATGTATTAATGTTTCGGTGATATCTCGTTTAGCCCGAAGTGCAAAAAAAAAAAAAAAACTGATCCCATCCGTGGTTGGAATTTGCCGCCGAACGGCGCCAAAACTTGCGCTTCTGCGCTACAGCGGAAAGGGGCGACTGACGGGGGGGGGGGGGAGAGCCGAAGAGACCGTCTCAACTGTTTTCAAACTATTATTTTCTCCTCGGGCCAAGCCATCGTTCTTTTTTTTTTCTCGCTGTTTAAGGCTTCGAGGGACAGGGTAGATGAAGTGTGCGGTGGACGCGAGGCGTCACGTTCGTTGGTATCTGAGTTGAAGATAAAACAAAAAACAAAAAAGTAACAAACGAAAAAACGAAGAACAAAAATATTATTGAGGCACGGGACAATAATGTCTGGTCGATACAAAAACCCTCCCCAGAACACGCGACCCCCTTTTTCTCGTTCTGCTCGCCCCTCTAACTTATCTTATTATTATTCTTCCTCTGCCATCATTACGTATGCATGCGCGCTTCTAAGCACAGCTCTAAAGCGACCATCTAATTTACAACACGGAGCTGCGGTGTGCGTCGACACGCGTGGATGTCGAACAGCTTAATGCGAACAACGCACACGCGATTAGTCGATTCTTTCTTGTATATATTTTATTTTTTATTTCTTTTTCATTTTCATCCTCTTTTACTGCAGAATCGAGGTACTTTCACAGTTCATATTTCTCACGCATTCGACGCACTACGTCGGACACATTGTATCGATGTTCCCTTCGACGAAATATAGGGAAATAACGTCGAGTCACGAATGACACGCCTTTCTCTTCGGGCCCTTTATAGGCCATCTCTTTCATTTCACCGAAGTCATACATTGTAATAACGTCGCTGCATGTACCCGTGTTCAACCGTATTTTTCACTTACCGCACTTTTTTTTCTCTCACGCTTCTGTGCCTCGCCAGAATCTGTGTTATCGCCGTTGCTGCAGCTCTTTTCATTTCGCGATTAACCGATGTCCCGCTTGATTTTACGACGAAACCAAAAAATATAATAGTAATAATAATAACAGTAAGCACAGTAATGTTGCAGCAATGTAACTGAGAATAACAGGTAATATTACGAGAATGTTAAATGTACATTAGATGTAAATTGCCATTTCGACTCTGCAATATAACACCATTATATTTACCATGTTATATCGTTGTTTTATAACAATGTAACATGGAATTTTTAATTTTAAAACACACATTATCATTAATTCAAACGAAATTACTCTGTCGATAGGAACAAATGCATCTCAGAAAAAACGTTACTAATGTGTGTAACCATCGGCGTATTGCAAACTTAAGACTGTCGGACTTGCAGACAATGACAATAACCTTTCAGCTATGCTGGACTTGTTAACATAATTTTGAAAAATTGTATATACGTTTCAGACAGATTACCTACAGATCATGACCGATATATAAACTTTAAATTTTGGCACTGAGTATTGATCAGTGAGATCAACAGTTATATGGAAACCAGTAATTATTTGTTTGTTATAACATCGTAACAAGCATGTTATGTACACGTTGCCAAGCACAGTTTTTTTAACCGTATGTCCCCGAGTAGAAATTTTCGAGCGTTACATCAGGCCCTGATAGGGTCCTGATGAGGCCTTATCAAGGCCTTGTCAGGCCTTATCAGGACCCTATCAGGGTCCGATGTAACGCTCGAAAATTTCTACTCGGGTCATAAACATTGTTACAAAGGTGTTATATAAACGTTACAGAGACCGGTTACATAATTCTCACGTAATAACGTTAATACGCCTTTAACATTGTCTGCATATCACGAAAGTTGCACTAAAATTGTTACAAGTATGTTATGTAACGGTTGCACAATTTCTATAAACAACTGCAAAGTTACACCGACATATAAACAGTTACATTATATATATATAACAGCAGAAACATTGCATATCACTTCGATGTTATACACCATCTCTAAATAACATTGTTACATTGCATCTAACTTCCATGTTACATTGCCGCAATAGAAACTCTTCAACGGCTTCTGAATTGCCGCTGTTGGTCCATCGCAAATCGAACCTCCACATTCGCCGCATTTATCCAACCTAGACAGGGTCAGAAACCCTGAGGAGCAAAGGTCGACGTGCCTCGAAGCAGGAAAAAAAACCAAATTTGAACCGCGAAAGCGAGGAGCGTTCTAAACGCGGCACCGACGGCCATCACGAAATCTCAAAGAGTCCGAGTGACTTTGAGTAGTCTCTGGCAACGGTGTTCCACCCCTTGAGCACAGTATCGCATAGCTGCGAGGACTTCGATTTTCGAAGCGCGTGCAGCCGTGGCGCTTCGACGATTCGGCGGGCTCGATTTTTCGGCGAAAGAGAGCGGGACAGAGGGATTTTGCTCTGCCTTCCGGCAATTGAGAGTGACCCGAGGAGGTTGCCGAAGTGCGAGCGAGAGACGAACGGAGGGAGACGAGCGAGAGTAAGAAGAATGTACATAACCGAGGGGAATCCTGGAACGCGCGAGAGAACCGATCAGCCTCCGGGCGAAATCCCCCGCGAATTTGTCGCTGTTTCGGAGTCCTCCGAGTTTCTCCGGGCGCGTCGTAATCCGAAACCGCATGGACGACTCTCCTTCGCGCGGAATTATCGGCGACGAATTTAATCAGCTACCGCGAAAGGGATGAGCGGCGAGCTCGCGTCGCGCAGAGTATCGGCCCGACGTGGGCGAAGGAGCCAATAAAGAAGAAAAGAGAAAAATAATCGGGAGAGGCCACGAAGTCGTAACGACTTAATAGAGGTGGTAAACGCGGTGTGGTGGCGTCGCGACTTTTTTCTCCTCTCTTCCCCAAGTGACCGGAGACCCCTTCGGTATCTCTCGCTCCGTTTCGAACAATCACCCGGGGCGAGATAGAATTTTTCGACAAATTCTTTCGAAAAAATTGAAAACAAAAAAAAACGAAAAAAAACAGAAATCTTTCGCCAAAAACGTATTTCTGCGCACGCGAGTCGCCTTGCCGAAGAGTTCATCGAATTTCGAGCGGGTCATGAAGAGTGCAGAGTACCCGGGACCGATGAAACCGTCGCGTTTCACCCATTTTTGGCATTCCTCGCTCGACTACGTCTATACTTAAGCCGATTTAATAAGACCAACGGAATTCGATATGAACCGAGTTCTTCGTTGAAATATCGCGATTACTGACCTTTCCCACGTCTTTCCTGTACGCGACAGTTTCAACGACTCCGGTTATGGTCTCGCTCTGGGCTCCAGAATCTTGGACTCGAGATCTCTCTCCCTGCCCCCCCTCGGTGGGTCATCTCGCCAGACGGAGAAAAGAAACGGCTCTCCGAGACGGGGTTAACGCATCCGGAGATCTCGCTCTGCGTACGAGGTCGGTTCAAACGCACGCGGCGAACTACTCGCGCCTATTACGAAAGCAGCAATTAAGGTGGTTCTGTCGCTTGATATTCATTTCGCATAAGCTCGAGAAAAATTGGATAAAATTGGAAATACTTCTCGATGGCATAAAAATCTGAAAAAATGCATGCATAGTAGAGGTACGAAAAATATTAATTTTGCATAATAATAATTCCAAAATGTTGACAAACTGATGAAAAAAAAAAATTGATTAACAAATTTCCCGGAATCCCATTTTTTTTTTAATGAAAATGATTCGTTAATTTTTCTGGAAACGTATGAATTGTTTCAGATGTTTAAATTTGCTTTGAATTTTTTTTGATGTGGAAAAAAACACAAAATTCAAAGCAAAATTTAAAAATCTGCAAACATTCATACGTTTTCAGAAAAATGATCGAATCATTTTCGTAATAAAAAAAAAAAAAAATAGTTCGCCGGGTAATTTGTTAAAAAATAATTTTTTTGTTTAATTTGTTAATAACATTTTGGACTTAATATTATGCGAAATCAATATTTTCAGTGCCTTTAATATGCATGCATTTTTTTTCAGATTTTTATACCAACGATAAGTATTTTCAATTTTATCTCACTTTTCTCGAACTCATGCGCAATGAATACCGAGCGACAGAACTACCTTAAGTCGACTCGAGGATCCAACTACCGAGGAGTCGCGTATCCTAATCTCTCGTGGTCGTAGAATTTTTTAAAATTTTATTTATTTATTTATTTTTCATTCGTTGACAATTGCGCTCGCTCCGCGCTCCGTTCTATAATTCATATCTCCATGGAGTTCGTGCTCCTTGCGCGGCGGCGCACTGGCCGGACCGTGTCGCGTATATTACCTCGCATAACCCTTGCGCGTGAGGGACTTCGGGAGAGCCGATTCTCTCGGGCGTTCGCCAAGTTCGGATTCTCGGGCGCTCGCGGGCGTCGACCGTGGTAAATTTATCGGCGCTACCGACAGCCATTAATATGCCATTGTGTGCCGACTCCGGGCGAGCGGCTCGTACATCTCCACGGCCCGAGACGCGTTAACGAGTGGATCGGCTGTACCCCGAGATACTCGGTACACGCCGTCCTCTGCCGATAGCAATAATCGTTTCTCGGGCTTCACTCTGTTTGGCATGTCAATGCAGAAATTCCGCCGGTCAAAAAATTTTATGGCCGCCCGATCTTCGTCGTATTGCGACGACCGGCTGGGTCGGTAACAAAAAAACTATAATCCGTTCGGCTATTGTTCCATTGATCTCCCGGGTCGCATAATTTAATCGATGGGAAATTTACGATAAATAGATCGAGCTTTCCCTCCGCCGCTCTTCGTATTCTCTCGGCCAGACTCTTCGATGTTGTACCGTGTGCGGCGGAAAAAAAAAATAAATAAATAAAAAATTGCTCCATCGATCTCCGCGATTGCATAATTGGATCGATGGGAAATTTACGATAAATAAATTGAGCTTTACCTCCGCCTCTCTTCGTATTTTCTTCTCCAGTCTCCTCAATACTGTACCGAGTGCGGTGCAAAAAAAAAAAAAAATTAAAAAGAAATAAATTCTTCCGTCGATCTCCACGATCGCATAATTGAATCGATAGGAAATTTGCGATACATAAATTGAGTTTTCCTTCCCGCCTCACTTCGTAATCTTTTCTCCGGTCTCCTCGATGCTGTGCCGTGTCCGGTGAAAAATAAATAAATAAATAAATAATCCCATCTTCGATTAATCTCGGAACGCGGGGAATCGAGCGCTCGGCGGAGAGTAGCTCGTAAATCATACGTTCACATGAAAGACCAGCGACGGTGACAGCAATGATTTCACCTTGGCAATGATCCAGGAAACTCCTTGTTTGCCCGTGTGCATCCTATGCACGCATACCCCGTTCATAGTCGCACGGCAAAATGCACTGGCTCGTCCGCGAGAGCGCGCGTACGGAAGATCCACGAAGATCGCACCGAGCGCGGGACAAAGATCTTTAATGCACCGCGCCGCTGGATCCCCGAGACGTTTCTATTCACGTACCCGGCAGTCACGCGTCCCCGTCATGAAAAGGACCCAGCCGAGTTCATAAGTTAAGCGTTTCCGTATGCGAGAGAGGGGGAGGAGAGTTCGAGTGTGCGCAATGCGCGAGACACTCATTCGTGCTTTTTTCCATTTTTTTGATTTTTTTTTTTTTTTTGTAGAGAAAATAATAAATTTATCCATAGGCCTGAACGATCGTCTCCCGCTTAGATGTATTTTGCAGTTTGAGGTTTGTTTATGTACACTGAAAAAAAAATGTCAGTGACCGAAGTAAAATTCGCTCGGGGGCTGCCAATGAAAAAAATTATTATCTCAATTCTACTTTCAATTCTTACGATTCCATGCAAGATTGAAGGCACACTAACATCTTTACCACTCGCAACTCTACCAGAAAACGTCCTCTCTCCTCGAACGACTCTACCGTATTAGAATTCTACCAGCATTTCAACCAGAAAGTAAAAAAATAAAAAATAATATACAAATGGGCCAGCACTGACTTTCCATGATATAGAATTTTTATGAGAATCGATGAAGGCACTTCAATATTATAAGCGATCAGTTTTTTTTTTTTATTTCACCCAAAATAATCATTACTCAAGCAAATAAATTATCGTAGCGAGACGCAACGCACCAGCAAGCCTTGCTGACAATATGCTGCTGAAAATATTCGGCATTGAATCTTGGTTAAAGCATAGTCAAAAGCGAGCGCACATGACGCAATTTTTGCCGCCATCCCGCGCTGACATATGCTGCCTACTTGCTGACCGGTTGTTGGCAAAATGCTATCTGGGTTATTGCCACGTTATTTTCATTTTTTTTTTTTTAATTTATTTATCTATTTATTTTTAGTTGCATTATCGGATAACGGGGTCGATGTTATTCGAGGCCAGACAGGTGGATTCGTATGCCCGTATGTGTGTGATATATATAAACTATTATTTATATATGAGCATTATGCATCTATCCATTATCATGCCCGGCAGAGACCACTGTTATTACTGCCAACTGAAACGAGCGAATGAGTGCGCTATTATTACTGCCCACTGTACACTGAAAATTCTTTTCTACCTCGTCGAGACGAGAGGAAGATGAAAGAGGAAGAATAGTCACTAAAACGCTTGTACACGCGTATATCCCATACGCGTCATCGTAATAATACGTTTAACGCACCGGCGAAGAAAGACTTTGCGCTCCGAAGCGTACAACTGCGCATCACACGTTCGATACACTATCTTACCTGTTTATTGCTAGAGTCCACGCGGCAGACACATTTCTTCACTCCGGCGAGACGAGACAGCGTGGCTTCCTAATGACGACGGGTAACGCAAGATTTAGTATTCGCAGCCTCTCACCTCACGTCGCTAGAACATTTCAAATTAATTTAATTAACATAACATTAATCAATTTATTATTCAATAAATTATCATTAAAATAAATTGTATTATTATTATTATTATTATTTAGTTATTATTATTTATTTTTAAATTAATTTTAATTAAAAAATAAATAATAAAATAATTTATCAAGCGGAAATAGAAAATATCAAGCAATTGTGCCAACAACGCACACCGATCACAATACAAACATTCAAACATCTAACACGTACGACTCACCAGCAAATCGAAAGAATGAACATCGAAGAAGTAAACTGACATTTCTAACTTTAAGTACCAATACTTGAAATAATATTGAAAAAAAATTTCTTGTAAAAAGGTGAAAAACCGTGACTGAATGAATTCGGTCAACGGCCCAATTGGCCATCGACCGCGGCATATACTATATAATTTAAGTCTGTTGTGTGTCAAAGACTGCTGCATGTTATGCACTGTTCATAAATTCACTACCACTACTTCTACTACTAATAAAAAAAAAGAAGTTTTCCTATGGCTCATCGCTGCAATTATTTTTAAGTTCAGCGGAGTCGGTAAAACGGCGAATAAAAAAAATATATATATATATATGTATTACAATGTGCACGAGTACAATTATTCTCCGCTGGCCGCAAAGTGAAACTTTTCAACCCCTTTGTTCGACTCTCCGAGTACGAAAAATACAGTTTCTATTTTTCTTTGTATTCATCCTCGATCATCCTGTTCCGGTGTGATGCGGTGAGTTTACACGGATATACGGGCAATCGAGCTTCGTGTGCGGACGCAGGGCGAAGACGCTGGCCGACGACGCAAGAGAGCGGGTGAATGGCATGGTGGGATGAATTGAAAAAAAAAAAAAAAAAAAAATGACGATAATAAAAATAAACCGGAAGGATATTGCGCAAACGGAAATACATGCGGGCCCCGGTGTAGGTCTTTGTTTATCCGCTCTCTATTCAGAAATACACCTGAGGAGGAGACCGCACAGACAATGAGGATAAGGGACAGAAGAGATCTACTGGGCCTACCGACAGAATGAGAAGGATGTTGAAAATTACAAGCTCACGTACGCTATCGCTACCTACACGCGCACAACGCGACCGTAATACATATTTCACTGTACTTCACATGTACCGACAATAGTGTTTTTTTTTTTTTTTTTTTATCGCCGTTTGTGCTGTCGTTGTTCATAACAAATCTCAACTCCACAAACAGAATAGGCGTAAAAAAAAATGTATCCTTGAAAGAAGTTTGTATTATTTTTGTGCAAGAATAAAATCGTTTGTCAAAAATATGTTCATTTCGGAGCGGAAAATAATTTGCCGTTGTCACGAGTCGGCTCGGACTAAGGAAGTCATTTTTTAATAATAATAACGCCTTTTTTAATGTTTAGATTTTTAATAATAATAATAATAATAACGTTTTTTTTTTATCGCTTTTTATGAAATCGTATTTTATAACAAATATCAATTCCAAAAATAGAAGAGATGTAAAAAAATGTTTTCTTGAGAAATTTTTTTTTTTTTTTTTATTTGTGCAACAATAAACTAGTTTGTCAAAAAAATCTTCGCTTCGGGATGGAAAAAAAACTCGAAGTTATTTAATAATAATAACGATAATGTGAAAGTGGCGTAATAAATCGATGTGCATCTGCTTACAATATGGAACCGGGAGCGGTCCAAGAAGCGCGGCGCATGAAGATCCTTTTTCACGACTGCAATTTATTATTATGCTTAACTCATTCCGCA
Organism: Amblyjoppa fuscipennis; assembly: GCA_963575735.1. Taxonomy (NCBI): domain Eukaryota; kingdom Metazoa; phylum Arthropoda; class Insecta; order Hymenoptera; family Ichneumonidae; genus Amblyjoppa; species Amblyjoppa fuscipennis. The sequence continues at coordinate 22,993,744 of OY754491.1, read as the reverse complement.
AGGAGATATCTCCCGTATACTTAACGTAATAACATCCAATATCTTCATTTCGGCTTGGTTTTGTTTTTTTTTCCCCCTTCTCATATTCTTATCGCACATACGGGGTGTGCAAAGAGAGAAAGTATTGTTCTTATTTCCCTCGCGATGCATGTTGAAGAAGAGGTTATAATGGGCGGGCGGAGAGGGAGGCGGTGGAAACTCTCGTCCTTATGCTGTTTCTGCTGCCGCTTGGTCGCTCACGGAAAGGGGAAAAAACAACAAAAAAAATGTGGAAAATAATAAAAACTGAACAATACAACGATCTTGTGTTTCTGGCTCGCGCGTTTCTTCCGGCTCTTTACTCTCGTCGCGCGCGCACGCAACGCACCCGGGGGGGTAATGAGGTCGGAGCCGAGAGTCAATTCATTGACGCGTCGATGCCGCGTCTCATGAAATTATAATTCGTAATTCCCTGTTCCACGCAACGGAGAATCTGCTTCCAAGCTCCAGCGGATAAATATCGTCTCCCTCACACGGGATCATCGCGCTCATATGACGCTGCATATCTTACACATCCGATGCGTGCTTCCGCAAAAAAGAAATTACAAGAAAGCACTTGCAGCTAAGAGACCCCCTCGAATTTGTGTGTTTTTTCTTTTCTATTAATTTTTTTTTTTTAAGTTTTTTTTTTTTCCACGCGAAAGCGGACGAGAGCTACATGCGTATGTAGCCCGTGTGTGTGTGTGGCTCGAAAGTGGGTGCGTTGCCCCAAACACATCCACGACGGGCGCGAGTTTAAAGTACAAAAAAAAAACACACGAACTGATTATTCTCTGCACGCTACTGGCGAGTATTATTTAGCATTATTATATTCGGCGTACCCTTCCGCTTGACTCCGCGGAGGGAGAACCCCTCGGGCCTCGTTACTTAAGAACATCATACAGGTGGGACTTTCGTTGGTTCCCGAGGATATTCGTGACATTAAGTGTGAGAAAATACGACTCGCCTCTGTTCTTTCGGTGGCAAAAGGAAAGATTAAGATAAACGACGACAACAGCCGGGACAAAACAATCCAGAGAGTCTGGTATTTAATTGAGTTATCGATGGAGTTCGCGAGGCAAAATAAACGGCACAACCAACGAAAATAATGATCTAAACGTTCGAGAAGAAGGACGGATGAAGGGGCAGAAGCAATGTTTGCAGCGCTTTAACACCGCGGTTCTATTAATGATTTTTTTGTTTGTTTGTTTGTTCGTGGAAACATCTTTGGCGTGATTTCTGAGTCAAAATCGTCCTCGAAAAGGCTATTTTGGGGCCTGAGAATAATTAAGACCTAGCCCAGTCATGGCGTGGCTCGGTCATGGAGACTCTGCATTCAAAGGACTCTTTCGATCGAATTTAAGACGCTAATTTGAACTGAAGATCGGACTGGACATCGGAATTTGGGCCAAACGTCATTGCGAGCTTTAGATCTATCTTAAATTCGAACTTAATTCTGAACTCAAATTCGAAGCGACATAGCTATCTTAAACTAAATGTAACCCGGGGATGAATTCTTCGTGGGTTTAGAATAACGACGACCCGGCGCTGATTCCTTGACAGACTTAAAATAATGAGGACCTACGAGTAGTTCCTCGTCGTACTTAGGACAACGGGACTTGGATTTGTCTGGGTACTCAGAATAATCAAAGCGTGTAAAACGCGCCCGATACTAAAATTACTAATTAAGTTTTCACGTACAATTTTAGCCAATATACGGAGTTGTACACGCGCCACTTACTTTATTTATACACGTATCTTTTTTTTTTCTTACAAAATTCACTTCCCACTAATTTCCGGCAATGAAACGAGTTCCGATACGATCGGATGCCCGTCGAAGAAGCCCGCGAGTTTATCGACCACACACCGCACCCGTCGGACAATGACGCGCCTCGGGGAGCCGCGACGCTGGGTTAGGCGAGTCATCGGGCGCACAGTAGAGGACTCCTGAGGATCGTCATCTACGAGAGAAGTGTAGAAGAGAGGCTGCATGGCCGCGGTGTAAACGTCGGTCGAAGATTGAGAGGGATAGAACATGAGAAAAAAAAAAGGAGACAAGGAGCTTCGAAGCGGCTCAGAACATCGCGATTAAGACGCATCTCACGTGGTGAGCGACCCCGACCTCTTCCGCGACTCCTATTAATTTTATTGATAAGTGTCGAAGGATACCGGAGAGATCAAGAAGCCGCGAACAAAAACGCATTTTTTGTTTTCATAACCACCCGAATAAACTCCATTGTTAATCTTCCAAAGTCCCTAAAGAGTTTCCAAACGATTTTCCTTAATGGAGCGAAGGATTTTTTTTTTTTTACCCCGCCGATACTCGAACCACCCACGTGAAGATGCGTCAGCTTTCGCGCTCCTTTCTCATCGAACTCGCCATGTGTTCCCAATGAACGGTTCCGATCTATCGGAGACTCGTAACTGTACCAGATGTCCCAAGTGTGAAAACGATCTCGATCACAAGAGATTCACAAATTTTTATAATTCGGAAACTTTTTATTTTACTTGTTCTTTTTTTTCCCCATTCTATTTGTTTTTCCTCCTTCGTTCTTGAAGTCGGTAATATTTGTCCCGGGTATATAATACATGCTAATAAAAGATTATGCGGTACGAGCAGTACGCGCGAGGTCGTAGGCCGCGAGGAAGGCGGAAGAGCGTGTATGGCCGCGAGAAGAATTGATGATAAAATTGTACGAAAGAGGAAAGAGGACTTTAAACGGGACACTTTCGTGACTATATTATCCACATGACTATCCCGTGAGACACGAGACTGCCTCGAGTATAATATGTATAATAGGCTTTTTCATACATGTAGCAAAATGCATCTTCAAATATACGCCGTCCGTAATGCACCTGCGAAGCTATACCCGGATATTCGATATTTTCGTTGAATCGAGATAACGTAATCGGTGAGTCGAGAGAGAAAAAAAAAAAAAAAAAAAAAAAAAGGAAAAAAATAAAAAGAAACGATGTTGCGAGAGAGAAGCGAGTGTCTTAAGCTCGCTCGTAAAACTTATACTGGCCGAAATCAACGATCCGTAAAGGCGGCTCGGTCCGCGGCGGCGAGCTCGCATGCTGCATCAGTTTTATCGAATGCATATATGCTCACTCAACTTGTAAACTATAGAAATGATATACGAACTGCGGGCAACGCCTTCTCATTTTAACTCACGTGATACCGGGCGCATAACGCGTAATTAGCAATCAGCCATGTAATTACGATTACGCCCGCGCGCCATACACACCGTTAATTGTTTAAGAGATTTAAGAGAGACGCGCCGAAGATCTAGATTAAAAGAAGGGCGGCGGAGCCTACCCTGCCGCGCTCTTACGACCTCTGCCTCTTACATATCTGAATACCAGCGGGTTCTTGAAGCCTTGTGCGAAGCGTCGAAAAAGTAGGGGCAACAAAAATTCAAATGGAAGATTTCAATACCAAAAAGTGTGTTGATGTTCAATTGCTGTTCTTAATCAGAGCTGAGCGAATCGCTTCGGGGACTTTAACTGTGGATCGATGTACACAAATATCTGAGCTAGCCAGTACTGAGCCCTTGAAGTACTTAAACCTTTCCCGGCACTCGTCAATTCGGTACTCTAGCACCAATCAGTGCTCGCTACTTCATCGCAGTAGAACCTCGTTTATCCGAGATAATGCGCGGAGAGCGAACGACGGATAAGCGAAAACTCAGATAACACGGATAACATAATCGATTCAAAGCTGTACCACTATTATATATTTTAAAAATAACACACCGATTCTTATAAACATTAACTTTATTAGTCAATTTACGATTTGTTTCCGTTTTTCGAGACATCACGATGTTCTACCATTTATTAGAGTCGCATGCTCTACAACCACATTTATTACGTTATTGAACCCTCTTCTACTGTCGGCTCGCACATGAGCCCAACATTGTAAAGACGACAGGCGTACGAACAGAATTCTCGATTTTTGGACTTTCCATCATACTCTGCGGGAAATTATTTCATGATGAAAGATAAATTGATTTCCCTTTCATGTTTGCAGCCCAGTTCCGCACGCTCCACCACCACAATCATTATTTTATTGAGCCCCCTCTTCTGCTGTCCGCTCGCGCCTCGGCGTCATTGTAAAGAGGCGTACAAACAGTGTAAAGAGGCATAAAAGGCGTGCAAACAGAATTCTTGATGCGCGTCGAGAGCGTGACACGCGCTTCGTTCTTCGAACCGAAATGTACCGCCAGAATCGTCACATCGGGTCTTTGGAAACTCTGCTCCGAAGCAATGGATTTTTTAAAAAATAGCTACTGCAAACTCAACGTGATATTCCTCAAGGCCATTTGCCAGTGGCCGTACGATTCGTCAAAGTGGCACCTACTTCTCTCTATTATCGTTCAGGGTTACATTATCTCTATGACACTCAGTCAGGTATTCTTGTCGCATAAGATTTTCGGGTTTGTCACCGAAAAACCGGCCACATTATCTATGTCTCAGGGAATAAAAAAATATGCGAGACCAACGGTGACATGGACATAATGATCGAGTGCTTTGCACCTATGTCGTCGCACGTGTTGGCTTTCGCCAAGTCTATAAATTGCATCGTCAATCGTCAAAAAATGAGCCCTCATAATAGAATGGCAAAATAAAAATTTTCGACAGTAAAACTCGTTTCCTGTTAATCGTTTACTCTCCAGATGAAACTTCTACTCGAAAACATGAAAATACATTGATCTTCTCATACGAACCATCATGAAATTAAGATTCTCGAAAGATACGCGGAGGATAGTAGAAAGTTGTCTTTGGCTTATGCAAGTGTGTGCTTCCATGTGTAATTATAAAATCCATATGGTTTATTTTTTTCAGATTTTTAGTTATTGCATATGTCCCGCACATATATTGCGATATATCGACAAAAATATGTTCGCACCTATCTTTTTTCCATCGAGGTCGAGTACTCGAACTATTTGTCGTTTTACGAAATAATTACTGTGGAGGATCAGCAAAAAAAATATATATATATATCGGACGCGAACGAATTGAGAAGAGAAGAGTGACGAAAGAGGAGCGGAAAGAAAGCAGCAACAATCTTTGTATGAAGAAAGACGCGGGTCGCCGAGAACAATCCGATTATACCTGACGCCTCGGCGAGGAGAGCAAATAGGTTCGGGAGGTCATTTATATTGCGCACAAGAGGAAACCCCCAGTTTCTCCATGCAGACTCTTATTGTCTCCTAATTCGGTTTCCCGGCCAGGCCACGATGGGTGGTCGTACATTATAGCGTAACTTTTATCCATCATTATATCTTCCCGCATAAAAGTTTCAGCATTTTTGAATTTTTCTTTTTTTTTTTTTCACCGAATATTCAGCTCCCGACTTTGAAGACACATTTCGAGATGAAAGAAAAATAAAAATCTGCGACAGGGTCGCTGTACCCGTATTAATTTGCGCGATGCCGTTCAACCCCGTACACGTAATCATGCATTGATTGCCTCTATAAGGAAGTCGCAACGGTTCTCAGAGAGGATTCTTAATTTATTTATTTAAAGATTTTTTTGCCAATAATTCATAACTTATAAGATGTTAGCTCCGCCCCCTTGTCATCGCCGTACAGCGATGCATGACAGATAAGTGGCGACTATAGCTTATTGCACTGCAGATAGATGGGGAAAAAAGGGAAAAAAAAGCCAAATTGTCCGGGGTGGCATTACCGACCAATGTCCCAGTACGGAACAACACTTCTTCCACACGATCCTCGAGCCATGTGATTTATGGAGCGGGTCGATAGACGGTCCGCACTCCCGAAGGATCGTCAGCCTCGCCGTCGGAACTCTCGAGCAATTCCAGCAGTAAACCCTCGCAACGGTATCTTTAATATCTCGATATGAGACTCCTGTGCGCATCGAAATGGCCTAAACGACAAAACGGCCCAACGGGCAGGCTGTGCGCACAGCTCGCGGCCCTTCCGCGCCGAGGAGAATAATTTGTTGGCTCCGATCAACTTCGTCGTTGAAAGGAATCAAAATTATTATTTAGAAGAAAAAAATAAAAATTAGATCATCGATGCAGTCCTTGGCGCATTTGAAAATTGTACAGATTTCTGACAAGGCTAGAAGGTTTAAAATAAAAATCGAAAAAAAGGAGTTTCAAAATGAAATTAAAAAAGGAGGTTTAAAATAAAATTGAAAAAAGGAGGTTTAAAATGAAAATTGAAAAAAGGAGATTTAAAATAAAATTGAAAAAAGAAATCGGGAAACGACTCTGCATCGTGCGAACGAGCCCTACCATTGGAAAGAACTTCCAGGACAATTGATCGGCGGCTCGTCGACGTTTTAATTTTCTTTCTGCCCGAATAAGAAAAATTTTAGCTCCCGCAGAATTTCCATCCATACACGGAAGCTGGTAGGTGGTCCTCTAGACAATGTGGACGGTTCGGATCGGAACTGGGAATTACATATACAATATTTCAAACGAAATTTGAGAGAATGACACGACGCACGGTAGCTCGCCGCCGTCGCGGTTGGCGGTATCGCGGCGTCGAAATTCGAATAAAAGATTTCGAATGCTCGCTGTCGTTTTCACATAATCGCCGAGGAAGCGAATTTCCGTCTTCATCATTTCTCTCGATTCGTTTCATCGAATTGTGTTCGCACACCTGAGGACCTCCGTGAGGGTTTCCGAACGCTACCGAATGTCATTGTTCAAACTTCTTTTTTTTTTGTTGTCAGGAAAAGCAGAAAAGAAACGTGCGAGATCGCTACGGAGTTGGCTACGGAAGAGTCAAGAAGAACCGCTAAGGCCCCTTTTTTTCAATCTCCATGACCTTCGTTTTATTCCCTGCCCGGATTTCCGTCCAACGAACCAAAAAAAAAGCCCCTCCGAAAGGGCTTTTCGGTCCCCGATGATCGAAGATTATTGAGACAACCGTTCCTCCCCCTCGGCCAATAACGAGAGAATACAATGAGAGCTGTCCCGGAAGTTCTCTCAGGTAAGCTTCACCCAAATCAACTAACCCACAAAATTTTGGTAGGGCTCTTCGCTTCCCAGACTCTAATCGTCCGAATCCTTCCCGCCGATTCGGCGATTCATCTTCGATACATGTTTTTTTTTGTCTACAATCAAAATTCTCAATAAAAAAAGAAGCTAACGTCTCCATTCCGTCGTTTTCCCGAATCTTATTTCCTCCAGGACCGAGGAAGTAGTTCGAACAAAGCGGGCGTCAAAAAAATTCCGAACGTAGTTGACCGAGAGAGGTCCAAGCACCGCAGAAACAGAGACAGGGGGGGAGGGGGGCAGGGAGGGGGTTGTGTGGTATAAAAATAATGAACAGAGGGGCCGCCACGTCGGTACAAAGCTGCGTAAAAATTATCCCCAAGATATACGACGCCGTTACCGGGATTGGAGCTAATTACCACCCAGAAGCGACTTACGCAGGTAGCCCATAGAATACAGTAGTGTACAGTTGGTGTATATATGTGTACATATGTATATATATATATACATATATGTATATATGTACACAAATATAATCGGCGTATACGTATTATATCGGTATCCATCCGTGCGCGTTGGCCGTGCTCGCTCGTTCGTACAGTATAATAGTGAATCAACGTTGGTTGGACGCTGTGACCTCCTATCGCGCGACCGGCATAGAACGTCCACGACCTCGGCGTCGCGTCCTCACCGATTTATTCCCTTGTAACGAGCGATAAAAAAAAAAAAAAAAAGAAGCAAGAGGAGGACACGCACCGAAGAGGAGAAGCTCCCGAGAGGGACGTAAGTACGGAGATGGAAAACGAGAGGAGTAAAAGAGAAAATTCTTGTGCCCCGTCCGGAGGCGATATAATGCTTCTCGTCGCCTTCGTCATCTTTCTCTCCGTTTACAATCCATCTCCCGGCTACCCTCTTCCTAGTCCTCGTCGTCATCGTCATCATCATTATCATTTACCATCGTTACAGGTTTCTTCAACGAGAAAGACGATGGTAATGTACCTGTACCATTCTCGATGGTCCATCTATATATATTATGCATATAAGTATATGTGTTTGTGTATGTGGAGGAGAGCGGGGCGAAATGGGACGGTGGGGCGAAAGGGAACAGTAAGCAAAACACAATTTCCCAATCATTCTTGGATGTCCGATTTTGCGCCATCGATAAATCCGGATTTTCTGTGCCGTTTTGCCCCACTCTCCATTAAAAAGTTATTGGGAATTTGCATTTTGCCCCACTGTCCAATATTGCCCCGATCTTCGCTATATATAGAAATCGTCGATCGGACATTAATATATCCAGAGTGCCAAGAGCCTGATAGAGTATCGGGTTGAATTAATATGCGAAATTACAGATAGTATATTAATGTATACATATATATGATGCGGTATGGAAGTTACGAATGGTAACGATTCCATCGTCAGCGGCAATGTCTGTATCGAGGCTCGTTGCCCGGACGATACCGCATCTCGGGAACGAGATCGGAGTGCGTGCACGCTCGGCTGCGGTGCTGGTTGCACTCTCGCGGGGGGGGGGGGGGGGGAACTCGGGTCGCAAGCTGAGGTCAACGATGTGCCGTGGTCGTCGGCGCGGCGCGGGCGAGTTTCGCGGTTGGTTGCAGCAACGACGAGACAACGACGATCGACGATACAAATTAGCCAGCCTCCGGGAGTCCGAGGGAGCCGGCGCTGGCACGAGGCACCGTAACCGCCCTCGGTCGCAGCGCCGATATTAACGACGTAATTACCGATATTAAGAGGGCACGATTTGGAGTAGATTTTAAACTGGATTCCGAAAATTCCGATTGCGAACGATGCGAATTAAAGTTTCTCTCTCTCTCTCTCTCTCTCTCTCTCTCTCTCTCTCTCTCTCTCTGTTTCTCGGTGCACTCCCAGGTCTCGCGGCGTATCGGGGCGAAACAGTTCTTACCTTCAGAATAAAAAGGAAAAAAAAAAATTGTCGTAAATATCGAGAATTATTAACGTCGTTACTGATCAGTAACGACGATAATAATCCTCGATAGTTATGCGATTTTTTTTTATTGGTTGATGCCGATCGATGCTTGGTATCAATATTAAAACGGCATGTCGAGAGGGAATAGTTCTTATCTTTAAAAAAAAGAAACATAAGTAAGCTCGAAAATATCGAGGATTATTGTATTCGTTGTTGATCGTTTATTGATTGATCTTAATCGATACTTGGTATCAATATTAATTCCGCGTATCCAGGAAGAATAGTTCGACCTTAACAAAAAGAAAAAAGAAAAAACAAAAGTTCGAAAATATCGAAGATTATTATCGCCGGTATTGAACGTTTATTGATTGATCTTAATCGATACTTGGTATCAATATTAATTCAGCATATCGAGGAAGAATACCTTAAAAAAAAAAAAAAAAGCCGAAAGCTCGAAAATATCGAGGATTATCATCGCCGTTACCGATCGTTTATTGATTGATCTTAATCGATACGTGCCATCAATATTAATTGAGCATATCGAGGGAGATAGTTCTTACCTTTAAAAAGAAAAGAAACTTCGAATTTCTCGAAGATTATTATCGTCGTCACTGATCGTCCTTATTGATTGATGTTAATCGATACTCGGAATTAAATATTAATTCAACCGTTGGTCGGGCCTTGGCTCCAGTTACGTGTGGATGGAGCGCTCGCGAAACTCGTTCGCCGCTCGTTTGGTCCCTCCGGATAACGCCGACGAGGTTTTCCATCTAACCGAGAATTCGCGATGTGTGACGTACGGAGCTGCCCCGAGCTCCGAGAGGCTCGAGCCGGAATGCATATCGCGCGACGAGATCTCCCGCGAGATTCGAGAATCCGGCGTAGTGGTACGTGAGACGCTCCGGGACTTCGCGTCCCGCTGAAACACGGCGACGGGCGAACGAGGGAAGTCGCGAGTGTGCACCCTAGCACCAATTACCGGAGGTAACTATTCATATCGGCATGAATAATCTGCGAGAAATCCGCAAGTGCGTATACCCGACTGTGTGCATAGGTGTACGCGCACACTGTCGGCAATCTTGCGCGAACGGGCGAATCTATACGGCTATAAAAGGCATCTCTGTGTAGTGAGTCGCGCGATAGCGAACGGTCCTGGGTATCTTTGATGTCGCGGCGTCGCACTACTGGAACGACGGAACGGGGCTGACACCTCACGCTCACCGTTACGTCCCACGGGATACTATACAAATTGTGTGAGAATTTCGTGCCCGTAAGATCGGAAAGTTTGATCGAAAATATGCTATTGGTTATGTGAAAATTAATGGTTTTGTTTTTTTTTTTTTTTTGCTTTTGCATAGGCCTGCTAGGATCTTAAATCAGCAAGATCGTTGAATCGTCGAGGGTATGCGAATTATTCTGCGGCCGTGGAAGAGACTTCAGGGAAATTCAAACCAATTCGAACAAGCCTGGACTGAGTATCCGGTGAACTAGTACATCCGAAATAATTATTTATTTAACGGGCGACCCGCATATAAATATGTATTTGGTTTAAATAAGCATTCATTTAATTTAAATAAGTATTCAGTTAATTTAAATAAATATGTATTTAATTTAAATGAATATGTCTTTAATTTAAATGAATATTCATTTAATTTAAAGAAATATTTATTTAAACTAAACAACTATTTATTTGCAATATTCACGTAAAAGATCCAGCTGAAGTTTACAAAAGTATGTGCAGACCGGTAATAGAGTACGGTGACGCTGTACAGTACTCGAAAGAATGGCAGACGAGGATATCACCTCAACATAACCAAATATAACTCAAAGCAAAATTTACTCCACATAGAAGTGAATGGACCAACTTGTATTAAAAAATGTCGATCGCCCGTTGTTGGTAATAGCGTTAGGAATATGTAATGTAAATTATCTTTTAAATGTACCAGAATCCATACCGTGCAAACTATTGTCAATAAATGCTGCAACGAATATGGAGATGAGGATTGACCGAGTCGCACGATATATTACGTAGATGACCGGAACAGCTCGGTATGACAAATGACAAACGTACAGATTATCGTTTGACCGGATGACAACAGTCTTGATCGGACTTTCAGAGAGAACAGACGTTTGACACTTCGTGCTCGAGATATTTGACTGCGATTGTGCCAACATTATTCGCCCCAAAGCCTAACACGCGCCTTATTTATTTCACGAGAATGTAACAACACATTTACTACTATTTATTTGCGGGTGCGCGTTAAAGAAATGGTTTTTCTGGATGTAGAATTTTAGAACCTTACATCAGGCCCTGACGTAGCGCCCAAAAAATTCTACTGGATCAGCAAGGTGTGACCACCTAAATCCGCACCGAATGAGACTAACGGAAGTGATTAACGCGCCTCGCTGCGGCCAGCGCCTAAGAGTCGGGCCAGAGGTCTGACTTGTAAAGGGTTAAGCTGCGAGACAAGAAATTTACAAAATTATTATAATTTTTTGTTTTTGTTTTTTTTTTTTTGTTCATTTAAACAAATTTAGTTGAATGAAAAGAGTAATTTATACCGGCGCGGTTATCCGCGGGAAAGGACGGGGCAGTGGCGGAGTGTGGTCGAAGATAAAATGGGAGCGTGGGCCTGGGATCTCGCCTCGCCCATACATATACGTCGCTCGTCGGTCGTCCGATCTTTGGCGCGAGCGACTCTCGCCAAGGAGTCTCTCTCTCGGCCACGGTGACTCCTCTCGAGAGTCGAGGTTTTTCAAGAGTTCCTTGCCGCGGCGGCAGGATCGTCCGAGCGAGTGACCGAGAACGCGCGATTCCCGAGCGCGGCGGAGGGCGGGAGGGGGAGGGGGCTGATTGCGCGGGATTCCCACTTTGAAGTGGCACCGCCGATGTTCCCGAGCGCATCTCGACTCGTTACCACTCTCCGCGGGAGGATCGAAACTCTCTCCGTCTCTCTATCTCCCCCTCTCTGTCTCGCTGTCTCTCTCTCTCTCTTTCTCTCTCGCGAGTCTCTCACCGCCACCTTACACGCGCGCGCGAGCCTATCTTCCGCTGCTCTATACGCGTATCTTGCAGCTCCTCGAGACTGTACGCACCCCGATGCGAATCCCACTCGAGACCAATGACGTATCCACGACGGTAGCACACATCGCTGTCTCGTCTCGTCTATCATTCCGACTTGTAAAACCCTAAGACCTCCTTTCTCTAACTCTGCTAATTTTATTGTTGTTGTTATTGTTATTATTATCATTGGCATTAAATTTATTATACATATGGAGGAGTACAATGATTCATTATGCAGGCGTATCCGTAATATAACTGTTCAGAGTAAATATAAAGATATAATACAGTAAAATTGAACAATAGCAGAACGTTTGTTAGAAAAAACGCCTTAAAGGAAAATTTAATTCGTAATCAACTAGTTAACAACGAAGACCTCAGTTTGAAGCCGTTTGACAGAAATTATTATTATTATTATTATTATTATTATTATTATTATTATTATTATTATTATTATTATTATTATTATTATTATTATTATTATTATTATTATTATTATTATTATTATTATTATTATTATTATTATTCAGAGAAAAAAAAATCGTTTGATTCAACAAATTGTGCAACAATTTATGGGTGGTGAATCTAATGTTTGGTTGATCGAAAGGAATAGCTCATATGGATCAATAGATCAATAGCTGAATAGTTTGTTTATTTCCTTACGTTCTGGCTTACCGAATCGTCAAATAAGACCGGCGAGACGAGCGAATTTGATTTGTTTTAAATAGACTATAATTTTGAGCGAAATAAGTGATTTCCGGTAGTGAAGAAGATCGAAGCTGATGGTATATTCGATATAAAATATCCGGCAACAGCGGTCCGACACATCGAGCCAAGATCGGCGGACGAGGAAGAGAGGGAGGGAGAGAGAGAGAGAGAGAGAGAGACGCCGGGACAGCGGCACGTTCCTCGAAGCTCAGTCAGTCAGTTGTACGGGAGCGCAGTGGCCGAGCCAAAAAGGCAAAATCTTAATTAGGCGAGCGTCGGCACCCACTTTTCAATTTCTCACCCCGCGACGCGGCTCACCCGGTCGGCACGATCTTGCCGGAGCGCGCTCGAAGAACCCCGGCCGCGTCGTTTGCTCTCTCGGCGAACCGACAAAAACCCTATTCTCTCGCGACTACTCCTCTCTCATCCGCGCGTCGGCTCTCTCACTTCGCGAGGTTCCTTTTGCCTCTTATTATTATCATCCTCGAGGCCTCTCGCTCCCTCGCACGAACGAGACCCATCTCGCTTCGTCGTCACTTTATTTATCGGGCGGCTCTCACAGTCGGATACGTCAAATGATTTCCGACGATATACATACACATGACTCGACATCCTCGAAGGCCCTCGGTCACTTTCACTCCCGGGCCATTGTACCTCCGTGCTGTCACAATAATCATAAAATTCGATAAAATAATGATAAGTTATGTTTTTTTTTTTTTTTTAGTCGATGCAGGGGAGTTCGGCAAAATCGGAACGTGCACCCAGAAAAATAATTTATTTGACGGCCATCGTTTATTAGGATGAAGCAAAAATATTTATTTGATCTAAATAAATACTTATTTAAATAAAGTTATATAGTTACTTAAATGTAATAAATATTTATTTAAATCAAATAGATATTTTACTCGATCTAAATAAACGATGGCAGACAAATAAATTATTTTTCTGAGTGTGGGGTGAATCGGTACGGCGTTTTTAAAAACGCAGTTTTCCAACCATTTTAGGACGTTGCATTTTGCCCCTTCGATGCGTCCCATTTTGCATCACTGTCCCATTTTGCACCGCTCTCCCCTATACTGTGGAGAAGGATCTAGTTAATATGAATATGTCGCTTGGGAGATATTACAATAGCACAGAGTAGTAGACTAAAAAAAATTTAGAAATTTAATGAACGGTATTGGAAGCTTATTTACATAAACTGTTTTTGAAATTTCAAAGACATGAGCATTGCAATTCTACAGTAAAATTTGTATTTCTAATGAAAATCTATGTAAGTTTCAGGCGAAAAATTTGTAATTTTAACATCTGGTATTTTGATTTTATAAAAAAAAAAGTACATTAATGTTCAATTAACGTGAGTAATGTAAGCAAATTTCAAGTTCCAGTACATTAAATTTTCAATTTATTTTTACCGTGCGGATAACTAGGATGCCTCCTATGATAGGAAGTACAGGATTTATAAGAATTTTTCGTAGATATTGTAGTAAAGATTCTTGGAAAATCTGAGAATTTTTGCTATAGGTGGTGTCCTAGTTGCGCACTACCATGAGCTCCGGTAATTTTTCTTGAATGATCGGTAGTTTTTATCATATCCTTCACTCAGTGCCGATACATAGTGTTTTTATTTCCATGTATGGTTTCCTCAACCTCTTCCATTGCTGTTACGCTTCTCAATGCTCTGATGTCATGTTTCCGTTATTTACATACCTATAAGTAATTTTTCCCGTTTTCTTAGCTTTCAATCAGCGCATTATATCCCTCAACTGAAACCAAAAAGACGTATTTTGGACGCTTGGCCCGGTAGGTGCGCTACACGGGCCCGGTATCGGCACGGCGCCGGCCGGTGTTCGCCCAACGTCGGCCAACACCGGTCCAGTCTCTCATTCCGATCGCGACGTAGACAGAAACTTCGTCCGACTGAGCAGTAGTGAATTTATTAACAGTACATAAAATGGATCACTTTTTGTTACATAACAGACTTAAATTACATATGTGCTGCCAATTGGCCATCAAGCAGAGTCCTTCAGCCACGTTTTTCCTCTATTTTTATTATTTCAAGTATTGGCACCCAAAATTAAATTCATCGGTTTATGTCTTCGTTGCTCATTCTTTGGAGTTGCTGGTTCTTGAACCGACTGCTTTTAGGCATAATTCGTGTTTGCCCGTCGAGATGATCCTAAAATTATTAGACCACGAATTCGGCGTTATAGTTGGAGGTCGATCAACTTCGATTATCGGATCGCCTCACGCTCGAACGTACGGCGCATACTATATATAGTATAACACCGGTCCAGTACAATACGTATCGCGGAATCCCTGAGTGGCGCACTGCAGCAAGAAAATAATGCGCCCTCGCGAACATTTCGGATTCCTTCAGCACCGAGGAGAGTAAAGATTCTGTATCGTCGCCAGTCTCTCACGTACGCGGCAGCGTCACACGGACATTCGACCGGAGTCGCGATCCGAAGGAGACAAATAAGCGCACACAGTGACGAACCGCCGGAGGAACGCACATACGTATGTGTATTAAGTACGAAGTCGCCTCTCGTTCATCCTCCGGCTTCTGCCGTCGCGTCGTTTCTCTCTGAGAAGGCTTTTTCGCCGATGCCGGCCAAAAGCGAATCCTCGGACTCGCGCATGCGCATGCGCATCCCGACTTTCGCGCCGATAATTGTGTCGAGCCGCATGGCTATTTAGGGTAAACATTTTTAAGACGGCCCGGTTCATGTGTCATTGATTTACGTGCTAAACGGGGTGGCTCATATTCCCGACTTTTACCCTATATAGTCAATTGCATTGACAATCGGGAAGTAACATTTTTTTTTTGTTCCAACTGTCCTTCGATCAAGATCAACGCTAATGAGCCATGAACACGTTGCTCGTGCATGCGCATGCGCAGGCCGATTATTGTGTCGAGCTGCATGGCCATTTAGGATAAACATTTGTAATATTTGTTTATTTATTTATTATGCCATTTTGGTTTCGTTAAGTCTTAGGATCGAATTTTAAGACATTAGTTTGAACTTAGGATTGCCCTTGAGATCGAACTTAAGATCGAAGTTGGCCTGAGTTTCATTGCGTGCTTAAGTTTGATATTAAGTTCGGACTTAAGCTTGATCTTACGTTCGGACTTGACTTTGATCTTAAGTTCGATCTCAAGTTCAAACTGATGTCTCAAAATTCGACCCTTAGTCTTATTTTCTCATCTTGGTCTATGTTCTTCTACTTTATCTCACTAACATCAATTATTTTTCCATCAAGTCGACACTAATGAGCCAGGAACGTTGCTCGCGCCAGTTTCCTTGCGACGGCTAGTCCAGCATCGAAGTTGCATTCTGAATGGCGTGTGCCGGCTCTCGGTCCTGCACGAATTTCTATTGTCGAGCCTGCCACCATTTCCGAACTGAAGGGAGATCTCTCGAGCCGCGTGCCGCGCGAATTTTCAGCGTCGAAATCGGGCCGGTTCCCGGCCTCGTTTGTTCGCGAACCACCGGCAATTACATCGGAGAACAATTACAGGTTGGCACGTCCGGCTCTCAGTGCAATCGTAACTTTTTTTCCCGGACACGCGGTATTCCATCGTCGAATAACGCCGCGTGCGTAAACCTTTCTCTCGTCTCCCCTCCCTCTGCCGGAGACGCTCTGCGTCTTCGGCTGCTCGAACATCCCGAGCGTCGATCATCCTCTTCGTCGCGCCCCTTTTTACGCGCGAGCTCGTTTTGTTCCGAAATTCGCTTCGTTATATATTTTCTCTCAGCTGGGAGGATTTCCCTCGATAAATTAAGACCATATCGCGTCTGCGCGGTTTTTTTCCCCGCACGCAAATCGAAAAAGTGCCTTTATTACATGCGGTGCGAAAAGGGCAGTTTTACGCACGCTTTTGCGCAAAGTGCGCAAAAACCCTATTTGCACGCTTTGCGAAGTAAAATATTGTACGATACTCGTGCAAGAAACTGTTTCTGAACTCTTGCGATTGCAGCACGAGCCGAAGGCGAGAACTCACACTCCTCGGAACAAGTGTTTATCGCAATAGTGTCGTAAATTACTGTAAATTGAATGATTTTGCGTGCATGCCTTAGGAAAATTACTGTTTCCTCACTTGCGTTCATCTGTGAAAGATTTCCCTCGATAAATTAATCCAACCGGACCGTGCGATCTTTCCTACAAACGGCGCACCTAGAAAAATAATTTATTTGACGGCCACCGTTTATTTAGATAAAGTAAAATATTTATTTGATTTAAATAAATATTTATTTCACTTAAGTAACTATTTACTTAATTTTAATCAAAGAAATATTTGGCTTAATCCAAATAAACGGTGACCCTCAAATAAATGATTTTTTTTGGTTGCGAATCCGCAACTCGAGCTAACGAGCTCGATCCATCGCGCATGCGCGCGACCGATTGTCTCGTCGATTCTTCGCCGCCGAGATGTGTTTCGCCGCGATCATCGAGCTTGCGGCGATTTGCCTCGATAACGAGTCTCCATCGATTGCAATCGAGAGATCCAACTCCGCGGATCCTCGATGCGTCGTCTGCCACGAGGTTCTCGAGTCCGCTGTTGGGACAACCTTCCGAGAACCTCGCATACACGCTGACTTGCCCGATGCGCGCGCACGCGCGCACGCGCTCCGGAGAGGTCAGAGGTCGCCCTCGCGATACGGCGATGATTGGCGGAATGCGCACCGTTTTACGAGCCCGCGCGCGTACGTCGTTCGAGCCCTCGTCGTGACCGCGTGTAAACCGGGGTGGACGAGGCCCCCCCGAGTGCGGCCGCTCGTCGGGTCTCGTTTCACCGAGGCTAAGAGACGAAAAAAAAAAATAGAAACTGAAAAAAAAGAATAGGAACTACCGCTGCCGCATGCGACCGCTGCTGACGGTTGCGCTCCTCGCCGACCACCGGCGAAACTCGTAGTTATAATTTGATGCAACGATGGCTATAAAGATGATATTACGCTCGAGAGCCCGAGCATAGATCCTCCGTGGCTATAATTTTCGTGGAAAGTAGCCACGAGCGCTGTAAAATATTAACAGTTAAAGCGCAGAGCCCTCGACCGTCTTCGGCGCGGAGCGAAGATCTTTCGCTGCAGTGACGGAATGTCCCTCGTTATAGTTTCCTTTGCACTCTCTTCCGATTAAAGCGAATGCGATGCGACCGAACTCGAAAGCCGAGTTAAGCTGATCGCTGAGAGTCACGTGAGAAAGTTCCGATTCGTCGGTATCGAGGGCGAAAGATTTTTTAAGAGCGGCGCAGAGGAGAGAAGCGAAATTAAGGGGGCGAAGGGTGTTGAGAGGATAAAGAGAGGGATCCGAAGTTCCTGTGTAGCATTTATCGGGGAGCGATGTGAGGGGGGCTTCGCTCGTATTGTGATCGATCTGGAAGACCGCGAGAGAAATCTTGTCTCGCGATACAGTAGAAGCCCGTTTGTCCGAGGTAACGCGGCTCGTGCGTAGGGGAGACCGGGGCAAAACGGCACAGCAAGAAAGTTTATTAATCGTCAATAAAATCGGATATTAGAATATTTTTATTTGAATTAATTAAATTTTTATTTCACTCAAGGATATTTCTACTTGATTCAAGTATATGCGATATTTAACTCTAATAAAATTTATTAATTTTCAATAAAACTCTATTGAGCCCGTATTTAAATAAGCAATTTTATTTGCTCTAAATAAATTTCATTTGGTTTGAATACATTTTTTTTTATGGCTGCAATCTTGCAATAATTTGTTGGATGCCCCATTTTGTACCAACGATACATTCGAATTTTCAAACCCATTTTGCCCCACGTAAAAACATCGCCATCATGCAAAAGTTATTGGAGAATTGCTTTTTGTCTCATTATCCCGTTTTGCCGTGCTGGGCCATTTTGCCCCGCTCTCCCTTACGTCGGATAAGTGAAATCTCGAATAAGACCGATGACACACTCAATTCAAGCTTGTACTACTATTATATGTATTTTTTAAATTACACACCGCTTCGCATACACATTAAATTCGTATAAACATAAACCGTTAACTCTAAAATCGAAACTGTTGTAATTGCCGCTCGCAATATAAAGACTCAGTAAACTTGTAGAAGTTTACGCGCGTGCGCAACGAAATAGCCTTTACGCACTATTCCGCGCGAGCACGGTAAAACAAGTTTTTAGATACTCTTTGCAACAACTTGTTGTTCACAAACGTCCACAATTTCTTATTTGTTAATTTTACGATCGCACCAAGCAGTTCTAGTTTTATGAACAAAAGTACAAACAAAAATTCTTAATTACACAGGAAATAAAAGTGCCGGTTTGCAATATTCGAGCTCGAATATTCAATATTCAAATATTGAATAAATGAGTTTGTCACTTACTTAACAGAATTATTTTTTACTCTGTGGGCATCGCTCCTTTATCCGTTTTATCCGAGTTTTCCGTTTTACCCGAGTTTTCCGTTCTATCCGAGCCTTCAATAATGTGGCGGGTTCCGATGAGTTGGGTGTCGTATCGAAGGTCGCATAAGCGAGCTTCTACTGTATCGGAGCTGCGGTTCAGCTACACCCGGTGCAGTCTTCGATGCATCGCGCGCACTTGTGTGCAACGCATAGGAGGAAATGAACGTGCGGAAGGTCTCGGATGTAATGAATATAAACAAACGCCGTCGATTTGAAAACAAAAAAAACGTAATAGAAGGGGTTAAAAGTGTATCCTACAAATCAAATCGACACCTTTCGACACCGGCAATTTGCTAATAAAGCCGCCCCGGCCGCTGTAACAACTTAATTCGGGGCTCCGTGGCCGCCCGATCAAACAAACTGTAACCACTCAATTCTCGTAATAACAACGGGCGTGCTGCTGCGCCGCTGCGAATCTCGGCCCGGGTGAGATTCAACGCGAACGGTTATATTACACTTCGGATTCGGTGAGAATGGTGTGTGTGTGTATGTGTGTGTGTAGTGTGTATCGCAGTCACGCCGAGGTGCGAATCATCTCGGCTCCCTTCGTCGGTACTGCGACGGGCGGGAGATCGTTTTTCGTACGGTCAATTACATATCGGTCCGAGTGGCGAAGGGCAATAATCCGGGGGTAGCATCACGAGAAACCGAACCCTCTCTTGCAAACGTACACTGCCCGGCAACGAAACGCCTCTCTTAGCATTCACAAATAAAGGCTTTTGTGCAACTGCACTATTACGGGGATTGGACAAATTTCAATTTACCCCCCCCCCCCCCCCCCGAAGCCGAAGTCCCTTTTCTGTTGAAAAAAAAAACATAAATACCAATTGTCGGCTCGACACGCTTTTGCTGAATCTAAATTCTTTTTATACAGATTTTGATATATTTACTTTTTTAATTTTTACATGTAAATATATATTTTTTTCACGACAAAATAGCGTTCGGAAGACTTCCTCCAGACTGCACTACTGCTCCAGCCTTGATTCTGCTGCGTATAGTTAAACATTTGGTAGTTCGCCTCAACGCGCTTTGGTCGAATTGAAATTTCATCAATATAAGTTTTGATAAATTTACTTTTTTAATTATCAGATGAAATTAAAAAAAAAAATTTTACTTCATTTAAAATTGCGTTGAAGAAACTTCCTCCAGGCTGCACTACTCCTCCCGCCCTGAATCCGCTGCTCACAGTTAAAAAATGTTTAAAGTACCGTCTCGTCAAAGTTGGTAGTAGAAGCAAGACACGATCACGATTTAGCCTCGTGAAATATGGCTATCCCCGCGAACCCGGACGTGTTGCGTTCCTCTCCGGGCGGTTCGACGGCGCGAGGCAGTAGATACGTGCCGTACCGTTCAGACCGTTCCGGACAAGGACTCTCCGGTAGTAAAATGTACGTGCAACTAAGTTGGGGATGGAGCAAAAGTTGGCCTGCGATGCTTGCCTACAATGCACGATTGTCTTCGAGGAACAAGTGTCGCATAACAGCCTGAACTACTAAAAATGGTATTTCTTCATAATTTTTTTGTTAATTAATTTTTTAAGGACATTCTTTAGTTATTCGGTAGGAAAATTGAAGTCTGAATATTACGGCGCTAAAATATGAACGCGACAAAAATTTGCCACGAATAATGTCAAGCGGAGCGCTTGCTCGTTGACGAGAGCGAGTCGGTCTCGTTCACGCACTGTGCGCACGGCGACAGACGGATTTTGCCCGATAATAACGATAATTGTAGGCTTTGCGGTCGCTGCGACACGCAATTCGCGGTGTAAAGAAATCGCACCCCGGTCCCTGTTCGCGGATATATATAATTTGTGACGATTCCCATTCGGCGATGCCGCAACTGCCCGCGTGTCTTACATTGTATCACATCGTTAAATCGCCACGGTTGCGTGATTTTAAATTCATTCATCGCACGTCAAAAAAAGGTGTTTTGAATATGCACCGATTTAATGTAATAATATTCGGTGACTTTACGTCGGAGGTTTCAACCGTGCCGACGACTTCACGCGAGTATCCAAGGGGACAAAAAGAAATTCGGGGAACAGGGTATGCTGTATACATTACCATGCGAAATATATTCCGCGTGTGCGGAAGGATCCGATTCGTTAATTATGCTCCCCTCTCACCAGCCCGGACTCGAACAGTGAACAAAAAGTGTAATTAATTTTACTTTTTTTTCAAGAGCTTCGACCATTTCTTATTGAAAGGAAAATCTGACTCGAAGCAAATATCCATCTTGCTACACATAAGATCCTTCGCTCGAGATTCTTTGGGAAAATCGCGGTCGGCACTCTTTTGGGAAAGTAATATATTATGCTACAAGTGCGTGATTTTAGCCAAGTGTGAAGTTTCCTGCCCGGGCGAAGCGAAGGCAGGAATCACACAAGGTGACTATCCGCTCCATCCCGTGCAGCATACGATACTTTTTTTCCTGTTTCGTTAAAATAACCACATTTCTTGCGTCGCAAAATCGTCATATTCTGATAAAATTCTGATAAAACTCTGATCAAATTCTGGAGTTTAATTTTTAGTCAAATTTTACGATTTTTTTTAGCCAAATTTTGAATTCAATTTTTATCCAAATGAACGTAAGTATTACGTTCACACTTCATATTAATAATACGAAGTATGAACGTAACGTAACTTCCATACGAAGTATGTGAGGCGAGACAGTATTATAAACCAAAAAAAAATTAGACCGCCAGATTATGGTCCAGGGACATGTTTTGCATGGCCCAGTATGCAGAAAAAAATGCCCATTTCCGTCTGTAAATCCGTCCGTAAATATTAATGATATACCGTATATAGTATTACTATAGTTACCGGTAACCACATTACCGATGCATCGATCGATCGACAGTGAAAAAACAATGATCAAAAGTAGAAGAAATAATTAGAAATAATTAGAAGAAATTAAAAAAAATAAAATAAAATAGACGACAATAATTCCATTTGACGAATTTGACTACGATCGTCGAGGACCTGTTACGTGCGGAAAGGACGTATACTTAGCCACGTGAGAAAGACACGAATGCCACGGGGTACGAATAACCTCAGGCGAATTGTGTCGGGAGGATCCGCGGGACTCGCACGCTTTGCAACATCTCTTGTCCACGAAAAACACCGCGAATTATCGCAAACTTCGAGACCCGAGAGTTTCGATTCCAGAGGGGTGGGGAGGGACGGCTAATGTGTCTAAGGATGGGTTTCGGGTTTCTATTGAAATTTTGAGTAGAACGCGTAGCACGCCACGGTCGCCTCGTAGACGATAGTCGTCCGCAGCGTCCTCACAAATCACTCGTTCTCGAAGATGCGAGAAAAAAAAAATCAATAGAAGCGGCGCCCGATGTGCAAAAAGGACACGATACGAGAGGGCAGCCATAGAGAGCGCATATTGGCGCGATGAAAGAGTATAAAGAAATTATATAAAAACCGCGACTCTCTATAATACCTACGGAATCGCTAGAATTTTAAATGAGGCAATTGAAAACATCTGCACCTGCGAGACGAATAATACTTTCGCGGTATTAACGTCGGCAAGTGTTTCGGCGGTTCGGCCGAAAAGCTCAATTCTCTTTTGACTGCGGCGCCGAAAAAATCCCCCCCAAAAGGAGCAACCAATTTTCGATTGTGTTGGCACACACGGGCGCGTGACTGGAACAAGCGCGTGACACAGAGCGGCGCTGGTTCGACACACCTTTTTACAATGATCGGGGTGAGCCGATGATAGGCGAGAGGCTAATATATTGACAATGGGAGGTTCTATACAATGATAGAATATTTACACGAGCGTTTCGTGGAAGACCGATCACTGCCGCACTATGAATGTCGGTAGGGATTTTGTGCAAGCGGCGAAAGTATTAATTTACAGAGGCGTCACGAAGATTCGCTTCCCCAAGACGACTTGAAACCGGACTCAGTCGGTAACGAAGACTGCAATCCATTTCGTTTTTTATTACACGCTTTAAGCAATTTTTGGCAAAGTAAAATTGTTAACATTGCCGTCAAGCAGTTGCGCGGACGCCAAAATTCTCTTCTTTGAGGCAACTTAAAACCAGACTCAGTCGGTAACGAAAACCGTAACCCATTTCATTTTTTACTACACACTATAAGCACTTTTTTATAAAGGAAACTTGTCGACTTTGCCGTCAATCAGTTGCCTTGACGCTTAATTGTCTTCTCAAACCAAAGTGAGTCGGTATTTTTTTCACATTTTACGCAATTTTTATAAAGGCAAATTGTCAACATCACCGTCTATTAGTTGCGTGTACGCTAGATTCTCTTCTTTAAGGTGAAACTTGAAACCAAACTCAGTTGATAACGAAAGCAGCAATACATTTCTTTTCTCAGGCACTCCAAGCAATTTTTGATAAACATAAATTGTCGACACCACCGTCTATCACTCACGTACACGCAAAGAGTTTGCATTCCCCCGCGAATGTCTCAGCACTCTTGAAATCAAAAGAGAAAAATCTGTATTACAGTTTTCCTTACCGACATTCAGCGAGTAAGAATCCACGGGCCGCGCGAATCTCCGTCTCGCATCGCGCGCTTTCGCAAATGAGTGTTATCTGTCGTCGAGCCAGCGCCAATTAGCCGGGATATTACGTATTACACCTCGCAGTCAGCGACGAGTGCCGGTAGTGGACTCTCGTTTGCCGCTGATTTGCTGTCGACCGCTGCGGTGGATCACAGTTAGCTGCTGTTGGAAATCGCGTCAACTCGCCTGCGCCACGAGACTCGTCGTCGTGCACGCAAAAAGGTCGAGTGTCCCGGTGATTTGCATGAATAAAAAAAAAAAAAATTAATAAAAAACAAAACATTTTTTAAAACCCCGACTGCACAGTTAAATTCCAGCTGATTAATCCACTGTCCCGAGCAATGAACTTTTCCCCCTCGATTCCCGCAATATTTACCGTCGAATCGGCTCTAACCGACAAAACTATAAATATTCCATAGTCACCGGTTCGTCGAGCTACGAACATGGCCGCTGAGCGAAACGAACACCGAAAAAAAGGCTTGGCAATATCAAACTAAGCTGCGGTTACGGGTGGCGAAGGAAATACTTGGTCGATTGAACGAAATATTCAGTTGATTGAACGAATATTTAGTTGATTGAACGAATATTTAGTTGATTGAACGAATATCTAGTTGATTGAACGAATATTTAGTTGGTTGAATGAATATTTAGTTGTTTGAACGAATATTCAGTTGATTGAACGAATATTCAGTTGATTGAACGGATATTTAGTCGATTGAAAGGATATTTAGTTGGTTGAACGGATATTTAGTTGATTGAACGGATATTTAGTTGATTGAACGTATATTTAGTTGATTGAACGGATATTTAGTTGATTGAACGAATATTTAGTTGGTTGAACGGATATTTAGTTGATTGAACGGATATTCAGTTGATTGAACGAATATTTAGTTGATTGAACGAATATTTAGTTGATTGAACGAATACTAAGTTGATTGAACGGATATTTAGTTGATTGAACGAATATTTAGTTGGTTGAACAAATATTTAGTTGATTGAACGAATATTTAGTTGATTGAACGAATATTTAGTTGATTGATCGAATATTTAGTTGGTTGAACGAATACTAAGTTGATTGAACGGATATTTAGTTGATTGAACGAATATTTAGTTGGTTGAACAAATATTTAGTTGATTGAACGAATATTTAGTTGATTGAACGAATATTTAGTTGATTGATCGAATATTTAGTTGGTTGAACGAATATTTAGTTGATTGAACGAACATTTAGTTGATTGACCTAATATTTAGTTGCATCAACGAGTAATTGCTTGAATTTACCAAACATTTTGTTCAACCGACCGTATACTTCCTTCGCCACCCGCAATCGCAGCTAGCCTGATATAACCAAACCTTTTTTTTTCTGCGAAGAGAAACGAAACTCTAACCGATAGGAGGAGGAATAGGATCTCTCTCGCGTACGTACAGCGAGCCACCACCCTATCGCGGGTTGATGTACGATCGAGGCAGAAATGGCTGTCCGCGCGAGGCCGCGTCCCGATAAATCTCCCGTGGTTTTTTCGATGGGTCCGAGGGCGGGCGGTCGGCCGACGGAGACGAAGAGGGAGCAGCAGCGGATAATGGACGAACAGGAGTGAGAGAAGGATCGCGAGCGATGTCCAGGGCGGGGGGAGGGGGGGGGGGGGGAAGAGGGAGGGCACGGGGGCAAGTATAGTTGTCGGTTCCCGCGCGCTTATAAATATAACGTTTGCATTAATATTAATGAAACTCGGGGACCAATTGACCGAAGTTACCTCGTTGGCTCGGTTCTCTCTCAAGCCTCTGCCGTTCATGTCCGATCCTCATGCGGATAAATACCGTCTCGCGTATACGAGCGCGAGAGGATCCGCCGATGGCTCTCACCGAGGCCCCGTCGGGTGAAGCTCGCGGCCTCCTCGCGCCCTACCCGAAGAGATACCACGCTCCGCGATGACGGAATAAGACTTCATGCCGCTCCCCGACGAGTTCGCCGAGTGGAAACGCCGATCGGCGTCCTCGAGAGGCGACCCCACTCGCTTTACAGCCTCGATAATAAAGATATCCGTTGGCTCGTCCCGCGCACCGCGCGACGAACAGATATTTTGTTTTGCCGTATCCGGAGACAGGCGCGAGAACCGAGCATCATACCGCGAAGGGCCCGATCGGTCGGTGGAAAGCGCGCAAGCCCGCGAACGGCCTCCGGCGACACACGTGACGAGCCCCGCAAAACGCGCGCGCACACGGAGACAGCATAAATCCCTTCGCGATTGAAATAGGACCGGTCGAGGATCATGTGAAAAATCGATTGTGACTCGTTGGGTCGGGAGTGGGAGATTGAGATACGTGGAGAAAGTTCGCGTGATTTTCGCGGACTTTAGGAAAATATTGTGAAACAATTGTATCTTTGGGATTTGATAATTATATGTTTCTTTTTTTTATGAGATTTTTTTGTTACTGTTCGTCGGGAGAGCTTCATTTCTTTTTCCTCGTGGACAATCGGTTTTGCCGATTCGTTAAAAAAAAAATTCGCATGTCGCTTCGTCATAGAGGAAACTTTGTTTTGATGAGAAGAAAAGAGATTTCGAGATTTTTGTGAGAACGTGTTCGGAATTTTCCAAAATATCGAAGAATCATATATTTTTCTGAGTATTTTTTTTTTTTTTTAATTTTCCATCGTTCTGATTAGCTGTGACGATTGATTAATAAAAATAACCGCGTTGAACCGACTCACTGTCAAGTATCCCGAGGAACATCAATGTCCATGTAAAATTCCGCGATTGGCAATAGAATTTGGCACATTTACACGTCAACCACTCACAACTCTACCAGAAAACTTCTCTACCATATTACAACTCTGACATATTAGAGCTGTAAAAAAATCTCTACTGGAAGGTAAAAAAAAATCTACCAGAATCAACATAAAACTCTACCGAAATTGAACTGAAACTCTACCGGAATGGAAAGAAAACCCTCCGGAATGGAAAGAAAACTCTACCGGAATGTAAAGAAAACTCTACCGGACTTGAAATAAAACTCTACTGGAATGGAAAGAAAACTCTACCGGACTTGAAATAAAACTCTACCGGAATGGGAAGAAAACTCTACCGGAATACAAAGCTACCGTCCAGCCTTGTGTTCCGGTGGAGTTTTATTATTTCTAGTCCGGTAGAGTTTTATTTCCGTTCCGGTAGAGTTTTATTTCTATTCCGGTAGAGTTCTATTTCCGTTCCGGTAGAGTTTTATTTCTGTTCCAGTAGAGTTTTATTCCTCTACTGGTGGAGTCGTCGGAGTTATCTTTTTCGGTAGAGTTATTATCCGGTAGACTTGTTTTCTGATGTTCGGTGTTGTTCGGTGAGAGATGCGCGAGAATATCGGCAAAGTGATCCTGTCGATCGCGGCTGTTCCTTAATTTTTCGTCAACCGGTTTCGGGAAACAAGAAGGTAGCCACGGTTACCTAAAACGTGACCGCGAGCCGCCCTCGCCGTAGGGCGCGATCAGAATTATTTAGTGGTTTATCAAACTAATTTAATAGCGTGATCGACAAGGGATCGGTGAATTTCGAAGGATACACGGTAGATCGGCAGAGATGTGAGGAGGGGGCGGGGATGGAAAAAAACTATCGGAGGCAAATATCGGCGCGCGCGATCGTGTTCGACGAGTATACCGGGCGAAACGGTAGTCTCCACTTCGTGTATACATATATATATATATACGTTCGCAACGATATCTTCCGCGGCTTCGCGGCCATTGACGACGATTACGATGCGAGCGATCGCCTCAGTTGGGAATGTTTTCTTCTGGCGGAGCCGAGGACGGGGGACCTTTATTGGATTTAGTCCCCTAATGATTTCGTCAAGCGAAGAAGAACCTGCCAACATTCCGCTGGACGCCGGGACCACGCTGGATCCGTTCTGCATTCGAATTTGGCGCTGTCCCGTGGCCCGGCTCTCTCTCTCCGCGGGATCGCAAGATCAGAGACGGAGACGATAATAAATAAAACAGGCAATGTCTTCTCGTTCGAAACTGTAAGAAGAAGAAGAGGAGGAGGAGGACGCGGAGAAAGGGTAAGAGGAATAAGAGTACGAACAATGTCACTGGCCAATGGCCATTTTCGTCACCTAAAATTCTATCGTTCGACGTTTTATGATTTTTTTTTTTTTGTTTTTTCAACTGCTAGTGTGTCAGCATTTTTTCGCCCCCCCCCCCCCCCCCCCCCCCCAAACACGAAGGAAATATAGAAATTCAACGCTGGCTCTGCTCTTGATGTATTGACAATTACTGTATAAGCGACAAACATTTTTTTTTGTCCACGAAAATCCACAGTTGTTTTCTTATTCGGTTTACCATTTTTGCTTCCTCGTAGGATTTTTTTAAAAAGGTTTTCGAAAGCTTTTTTCAAACATTATTTTCGTAGTATACTTTTAAAAATGTTATTTGAAAGTAATGAAAGTAAATGGCCTGAACGACTCCGGTAGATGACCCGTTGATAGTAAATCTGTGTGTATATCAATGTATAAATGCATAAATGTATAGTACGTGAAAAGTTCGTTAAACGGTTGCATGTATTATTAATAAACACACACTTACTACTACTAAAAGTAAGTTAAAATTTTTAAGTGCATTTAGTTGCATTTTTTTTTTTTATAAATACTGTTCATTGTCAAACGAAAACTTTCTTGAATAAGAGACGTTTCTTAAATGTACCTTTTTCGTGCCGTGTGCGGTGAAGATGGCAAATGCGATTTTTTTTGTTTCTTTTTCCCCTTTAATCGCGACGAATATGAGAAAGCTTCGTTTCTGGCGTTCATTCTGCAGTGTATAGAGCGAAAAATTTCTGCCGTAGATCATACGCCTCCATTAATTACAAATACGATCCATAATGATTAGTTTCTTTCGCGAGTATGACGAACGTTAGTGTAGCGTTATAAAGGAGCAGAGACACCGAAAACCCGTGTAACCCCCGTTGAAGAGACCCCTGTCTCCGTCACGTCAGCGTACGTCAAACTCTAAATGGAAATGTCTTAATTATCGAGGCACGTATATAGGCCTGAGCGCGCCGCGCGCTGTACAATCGCAAAAACCTTTGACTCTCGTATATATCCCCGAGTCCTCTCGGAAGATTGAGAGCCAACCTCGGCTCTCGACGTCAGAATGTGTATTTTATACCGCGACGAGCGAGCGAAGTAAAACGGCTTCTATGGATATATCGATACGGTAGGCATTCGCCTTACCGCGCGAAATAATAATAGTTGGAAAGATAAGTTTCCTTCTCAAGGTGACGATCATCGCAATGGTATTAAAAATCTATTTATTTGACTACCTGGCGGTTTCGGAATTATCCAATTTTGGGATCCTCCTCTTTTGGTTTTTGATTGTGAGACTCAATTACGTTTCGAGTTTGGTTTGCCACCGTGAAAGTCAACCATTGGTCACCATCACGGAAATACTGTTGGGATAACTATTCGAATATGTCTAATTGTAGATTAGTCCACCATTCGGACAATCATTCGATTTTTTTCACCGGTAATCATTCAGTTTGTCAATGGTAACCGTCCAATTTCTCAATGGTAACCATTCAATTTCCCAATGGTAACCATTCAATTTCCCAATGGTAACCATTCAATTTCTCAAAGGTAACCATTCAATTTTTCAAAGGTAACCATTCAATTTCTCAATGATAACCATCCAATTTCTCAATGGTAACCATTCAATTTCTCAAAGGTAACCATTCAATTTCTCAATGGTAACCATCCAATTTCTCAATAGTAACCGTTCAATTTCTCAATGGTAACCATTCAATTACCCAATGGTAACCATTCAATTTCTCAATGGTAACCATCCAATTTCTCAATGGTAACCGTTCAATTTCTCAATGGTAACCATTCAATTTCCCAATGGTAACCATTCAATTTCTCAAAGGTGACCATTCAATTTCTCAAAGGTAACCATTCAATTTCTCAATGGTAACCATCCAATTTCTCAATGGTAACCGTTCAATTTTTCAATGGTAACCGTTCAATTTCTCAATGGTAACCATTCAATTTCCCAATGGTAACCATTCAATTTCTCAATGATAACCGTTCAATTTCTCAAAGCTAACCATTCAATTTCTCAAAGGTAACCGTTCAATTTCTCAATGGTAACCATTCAATTTCTCAATAGTCACCATTGGTTATTATTATAATGTAATAATAATACGATAAAAGTAATCCAGATTTTATCGTTGAATTAGAGTGTTTCTGCCTTACCAGGTAGCACAAAAAAAAATTAGTTGTCCGTAAGTGATCTAAATGGGTTACATATGTCCGTCTGGACGGTATCCGAAAGTTACCACCCATCCAAAAAGTTAACTTTTGGACGTAGGATAGCTTATAGTTACCATCCGGACGGACATCTGTCACCCATTTAGATTACTTTCTGATAACTAATTTTTTTATGCTACCTGGGTTGTTGCTATTGATTATGAGCCAAACCGGATTTAATTGTGTAGGGAAAAACTCCTGACTGATGGCGGGATCAAACCGACGACCTTCACCTTACCACCAGTCAAGAGCTCTGCCACTGCGCTACCGATCGATTTTGTAATTTCCTGACACGGACGATATTAAAGTTGATTTGGTATTTTAATAGTTGAGTCGTCACTGAAATATGATAATTCATAGTTATTTTTTATTCGTGGGCATTTATAATCGTCTGAAATACCAGAAAGTGGAAGAATTTTCTAAAGCGTTCTTCAGCCAATGGTTGCCTTTTACACCATAGAAATAACCAAACAAATAAACGTAATTCAACTTCTGATATTACGACAATTCGGAAGTGTAACTGTTGAAATTTAACAAAAATTGTAACATAATGAAGTATTGTTTTGCATGGGTATGACATTACCTTATTGCATTATTTGGAAACTGTTAAATACGAAGGCCGCGTGAGTATCCGTGTGACTCTCCGTGTGAGTGTCCACTCGACATGAACTTTGTTATTATGTAGATGTGGCTACATCTACATAATAATGTAGATGTAGACATCCACAAGAGCCGGTAACCTTGCTTGAATCTTCGCCGATGTGATCCTCTATGCATCGTTCGTAACGAATAAAACATCTTACATTGTATCTAATAAATCAAGTTCGTGCTCGCACCACCTTAACACGATGTTACACTTTGATTTTCGACATAAGGCGAAACAGCTGGATAAAAAAAAAATGGACGCTATCAGCCATTTCCGGTGCGCGAGAGTGCCCTCTCGCGTGATTCACTCGCAACCACCACCACGGAAATTTTGTCTCAAAACCTATCGAAAGTCGCTCGCCCCTCTCTTAACCAATGATTAAATGATGTTAGCCGCCTAACCTAAATGTGTACACATGAAATACCGAATTATAAAGTACAATTAATAATTTACGAATTGATCGTAACTATTAGAGTGTCGGAAGGATTCTGTAAGTCAGTTTAATCGTCGCGCTATTGCCGATTCGTCGAAAAATCATTTACTTAACAGTGGAATATGAGTTATCTCGTGACTGCTTCGACGGGCCTAATTTTATGATTATATAAATAAATGTTCAACAGATTAACATAGAGATGCTGCAGCTGAGCGGAACTCTTAGAAATGCAACTGTACGGATCACCCCTCTGTCGTCCTGGCGAATTAACGCTCAACAGTTACTCGCAGCTTCGTCCAGAGCTGCTAATCCCAATCCTGTACTCACGCAAGCCAAGGTAGGCTGACAACTCGATTCAAGGTCGTTGTTTACTCCGACGATCGTTTGCGCGCTCCAGCAATAATTTACATAAAAAATCAAGTATATTTCATGATATACGCGATACATGCGATATTTTTTTTAACAAGGTTTCCCTCTATCAAAGCAGAACACATTTTTGAGTGCCCGAATATAAAAGTTTTGATTTTTCTATGCTTACGGCCGCTTCCCGGATACGGAGCTCAATTATTTGATTTAATATTGTAAAGTTACTAATCATTTCCTAACGTCTGAACTTTCCAGGAGGAAATCAAGCCCCCAACGAGCAAGACCAAGGTAATCGAAAAAATTGCGATATCGTCGGAGAATCCTATGATACAGGCGGCCTTCAACAACCTAAAAGGCACCAAACAAGTTCCGCTCGACGAAAATGAGGACAGTCTCATAATGATAAAAATTAAAGCAGCAAAGAACGTCGAGAGCCTGCTGAACATAGCCAACGACAGGAACATAACGCGACAGAACGCATTCGCGGTGGTTACGCTGTTGCTCGATTGGGTCAACAACGGCAAGGCTAAGCTCAGGGTCTTCGAGATGGACAGTAGATTTTTGCATCTCTGCACGTTACTGTCTCAGCCCGAGACGCCGACAAATTTGGAACCCAAGGAGGAGAGGAAATCGAAGAAATTTGTGGAGCAATTGAATTTATTCTATAACATCAACGAAATCAATGAAGCTACCAAGGAAGTGGCCAATCTTCCTCTTCCACACATGATCAAGGTTCACGATTAACTCCCAAAGAAAATATTTCATTTCAATTTAATTTAATTTATCTTTTCGGAATCCTCTTTCACAACCAGTATATGATATATAATAAGTCCTAAATATTAGCGTTCCATAGTAACGATTCATACAGGTTCAGAAAGTTATAAATACTCAAGAGAGAATATTTATAAAAATTTGAAACACTTAAGTCTACGATTTGTAAAAGATAATGACACTCCACATGAGACTTGCTTGTGACGAGACGCCCCTTTTTCTGCATTATTTTCGTCAGTTTAGTTTAATTTCATTTTCGTATTGCAATTCCTCCCTTCTACTCGTATCTCAAAATTGCATTGTTTGCCGACTTTTGAAAACTTTCGAAGAAAATATTAAATTTGTTTTTCAACGTATTTTTAACTTTTCGAAGGTAATGTCGGGACTGGCGAACCAAAGGAGACGGAGTACGCCGCTTCTGAGGGCGCTCTCCTTCAATATCAGCCGATCAACGCGGACGCTCGACATAAAGCAACTTTCCGATTTGTTGTACAGTATGTCGATACTGAATTACACGGACGAGGTATAAATAACGAGCTCCCGTTCGGCTTTGTTGCTAGTGTGCGATCGTGTTACACGAATAATCGTTGCGCAGGTATTGTTGCAAAGAGCATGCGGGGATCTGATGACCCTGACGCATGGCACGCTGAAGAGCTCGGTCGTCGGCTCGATCATCAGGTCACTGGGAAGTCTGCGCTACAAGAATGAGGAACTAATGGACAAATTGTGCGATTGGGTGGTTGATCACGCAAAAGAAATGCGATCTCAGGATATTTGCTCGTTGTTTCTCACACTGGCGATACTCGATCACACGCCTACCAACGTCGACTTGTTAAATAAGGCACGTTATTCTCGATCGTTCCATTAATATTAAAGAAAAAAATAACGAAAATATATTTTTTTTTCGAGATCAGGTCGTGGTGAACCAGCTAAAAGAGTCCGATATGTCGAGACCATCCGAATGGCTTGACGTCGTTTGGGCGTTGACAATTCTACAGCTGGCACAAGATCGGCATATAGCGTCAGTATTAGACAGCAATTTCGTCCAGAAATTAACGGGTACGCCTCGAGTCGATAATTATTACCGGAACATCCCAGTCGTGCCCGGCAACGGTTTGATAACTGGCAATTCGAGTGTTTTGTCAAGCGACGTTAACGTCCTGAAACTGTCTAACGACGTTTTTATTGTTTTTGAAAAATCATAATCTTCGTGAAAACTATTTCCGATCGTTTATTCGTTTTTTAACTTTTCACCACAACAGAAAAATAGAATAAACATTACGAAACAGTTCTCATGACGATTGTAAAGTATTCAAAATCCATAAAGTCGTCAGACTGTTTCAGAACGCAAGGAAACGACGTCGCTCGACTAAATATTCGAACGGCCAAGAACGACATCGCTGAATGAATCATTCGACCCTCTTTGGGGTCAATTGCAGTGATTCAATTGCATTGCAGTGGTGACAAATCATTTTTCTCGGCAGATACGGTCGATATCCCGGTGCCAAAGAAACACAAGTTGTTGAATATCAACGCTGCCGCGCAATTATTAATGAAAGATTACAAGGGTAAGAGATAGTCTTTCGAAAAATCCTCACCTTCGGCCCTCAGAACGTGCGAGTAACGTGCGACATTCAATTGCAGGACCGCTTCTGGAAAGCAATTCGAGCGTTTTCAACGTCGCGGTTATGAGATCAAAGGAGAAGGAGACGTACGTCAAGACCGTCAATGCAACACTCGAGAACATCTTTCCATCTCCCGAATACTGTAAAACTAACATCGATACCGGCATGGGCTTTCTACTCGGTTAGTCGAAGACATCGTATTAATGTTTACAGTTTTTGAGTTGACCCAAATGAAGTGTGTGACTCTATGTATGTGCTTTCAGATGCGGAAGTTTGTGTAGATAGCCAAGGTAAACGATTGCCTGTGAAATGTACGATGGACAAGACGAAGGGCTACAGGCAAGTCGAGACGCTCGTTAAGAAAGCATTTCTCATTATACTACAACAAATATTTTAATTTTCGTTTTTGTGTTTTGAATTTAATTTTAATGTTTATTTCCAGGTTAGCCGTGGTAGCTTACTACTACCACGACTTCAGTCGCGGTACACATGGACTATTAGGCTTTAACAGCTTCTATTGCAGACTTCTCGAAGCGAAGGGATACAAAATCCTGTCGATACCACACACAGAATTCAGCCCGGAGGATAAGGCCGTCCAGCGGATAACGTATATTTACGATCGGATTAAGAGCATAACGAAATAGTCTACGCCCGTTAGTACAATGTGACTTACCATCATATGAATTTAATAAAATACAAGACCGAAAGTGTGACATTTTAATTCTCACACTACGGTTTTCGGACTCCTAGATTCCGCGAGTCCGAGAAAATCGCGCGCCGAGCGAAAGAAAACAAAAAACCAGTTCGTAAAGCGGTGCTGCCGCCTAGTCGGACGCGGCGGGTGTCCGAAGTATCCGGCACGCCGCAACAGCAGTACGTGTTTTTACACTGAAAAGTTAACAGCAATCTTTTAAACAAATCGTTCTTAACATGTTGAAAAGAAAAGTGACTCAGGGTGACCTGAGAAAGGCGATGAGCGAGGCCAAGAAGAAAGCTGCCACAGTAAAGAAGATCGAATCGCCACTTGCAAAATATCCTTTTTTTACGTTAACACACTCAGTGTAGGTTATACGTCAATAGAATCGTTTTGTGTATTTATTTCGCCTCACTGAGCGCGACGAATCTCGATGACCTTTATCATTTCGCAGACAACTAAAATCCATTAACAAAAATAAAAAAGTAAATTCATAACCTATAATTAATATCTATATTGATAATTTATTAACATATTGCTCCTTTTACAGATTAAAAAAAAATAGAACATTTCAATAGCTATATGACCTTAGTATACAATACGTGTGTCCTCCTTTGGCTGTGGAACAAATGCAAAATTAAATTAATGACAATAATTACGAATGAACCAATTACCTGAATACCGTTAGATAACATTCATTTATGAAAATCAAATTTAACTTCAATTGTCAGTGCCAACAAAATTATTAATAGTAATCTATTATTATTTTTTATTTTTAAATATTATCGCTAAACTAATTCTAGTTCTCCCTGCATATCCTCTTTGGGTTTTTACATTTCTTTTCCATTCTTATCCATTCCATCTGCTTCCCTTGCAGACACAGCCAACTTCCGCTTCCGTATCACATTTGCCATGTCATTTTTGTCACGGACGTAGGGAAATTGTGGAAAGCGTTTGCCAATACAGCCGGTTTTAGGTTCGAGTTCCAGTGTGAGAGTTTGGTTGTGTTTTACCAAGAATGTAACATGGACAGCTGTATACATCCAAGACTCGGACTTACAATTACTTGGTAACCCACCCTTACTTTTATTCTCACTGAAACTATGAGAACTGGCAATCGAATGACCCTGAAGATATCTGCATGAGATTAAATTTCATTGAGTCAGAACAGCTGCGTTTTGTATCACGCAAACTATGCTCGGCGACATTGACTTAAAGAATAAAAGTCAGTGCATTGGCAAAGATTCGCCAGAGATGAAATTTGATGGCTTGCAGGTATCTTCAGGGTCACCAAAATGAACAGTCGACCTCACGATGTTTAGATCTAGAGACGAGCATGCTAACGACTAGACCGCCCCACCGGTTTATATATTATTAATATTTATTTATTTATTTAACAGGGACAAGTCCCTTACTACAAATAATATGCACGTTTAACATTGGTATAGATATTATAAAAATATAGAATTTTTTAGTTAAACAACGTGCTAATTTTTCTCTTTGATAATTCTCTAGTAAATCGATTTAATTTTTCACTCATAACGAAGAATATATTCCCCGGTGACTGATTTGCATTGCCCAATTTATTTATTATTATTAGTATTTATTTATTTATTTCAGGACCAGCTCCATTTATATAAATGATGCATTTATATACACGTTTTTAAAAACATAATATAGTAATAAATAAAATATATTATTATTATTAAGCTAATGATAAACTATTAGTTCCTTAACTGACAAACACGTATACAGATGCCGGACAGCTGATGTGTATTCTCTGCAAATCTATAGTGCGCAGCGAAACGGTATGGCCGGTCCATCTAAACTCCAAAACTCACAAAGAGAATATAGCGCTGGCTAAGAGAAGCGTCAGCGAAAAAGAGAATCCAAAGCAAATAGCTGCCTCCTTGACGAAGAGGCCCTCGTCGCCTCGCGCCGATTCTGGGACGAACAAACGAGCGAAAGGCATCTTGAAGAATTCGGGCCATGCAAAGGTTCCTTCCAGTCTGCCCGCGGATTTCTTTGACGGAGCGTTCAAACACCCCAATCCCGCAGCTGCTTCAGCGACCGCTTCCGATACATCGGAGAAATCCGAGATTCCCAGAGCCGAAAAGCCCAAGGAGGCGCTCAACAAAGAGGCGCAGGAATCTAACGACGAGGCCAATCCCGCTTCGCTGCCCGAAGGATTCTTCGACGACCCGAGAATGGACGCCAAAGTCAGGCAGGTCGACTACAAAGATCCGATCGAGGAGGAGTGGGACAAGTTTCAGAAGGAGATCAAGGAGGAAACCGCTCAGTCCGCTCAGATAATAGCGGACGATCAGGAAGAGGCGACGACGGAGAGGCAGCTCGACGAGATTGAGGAACAGATCAGACACTGGTCCAGGTAAACGCTTTTGAATCATACTGGATAATTCCGAGTAATATGGTCGTTTTTCATTAATTTATTTATTTATTTTTTTTAAGCAAAAAACGAACTCGAGGCGCGTACTCGAAAAATATTAGCGATACTGGTGAGTAAAAGCGGACTTTCAGCGAAGGTTGGGAAGTGGCTGCACGAGCCAGATCGACCGCTACAACTGCACGAGGCGAAGCTGAGTGCTGTCATAATACGAGAGAATGCTAGTGCGGAATAGGGAGTCCGCTTTTACGTACAAGTATCGCATAATACTTTATGGTACTCGGTGCGAAGAAAGGATGTTTAATGCACTCTGCGCGTGATCGAAACTACCATTTTCATACCTCGTGAAGTAAAATTTCGTACGATACACGTGTGATAAAACTTCTTTTAACTCGTGTGATTGCAGCACTCGCTAGAAGAGCTTTAATCGCACTTGTATCGCAAACTACTATTACCGACAATTGGTAGTTAACGACTCGGCATACATTAATACTAAAATACCATTGAAAAAGGCCGTAGCCTCTGGAATTACCCAATCTCTGTATAAATTGATATCTTTGCAAATCTAATCCGTTAAAAATTATTACT
The DNA here is from genome assembly GCA_963575735.1 of Amblyjoppa fuscipennis. Taxonomy (NCBI): domain Eukaryota; kingdom Metazoa; phylum Arthropoda; class Insecta; order Hymenoptera; family Ichneumonidae; genus Amblyjoppa; species Amblyjoppa fuscipennis. The sequence goes on along the minus strand of OY754491.1, from coordinate 22,956,249 downwards.
CAGGGTAATGGATCTCGTGAGACGCAAGGAACAGGTGCACACTTCCGAGAAAAAAATGGACTTGGTGGGCGAGGGAGTTTCCAGCGATGAGGACGAGGAGTACGATGAGTTCTTGGACTGGCGCGCGAAGAATTCGTACCGCTAGGGCTCTCCAAGTTCACGATTAATTTAAGATTAAAACAAATTATTTCCATGTATCATAAATTAATGAAATGTTGTAAATATAGGATATTCGAAGTGAGATCTCTGCCGTCTTTAATGTCCCTTCCGCTGGCCGATGTCCCGAAGATGGAAATAAACAACTGCTCAAGGTATTATGATTTTTATTAAAATGAATTTAAAGATCAGTAAGATTTCAAGTACAATAGTTAGAGTTAGTATAATTATGTTTCATAAGCTAATGTAATATACGAAATATATAGAATATAAAGGCTACAAAGGTAGACTAAGCCGCCGCTAAGTATCGAGTAGCCGATACGTTGTAGATTCTAGTTCGATATAATTATAGTTCACTTCCGCATACCAACGTTTTTCATTATACAATATCGAGAATTGGAAAAAAAATGTGAGGGACCCTCGCGTTTTATCACCGGCGAATCCTTGCACTCGCTCGGCGACGTGAATCTACATCTAATAAAGTAATAACGTGATATCAATCATGTACCGTAGACGGTAATTTTTTTTTTGTTCTCTCTTAAGTTAGCGTTCGCGACGGCCCGTAAGCGAATTCGAAATATTTTCGTACTAATCGGAATCTAAATCTATCAATCAATATAATAATGAATTATCGACTAATAGGTGATGTAACGAAGCGATAGTTCATATATTTTTTTTCTTGTTTTTTTTTTTTTTAAGGTACACCGTTGTACTGATTGAGAATATAATATCGTGTATGTGTGTGTGTGTTTGTGTACGTGTTGAAGAGTTTGTTTTGTCATCGCTTCTTCGAAGATGAATCTATGATAATTCATTCGATTTCTTCATCGCGAGCACGACTCTATCGCTCGAAATAAATGCGCTAATTTGTTATTTTGATTTTCGAAACGACGCGCACGATCGTTTCATCGATTGCCATTTTTTGGGCCAACGACATACATAGAAGAATTCAGCCAGTATGTTTTGTCGTGTCATTTGTTTTCGTCTTTCACATAAAATTGGGTTAATGATGAAGGATTAATCTCTGGCACAGATTCGTCAGGCTACATTATTACTCTAAGGCTTAGAGGCGCTTAAATCTTCATTACTTATGTAACATTATCGTTATTTTTATTATTATTTTTAATATTATTATTAATGTTTTTCTTTTCTTCATTATTATTATTATTATGATTGTGTATCCACGAGATTCGTTTCAAGTGAAAAATGTGGCATGTGCGTTCGATAATTAATATTCAGGCGATAAATTTATAAAACAATCGGTCGAACCTTTCGCGCACCTTTTTTTTCTTTTCTTGATGCTATTTACTTCCAAACAGCTTCGAGGTGACATTGTACACGCGGGTAGACCGAGCACTTCCCCATGACTGGACTACCCGTCGCCTACTCCGCTCCCCTCTCCGCCTGTGGTCGATTCTCACTCGCTCTCTAGCTCTCCCGCAAAATACACACTACCGGCTGATTGTTCTCCGACGAGTAGAGATTCTAATAAGTAACAATCGTTCACGCTACCGAGATAATAATAGAGAACAAACCTTAAAAAAAAGACATTCCACGGACGATCGGAATTGAACCCGCGGAGTGTTAATCATAATCAACTATCGATGATACAGACTGCCGAACGATTGAAACACACACGAGTTCGCGTGAGGGTTAGAGTTCGTGTTTTTTTTTTTGTTTTCCTTTCTTTCCGTTAGACGACAGTGAGACACGAAGGAGCTTCCGTGAAAAGACCGCGCGGACGCATCGTCACGCAGTTAATTGTCGTTGACGTCGCGTACGCGAAAATATACCACCACAATGTATAGTTATTATTATAACAAGCGAGTGTATAGAAAACTTTATAGATCGTTTGAAAAATAGTAGAAAAAGTGAGTGTATACGAAGTTCCTCTCGGCCTGCTAGTGAGTACATGTTTCAGGGATGTGCCGGACATTTCACTCGAGTACGAAGGTCGATGCTACACCGCTCTGCTGTTCGCTCTCTACGCGAGGTAAACAGGGATTCGTTCTAAAGCGATAAGTGTATGTCCTATTTTTTGTGTGCGCTGTACCGAATGTTGTACAGCTTTTTTTTGTTGTTGTTTCTTTTCCTCTTTGACTAGAACAAAGCTTTCTACGTACTCGCAGCTGCTATCGTTTAATCTACGATCGTTTACACGTTCTTCCTTCGTATGATAGTGTTTTTTTTTTTATCGTTATTACGCGCGTATATATTAATCGATAACTTAACGCTTGAAGGATCGCGGTTACTTTTGAAGTATTGTGGACTCGGACGCAAATGTTTGCAGATTTTTCATTACTCTTTTTTTTGTTCTCTCTCTCTCTCTCTCTCTCTCTCTCTCTCTCTCTCTCTCTCTCCGTCGGCTCGTTGGCAACTCGAAGGCAACGAAAACAGAATTCGATCCCAAAATGGAAACCTTCCCCGAATTTCCTTTCGGAATCGAATCAGCCCTCGTTACCGACCAGTTGATCACTGACAATGTAACGTTTTTTTTTTCATTTTCGAATATCATCGTCCCTCCAGCGTTTTTGCGAGTTACGACACTCGCTGAAATAAACTCTTTGCTACGTCTCCCGAGCGACATTTTTTTTTCTCTCGCGTTTTCTTCACTTTTCATTTTGGACAGATCGACATGTGCCATCGTGCGCTTTTATAATTTTACTATCGTATATTTGTTCATTTTTTTTGTTCGTTTTTTGTTTTTTGTTTTTTTTTTTTGTTCGTTTCTTTAATCGCTTCATTAATATCGTACCTTTTATCATCCGACTCGCATATTTTCACTATCGATAAAAACTAACTTTACGTTTAAGTGATAAATTCTCGTTTATCATTGTTGTTATTCACGTAGCGTTATAATCACAGAGTAGCACAGTCGCTAGGCGTTAATCGTACAACTAGCCTACTTTATGTATTTATATATATATATATTTTTTTTTGTTTAAATTTAATTTACTTTAATTGCAAAATAGTGCCAAGCTTCGTCGACGATCTACGAGATCCCGTACGATCGAGATTTTCACGGCTTATTAATCTTTTTTTCATTCGCAACGACGGCCTAGAGGCACTCAATTGCAGAGTTATAATTTGGACTATTTTTTTTTTTTTTTTTTATAACGAGTGTCGCACGTAATCGAGGGTACTTCCGATAACTTGCACAGCTCGAAGCATCGTCGATTACCGCAGACATCTCGAATCGTTTTAATGCGCGTTAATGCAACATTACATATATATATATAAGCCACTCGTTGATGAGTTGAGCTTTGTCGGAAGAAAAAAAAAAAACGAAATATCTATCGAAGGGATATCACTATATCGATAAATGGAGTATAATCACACGTGAGTAGCTGAGCTAATGTGGTGCCGAGTATAATGGTTAATGTAATAATCAAACATTCATATATATATATATATATATATATATATATATATATATATATATATATATATATGTATGTATGTATTTAATCAGCGAGCACTACAGCGCATTGCTTTTGGTCACTCGCTCTAATTATCTCCGATTTATCGCATGAATTTAAGGCGAACCGTACGCTGATAATCCATCCAAATATCATTGACTTCCTCCCAGCGATCCTTCAAGTCTCCTCGAGATTGTTTGTTTGTTTTTCGTCGGGCTCTTACACAATCGCACATTTAATCTACGAAAGCCTATCGCGCGTCTCCGTTGTTTCACGACTCGTTAGTTTGTTCTTTTTTTTAATTCTTTTTTTTTTTTTTAATTCTTCATTCTCTTTAGCGTTATATGTTTATTCGTATTACCCCGTGTACTAAATTCCAAAGATATAGAATATACTATCGTAGCGTACAATTATTCTCGTAACTAATTGGTACTATTCATGTATAGGTTGATATATATATATATTTTTTTTCATTTCTTTTTTTCTTTCAATATTTTTTTTTTTTTTTTTTTTTCATCGATCTCTTTTACATGGCGTAATAAGTAATTGCTGAATGTCGATTCAAACACTTTCGTCTGGTCCCATTCGTGCGGCACCTGTCGAGCAACAATACAGGATTACTATCGCCCTTATTGCTCGAGTCGGGTTTGGGTAAACGCCGACGAGAGCAATCCGGCGATAAACATTGCTAGGGGCGTCGGATGGAAATCGATCGATCGAAATAATCGGGTGTGGGAGGGGGCGTTTAGCGCCATTCGACGAAAAGTCCTCTCCCGCGATCGATCGGTCACCTTCTTTGTCATTGACCCTCGCGATGAATTCCTTCGATTGCTCTCGCGTGAAATTGGCTTCCGAGAATTTTTAGCGTTTCAAATGGTTTCAGTCCCGAGAAGTGCAAATTCACCACGGAGAGCTATCGATTTATGACAACAGTTAATAACGGTGATTATCCATAGTGGATCCTAGTTAAACCTTTGGTCCGAGATCCCGAGGTGTAACTATATAGTCGTGCTTTCGGAAACGGGCTTCCAATTTTTTTGCTCGATCTATCGAGCGCGATTTTTTTTTTAATTTTTCGATACTTCTCGTTTCAACGTATTTTTTTTTTATTTTCATTTTTTTTTTTTTTTAATCATTTTAATTCTCTAATCCCCCTTCAAGCGAACGTTTGCGGATACGACGAAGTGATAATTTCACATGGTTATTTGTAGTTCGTATTATCTATGCTCGCAGCGAGACTCGATCTTTTTTTTTTTTGGATATTAAAAAAGAATGCTATAGGCACGGGGATATCGCAGTAGCGTAAAGTGTAGTTTTTCTCCTACAAACATTACAACTCTCCCGTCGTACATAGACGACTTCGCTCGACGCATTTTGTCGAACGATTGTTATTCAATGATTTTTTATTTTCTTCTTTTTTTTTTTTATTATTTCTTCGTCGTTCTAACGTACGTATTTGATTTTCGAACGGGTTGCGCGCGTTTGGTCGCAATGCGCATGCGCGACGGAGCTGCGATTGCTCGGCGCTCGAGAAGATTACCATATTTGTAACTGTTGGTTTTTTTTTTTTTTGTTCTTAAAAAATAATGACAATGTGATAATAAATCGCTCGTCGTCTGTCAATTAAAATTCTAGTCCCTTCGTCGTGACTCCCTAGTGGATTCCTACGAGTGCGGATGAAGGGCTCGATCGAGAGAACAAACTCTAGAACGAACTCTACGCCTTCGCATCGAGGATTTCGACGGTAACGTTTTCCTGAGCTGGATTATCTGTCGCGTTGCTCGGATTGTTCGGCGGTGATTTGTTCGATCTTGTCGACGCCGCCGAGGCGTTCCCGCTGCTTCCCCGACTGCCTCGACGTGATCCTGGATGAAATCCTGGCAATTAGGCATTTGTCGTGTTCGTTAATATCATCGAATATAAATTTTCAACCGTCATTGACAAATGTTGACTGTCTCATTGGCAGATATCGCCCTCTATTGAAAATCGTCAACTGTCATTTACCATCGACAACTGTCATTTACCATTGTCATTTACAATTGACAACTGTCATTTACAATTGACAACTGTCATTTGTAGTTGACAACTGTCATTTACAATTGACAACTGTCATTTGTAGTTGACAACTGCCATTTATAATTGACAACTGTCATTTACAAATGTCAACTATAATTGACAACTGTCAACTTTCATTCGCAATTGGCAACTGTCATTTACAATTGTCAAATGTCATTTGTATTTACCAACTGTCATTTACGATTGGCAACTGTCATGTACGATTGTCAAATGTTATTTACATTTGCCAACTGTCATTTACAGTTGTCAAATGTCATTTGTATTTACCAACTGTCATTTACGATTGACAACTGTCATGTACGATTGTCAAATGTTATTTACATTTGCCAACTGCCATTTGCAGTTGTCAAATTTTATTTACCTTTGGCAACTATCACTTACAATTGTCAACGGTAATTTACAAATGGCAACTGTAATTTACAAATATCAACTGTCATTTAGAATTGTCAGTTGTCACAGAAGATTAACCCTCTCACTGTCAGGGAAACGTATTTCCCTGGCATCATAGAAGGGATTCGATCTTGATTGACAACCGTCAAATTTCGTTAACAGTTGTCAATTGTCAATTATCACTGACAGTTGTCTATTTAACTTTTTCGTTGCACCAGCTCATCTCTTGAGCTCCTCGGGCACGATAGCGGTTGGGCAATTATTAATAGTTAAAAAAAAACAACAAAATTTCGTTCGACAAAAAATTGTCGCAACTAGTGGAAATTCGCCCGAACGCTTTCGTGATACCGAGTTTTTTTTTTTATGCTTTATTAACAACTAAATGACTGTGACTAATTCCTCGTCTAAAAACGAGACAAATTCGTCCCGAAAAATCTTTAATCTATTCTAATTAATGCAACGATGATATTTCATTGTGTAGAGACTAGTGAAGTATATGAGAATATAGAGAACAGAGTATATAGTACACAGTTTCTATCACAGTTCCAAGGCAATACTTTCATCAGAAGTATGTCAGGCAAATCTTTTACTTTAGCAAGCAACTATTATCACGTAGTTCATTCACTAATAGAGGTAGAGATGACTATACACGATTAACCGTCTATTTGTTATATGCGTGTGTATGTGTGGATAGATAAAATAGAATTTATATATTTTGTTTTAAAGACAGATTTTTTCGACTCTAGTGTCCCAAGATCGGCGAGCTCTAGTGACATTCGAATCGACAAAAATTCTTTTTTTTTTTTTACTTCAATTACGCAACATCAATTAAGAGACCAAAAACAAGTTAGATATCGATCTCTCGTCTTCAATAAAAAATATAACTAAAAAAAAACTAGATGTCTAAAAAGAATGAACTAGCATCCCGTCTAAAAAAAGAAAAAACTAATTTTTTTTCATTCGAGAGCAAAGTTTTCACGAAAACTGGTGTGAATGACGATACAATGAAATAATGATTTTGGTAATGGTAATGAACGAATGACACAGGATTTACATTTTTCAGATCAGAAGACGTGCGTAGCTGAGTGCCCAGTTTTGATCGATTTAATCGAATGACACGAGAATTAAATTTTCGAATTTTCGGACCCCAACAAACGTGAAGGTGAGTGCCCATTTTTGGTCGATGTAAATAAATAAATAAATAAATTAATTAATTAAATGTCGGTGCAAAGAGATAATGGTTTTCTTTTTTTTTTTTATAGTTCTGTGAAAGTGACAGTGTTCGGAAGAATGCGAGGAAGTGTTACAGCGAAATTGAAGAATACGTGAGAAGTGAGCAGAGAGAAAGAGGATGATAGCCGCGTAGGGTTGGGCGGTCGCGAGACTCGAAACGGTGTCGAGCGTTCATCAAGTTAATTGCGAACTTGCGGGAGCCCGGCTATTGTCATCGGGTGGGCAATCTCCAAGGGAAGCATCGCTTTGTTTGCCAGCATCCTAGGCTGGTTGACAGTGTCAGTGGATATAGCCGTAGACCGGGGCTCTATCTAATTAGAAAGAAGACATCCGAGATTCTATATATATATATATATCCATATATGTAGATATAGAGCGTCTTTCGGTTTATCGTCCGAGACTACGATACTCTTTTGTGAACCTCTCCTCGTCGTTCGAATCTTTATTTTCTCGTTTTCAATCAACCGTCGACACCACCTCTGCTATTTGGGGCTGCAATTTTTTTTTTATGCTGCAAAAATGCTTAAAATCTTTATTGGAAAAGAGTGCACAGATAAACGCTCGGGATCAATTTGAACCGTGTGCACGTTAAGATTCTTTAAAATCGAAAGAAAAAAGTAAGATGTCACTTCGGTAACTCTCTATCGGTAAACATTTAAAAACATAATAATAATAATGGATTTTATTTTATTTAAGTAAAACGAATCTTTGTACTGGACCAATCGATTTCGACGGACTCGATAATAATCGCGATCTCCGCGGTCGTTGTACCCATTCGTGAAAGCAATCTTGTTCATGCGGGAATTCAGATACACACAGACGGACGCAAACGCTTTCAACGGACACCTCGCGATTTCTCTACGCGATGAGGAAATAGTTTCAAGCAACTCCCCTCGGCAAATCTGACCGGCTTTTATTACCGACCGGGGATTAAACCCTTCGCGTCGTGGAGATAAGAAAACTGCCGACGATAAAAAAAAGTTTTGCGCATTTAACAAAGATTTCTTCTCCGGAAATGGTTATAATTTTTTACGCGCTGACTTTACTATTTATTTAGTTAAAAGTATGGCGCAGTAAATAAAAAAATTTTAATCAACGAAAGAAAATATTTTTATCGATGAAAAAATAGTTATTTGTATGGTAAGGGCGAAGAAATGGAGTTCTTGACGAGTGTGAAAATGCCGGTATTCGCACAAGTCAGGATTCTCTTTTCTACGCCCGTGCCATTCGCACAATTTTTCCTAACAATTTCACGACAATCACGCTTTCCGTTTCTGGGAACTGTGCGTGGAAAAGACACTTTTCTGCACAAGTGTTGGAAAAAAGACCATATTGGGTTTGTACACATGTACAGTGTTTTTCTCGTCCGCGATGAGAAAAAGTGTCTCTACAGATAGTTCACAAGAACGGAAAATGGGATTTTACGTGAATGCGTCTGGAAAAAGTAATTATAAATAGAACCTCGATTTTCCAAACACCCATTAGCCGAACCCTCTGTTGTTTGAACCGCGGACGATTCGGATAAAATTTCTACGATCCGAACTATTGCGCGAAATTCTCGTTCCCTACATTGTTGCGCGCTACGAACAACGAGCCAATTGAAGCCCTCTCGACTCGCATAGCTCGCACATTACCGTGCATGCACGTCAGCTGTATGCGCAGTATTCATTAGCTTCTCAGATCGAGCGAATAGATACACACATATTCAAAATGTATTTTCGTTAATCTCCTGGTTTCGTAGTTTAGTGCCTTGTGGCTTCAACGTCCGGACCTTTCGCCTCTACGCATAATGTACTTAGGGTTGAAAAAAAAAAAAAGAAATTCTTTCGAAACTCGATAAGGTAAATACCAGCACATCGTTAGCGCGCTCGTATGACGTTGGCAAATCAACGATCTCTGACACTAAGAAAAATCGCACAACGTTCGTGCGCCAAACCGAAAATTAGTGAATGTCGTGATGAGGAAGGTTTGAAGTTACCGTTGAATATTATAAAAATACACCTATTACGTTATTCCTCACAGATAATAATCATTAAAAATATATGCGTAGTGTATTTTTTTTTTCTATATGTAAGCTTCACGGTTCTGTTGTCAGAATTTTCGTCAATCCGAACGAGCTCCAATCGCAATTGATCCGGATAATCGAGGTTCTACTAGCTATTTCTGTAGTTGTTTCCGGAAAAGAAATTTTTCTTAAATGTGCGATCCACTTTAACTTAGTGCACTTTGTGACTCGACTGCGGTCGCAACTGGAGATTTGCGCGCCTCCCAATACCGATAAGGTTTGCCCCGCGGATCGATCAAGGCGACAGTGACGAGTTAGGAGGAGCGAGATGAGGTGCGATAGCGATCCAGAGGAGAATGCAAGTTTCGTGACACATGAGAAAAGGAAGAACCACGGTAAGGAAGAATACCTACGTATCGACAGAAGTCTCTTGCTCTAGTTTCATATTAACTGTCTTTTTTTTTTTCTTTCTTTTTCAGTAAAGAACGAGGGTACTTTCATATAAAGTTGCTTGCTTAGTAATTGAATGGATAAAAACCCGTACGGCTCACTCGCTGAGTGTTTTTCGCACCTTGCGAGGCGTTGGGCGAATGCGCGCGCAGCGAGGCCATTGAGGGTTGCCTCGATGGTCCTCGTACGCTAGCACGTGAACCCCTTCTTTCCTGTGCGTGGAGAAGCTTGTTGTCCCTCAGCAGTGAAACGTTCATCAGACGAGCGTTCGGTGTATTGAAAATCGTACGATTCTCTCGCCAGCGTGCTCTGAAACGATTTCGTTAGAGAACGCGGAAACGTGTATGCAGGCAATTAATAATCTTAGCTGGAAGAAGAAATAGAAGAGAAAGAAGAAGAAGAAGAAGAAGAAGAAGTGGAAGATATCGATAGTTCGTCCTCCGGTATGTCCTATATATACTCATAAATATTGCAAAGTGTCGATTCGCCTCGCTCACACGTTGAGTGCGGACGAAACTCTTGATTACTGAAAGACGACTGTTTGGTTTTTTAACTCACTTGCTGAAGAGCCTCAACACAACGCATATGATGACGAACATTAGAGCCATTCCAACGAGGACTCCGATCATCGCCGGATCGACGTACTGCAGATTCTCCGGTTCTTTTACCTCGGCTGTGGATTCATAACGTTAACTTTTGACACGTAAAATCGCGATGTTTCATTAAAAGCGAATGATTAATCGTCGATCGGTTACTCTTTGCGGGTTCGATTAACAGCATGTACAGTATACCTATAATGCTCCCATCGTTCGCACGGCGATTCTCAATGCCGCCGGCTATCAGCGATACTCTACACAGACACATGCATAGGGAAGAGCGGGGCAAAATGGGCAAAATGGGGCAGACAATCCGGATGTATCAACAGGTCAACATGGGATGTCCAAAAATTATTTCACAGTCGCGTTTTGCTCACTGTCCCGTTTTGCTCCACTGTCCCATTTTGCCCCGCTCTACCCTACGGAAGAGCGGGGCAAAACGGACCGTTTCAATCTATTTACTTTAGTTAAATTGAAAATTAAATTAAAAATTCAATTGTTTTGGGACATTGTCAAACAAATGACTTCTCTGGGTGTTTCATTTTTCCCCGCTCTTCACCTGTACATGTGAGTGTGTGCCGACGGTACAAACTACAGTATACATATCACAGTACGTCGAAGTGAAAACCGATATTATTCGTAGTTGCCCCTCACCGACACATTCTAAGAGACCGCCGGGCTGCATCACCGGGATCTTCTCGAATATGCAGATGCAACGACCGTCCCGGCATTCCGTCTGCGACACCTTTAGCTCGCACTGCTCGTTGAACGAGCACGACTCGTTCACGTTCACAGCTGCAATAAAAACAAAAAATATATATATGTATATATACACACACACATTCAATCGAACATCGTCACCCGGTCGTGTCTGCGAGACACATTTTTTTTCCGCTCGTTCCATTAACGTAGAATTTTTGTAGCACGCGTTTATCGCGTGATAAAAAAAAAACCTATCGGTAAAAGGCGTCTAGATACGACCGCCAAACGGTAGATGAGATGCGACGGAGCGCGACATTTTTCCTTTTTTTTTTCTATCGTTAATAATCAAAAGAAGCCGGCAGGTATTTTCAGACGAGGCGCAAACGAGGTCGCGATTTCCCGCGTTATTAAAAACTGTTTTTACCGGCTCAAGGTACGTAAATTTTTTTTTTTTTTTATTTCGCCGCTGTTTACCCGATAAAAAGTACGGATATAGGGCAAACAAAGCTTGTATTGCTTGTATCGTGGCCCGAGATGTCGCGATACGCGCAAGCTTCAATTAACCCTCGATGCACCTGGCGAAGCTCGTTTTTCTCGCGTTCCTCATCGTTCGAGGCTCTATATCACGCGACGAACTCGCCGAGGAAGCGAAAAAGCGAGATTACTCTCTTACTCGTACACGATCTATATGCAGACCTATCGAGGGAGCCCGCCTCGCTTCCTCCCCGCCGTTTCCCCCACAGGGAATATCGACGTTTTCACAATTAACGGAGATCGCCGCTTGATAGAGAAAGAGGGACAGTGCGATGGCAAAGAAAAAAGAAAAGAAGAAAAAAAAAAAACATTATGAAAAAAACGAGAAGTGAATATAGCTGGGTCACGTCCAACGAGCCATAGCGGGTCCGTTCGTTAAGAGGGAAGCTTCCGTCGAGCCCCACTCAAACTACTGCGACGTAACAGCTTCTCGCAACGGCGGAAACTCTGTGCGCGATAATGAAACGCGGAATTATTTTCGAATCTGTGCCAACGAATATCGGGAGATGAACTCGAGATCTCTGCGCTATGATATTTATCGCGCTCGCCGGTGCACAGAATTCTCACTGTACTTTGGATTTAGAATCTTTGTAAGGTGTCAGGAAAAAAAATAGAAGAAAAATGAAGATTTACGATTGTCCGATCCGGCGATAAAAGCGGCGTCGCTCTCGATTTTAATCCGCGCTTTATATTACATTGATAAAAAAAAAATGCGGTTCGATCAACTGAAGATCCGGGACGTTCAAATTAATGTTTAATTGGTCGGGCAAAATATTTTAATGCCTCGACGATATTTTTGTGAAATCATGCGAACAATTGTTGAAACAACCAATCTTTTAAGTGTACCAGGAAAATAATTGTTTAAACGCCCCAGTCCGAATCTTTAGTTCATTCGAGCATTTATTTATTTATTTATTTATTTTTTTATCAGTGCATGGCTTGAACGGTAGACAGATCGGAGGACTCACGATGGCCACATTTGTCGATGTGATTTGTAGCTTGAAACTCCTCCCTGCAAAAGCATTTCTTCCTGTTCGGCTCGCAGTAAGATCCGGCGAAACCGCACTCACGGTCCTCCCGGCAATCGTCGCCGAATTTCTTCGCTCCCCGATCCGAAAGATCTGCGAATTAAAAATTAAAAGATTTATTTTAAAGAGAGAACACATCGATTGGATTCGAGTCACGCGGCCCGCATGGCGGTAGACCAGGTCGAAACGGAGATGTTGCTACATCGCAGGCGCGGTGCAAAATGGTCCACCGCAACATTTTTACATCGCAATTTAGATTCGCAATTTTTTTGCATTGTCAATTTGGATTCGCAATCTTTTTACATTGGCAATTTAGATTCACAATCTTTTTACATTGGCAATTTAGATTCGCAATCTTTTTACATTGGCAATGTAGATTCGCAATTCCTTCGCATTTTTTTTTTTTTTTTTATGCTCGTAACAATTACGTCGAATTTCATTTTTTGTCCGTAGATCCTCAATTCGTATCCGCGAAGTCGACCGAACGGCCTTTGTTTCTCGGCAACCCGTCATCGTTCCGATCTCCCCGACCTCATTAAGAATTCTCGTCAGCGAGTCCGTCCCGTTTCCTCTGACATTTTCACCGGCGAAAATGGGGTAAATTTCCATTCGGCCTCCGACGAGTTGAGCCAAAAGGGCGATGGAAATGTTATTGATGTTCGGACGGATACGCTGCGCTTTGGTCCTCCTCGGTGTCTCTGTATTCTTCCCACTTCGCTCTTCTCTCCATTCCTTCCTCTCGCGAACTCCATCGAGGTTTCGACAAAAGCAGAGTAAACCCGATGGAGAATGGCTTTGAACCGAGAAATTTCTCGCTTGATTGCAGCATTGTCGAGGCGGACGATAATGCTACCGCGGCATCGAGCAAGGAGAGCGCGCGCACAATACGATCCTTTGGCTCGCCGAAAGACCGAAAACTCCGCCGAGCCAAAACAGCAACCTCGAGGAAAATTGAAATTGCGCAATCCGGCGAAATCTTGACAGAAAAAGTATTTACGAAAAATAAGAGAAGAAGGTTTCGGATTTATAGAGTCGAGAAGGATCGGGCCAAAATGGAACAGCGAATTTTGCCCCGGTGTTCCGTTTTGGCCCGCTCCACATTCAGGAGGCGTCCCGCGACGGCGGGATGAAGGACGACGGTCGATCGGCTATGAATTCGTTATCGCCGAGCGCGTCCAGGCGTCGCCCCTATAAATATCCTCAGTATTATCAAGCGTGCAAGATAGCAGTCGGGATTCGAGGGGTCGAAACTTTGGGCGGAGTGAGGGGACTTGTTAATGAGACGACGAAAGTTGGATCGTCGGACGAACAGGCACGCTGCATCGCGAACGGGGAAGCTTTTTCGCCGTCAACGCTGCGAAGCTTGTCTATCCGGAGTGTTATTTCGCTACCGTTCGGTATCCCCGACAATAGTTGCGGGGGAAGAATGGAGCGAAAAGAGCGGAATGGCCGGGAGAGGAAAAGGAGCAATGGATGAACAAACAGTGCGAGAAAAACCTACGAGTTTTGCCTTGGATGCCAAGGCTCGACAGCTTCCTCGGCACGAGTCCGCTTCGAAGTGGCGAACTTATTTGCCTAAGCTCTCGCGAAGCCACTCCTCGGGGGGATGGCTTTCCTTTCTCCAAGTTTAAATACTCGGAGGAGTTTGCGCTGGCTGTGTGTCTCTCGGTTTGTACACGTGCACGGAGCACCGATGTATAATGCATGGGGGCGAGCGGGCCAAAACGGGCTGCTCCATTCGAGATGAAGCTTTTCGTCGGCACGCTAAAAAAAAAAATTGTGAAGATAGTCCGTCTTACCGCCCCCTACTTTTTCTCCGTCGACGGCTCCCTTCCCACGATTATTATTAATATAACCAGCGGTTATGTTGGCTCGGGCGCTACGCGCGTTCGCACTATCCGTGTGAGTGTCTGCGCGTATCAGTGTGAGTATCTGTGAGTATCCGTGTGAGTACACTGTAAAAAAAAATTTGTTTGAAAATTACTGAACAGTATTGGAAGCTTTATTACATAAACTGCTTCTGAAATTTCAAATACATATGCGTTGCAATTTTACAGTGAAATTAGTATTTTTTATGGAAATTTTTGTGAATCTCAGGCAAAAGATTGGCAATCTTAATATCTTGTATTGTAATTTTACAGTGAAAGTACATTAATGTTCAATTAGTGTAAATAATGTGAGGAAATTTCAATTTCCCGTAAATTAAATTCACAATTTTTTTTTTTTACAGTGTATCTGTGATTATCTGCGAGTATCCGTGAGTACCTGTGTGCATCCGTGTGAGCATCTGTGAGTATCCGTGAGTATCCATGTGAGTATCTACACTGAGAGAAGCATCCAGTAAATACGTACTGTATACAGACTATATATGCTAGTAAATACTAGATTTATAAGAATTTTTTTATAGATATTATGGTCAGCATTTTTGGAAAATCTGAGACTTTGCGCCATAGGGTGCGCCCTAGTTTCCTACTACTATGTGTTATGGTAATTTTCCTTCGATGATCGGTAGTCTTTACTAGGTGAGTATGTGCGAGTGTCCAATCGATATGAACTTTATTATTCTGTAGACAATATTAGTTAACTATAGTCATATTATTATTAAGAAGCCGTCTTCCAGTTGTTGAAAAAGATTGGTAAAAACGGTCCCCTTTGTCCCGTTCTCCTCTACTCGCAGATGCGGCTATGCTGGCAGGCTGCCGCGCGAAAAGCGAAACCGACACGATGTTCTGTACCAAAGCTCCAGATAGACGAATCATTGTCTGCAGTGCTTTCGACTTCTTCTTCCTCCATGCATTTGTACTCTTCCGAACTCTGCCCGTCGTCTTCTCTAGGCATCCAAATAATTCAGGAGCTTTGCCGAAATGCGCTGTCGGGATGAAATACCCGAGCAACGTTCCTCCGAGCGCGAGTTCTCCTCTGCCATCCATACAAATGTGTCCGTGTACATGCGCGCTTATATTCGCGACCATTTCGGTGGTTTGTTCGAGGCGCGACCTCCGCGGTACACGAGGATTTAAACCCCCCGATTCCATTATCGTACCTGACACGAAACTAGCCAACCGAATGGGCCGCGCCAGCTCGCTCGCTCGTCCTCTCCGTCCCTCCACTGTACGTGCTCGTTCATCCCTGTAGCTGCTATCACACGCGTGACTCGCCGCATTGAAACTCTCCCGTAGTAGTTCCGTGTCGTGCGTATTATCAACGAGCGGTAATATCCACTGATTTATATGAGTCGCCTTGTACGCGCCGGATGTCAAGAATTATGCGGAAGAAATAAAACCACTGTGTGGCTGTTGGAGCGAAAAAAGCCCATTGAGCTTGACTACTCGTCGAGCTTGCGGCGACAGAATTTTTCATAATCAGGGTTCGATTACTTTCAATCGAAATCAAATTTTTTTTTTAAGTGCGAACAAATTATATGAAAAAGTTAAAAAAAAAAAAACGAAAAGAATTATGTTAAGGAGAATTAATTATGTTAAGGACAGAAAAATTAAAGGTAACTTTAAAGGGTAATCGTAAAACAAATTTTATCGCAGACATTCTCAACACTCAATATTTTCCATTTAAATCCCAAAAAATACGATTTTTCGTGCATAAAATCGAGATTTTCAGTGTCTCACTGTACTTTAGTCGCAAAAAGGCTAGCGGATTCGTGTTCAGCGGGAAAAAATACGTCCAAATACGTCGCAGTTTATTTTTTAAAAAGAAAAAAAAATTTCGTCAAAAAAAATTGCAAGGCTACCCCTTTAGAGTCCATTTTTCGCGTTTTTTAACGTCCTGAAACTGCCCGATAAAACGCTTCTAGAACTTCGGACGAGATCCTGTCTTGTGTATTTTTTCCCGTAGAATACGACGAGCACCTCGGATTTTCCCGAGCTCCATTGGGAGCCGAGATATCGACCGTTGAAAATCACGAAAATCGACGTTTTTCCAAAAGTGGCTCAAAATTGAAAAATCGTTGTTCACTCGTTTTTTTTGTTGTTATTTCAAGGCCATATTCGATGTGTTTTTCCCCGCTGAACACGAATATAACAATTATATTACTCCCAGCCCGATATTTTCCACTTAATTCCCAAAAAATACGATTTTTCGTGCATAAAATCGAGCCTTTCTCACATACGTCCCAGATTTAGTTGTTATACATCCCGCCGACCCTCACTCACTACCTGAAGGTCCAGTCGTCATAGACCATTCGATTAGTCTGTTACCAAGGATTGGAAACGAAGAGTTTGGACGTTTTGATAAAAAATGTTGGCTCTGAACAGGGCCGTTCGATTTGAAAAGTCTTCTCCAAATTTCGTACCCGTGGAACTCCGCCTTGTCCGATTAAGAAAGTATTTTAGATTAGAAGATTGTATTTTAGAAAAATACTTTAAGTACGCAAATTACTTTGTACTTAAAGTACTTGCTGTACTCAGTACTTAGTACTTTAAGTACTTTTCGTTACTTTGCGCAGCTCTGGAAATTAGTAATATCGAAGAGTGACGCCGATTTGGTCGTACTGCGACTGCGTTTCACATAACTTCAAAGCGCAATTGTAGAACAAATTTAATTACAACAATTCGCATTGTTTTGTACGTTCGAAAATTACCTCCCTACGCGAAGGGCTTAACAACGTTACGCTGTAAATTTCTCACCGTTTTAACTCCGGCTTTCGACTCACTCGGAAAATTAACGAAGCTCGATGGCTGGCTACGGGGACGTTACAGTTGAGCCTGCTATAGACGCCTCACATTGGTACGTCACACACGGGTGCAATATTCTACACGGGCAGCCGTGCGAGTAAAATGGCATGGTTGAGAACTCCGCGTTGGTCGGCGATAGGCGGAGGGTTGACGGTGCGCGGGTTAACTTCGCTTCGCGTCGGTTCAAACCACGCGTTCAAAGTGGGTCACTCCCCGGCGACGACGGCATGGCACCCTGCCAATGCTCTCACCTGCTGCGGAACGTCCCACACCTTATTTCACCGCCCGGACCCCCGAGACGCAATAAATGTCGTAGGGGGGGTGGAGCGGGGCAAAACGGAACATTTTTAACGACTTTTATTGCGGCTCGTCGACGAGCAAATGCCTCGTCTCAAACGGAGGTCACGGGCCGTTTTGCCCCCTGAACTGAGACATAAAAACATTGTCGGATGAACCATGGCGTTATCTGCTACAATAAAAATGTTTGTTCGAAAAAAAAATGTTTATCGACCGAAACGAATAATCGTTCGACACACGCAGAAAAATAATTTATCTTACGGCCACCGTTTATTTGGTTTAAGTAAAATATTTTTTTGTTTAAAATAAATATTTATTTGATTTAAGTAAATATTGATTTTATTTAAATAACTATTTATTTGATTTAAGTAAATATTTATTTGATTTAAATAACTATTTACTTGATTCAAATAAATATTTTACTTGAACCAAATAAACGGTGGCCGTCAAATAAATCATTTATCTGGGTGCAAAAGAACGATTCAAGAACGACCAACCGAATAACAGTTTGAAGGTATGTAACCGTGAATTTAGTTAATTCAACAATTTTTTTGCCAGTGTGGAGTCCATCTTGCCCCGCTCTTCCCCTACGGAACGCTGCTGCACAGAAGGGCACTACCACCGCGCGAACGTCCGACTCTGACCTCCTCAAAGGAGAGACTCTCACACAGATGAGCGTGAATGAACTTTTCCCGGTTGGTTTTTTTTTGGTTCTTGTTCTTCCGCACTACAGCGAAAGCGAGCCGTTGGTTAGCCGACGAGCGACCGGCGTGAAAATAATGCCGGCTGCGCGGTTAACAGAGGTGAAAGAACGGGAGAGCGACTTTCTCGGTCTACTCGCTTCGGTATCTTTTATAGAGGCCGTTTGAGACGCTAAAGTCAAAGTGGACTCGCGTAAAACGCTATAGTATGCAAAAGAACCGTAAAGAAGTAGCTTCAGTAAAAATGCATACTTGGGGGTTCTCAAACGTTCCGTGAAATCTTGCCCAACGAGAGCTCCGCGCTCTCGAGCGTTCGAGTCTCGGCGAGTGTGCAAGACGGGTCCGTCTTGCCCCGTCCCGCCGCGATTGGAGGATCGAGCTGCGTTGTTAAATTTTACATAGGATGAGCCGAATTAGAAATCCAATTTGCGCGGCGCATAGCCGACCCATCGATTGTGCGCCGGGCAAGATCCTCCGCGAAATATTCAAACTGCCCAAGATTTAGAGTCAACGAGGAGGAAGCAATTGACAAAAAAATAAAAAAAAAATAAAAAAAAAAATATTCCCCGCTTTTAAGCTTCGTCTCTCGTTTCCGCATCTACCGTCGCTGTACTTTGGCTTTATTCTTCGCCCACTTGGCCTGCACTGAATAGGCTCGTTAATGGCTCAAGCTCCCGGTTACCGAGCTCGGATATTCCACCCGACAATGCTCACTTCGGGCGGGGTTTTTTTTTTTTTTTCTTTTTTTCTTCATCGCCCACGACGGCGGAAAATCGTACGTACGAAGGAACGCTGGCAGCGGCGCAGGCTCGGGCTTCCGGGCATCGTTGCTTCGAGCGAAAAATAAAGGTAGGGACAAAAAACTAAAAATAAAGGAATGGAAACTGAGAGCCAAAACTGTCTGCACCGGGAACAGATATTTCTCGTGGATACCAAGATCCGTTCTATCGTTCGAAGCATCATTTTCACGACAAAGCTTTTCTCTTCTCTCATTTTCCATGGATACATCCATGAGAGATTTTTCTCCTCTCCGATTCGACGATAAATTCGAGATTTATTCGCTCGGTCGTGCGCAAGTCAATAACTTCAAGCTTGTGGAGCTCGAACGACGATACAGGGGGTGAGAGGGGCGGAGCGCAACCGCGGGGCGGAACGGACCAACTTAAGGTAATCGGTGCGGTAAAGTCAAGTCAACCGAGTAGTCGGTTTTCAAAAATTGTTTGTACGCGTTTTGAGGGAGAAATTTTTGCGAACTAAGGTCGATCTAGATCAAAGAGTTCCTACTTCTCTTTACAAACATTTTCCGACAAAATTTACTGCAATGAATTTACAGAGGATTAACTTCATTTACGGTTATGAATTCACGGCCATATTTTGATGCAATTTTTGTGAAGTCAATTTTGTAATTTTGGTCCGATCTTAAAGAGCGAAAGCTCATTTTCTATGCTGAAATGTGTTTTGTGAATTCTCTGAGTAGTTTACTCCGTTTGGATTCTCAATCAGCAGAAGAGTTTAGTTAACGTCGTAGCTCTGTTTTTTTTTTTTTTTTTTTTTAATAAACAAATTACTCCAATTTGTAAACGATGAATGTCGTCGTTAATATTTTCGGGTGAATTCTTGGAGTATAGAAAATTACAAATTTTAATTCTCGAAGACCGCCTAAAAGTATGCCCGTACATTTGTAGACGCAAATTGAGTTATTTTTCTGTTAATTCATTGTGTTAATATGTTTTTCTACATAAATTTTAATTGACTTGATTGTACCGCAAGGACTACCTTAAGGAGGTTGGAGCGTTTCGACACAAGTCAACTTCACAAGTGCCACATTTTTTAAGTCATTTATACATCTATAATACAAACAACCATCCACTATAATCAATAGATGCTTAAAAGTTTCTATAAACGATTTCAAAAACGTAGCACTCATTTGACTATTGTGAAGTGACGCTCCAGCTATCTCAACAAATTCTTCCTGCTACATACAAGAAAACCTTTTGTCAGGCCGTGGAGAACAACGGTCCGTTTTGCCCCTATCTGTCCCTCCTGCTTTGATGTACAATTATCTCCTGAAAAGAATTAGCACCGTCTTGACGGTTCGCCTCCCTCCAAGTATAATTGTCTTTCTCGAGGTGATTCCACGCCGGAGAAAACTGGTGTGAATTCGGACCACCCTTTTTGCATACACACAGCCCATGTTAAATCGCACCGACATTACTCGCAATTGTCCCTCCCCCCCCATGTGCATTATTATTATCCCCCTCATCACTATATTACCGCGTTTCCCTCACAAGTTTCCTTCGCCAGGGAGAGAGACGAGCCGCCGGACCGTCGCCGACGAGCGTTGTTAAAAAAATAATTTCCCTCGGGTCGGACTGTTCGATCGTATACTCGGTGCGCGGCGCGCAAAACTCCCCGGTAACAACCCTCCAACGTGCGGCATATTTTATCCCCCTAGCCGACGTTTTCATTCTTTCTCTAGAACTGCCCCTCTACAGTCGCCCTTCCCCTCGCATACAATGCACGAATGAAGCGTAATAACGGTATAATGGTAAAAAATGCAACAGCGTCAAAGTGCACGAGAGTTGCGTGTGTCGCTCGAGGGAGTAGAGTGAGGGTGCCGAGAGACGGGTTCGGTGTATAAAGCCTTGCGAGTTCTGCCGTCGCCAGCCAGGGAGGCGACTGTACCTTCGCGAGCATCGCTTTTCCTAGTAAACACACGCGACCAATATCATTCACGCTGCTACTGCACACACACACACACACACACGCTGCTATCACGTAGTCGACGGCGAAGCATCGTGAGCCACGTCGATGGCTAATTTTTCGTCAACGTAACCCTAGTGGAAGCGCCACAGACGGGGCCCGTACTGGGAGATCGTCGGTCAGTGTCCGGCCAACGTCGGCCAGTGCCAGTCCGGTCTGTCATTCCCACCGGGGCAGTTTCGTCGCTGAAATGAGAAACCGAATTTCCCTTCGGGGAAGTTCCCAGAGCTGAAACTTTGCCCCCGGTCTTCCGTTTCGTTTAGCTCTCTCCCAGAGTCAACGGCGAAGGATCGTTAGCGACATTGGTGGCTGATTTTTCGTCAACGTACACTGTACAAATTTTTTTTTTTTTTTGTCAATTAATGAACGTTTTCGGAAGCTTTTTTTACATAAACTGCTTCTGAAATTTCAAATACATATGCGTTGCAGTTTTACAGTAAAATTTGTACATTTAATGGAAATTCTTGTAAATTTGAGGCAAAAGGCTTGTAATTTTAATATCTCGTATTTTTATTTTACAATACATTAATGTTCAATTAATGTAAGTAATGTAAGCAAATATCGATTTACAGTACATTAAATTTACAATTTATTTTTACAGTGTAGTCTAGCGGGAGCGCCGGACACGGGCCCAGTACTGGGAGAGCGTCGGTCAGCGTCCGGCCAACGTCGGCCAGCACCGGTCCGGTCTCTCATTCCCACCTGGGCAGTTCCGTCGCTGAAATGGGAAACCGAATTTCCCTGTGAGTTCCCAGAGCTGAAACTCGAATCGATCCAGGGAGAGTGGGGCAAAACGGAGCCGGCTCCTCCGCTCGGCATTAAACTTTTGCCCGACATGGGCCGTTTCGTCCAGCTCTCCCCCACAGTCAGCGCCCATCGACACTCCCTTTCAGCTTTCACGCGATAAGATTTCCGGACTAACAGTTCCGGATCTGACTCACGACGAAGGACAGACTCGGCGATACGATCTGACGGGAGATTTCCCTCTGCGATTGACTAATGCGATTTTGAGGGGTCAAATAATACGAACTACCGTCCTGTCGATACGATCCAGCGCGCGATTCGCCCCCGTGATTGATTAGTCTAATTTCTGGTGTCAAATAACAGGAGCTTCCGACTCTTCGTCACGACCCGGTGTGTATTTCTCATTGCGCGATTATGAGCAATGCAATTCGATCGAGTTAGCTCAAGAGAGTCGCTCGCGACACGCCCGGCTCATCAGCTTAATTGCACGTAACAATCTGCAATTTCTCTTTAATCTTTTTTATTTATCTTTTGTGTGGATGTTTCTCATCCACAGAACAATCCTAGCTTTTAGATTTTTTTTTTTGTCGTTTAATTAGCAAAAGCACCCTCGTTTGTTCGGAGTATGCAAAAAGAAAAAAAAAAAAAAAATGCTGGCGAAAGGCCGGAGCGAAGAAGAAGCGTGACGATGATGGGATGACAACGAGGAGACAATCCTCGGGTTGACACAGCGGGGTGTGGCGATCGACCGACGCCGGGAAATCAGGTGCAGCCCCGGACGCGCGCAACGAGGATTATCGGATCTAGTTCATATGGAGATTCCGGATAGAAACGCCGGAGTGAATTTACGCCGGTATAACAGTTGACGATGTAGTTCGGATATCCATGTGGACACAGTGGACTTGGTCGAGGAGTTTATGTAATCGCTGTACATAACGATAGACCGTTGGCGTAAGCTTCGCAGTGATTCGTACTCGAGGCGCTTTGTAAGTGGATGAGAACGAGGCAAAGTGGGCCGTTTTTGCTTATGTAGTCAAAAGACAAAAAATGTCTCATCCAAGACGGAGGACACAGATACACGCATGCATGAAAGTAATTTATTTGACGGGTACACGCATATATTTATTATATAAATATTTATTTAAAAAATAATATTTATTCGCTGATGGGCTTCGGTGGACAATTGGCAGCACACGTGTAATCTAAGCCTGTGTTGTGTTTCAAAAACTTAGTTCATGTTATTTATTCACTGTCAGTAAAGTCACTACTACTAATATTTATTTTTTAAATGATATTTATTAAATTAATATTTATTTGTGGAGCGCCTGTCAAATAAATGATTTTTCTGGGTGCATCGGCTTAGAGTGTAACCGTGTTCCGTTTTGCCTCACTATTCACTCGGTAGTTTCTAGTAGGAATTTTGCAGAAGAGTTCTTTCGTCAAGAAAACTAAACATCGAGGCAAACTCGCAAGGCAAACTCACAAATGAATATTTAATAAATAAGCATTTATTAAATGAATCTTTTATTTAAATAATAATATTTATAGGCTGAAGGACTTCAGTCGATGGCCAATTGGCAGCACGCATGTAATCTAAGTCTGTTGTGTGTAAAAAAGAACTATTCCATGTTATTCACTGTCAGCAAAGTCACCGATACTACTAATATTTATTTTTTAAATAATATCTATTAAATTAATATTTATTTGTGGAGCGCCAGTCAAAGAAATTATTATTCGGAGTGCGTCGGCTCAAAGTGTAACCGTCTTCGGTTTTGCCCCACGAGTTTCCAATACGAATTTTGCGGAAGTGTTCTTTCGTCAAAAAAAAAAAACTAAAAAATCGAGAAAACTAAATTTTTCAAAATGCATTTTGAAAAATGAATTTTTTCAAAATGCTTATTTTTTTGTCACACCTCGATTGCCTGGCGGGTCAAACGGTTCACGGTCTCTTGAAGCTCAAAAAAATGTATCTTTCAGAAATCTGTGGAAAGCTTCTTGAGGCTCTCTTAATTATTAGCCAGGGCCGGAAATCTTGCTACACTATCATCATCATCGTAGAGACATCGTAGATACGCGGATTTCCCAATTTACCGGAACAATTTCGCGCGTCTCCTCAAGTGGCTTATCCTCTCGACGCCCTTAATTATCAAAGTTATATCTGTCCCGACCGTGAAATTCGAGTGTCTCCTAACGACACGGAACTCCTCGAATCATCCGAGTTTGCACCGCAAGCTCCGATTCTCCGGATGATTAATTCTCGTCGAGCTAGCTTGATATATATATATATATATGTGTCTCTCTGAGCCCACACCAGTCCGGAGATTCCTTCGCATTAGATCGCGAAAGCCTCACGGACTCCAATCCCATTGGAACATGTTTACGACGCCATTTATTATTTCGTCTGCAAAGAAGTTTCACAAACGACTTGGTCCAACGATAAATCTCGAAGAATTTGGGTCGTTAGATTTTGGCGGAAAAATTGCGCGATTTTCTCCCCTAAACGTTTCGATGCAAAGCTTCTAGGAGAATGCGAAACGAAAGCCCGCGGCAAAATGGATTATCCACTAAATTTGACCGATTTTTTGAGCGACATAAAAAAGATAAGTCAAGTTTCATCTCGAATCGAGCATACACAGGTCCGTTTTGCACCGCTCTTCTGGATTTCGATTTTCACGATCATCGGACTCGTTTTGCTTCCTCATAGAGGAAACTATGAAATGCGATTTTTTGCTGGCGTCCGGATGTGTGTCTGCGTGTATGTGTCAGACAGACTTGCATCGTTAATGACCATGACTCGATAATGATTGGTACAGTAGTAGAGCGGTCACGTCTCTTCATGCAGTGCCATTTTTGTTATGAAGATTGAGGCCGAATTGGAGATGTAAGGCGACTTTGAATTTTTTGAAAAATGTCTTCGGTAACTTGTGTAAATTTTGAGCTATCGTCCTAAAACGGCCTGCTGCATAAAATTTTGATCAAAGACTTGTGGCATTTAATTTGGTCAAAATCTATCCAAGCTGTCAGATTTTATATCGATATCGAGTTTTTTTTTTTTTTTAAGTACTAAAAGCGGTCTGATTCCAGTAAGCATGAAGGGATGGCGGTACATTTTGACACGGAAATGCACTACCAACGCATAACGTTTGGTATCAAATTTTCTGAGAATTCATCTGAACGTTTTAATTCATCTGAGAATTCATCTGAATCTTTTAGGATTCCGAAATTTTTGAATTTTCTTGAACATGTGTATTTTATGTCTGACACAAGTTCCTGCATGAAATGTCGCCCTACGAGTGAAACAATGTCGGGCATTCGTCGTCAGTGAGTCACAAAAAATGGTTTCACAATGATGAATTGCTCAAATTTGAATCAGCGATTTTCTGCGATACATTTCACGGTAACTTTTGAGCGTTTCAATTTTACGCGATGTAGAATTTTTTTAATGTTACGAAAAAAGCTGCAAAGTAATTTGTACATGACTTCCTTATTTATTACAATTTTGCGCACAGTTTCCTGTACAAGAAATCCAAAAACGATCAACGAACTTTCTCATGGAGAAAAGCTGTGCGCAAAGTTTTAACAAATGAGGAAGCCATGTGCACATCGCTTTGCAGCTTTTTCATGAATGGTCGGTATTGGAAACGGAGCGGGGGGGGGGAGAGGAGCGACTGCCTTTCATCACCAGCTTCAGTGATTATCTGCCTGGAGCCAATGGCTCGAGAAATGTGCCTGAATCTGCTGTGTACCCAACTGTTGTGCACTGGTGGCGATATAGTGCACGATGCCTTGGGGCTACGAACGCGTTCTCCTTGACCGTCGATTGCTCGATTCCTCGACGAGTCAGTGCACCTTAAAAAGTCGATACCGAAGCACGGTTCCACAACCGTTGTAGCAACAGTGCCATCGGGGAATGCAACAGATAGTCGTGACCAGAAATGGTGGTTGCACCGATCGGCCAATTGCGAAACATTAGCGCAACCAGGCACAGTAGTAAAACTTAACGTGCAATTTGTCTGACCGCGCTTTATCGTCCCTCGTTCCAATATTCAAGCTTCGATCCTTTCAAGTCCGAAGCCTCCATTTCGCAGAAATATAACTATTTCTCTCAAGCCCGTCTCGGACACTTTTCTGAATCTTCGAAAAATGTTTCCTCCTTGGAAAAAAATCACGTTTTCATTTTTAGACCTGAATTGGAAGAAAGTAAATTAAAAAAAAAAAGTAAAATTTAATATTAAAAATAAAAAACGCGTTCAAATTGGCAGGGTTTCATGTCACAACTACATAGAACGTTATGCAGCCAGGTACAATGGAATTGGTTCATGTGTAGTTACAATGTGGTACGGGCGTCCGATGGGCGAAAATATTTAAAAACAGGTATTTTTTTGTTTGCTTTTAACCATTAAGTTTGGCAACAGATGTTTCTAATTGTTTAATTGGTTTCGAATTTACTAGGCCTCGTGTCAACGATCCAAAGATATTACGCACCAAATTTGAGCTGCATCGGCTAAGTCCTTTCAAAGATCTACCATAATACGGACATCCGATGCGATCAAGATATTGAAAAAAGTGATTTTAATAGGCACTTCTTACGTGTAAGGAGCGAGTGCCTAAAAATCAAAACTCTCGAATTGAAAAAAGTAAGCAAATTTCATTAGGTTTCGTTACTACAAATCACCAACATGGCGAAGATGGCTGGCCATTGAAGATACTCTATCGATAACCACAATGCTATGTTGATCTTCGAGTTAATTAGATTTTCCTGTATTCCACGCAGTTATCCATCAGCGCTGCCATCACAATAGGCCACTTTGTCCGTCCTTGTGATATAACTTCTGCACAAACGAACTATACGCGATATATAAAAGAACTCAATAACTCAGCCCTAGCCGGACGGCGGGGAGCCCCGATTGTCTGACCCGTACGGAGTTGCACTACTTGACACTCAAGGCGTAGGCGCCGCGACGCACTGAGAACCTACTCAGTCAAAACGTCCGGTCTGTTCTACTTGCCACGTCTCACTTTACCCTCAATTACCAACTTTTTGCAGCAACAATAACGCCGAGGAACGAGAAGCTCGGAATGGTCGGACTTTATTGGCATGCATATGTAATAATTTGCCTTCCGCACTTGCGCGACTGCAACGTTGAGAAAGGTTTTCATCGATACTGTTGCAAAATCGGAGTGCGCCTTAGTCGCAGCGCGTGTATCTACGCCGTTTAGAATGAATTATTCAATACCGAGAGCATCAAAGCAGTCGAGCGAGGTCATTTTTATTCTTGTCGTCGACGCAACGTGTGAGAAATAAAAGGAAACCAACTGGCGAAGTGTCTATCGAGTTGCTCGACCGAGTACGCGATCATCGATGTACGCACTTGTTTGGTTCTCTTGACTTCCATTCAAGGAATATCGAGAGCGGTCTTACGAAAATAGCCTTATTTGTATCATGTAACTTAAACATCCAAACTGCACGCAGAGCAAGATAGCAAAGGCCGAACACTTCAGACACGCCGCAAAATCGAACACCACGAAAACTTGAGAAAAATTCAACGAAACACCTGCCCAGATGCTGCTTTAAAATGAGAATTCTGAACCCAATTTTTTAAATGTCAATTTTCATTGTTTTCAGACGCTCAGAATAATTATCTCGAATTTCATTTCTTTCCCCATAAAGACTCCGCTTCGAGACATTCTACGAGATATTCGCTGCGAACTTGTTCGAACGGCCTTTTTTCGATTCGCAAGTTCGCAAATTTTATTCGATACCAAAATTATATATATATATATGTATTATAAATAATGTGTATGTCAGAGATATCGTGAATTTATGTAACGGGATATTTTATATAACGGGAAAAGCTCGTCACAACTGTGTCGTAACAGCCTCGAACACTCGTCGGAATGGCGCTTGAAATGTTTTCCGCGATTCGCGAAACTCGTGCTGAAAATTCGAGGTTTTCGGAATCGCGTCTATACAAGAGACTGTCGTAACACAACGGTGCAGCGCAACAGCGGGCGACACACGGAATAGAGTAATGCAGACGGAGGAACTGTACTCGGAGGGACGAGCGCCAGACACAGGGACGCTCGATAGACAAGCGACCTGGGCGGGAAGTTCGTCGCGTATTATTCTCAAGCGACGATGAAGCTCTCGGTTACGGAGGCGTAAAATTTCCTCAAAACCTCGTATTGAGAAAAGTATTTCCCTCGGGCGCTCGGGTTCATCCAAACCTGCACAAATTCTTTTCTACTCCCGATGAAAATGACTTCCGTTCATCCAAATGTCCCTCGACTTCGGGTGCATAAAAATTCTATGATTTTTTACTACGAGCTTTTTTCATTTTTTTTGCTAGTTTTCTCATCGTTTTCGGAGCAACCAAAGTTCTTCGTGTGCTGCTTCGATCTTCGGCCTCCTCGCGAGACATAAAATTAGCGAATGGATACGATAAAAGACCAGAAAAAATAAAATGAAATTTCTAGTTTTTTGGTTTTTTTTTGTTTACTTTCGTTTTCGGAGCAGCCAAAGTGCCTTTTATGCTGCTTCGATCTTCAGCTTTCTCGTTCGACAGCGAATTAGCGAACGAATAAAATTCATTTCTTAAAACACGATCCACTCTTTCGATAAATCTCGGTTCGTGTTTAAAATCTTTTTCTTGCAATTGGAGATGAAGAAAGGAAAATGCGTGCGCACTCGCGCAAAAAAATTACAAAGCCGGTCGCGAAAAATATTTCCCTCGGGCGCTCGGCTTCATCCAAAGTTGCAGAAATTCTTTTCCACTCGCGATGAAAATGACTTGCCTTCATCCAAATGTCTCTCGACTTCGGATGCATAAAACTTCAATTTCTTTGCAACTAACCTTTTTCATTTTTTTCTAATAATTTTTTTTTCACATTTTCTATTGTTTTCATTGTCCAACGTTTTTCATGAGCAGTTTGCATCTTCAGCCTCCTCAGCGACAGCGTATTAGCAGACGAGTGAAACAAGTACGAATTAAAAAAAAAAAAACAGGACCGCTTGTTTCGACAATTTTCGGGTCATGTGTTTTAATATTTTTTTTTTCTTTTAGAACTGAAAATGAAGAAAAAAAAATGGGTATGCATTCGCGCGAAAAAATGACAAACCCTGTCGGGATTGCGAACGGCGGTCTTAGAGACAATAACAGTAAGAGGTCGGAATACTTGCACGGTGAAACGCAAGCACAAAGCCGTTGGGTTCGATAGAGAAATGTGTACCATACATAATACATGGATATAGTAGTTGTGCTATAACGCCAGAGCCTATCCGATGTCCCAGCGAAAAGAGGAGACAGTTCACGCTCTGATTCCTCGATATTCGTGACTCGAGTCTCGTGCACGATAAACCGTGTCGAAAACAAAAATATCCCGGCACCAAAAGTGCTTCCCTTTTATGTGACATTTTTTTTTTTTTTATTACTTTCGATCTTCGCGTCTCTTTCGCACGAAAGGACAAGTACGATTTCCCTGGTGAATAGAAAACCGCGGAGACCGGGGCAAAGTGGACCAGCTAAGCGATACATGGACTTTTATCGATTTAGTATAAAGTATTAAAACGTTCTTTTTAAGGAAAAAATAAATCTGCCACGCGCATTTTGCGCGTCCGGACAAAATAACATAACACGGGGCAAAATTTATCAGTTTGAATTTTGAAAAATGAATGTCCCACCTGCTGCATTTTATACAGCCTCTATGCCATATTAATTATTGCATCCCTGCATTCCATTACGACAAAATATGAATTATTAAAGTACGAAAAGTTATGTGAAACCGAATGGAGCGATTTATCGAAGTGTTATTTTGGAACAGCGGAAGTTTCATTGTATTTCGAAACGGGTCCATCTTGCCCCACTCTGGCCTATGCCGAGCTACGCAATATACGTGTACACACTGTTGTGTGTCATAAAGACAATTTTTTTTTTTTTTTGTCCATCAGTACGAACACGACGGAAGCAAAGTAACGTCTCGTTAGGCACGTGAAACAAAAGCTCTGTCGAATTCTCGAGTCCCGCGTGTATACAGTGATATACAAAAGTACTTTACGGTCGTATAACACGATTTTTGTGGCTATACGCTAGTTTGCCCGAAAGCACTACGTGCATCCGCAGTGCAGACCGCAGTAATGTTACGTTTGCAGCTACTTCCGTTCGCCACCCCTTCGCCTCTCTCGGCTCGCTCCGATTTTCAACTCTCCCCTTCAAGCACCCCCTTCCATTCGTTCGCGAAACCTCTCTCTATATCCCGACCGGTAGACTTTCTCGGGGACCTTGAAACTCTGACAGAAGCGAAATGATGCATCGCCCAGTCAACCCCCGTAGGTCGTCCTCGTAATATACATATATATATATATATATATAAGCTATATAAAAAGTGGAAACGTTATCATCGGACCGTGCAAAGACAGGGATATTTTATTCCCTAATATCTATCGCAGCGTGTCGGGGGAGTCCATAAAAAAAAAATCTCCGAGAAATAGCCTCCAAAATCGTAAACCCAGGCGGGATTTAATAATCTTTCTGGGGTGTATTAAAAAAATGATTATATATAAAACATTTGTGACTAAGGGGATTAAATAGTTCCGGAGAATGAACGAGCGTCAACGTTGGATTATGTTTATACTCCGTTGCACGCGTGTCCACTATAATCCTATCGCTGCGCAGGTACAGGTGGCAAAACGGAGAGGTATGTGTCCTACATTTGAGAAGCGACTCGCTTACTCGTGCCTCGGGACAAATTGTTAGCAACGGTCCGTTTTAGCCCGCTCTCCCGGAGCCAAAAACCTGCGCAACGCTCAACAATTTAGTGGACCACGAGAAGTTACACCGAATTCCACGCTGATGGGGCGAAACGGACACCACTGTGTCGCACATTTGCGACGCGGCTCTCTCGTTTTTGTCGAAAGTGGTCCGTGTTGCCCCGCTCTCCGGTACATACAAACCGGTGTAAACAATTGCTCAACAATTTAGTGGCCCACGGGAGGTTTCGCCGGATTCCACGCTGTCTCGTATTTCCTGTCCAGAAGTTGGCCCTCTGGAATATTTGCATGTCCCAGTTACGATCCGGCATTCCGCAAGAACGGCTCAAATGCGAGACGTTCAATTTCGGCGAAAGGGGTATCAGGCGCGTAATTGAGTGCTACAGTGTTAATGCAGGTGCCACGCTGATCGGGACTGTTTCGTTGCATAAATGCAGCCTATAGAGGAACACCAGTCCTAATTCCCAATTTCAGTTCCTCGTCTATATAGACGATGAATTATCGATGGATGTACGCCCAGTTACATCCAATATACGATGTTGCGTATGTACGACATCAGTGTATAGAACGATATGCACAACGTGCGATATATAGGCGTTACACTTTGGCACTGCGGCGAGAATGCTCGGCCACGTCCGTTCGGTTAGTGCCACGACTACTTGGCGCCCCGTTTCTACTCAGAAGTTTGCACAGTGTGTGGTACATGTTATTCTACGTATTTCACCGTAGTACTTATCCTCGCGGCCTGATAGGACGGCTGAGCGCCGACGGCACTTTCCACTGCGGCCGAACAGGCGCGCAGTGGAAAATCGGATCTCGCTCTTTTTTAACTCGAGACTGCTCAGTAGGGCAAAAAGACGGGAGCTATGCGTTTCCTTTAGTAATTTAAGTTAGAGTTTATCGGTTAAACGAGCAGTTGAGCAGCCGGATATTTAACCGGTCAATAACTACAGCTGTCTATAATATCTTACCGGAAAGTATTTATTTTACGGTTGGAATCATTGTATGCAACTAATCTTCATACGTAGAGTCTTCGTCTTCATTGAAAGTGCTTATTAACTTATATTTATATAAATTTTAATAAACATTTTTTAATTAATCTTTTTCATTGCTTGTTAATCGGAATTTCAATGGGTTACATTTTTTTATTTGACAAGAAAAATGATATTTACTTTGTGAAGTAAATTGATTGACGAATTCTCAAAATACAATTAATCCTCAAACGATTTCTTTACTTTCATCAAATTTTCGTAATCCCGAAAATTGTTAAATATATACTCAGTATCTTTCGATTAAGTCCTGAACGCCATCCATTATAAAACTATGATTACTTGTCACGGTAATTTTTTTTTTATCGGTAATTAAAACATATACGCAAAAAAGCTTTATATATAATATAAAAAATTTGTAATTAATGGTGGGTCACGCAAATTTTTAGTTAAGAAAAAATAGCGCCCTCACGAATACAATGACTCTGAAAAAGCGAGGTGCGTTTTCGCCGTTGAATAAGCGAATTAATTGTACGGGCTGCGAGGACAACCGCCGCTTCCTGCTTATCGGCGTCTTCCGTCGACGATATAACAAAGTACGGTGCGTGTCCTTAGACAGTGTCGTGGATACTCGCAGATACTCACTTTCGGGATCATTAAGAGGAAAAAAAAAAAAAAAAAGGAAAACCGTCGTGACACACGACGCAGCTGAATTTCTACTCGCTGTCGGTCGCAATTTCGGTCATGTTCGGTTATGCCAGTGCTCGACGAGCCGGCCCGTACCAGTACGGAAGGGGCGTAGGCCAGATTTGCCGTAGAGCACGCGTTCGTAGAGTGGATGCGAATCAATAATATCTTAGCGTGGTATAAAACACGTTCTCCGCCAGTGTTCCCTCTCTCTTTCTTGCTCCACTGTGCGGTCAATTGCGCCATATCACTCGCACATCTCCCACGGCCACGTGACTCTCACATCGCCTTAAATGACGAAACTTCGCCCCAAGAGACACTGACTGGTCCACGAAAAAAAAAAAAAAAAAAAAAAAAATGCCACTCTGTCAGAACCCCCGATGAAGCCATTTTTTAACGAGCCTCTCGAAAAACTGGTAACTTCAAACAAGAAAGTGCAACTTTTAACTTCAAACAACATAGCGCAGTGAGGTTTTTGCTATGAGAATGTTTACGTATGTACCGGACTGAAGAACTCAGGTCGATGGCCCTTCGTCAATGTGTATATAATTATCATTAGGTATAAAACTAGTATAGAGTAAGTCGGGGTGATATCGCACACACAATCTTATAATTTTCAGTGCAATCATATTTGTATCCGCGTATACTAAAAATTCTGCGTTGCGTTAAAAGATATTACGATTGGCCATATCATCCGCGTGGCCGTAATATCACCCTGACTTACTCTGAGATGATAATTGTGTAAACGGTAATAGCATTGGCAATAAATTCCTTTTACTGCTACTATTATGTATGTGCGCGGGTCTTTTTTTGCGCTCACCTAACGAGACATACTCTGACTTCATCGTACTCACGGTTAATGTTGCAACGTATTAGCAATGCCGCTACCGTGTGTCATTGGCGCGACAGAACACGACGCTACGGAACACTCGTCGAGCATTTAAAAAGAAAGTTGACAATCGGGTTTTACGAGTCTAAAGTGCGAATTACCATTATATCATGTCTCCCGGGCGATTGACCCTCCAAAGTTACATCATCCACTGCTCAATATCGTACTCGCGTGCAGGACGCACTAACGGGACGGCAATAAGAAAAAGGAGAATTCCTTTCAAAATACTCCACCGTATCCCTTCGGGCAAGATTAACACTCGCACATATCGCGCCGAGTTGGCAAATCTCATCGCTGGTAGCACGACGAGACTCTAGCGTCTTCGTTCGAGTACGTTTGCGTGATCGCACGGATGCAGCGTAAAGTTCCTTGAAACAATATTTGAAAGTTCTCAGTGCCGAAACTCACATCCGATGACACGATATTCGATGATCCTAAAGGTTCGTCAATTTCGAAGAGGCAAAATCGAGAAAGACCTATGAACAAGACCAAGCCAGGTAGGGTAAACGTGGTGGACATATTCCGATTCATGTGTCGTTAATTTACCTGCCGATCGGGGTGAGCCACATTCGCCACTTCAAACTACATGCAAAACAATGCTTTCCACTTGTTTTGCAACACTTAGACAGCCCGAATCGATGTCCTCGGGGCAATGCTCACTACAATGCGCATTAAGTTGACGCGGATAACAAACTAAACTCTGAACACCACAGCGGGGCGGTTGGATTCGTAGTCTAAACCGGGTTGATACTTCAGTTCGGACAACATTTGCCGTAGAAGGTAAACGCAGGGAAGTATATGAGTATTGTTGGTACCGATACCGAGACTGCGATGTTCGATAACCCGAAACGTTCCCCAAGTTCCAACAGGAAAAATGGCCAAAGACCTACGAATGGAACCGAGCCAGGTAGGGTGAACTTCGACCCGCGAAAGGGTACCGGTTCGCCAGCCCGGATTGATGTCCTCAGGGCAATGCATACTCCAATGTGCATTAAGTTGACGCGGGTAACGAACTAAACTCCGAACACCACAGCAGGGCGGTTGGATTTGTAGCCCAGGCCGGGTTGATACTTCGGTTGGGTCAACATTTGCCGTAGAAGGTAAACGCAGGGAACTATTGTTGGTACCGATACCGAGACTGCGATGTTCGATAACCCGAACGGTTCCCCAAGTTTCAACAGGAAAAATGACCAAAGACCTACGAATGAAACCAAGCCAGGTAGGCCAATAGTGCTGGACGTAGTCGGACTTATCTATCGCGTCTTTACATGACGGTAGAGCCGCGCCATATTCGCCACTTCTACCCCAAGCTTCGAAACGACGCCTTCCACTTTTTTTGCCAACACTTCGATCCGCGGAAGGCAACCGGTTCGCCAGCCCGTATCGATGTTCTCCGGGCAATGTACACTCCAATGCGCATTAAGTTGTCACCGGCGACAAGGTAAACTGTCAACAGGACAGCGGCCGGGTTGTCGCGAACGGAAGGGGTTTGCACCCAAAGCCCCGGTTGATACTTCGACGGGAGACAATATTTGCCGACGTGGGTAAACGCGCGCAAGTATATGGGTATTGTCGGTGCCAATACCGATGCTCCTCTTCGCGTTTCCCACGGGGTGGGGCAAGATCGGTCGACTATGCGGGATCCCGCCGAACCCGACACGAAGACAAACACGGGGGTTGAGCCCGCGCGCAGCCGAAGGCCCGCAGGTCTGCTGGGACGATAAGGTGAGAGGAACCGCGCTTCATCCTGTATTACCAGCCTCGCTCCGACGATATTCCAAAGCTCGTGCGGTCTCGTTCACGTGAAACTCGTCTGGGAGAGGGAGTTAACTACGTCGCGGCGATAGCCCAGTGCATCGATATCAGCGGGACAGGGAGCGACGGCTCAGTTGCCCTGGCAGGTGCTCGTATCTCGAACGAACCACGAGCTTCGGGATATACAGTGATAGGGACGTACGAATCGTTGCCTCCCCGACGCTACACCGACTACCACCACCCACTGATAGCTGCATTAGAGAGCGCGGTACAGTTTGTACACTGTGTGCGGAAGGAGCTATGCTGAATATCGACTACTTTTCGCATAGCGGAACCCACCCGCAAGGACAAGCGAGAATTCGATGCTGGGAGGCGCGTCCTCGAGGCAGGAACACGAAAAGAGAACCGTTAGCAGGCGAAGGGGGGCATTTTTTTCGCTCTTCTCATTTAGTTTTAGGTCGGAAATTGTTCTTATGATTTCTTCGGAATGCTTCGAGTTGCAGGAATATTCAGAATTGTCGAGCGCAAATGTCCTCGAAGACTTCGAAGGACTCCCGAGTGGAAACGAAGATATTTTGGCGCTCAGTTAATTCGGATGGGATTTATGAGATAACATTGAAAAGACGAGGGTAGAGTGTGAAAATATTATGTTTGAATGTTAATTTACGGTTAGGGAAACTTTTGTTACATGAACTGGCTCTGAAATTTAATACACACGGGCGTTGCAATTTTATAGTAAATTTTTTATTTATTTTTAATGAAGAGATTTTAGTGAACTTCAGGCGAAATATTTGTAAAAGGAGGACTCCGGTCGGCAAACCTTTGGTAATGTCTATGTGAACGTTGTAACTACTACATAGAGATATGTATCAGATAGCGTATAAACTACATATTGTCATTAAATGCACTTTTACAACTACCACTATTTTTATATTATACCAATATTATACCAATATTAAAATCTGGTATTTAAGGTTTACAAAAAAAGTCCATTAATGTTCAATTAATGTAAGCAATGTAAACAAATTTCAAGTTCCATTACATTAAATCTACAATTTACCTTTACCGTCTATGCAATCGCATACCGTAGGAATAAGACGGGTGAATTAAAAGCCATTCTTTTTTTTTTTTTTTTTCATCGATTTCCTGCTAAGGAAATAAAATGCGGCGAGGAGCGCTGCGGATAATCCGGAGGGGCTTTCGGGCTCTCCTTGGTTTACGATCCTGCGAAGAAAATGTGCTGCCCGGTAAGCCGAACAGTCTTCGAAAAAAATTCGATATCCGGTCGAGCTTTTGGAATCTCGCGCACGGCCTACGATATTTACTCGGATGAGAAATGGCCGCGACGAAGAAGGAAATCGAGAAATTTCATCCCGAAATGGAGGGTCGCTGCCGCTCTCCCGAGTGCTGTAAGGACGGGTCGGAGGGCTCGCATCACAGGATGGAATATAATGCTTTGCAGAAAAATAAAAGCGGAAAGAAATAAGTGGAGAAAAAAAAAAGCGGAAAAAAAGACAAGTAGAAAAAACATAAGTGGAGAAAAAAATAAGTAGAGAAAAAACTCGTGAGACCTTCCACCCGTTGACTACACGATTCCTCCATTTACTCAACGATATTGGCTCACACGGCCGAGCTCACTTCTCGAACTACCCTCCGAGCGCCTCTAGACACAGCTGGATCTGACGCATCCAATAAACGTTGTCTGCCATGCACGCGTGCCTGACAGTCGACGCCCGTTCGGTGCAACGAATAAGCATTTTGTAGTTTCCCGTCGGGTAAGAAGTACGGAAAAAAAAGAAGCATTTAAAGCCTCAACAGTTTTACAAAAGTGACTTTCGGATTACGAACCGTAGCCCAGAATACGAAAGAAAACAATTTTCCCAATTCTGTCAGTTTGTCCGTCCCGTCCGAAAAACACAATAATGCTTCGGCGAGCATTCGTGATCGTTGCGAATTTTTCTAGTGTCGCTCGCATCGGATAAAAACAAAGCATCGATTGTCAAAAAAAATGGGCATCCGGTGAAAAATTGGCCTTCTTCTTTTATTTTTTTTTTATTATCGATTGCCACTCGACCAAAGTTGCATCGCCCCGGGCGAAGCGGAGCACACGTCAATGCATTGTCACACGGATTTAGAGTACAGTCTACACAGTAAAAAAAAATGTGTACTTTTTACAACAACTTATTGTCCACAAACGTTCACAATTCTTTTTTTGTTAATTTCCTAGTTTTACAAATAAAAGTACATAACTAAAATTTTTAATGGTACGTGAAATAATAGGACAGGTCAGTCCAGTTAGGAGAGGACATTCAAATAAATGACAAACTCGTTTGTCACTTATCTAACAAAATTATTTTTACGAAATTTCGCATTCCGATTTTACGAAATTATTTTTTACTGTGTACACTGTAAAGATAAATCGTAAATTTAATGTAGTGGATCCTGAAATTGGCCTCCATTACTTATATCAATTGAATATTAATAGAGCTACTTTTATAACATTAAAATACAGGATATTAAAATTTCAAATATCTTGCCTGAAGCTTACAAAAATTTTCATTAATAATAAGAATTTAACTTGTGTTCGAAATTTCAGAAACATTTTATGTCAAGAATGTTCCAATGCCGTTTATTAACTCTAAAACTCAATTGTTTTTACAGTGTAGAATTGTGATCCGTGGCCACGAATACGAAAAAAAAAACAATTTTCCCAATTCTCACCGTTCGTCTCGTTCGTCCGACGACACACCAATGTTTCGATGAGGTTTCGACATCGCAGCGAATTTTTGTAGCGTCGCTCGAATCGGATAAAAACATCAGTTGCAAAAAAAAAAAAAAAAAAAAAAAATGCCCATCCGGTGAAAAATGGAGCTTCTTTTTTTTTTATCCCTTATCGATACGAGCTCGACCAAAGTCGCGTTACCCCCGGCGATGCGGAGCGCACGTTAACGCGTTGTCACACGGATTTAGTGTACAGTCGCTCTTCTATCTCACTCAGTTGACCCAGAATACATTAACCCCGGCGTATTGATCTCCCGTGTACACGCCGTGCGTAAAGCTGACTCCGATACATGGTCCGCACATGTGGCTGGCGCAAAAAAAAAAAAAAAAAAAAAACTCCACCTACAGTCAAAACGAATTTCAATTTAAAAAATGGTAAAAAAAAAGAATACGAAAAAAATCTTTTAAAAAAATGTGTCATGGCTTGCGCAGCGTGAACGAGTTTCTCGCACGCCAGACGCCAACCACAGTCTACGCTCTCCTCTGCCAAAAAAAAAGCCTTGTGGAAACGACGCGAATGTGATTTCGGCACGTGACGACCACAGCTCCGAAGGGGGAAGCGCCTGGAAGTACCGAGGACGAAAAAAAATCGTTTATTCCAAAGTATGGGAACTGCGCGACACGCGAAGAGACCTTTCCGGCTTCTTTGCCCGCCGAATCCAATATCGTCGGTTATCTCGGCCGATCTTTTTGGAGTACAGCGAGAAGCGTGGGCTTAGCGCTCCCGGTATTATATCTGTCGATCGAGAGTGGATGGGAGGGAGAATGAGTTACATGCTTGCGTGATTGGAGTCAACGACGGCGAATAGTTCACAAAATAGTTCACGAAATAGGGTAGAAAGTAAAAAAAAAAAACAAAAAAAATCGTAAAAAAAATAAATGGACGGATCTGCGAGCCTGGAGGATAGGGGGAGAGCGGGGCAAAATGGCACAGCGGGGCAAAACGGGATAATGAGACAAAACGCCAATAACTTGGGGCAAACGGGTTGATGCTGAAACGGAACTGATGCAACGACGGATTCGGAGTTGCATCGGTAGTCGTAGTCGCACTTAGGGTTGACTAGACATGCATCTGCGAGTTGCAGTGACTACAACGAGCCTCCGAGTATACTGAAATGAGATCGATCGCTTTGTTCAAACTTTTAACCTTTAAGCAACTCTCTTTTGATGGACTCGACCAATCCCCATCTGCAAATCAAATAAATGAGACTATAATACAACGATCGTTGCAAGGGTTACAGGAAAAAAGACGTTAAAATAAACACTGTAAAAAAAAAAAAAAAAATTGTAAACTTAATGTGCCGGTATTGGAAGCTTTTATCCATAAACCTGCATATTAAATTCAATGTACGAATTATTATGTACAATTACAGTACTTTCAAAGTAACTTTCAAATACTTTGAGTATTATTAAAGAACTTCTATTAAGAACACCACTTTCTTATCATTTTTTTTAATTTATCGTACATTCATTTTGCATAACATTTTATATATTAAATTTAATATACGAGTTATGCATAAAATCTTCCAATACCGGTGCATTAATTTCACATGCAGACATTTTTTTGACAGCGAAGGTTATACGCGAGTCTACAGCAAGTCAAAATGTTGAACACTGTGCATTAGTCTATTGAAGTCTGTCGATGGTCACCTCAGTTCCATTGGGATATCGTTGGGACGAAATGGGTCATGCTAAAATTACTGTAACACTGAGTTTTGCCCGCACTGTCCCCGTTTTGCCCCGCTGTGCCATTTCGCCCCGGTCTCACCTACAAGTAGGAGAGTATATAACACACCCGGCTTCCGGGCTACCTGATGCGTGGCCTGACGGTTTGATACTCGTCAGGTCACGCTGTATGTTCATTCTGCGAGGGGGCGAAATACAGTCGATAGTGCGGAGGGCAAGAGGGGCGTTGAGGAGGGCCGGAGATCGGATTGAAACGAGGAACTTATTGGGTCAACTGCTCGAGCTATCGCGTACAACAAAATATTTTCTCCAGGCAAGAGCGAGTCTCCGAGATGCGGCAGTCAGATTGTATGGCTGATCTTACCGACGTTCGTAAAGTGCAGGGCCATCGAGAGACCCGCGGCGTCTCGACGCCAAGTGCTTAAAAAACAAAAAAAATCATTCTTTTTTTGTAGCGATCAACAATGAGAGTGTAAAAAAAACCGTATGAAATTTAATGCATTGGCAGTGGAGGTTTTTATGCATAAACTTGTGTATCAAGTTTCGTCCACGATTGTGATGAAAATGTAAGATAAGGAAAAAGGTAAGTACATTGAAAACTTTAGAAACACTTTACTTTTAATGAATGACTTTAAGTTTGCTAGAGTGTAAAAAATAAATAAATTAGAGTGAAATTTAATAGGCTGAATTGGAAGTTTTTTATGCAAAAACTCGTATATTGAACTTCATGTACAATTTCGATGAACAATTAATGTTTCGTGAATTAAAAACACTTGAAATACCTTATTTTTAATTATTTACTTTAATTTTACTGTAAAGGTACTTTAATTTTCTAATTTACTTTGATTTCCATGAAAAATTATATTAATTTTTCATCGCAATTTCACGTTAAATTTAATGTACCACTTTTTACATAAAAACTTCCTGTCCGCTGCATTAAATTAACAATTTTTCTGACGGTGCGAGGACACCGTTGGAAGTCTCTGCCCCTTAAGATTCAAGGTCGGGTCTCGCTTTTTTCGTGAGAAAGACAACGAAATCTTTTTTCAGCTATCGTACGATACAACGAATAGTTTTCCCCCGGTAAGAGCGAATCGCCGAGAGGTTTCAGTCTGATTGTGTCGCGGATCTTCCCGACGTTCGTAAACTGCGCGGCCATCGAGAGACGCGGCAGCGTCTCGACAAGTGCTCTAAAAAAAAAAAAATGATTCTTTTTTTATAACGCGGCGGAGGAAGTCTGCGACTCGCTATTCGAGATGGGCTCTCTTTTTCTCGGGAAACACTGTGAAAGCTTATTTTAACCCTACCAATGTAAATGTAAATTTTTATAGTAGTTTTCGGGCCGGCAATTCCGAGATTCCTCGCTCAAGTAGAATTGTCCGAGAGCGGTCAGACGACCTAAATCCGGCGTGCCGAGCCGTGCCCGGACGGGCGGATTCCCGAGGAAAGTTGAGACTCCTCTTTTTACGGCTTATTTTACGTGACAAAGTTGGGGAATGAGATTAAGTAGCGAAACCAGCGGGATTACTCAGTCTTTGAGTGGTACCAGAAAGAACGGATAAATGTCCGTGAAACGGCCAAATGGAGAACACGCCTTTGCGAGTTTGGTGCTCTCGAAACCGTCGCTGCTCGAAGCACTCTGACTGACTAAACAAACGAGCACGCATACACATATATACAGTACATAGATGGTGTAGATCGCGGATGGAGGAGGACGGGGCAAAACGGACCCTTCTCATCGATTCGGCGCCGAGCACAACGGCGAGCTCTCGTCTCGAGTGGATGCCGGTCCGTTTTGCCCCTCTCCTGCGACACACAGGACGTGTGCGACAGGCGAGGCTGGAAAAACATTTGCCCCGAACAAACGGCTCCCCACGGAACGCCCGTCGCGATTTACCCGCATCGGAAACATATACAGTGCCGCACGCACCACGCCGAGCGGGCAGCAAGTAGAAAGGATCCGCGAGTGGTCAGACAACGAAAACAAGAAAATGCTCGTAGCCTCGATGGGGGAGCTTTTTTCCCCGGGAAACATGAGAACTTAATTAAAGCCCGTGTTTCTCGCCGTTCGCCCTCTCTTTCGTTAACAAAAAATAGCTGCAATTTATTTGCCCACCGCTAACGAGAACCGTTTTGAACCAACAATAGAAAAAGTGCCGATGGCCGCGTATGCGCAATAGAGCGCTCCGTTGCAGTGCGGCGATGACAAAAACGTCACGAGATCTTTCAGCGATATTTTTCACCTAATCTCGCGATCCTCCCGAAATTCCCCAATTAGTTTCGTCACTCGATTTTGCTACCTCCGCACCGTTGATGTGCATCCGAGGAATACATTGTAAAAAAAAATGTCTTCGCCAAAAGCTTCTCGAAAGGTCGAAGAAATTTTGGTTTTCACTTAAAGTCTAAAAAATCACGTTTCATCGCGATTTTTCAGCGATATTTTTGACCTAATCTCGCGGTCCTCTCGAAATTCTCCAATTAGTTTCGTCGCTCGATTTTGCTACCTCCGCACCGTTGATTTGCATCCGAGGAATAAATTATAAAAAAAAAAAAATGTCTTCGCCAAAAGCTTCTCGAAATGTCGAAGAAACGTTGTTTACCATTTAAAGTCTAAAAAATCATGTTTCGTCGTGAAAGTTTGTGGGAAATTACCTTCGAGCGTTGTGAATTCTGGGGGGTCCGGGTCCCCGAGGGCCGGCGATGCGATGCAGAGGCATGAGCTCAGAACGACGAAGAGCACCCTAACGGCACGATACCGTGCCGACGTACCGCACATCTCTTCACCCCAGACGACACCACGGTGGCCCACGGCGTCCTTTTCATATTACATATCTCTGCCGAACCACTGAGCGTGTGATCGATCACGCTGCCGATGCCGCTGCCTCTCGCATCCGTCGCACCTATTCCTTTATTTCTCTCCGCTGTCCTTCTTTTTTTTTTCACCCTATCGTTGCACGAACCTCGGGTTCTTCTACTTCTCTTCCTTTCCTCCCGAGCTTTAGTCCGCAATCCTCTTATCCGACTCGTCGCTTACTCCGAACTCGTCACCCTCGTACTTCTCCCGTATGATTGAACCCTCTCGTCCACCTCGCGACGGTTCTACAATCACGATCGCACCATTCGTATCTCTTACTTCCGTTTTTGCAATTTTTCTCTTTTCTTTTATTTCCTCTATCCTCAACAATTGACATGCGTTAGCTCGATGCGACAAAACACAGGGTGGATTAACCGGGACTAGTGTGACACGATGAACCGGCCACTGCGGTGTCCAGGACGCGGTCGACAAGCGCACCGGACGAGTGGCGAGACTATCGTCGGGGGTGGACGTCGCGACCCCAAGGCGCCGGCGCAAACCCCCGAGCCTCGCTCTACTCACCCCCTTCAAGAAATCCATCCGAACTCTGTTTCTCTCCCTCTCTCAACCCCTTCTTTCTCCCTCTCTCTCTCTCTCTCTCTCTCTCTCTCTCTCTCTCTCTCTCTCTCTCTCTCTCTCTCTCTCTCTCTCTCTCTCTCTCTCTCTCTCTCTCTCTCTCTCTCTCTCTCTCTCTCTCTCTCTCTCTCTTTATCTGCCTCTCCGTTTTCCCCTTCCACGGGCGTTACGTTGCGGTGAAACACACGTTCACCGTTCTGTTCCGTTCCTCTGACTCATACCACGTCGCCCTGCCGATCCTATCAATCAAGCGCGAGGAAAAACCCCGTCCCCGTCGACGACGACGACTATGGACACCACCATATGCTCACTTTCTTTTACCTTTTATTTTTTAATTTTTATTTTTTATTAATTTTTTTTCTTTTTTCGGGCTCGTTTACGATGCCGATTTTTTGGGCTCGTTTACGATCCCGAACTCTCGGGATCGTAAACGAGCCACCTCGCACAATTAGCGCTATTACGACGAGCTATAATCAGGATCCATAGTCAGGATTGAATTACTGAACGAGACGGCAAATGCAATAGTCACACAGAACAAATATCGTCCGGCACACACCGGGTTAATTCCCGACCTCCGTGCCTGATTTTATCGCACGGTTATAGAACAGTAACAAGTAGCCAAGGAGGCCCCGGTTTAATTTTGATTCTCCACGGATTAAGGTAACTCTGCTAAAACAATTAGTAGACAAACAAGTAAAAACATAGA
This sequence comes from Amblyjoppa fuscipennis, assembly GCA_963575735.1. Taxonomy (NCBI): domain Eukaryota; kingdom Metazoa; phylum Arthropoda; class Insecta; order Hymenoptera; family Ichneumonidae; genus Amblyjoppa; species Amblyjoppa fuscipennis. The sequence continues at coordinate 22,912,777 of OY754491.1, read as the reverse complement.
TCAATAAATGAATAAATAAATAAATAAATAAATAAATAAATAAATAAATAAATAAATAAATAAATAAATAAATAAATAAATAAATAAATAAATAAATAACTCTTCGACAGTGTCGCGAATAAAAATAGACGTCGGCCGGACGGGCTTGAATGAGTGGATATTTTCGTACGTTCGTTTGTTCCTCCGAGAATAGAAGAAAAAAAAAGGGCTGCCTTTGTGTGATCGATCGTCGAATCGATGCCCGCAGCTCATGCGGATGTAACGTGCTTCCTCCCTCGTCGCTCAGGAACGCTCCGATCGACTCGATCGTGTTGTAATTAGCGTTGGAGCGACCGACATCGTACCCGGAATGAGAATCGTGAGATGCAAATTATATGCGTTAAACGACTACCTATATCTATAAACGTGAGCGATTCGGATATCGACGCGCGTCGATGGGAGAGCCATTCGAAGGAGCGCTTGCGAAAAAGCTGCATCGTCGTCGTCCCATCCTTTCAGCGTTCCGTTAACGCATGTCTGCACGTCCGCGTTGCAGAGCCGCCGGATCGACCACGCAACCCATCGCGGGTTCCCCGATAATAAATGTTAAACGGACGTAGGACATGCTCGGCTGTACGTGCTGGTGGATGTGTGTGTGTACAAATACGCTCTACCGGCTGCTCACTCAGTTACAGAAGCCTGCAGATAAGAGTCCCGCAGCGACGATAAACGCAAAGGGGATGCGGATTCAACGATGCAGTTGTTGGCAATCCAAGCCGATGTTGGCTGTAATTTTCTTTTTTTTTTTTTTTTACTCCCGTACTTCCAACATCCGGTAAAGTTTCACTGGAGAGTTTCGGTGTCTTTATGTCATTTTTAGACAATCGCAAAAACCCGGGTCATCGTTCTGAGGTAAAAAAATGTATAATGTAATTTTGGTAAGAGGGTTTTTTTTTTTTTTTTTTCTCGGGATGGTAATTTTCTGAGTGGTCACGCAACGGCTAAAATATAGTTCGTATATTGTTATTATATAAGGAAAATGTATCAATCAGCCTTCTGCGTTCGTCGTATTCAACGTTGCTCTGTAATCATTTTACCCTGCACGCTCCTCTTCTCCTTCGCTCTCTAAGCCTTAATTTTCTAATGCTTTCGCTGGGCGCAAGATGAACGTTAAACGCGATCTATCTTGATTATTAATCGAATAAAGACAAATAAATATCAACCGGGTTTACCGCTCGAATTTTCAATTCGGAGTCGCCATCGTCAGCGTAACTTTCCGACCTCCGATATAGTACGGAAATTGATATTATATGAGGGAAACGTATCAGCCAATCTTCCGCGTTCGTCGTATTCAACGGTTGCTCTATAATCATTTTATTGCACTCGGTGCGAAAATAGCAGTTTTACACCTTGTGAAGTAAAAATTGGTGCCATACTCGTGCGCGAAACTTCTTAACTCGTGCGATTGCAACACTCGTCAGAAAAAGTTTTATCGCACTAGTATCGTAACAGTAATTTACGACAATAGTGCGATAAAACCTTTTTCTGACGAGTTCGACTTTGCAGCCCGAGCAGGATGCGAGTGCTGCAATCACACGAGTTGAGAAAAAGTTTTTCGCACGACTATCGAACAAAATTTTATTTCACAAGGTGTGAAAATGACTGTTTTGCGCACGCGAAGTGTGCGTAAAACTGCTATTTTCGCACCGAGTGTAATAAAAAAAATTAGGTTACCGGTCAATGTGTTGCACAATTTTTCTTTTTTTTGTTGTTACTGATTTGTTCATAACTGTTTGGAATTATTGTTGTGCAAAAAAATATATATATATTTTCAGCACCTTCCAAATGCTCGATTTTTTTTTTCAGATTTTCCGGTCCATCGTGGAAGTGTCTGCGATCTCTCTCATTCCTCTATCGAACTTGGGTGGCGTCGGGCATAACGTGAGGACAGCCTTAAATCGTGGAGTTGCCAATGTCTGGCGAGCCGCTTAAGAGCCGTACGTTTTTATGAAGCCTCGTCACCGACGGGCTCGCGTGCGATTTGAGCTTAAAGCTCGAGCACCGGTGCAGGCAAACGGCTCGGCGCTGCTGCATTTCCAGCTGCATTACGGGAGTCGCAGCGCGAACGGCCGGGCAAAAAAGAAAGGGTGCACGCAGGAAGTCGATACCAACATCGCATATGCCATTCGCCAGCGTCACAATGTAATCCGGAAGGTACACTGGCCGTTCACCGTCGCGTCAACAGTGAATTACGAGCGATGTTGATAGCGGCCGCGGAGAACTGCGATTAAAACCCGATAAATGAAAGCTCGTGTCTCCGTTACCGAGTTTATAGTCAAAACTGCACTGTAGATTTATGCCTGATATATATATATATACACACACACACACACACACACACACACACACACACACACACACACACACACACACACACACACACACACACACACACACACACACACACACACACACACACACACACACACACACACACACACACACACACACACACACACACACACACACACACACACACACACACACACACACACACACACACACACACACACACACACACACACACACATATATATATATATATATATATATATATATATATATATATATATATATATATATATATATATATATATATATATATACGTTCTCGCGCACACTGTAGCAACGAGTATCACACACCTAACGGCACGTTTTTCCGTGCCCGCTAGGATAAAGCGAATGGCGAACGATAAAGATCGACCCCGACGATAGCCTACCTGCAGAAAATAGCTATCGATGTTTATGTATAAATAATAGAATCCGACACGCTACGAAACAAAAGCATATCGCGCAGAAAGATACACACGGCTTAGAAGCAGAAGGGCTCTCGAATCGCACAATTTAACTCGTAAAACGACTTCGGTTACGCCCATTCGCTCTTCAAGAGCCCATGCAGAATTGCTTTAGAAAAAAAAAAAAAATTGGATCGGCGTCGCGAATTCTCGGGTCAAAGTATACTTTCACTCGGGATTTCACGACTCCGATACAATTTTTAATAAAAAAAAAAATTAAATCCTCACTGCTATAGCAACTTATGGTTTTTATACTTGTTGTTTTCGTTTTTAATTTATATTAATTATATCTGTCGTTGCTAGTTCACTTTCGTACACCTTTCGAAGCCAGAAGAGAAGCGCGACTAAGGTGAACGGCCCACTTTACTCCATCTTCAATTGTTAAAAGGAACACTTTATAAAAAATACAAGTATTGCGGGATTAATCAAGAGTAAACGTTTTGGAACAATTTGGGAAAAAAAAATAGAACTAAATATTAATACAAAAATCAGGCACTTTCATTTACATCGTAACTATTTTTCTTTGTGGAAGTGGTTAGAAGTTTGGCTCAGGGAAAATTTTTCAGTGAAAAGTCAGGGAATTTTTTTTCAGGGAAAAAAAGGACCACCATTTAGTTTAGTAAACCGCTCTTCGACATACCGTCAATTTCGTTTGCATTTAACGTATACTGTATTTATTGTTAGGATAAATTGCGATTAATGGCGGTAACAGGGAAAGCGGCGGAAACGTTTACCTTACACGCTGGTCGTGAAAACAAGAACTGAAATGCCTTACTTTCTGTCGAGCTGCACAAGGAGCAGTCCGTTAATAAAAATATCAATCTCAAGATCGATATCAATAAAAAATAACAAAATGAAAGTTGAAGGTCAGAGTTTGATTTTCAAGCTTTGATTTTCGCAAAGCGTTTTTCGGGGTCTGATCGATGAAGGGAGCGATCGCGATAACGATGACTGATAGCGTATCAAGCGTGAGGCGTATCTGATACACCTGGGTGGATGGAGAAAGGGTTTTGCTAAGTCCAAAACGAGCCCACGTTATAAATGTGATGTCGCTGAGCTTCCTCGGGAGTGGCCGAAGAACGTTGAGGAACTCGAGAAATCGTTTATCGCTCGAGGAGAAGATGTTTCCTCTTCACTGTTTTTTGGTAAAACGGCGATTTAAAAAATGAAACGTTATTAACAGATATTCGAATCGACCCGCGACCTTTCCCGAATTGGGACAATTTGCGGTCTTGCGAGCACTAATAAGTAATGGGTAATTCTCCGCTTGAGAGACAAATAATTAAACATCTTTTCTTTTCTTTCTATGTGATGGCGAGTCTGTCGCTGATGTGTGAGTGATAACTTTCGGTTCGAAAAAAATTCACTTTTCGGAGCTGGGCAAAGTACCGAAAAGTACTTAAAGTACTAAGTATTGCAAGTACTTCAAGTAAAAAATCATTTCCGTGCTTAGAGTACTTTTTTTTCTTAATCGGAAGAGTCGAAGTTCGACGAGTACGAAATTTAGAGAGAAATTTTCAAATCAAACGGCCCCGTTCGGGGCCAACATTTTTTTTCAAAACGTCCAAACTTTTGGTTTCCAATCCTTGGGAACAGACTAATCGACTGGACTACGACGACTGAACCTTGGGGAAGTGAGTGGAGGTCGACTGGATGTATAATAACTAAATATAGGACGGATGAATCTAGTACAGTGGCAAAAAGTGAGAAAGGTCTCAATTTTATGCACGAAAAATCATTTTTTTTGGGATTTAAATCGAAAATATCGGGCTGGGAGTAAAATAATTGTTATATTCGTGTTCAGCGGGAAAAAATACGTCGAATATAGCCTTGAAACAAAAAAAAAAATTGAGTGAATGATTTTTCATTTTTGAGCCACTTTTGAAAAAACGTCGATATCGCGATTTTCAAACGTCGAAATCTCGCCTCCCAATGGAGCTACGAAAAATCCAAGGTGCCCATCGTGTTCTACGGGGAAAAATACACAAGATAGGATCCCACCTGAAGTTTTGAAATCGTTTTATCGTACCGTTCGAGAACGTTGAAAAATGCGAAAAATGGACTTGGAATTTTTCGATGAAATATTTTTTTGTTGGTATAAAATGTATTTTTTCGTTTACGAAATGAACTGTGACGTATTCCGACGTATTTTTGCGTGCTGAAGATGAATCCGCTGGCTTTTTTGGGGCTAAAGTACCGAAAGACATTGAAAGTCTCGATTTCCATGTGCGAAAAATCGTATTTTTGGGATTTAAATTGTGAATATTGGGCTGCGTATAAAATATTTATTATATTCATGTTCAGCAGGAAAAAATATGTCGAATATAGCTTTGAAACAAAAAAAAAATCGACACCACAGAACGCCAATACTGTGCCTGGTACAGGCGCAGCGATAACATTTGTCGTCGAGCCGATTTGTTGGGTCGGACTCAATTCCAGAACCGGGCGGATATCGGCTCGAGCACGTGGCGAGTACAAGACCGGCAACTGGTGCGGTTCCGCAGCCGTGCCGATGGTTAATTCCCACCTGGGCGTCAGCTTCGACCGACTGCTCAACTTTTCCGCTCGGCAAAACCGGCTTAGTTTTAACAAACTAAAAAAAAAAAAAAACTATAAGAACCACAGCGAACAATATTTGTACTCGATAAAATCTCTTTGGAATTAGAGCTTTTCCTTAGAGAATAAAAAAAAAACATATTTTTTATACGAGGAAGATGATATTATCGCGAAACTATAAATTGCGAAGATTCTAATCTCCGGATTGATGTTAGTTGCAATAGCGTGGTTGCTTTCGAAATCGGGAATCGAGCACGCACGGCCTTCGTCTCGCCTTTCCTCCAGAGACCGTAATCAAGCGAGCTCTCGAGCAGAGAGTTTCCGTTCCCATACTTCGGCGACTAAGTGCCTCGTCCTCGTCCGGGCTCGTTGCACGGTTTCCTCTCACCTTCGGACGCGCCACTCGGCAGCCACCTCGTCATTAATTAAGCAACCGACGGATTACAGAGGCGCTTGTAACGCTCGAATATTATGTCATTAGGCTGTACCTTTGTATTGTGTTTTTTATTGCACACGAAGTAACAGTATAGTTTTATCGGACACCGCCGATGTATACATAAAACTTTTATCACTCGGTTCCTTACTCTATAGCGTTTCGTGATTATTCTCTAATGATTTTTTTCAAAATTTTTTATTCTACTATTATTATTATTATTATTATTTTTCAGACGACGAATTACACCAGAGCTGAGATAAGGCTTGCTAACCATCGGAGCAGTGGTTACGTGTGCGATATCAAACGTTCTCCGTTACGGAATTAATTCCCAAAGGGCACCGAGACGCCGGGCAAGTGTTGCAGTCGGACAGACGTCAATTTCCAACCAGTTTTTCTGTAATTGCTCGAATCGCCGCACGCTCGTGAGTGGTGGAAAGTGCTCGATCCCTCGTTTCTGGTACGGAAGATTTTCTCAGTGGGATTGGCTCACCAGATCGGCCCAGAACGTCGCGTAATCTTTCAATACGCTTCCACTGTGAACAGAGAAATAGAATGACGATTGAGAAATTAATAAGAAAGATTTCGTCATCGGGAACCAAAGAAATTGTGGAGTGCGGGGCAAAGTGAAGACGCGGGGCAAAATAGACCACCGCGGATAAAAATCGACGTTTCACAAGTGTTATTATTTTTCAGAACGCAGTCCATTTTACACCGCGTGCTCATTTCGCCCCACTCGGCGCTATAATGTGTCGTGTTTGGAGAGAGAAAAAAAAACACACACACACACACATGGTTTCTGCGCTGGGTAATTGATGTCGATTATCGAACCTTCAATTATCCTCGTCGACGGGTTGTGCAAACGTTGTGAATAGTCCCTGCGGATTTTCTCGACATTCGAAGCTCGAAATGCTTGCTATTTCATACGCCACAGTTTCTACGTCTATTGGAGATTTTTTTTTTATTTTTCTTTTTTTTTTTTATCTTTTTTTCTGTGACCTAAATCCATCTTTGGTGTGTCGCTTCACTCGAATCTTTAATAACGGATCAAACATGATGGAGTGTAGCGGGGCAAGACGGATTATTTTTTGCCAATTCGTCGCTGGTCGTGATAAAAAAAAAACCTCATCTCGAACGTAGGACACGGGTCCGTTTTGCCCCGCTCACCACTGCTGCGAAGCCAGTAAATTATTCAGACGGCCGTCGGAGCCGTGCATGTTACATAAATTTTGTACGATGAGGCTGACGAGTGAATTATTGATTAAAGTTTGAAAACCCATTCGTCTGCCTTCAAAGTAATACTCGTATCCGATATATCATATTTTCTCTCGCCAATCATTGATGCGGTGATTGCCTGATGTTTGAACTTTGAACTTCGACACGTGCAACGGAAAAAATTTATTATTGTCAAATAACTTTTGGATATTGCGTGTCGGGTCGGAAATAATTATTAAAGTGCGTAAGTTTGCAACAGATGACGGTCGAACGGAGTAAATGTCAATGTATAGGAGAACGGGGCAAAATGGACTTGTTTGCCAATATTGCGCGAGAGAAAAGAAATTTTTTATTGACATTTTCATATCGCTCCCTCGTTAAAGTTGAAAATTGACATTTTCATATCACTTCCCCATAAAAATTGTTAATTGAAATTTTCATATCGCTTTCTCGTAATGTTCCTTTAAACGCAAAGCTCCTTCATGAGAAAGCATTTTTTGCATTTTTAGCTTTCTCACAGAGGAAACTTCGCGAATAAAGGAACATTCTGAGAAAGCGATATGAAAATTTCAATTATAAACTTTCATGACGAATCGACATGAAAATTTCAATTATCAACTTTCATGACGAATCGAAATTTCAATTTCAATTTTCAACTTTTCATGACGAATCGAAATTTCAATTTCAATTTTCAACTTTTTTTTCTAAACCGGACAACCGATAATTTTTCCCAAAGTGATTTATCGATGTTCTGAAACAATCTGAACGCGTTGTCACAAAACTCTCGAATTTATTTACTTTCCCACGAGAACAGAGCTTCCTCCATCACGAAGCAAAAACAACGACAGTTTTATTCCCTTGTCTCGAAAGTAATAACAGTAAAAAAAAAAAAAAATGTAAGATTGTTCAATTCCATGCTGAGTAAATTCTCCGCAACACTCTGACTCTCGCGATCGCTGTCTTTAAAGTGTCTTAAAGCAGCACCGCGCGTGCGATCCGGCAAAATCGGCCAATCCCGTTAATGCGTCGATATCATTGGAATTAAAAGTTTGCACGGAAAAGCTTTTTGTAAAAAAAAAAAAAAAAAAAACACGCGTGCAAAAGCGTCTCTAAGGAAAATAGCCTGCGGCACCGCTGTTTTACCCTCGTGCATGGAATTTAGCAATCAAGCAAATGGGTGTACTCATTTTCTTTTTTTTTTTTTGTTTTTTCGAGCTGAACGTTCTTCACAGGACAACGGCGAAAGCGGAGTGCTTCGTAAAGTTTCAAAATTTGCCCGAGCCAACTGTACGAGCGCGTATGATTTTTTTATTTTATTTTTCTTCGACTCTCGCTCGGCTCGACCGATTATCGAACGTTGTTCGTCGATATTGTCGCGTCAATGCCCTGGCCCGACGACTTACAGACAATTTCCAAAAGCGATATTGCCTCGTCGCCCTGCAACCGGTTTATCCAGAAACCGGCTGTATCGTTACCGACTCTTCGACTGTTTGGACCAGATACGATTTTACACAAACGAGCGTGTGCATCGATCGTATACTTTCATTTTTTTTTTCTTTTTTTTTTTTGCTCTAAGCATGTCAACCTCGCCGCCGACCGATTAATATTCCTGAAACAGCAGTCGCGTCGACACCGCGAGCCATTTAAAGACGTAAATCGCGTATTTCCTGACAAGGTATCCTTAAGGTTGTTACACCGTATAATTGATCCGAGAATGGACAGCTAACTCGTGTCTCGTATCACGAGACTCGTCATACTTCAGATCACTTTGTAAATGTACGCGTATGTGTATACATTTTATATTATTATTTTTATTATTTTATAGTTATATTTATATAAATACATATATCAGATTTTATGAAGGAAACACCAGAGGTCCTGTCAATTACAACGCGAAGCAAATAAATCGAAAGATAGAGATAGGGCGCAAAGCATACGATTATGCGAGAATCAAGTGCTTTAACACTTTACCAATCAATGTCAGGAGAAAATAGAACCAAAAAGATGAAAAAAAAACAACTTAATGAACACCTTTTAATATGAGTATAGAACATTGATATCGATATAAAGTAGTTTCTTGGTGCAGTGGAGGATCTCAAAAATGACACATATAATTTATATTTATTATAACTACCCTGAATGTTAGTTCAGCTTAGGAACTTAGGCAATAAGCATTGGGGCCGCGAACAAGCGCATAAGCGTTTAGGCGACCTGCTCCCGCTTAGAAAGAAGAACTAAACGGTTAAAAAAATGAAGTATCCTTCAGAAACTAAAGACAGTAAAATGTAAAATGTAAAATGTAAAATGTAAAATGTAAAATGTAAAATGTAAAATGTAAAATGTAAAATGTAAAATGTAAAATGTAAAATGTAAAATGTAAAATGTAAAATGTAAAATGTAAAATGTAAAATGTAAAATGTAAAATGTAAAATGTAAAATGTAAAATGTAAAATGTAAAATGTAAAATGTAAAATGTAAAATGTAAAATGTAAAATGTAAAATGTAAAATGTACTTTCATATGCGATGAGCATCCAATAAATTATTATTATTATTATGTAGTGACAAAAGTGGTGAATATGGCCCACGCCGATTGGCACGTAAATCAATGATAGACGAACCGGGCCATATTCTCACCTTTTATCCTACAATCCGACGGGGTATCCTTAAGATTTTTACACCTCATTAATGAATCCGAGATTGGACCGCTAACTCGCGTCTCGTATCGCGAGTGTTGTCATACTTTCGATTATTTCTTACACACGTTAATGGACAGATTCCGGCGGGATTGTGACGCAACAGTCGGTGAACTGAATGTTGCAGAAACTCATTCATTATCCCGGCACTGAGCGAGTATGCTAATTTATTTTATATATATATATATATATATATATAAATTTTACATTTCGCTACTTGGAATTGATGCAGTAGGCGAGATATGCTTTATAGCGAAACGTCGAAAGTTCCAGTGACCTTTATCTCGGAATTGTGTACCATATCGATCTCTAGATCAAATTGGAATTCGAACAGTGCTGCGATTGAAATGTACTCGAATTAATTATCACAGCCGCGGTGACCCTCGAGCTGTTCGGACAGTCGATCGATCACGAAAGTACAAAATAAACATGTTTCTACATTTACAATCGATTATTATTATTATTATTATTTTTACCACAAAGGTCAACAATTCTATTCTTCTTGACTCCAAACTCATTTCGCCTTGACGATACGGTTCGTTAATGAAACAGAGTTGTTAAATTGATTAAAAAAATATATGTATAATAAACTTTTTTTTTTTTGGTAAGGAACAAATTTTTCTCAGATGTCTTTTTCTGCCTCTAATGCAATACAGCAAAGTGTTCGTTTGTAACTCACGTGAAGTAAACTTGTCCCCGTGCGTTGGCCGGTGCGTTCCAGATGAGCGTTGCCTCCTCCTTGTCGCGAGGGTCAGCGTGGGTCACCGCGCTGCACTCGTTGTGAGCTTTCGTGTTCGGTGTCTGGGCCCAGGAACCGATCCACGCGTTGGTCTTCGCGTCCCTTGCCTGCAGGAAGAATCCCTTAAAGGCCGAGCCTTGGATGGAAACTGCGAAAAATAAATTATTAATACGAGAATTGAAAAAAGAAATTATCATAAAGAGCACCTTGCACCGTAAAAAAAAAAAAAAAAAATAACAAACAAAATTATCAATTTTTTATGCATGAACTGATACATTAAATTTGATATAAAAAAATTCGATATAACTGCGTGATCGATGTATTAATAAACACGCCGAAAAAAAAAACGATTTCATATAGCGAGCAATGAATTTTAATCTATAATTAGAAGTTCGATTTGATGAAAATTTGAGCACTTCGCGATGTGCCAAAAATCTGAATAACCAAATCAGCCGTATTAATGACGTCAAGACCATTGATTTTGCATAATAATAATGTCGAAAAGTGATTAGGAAATTATCTGGAAAATAAATTGTAACAAAGTAAACCATCAGCAAACTCATTTTTCTTTTTTTTTTTTCTCATTTTACCGCATCTCATTTTCAGCTGGAAATTTACGTGTGAGGCATCCTTAAAATTAATTTATCGCCTTACGCGTGATGACACTTGGTACGACGCGCATTAATTTTCGTACAGATATTTATCGATGGAGTTTGCCAAGCCTCGGAAGCTCGGAGCGACGACAATGTTTAAAAGGCCGCGTCGTTCGCCCGGGTAAACGTCGATATCCGTGCTATTTTGCAAACAAAGCGAGCACAGGAACGACGAGTCATTTGTTTCTCTGAATAAGCAGGGGTAGGCGACGTTTATTACGATGATTCATAGACCGCGACAACAAAACTCTCGACACGCGATAGAGAAATAATAATCCGGCTTTTTTTAACGTCACCCGCTTTTTTTTTTATTTATTTTACAACGATTTTTTCAATTTATTTTTCAACTATCTTTTCATTTATTTTTCAACGATTTTTTCAATTTATTTTTCAACTATTTTTTTTTTAATTACACTGTAAAAAAAAATTTGTTTGAAAATTACTGAACAGTGTTGGAAGCTTTTTTACACAAACTGCTTTTGAAATTTCAAATACATATGCGTTGCAATTTTACAGTAAAATTAGTATTTTTTTTTAATAGAAATTCTTACGAATATCAGACGAAAGATTTGTAATCTTAATATCTCGTATTGTAATTTTACAGTAAAAGTACATTAATGTTCGATTAATGTAAATAATGTAAGGAAATTTCAATTTCTCATAAATTAAATTTACAATTTTTTTTTTTTTTTTTTTTTTTTTTTTTCAGTGTATTTAAAAACTATTCTTTCAATTAAATTTGAGCTATTATAGTTGAAGTTTATTTTTCAACTATATTTTTTATTTATTTTTTAGATATTTAAAAAATTTTTCTTTTTACGATTTTCGAATTTATTTTCAATACGTTACATGAAGTATCCGGACGGAGATTCTGAAATGGCAGGATTACCGGTAACTTGAGATCCTGGTCCATACTGTCCGGAGGAGGCAACGATTTTGTAAGGACTCGTGCCGGGTGACTGCGGTTTCGCATCGCCGTGATAGGGTTGATTGGGCCTCTCCTTAACGCAAGCGTCCACAGGTGCGCCATCCGGAAATCCATCGACGTTGATTGCTCCCAGGGCAATTACACCGAGGAGAAAAATTACTCCGTGCTTGGCCATTCTTCTAGTCTTTCTTGTCGCTCGCGTTCCTTTTTTTTTTTTTTTTTTATCGGTGCAGAGCGTTTGTGCAAGCGAAAGGACAATAATGCAAAAAAATAAATAAAATTGTCCCACCCGAAAAATCGTGAAAAAGCGACGAAGGTAATTTTGTTGAAAAGAGGGTAAAAAAAAAAGCCCGATCAAACTTAATTAATTTTTTTTTTTTTTTTTTTTAATGAAACGAAGAGAATAAAAGTCAGTGAATCGCTAAATTACCGAGAATGAAAAACAGTGAATCGCTCGCTTACCGAGACTCCAATTATAAAAACTGCGCGCTGTGCCTCGGGGAGAAACTTAATTTTTGTTTTTCCCACTCAATGTTCAGCCTAAAGAGCTGCCCGGAGTTGACTGAGCTTAGCTGCGACTCGTCAACCGTCTGCGGCTTAATAAAATCCCACCATTGAATAGTTTATCTGGTTGCGTACAGCCAATTCACCTTTTGCCAATTGTCACTTTCACTCTCGAGGCGAACACTCTCGAGCGACGGCGATGAGCGCGGCGAGGCAGGGGCAAAGTAACACGGGCAACCTTCGCGAGAGCGCGAGTGTGGTGCGTTCGCGGGTACGTTCGTTAGATTTTTATACTTCATCCTACCTCATCCCCGGAAATAAATTCTACTTGCTCTACGGACCATGATCAATGGCACGGTTTGATTATTGTATCCTGCAAAGTCGTGGCCGAGCCGTCGCGGACAAGTCTATTGCACGTGCGACTGCCTTAAAAGATTGTTGATCGATAGGTATATTTTTGTCTTTTTTTTTTTTTTATTTTTTTTTTTTTTAAATCGCGTTTTTTCCATTACCGTCACGACCGTCGCCACGTATCAGCCGGATCAGCCAATAATGGAATAAGCTGAAATAATTCATTCACGCGACCACCCATCGATTTCCCGTGCGACAATGGCTCCAATCAACAGCGAATGTACAGTTTATAGTGCAGTGCAGTCGCATATGCACCTTGTGCCGTGTCGCGCATAGCGCGCGACTAAACGCGTACTGCACCGAGTTCATGCTCGGAGGCCTGAAATTTTCGTGGTATTCATCGGTGACAAAGGGAGACCGGTGCACAGGCCCGAAACACATTTCGACAAACTATTCCGAGTATATTCTCGCATTCCATGATGCCAATTAATGTTCAATTTAGATGTACATTTGTGATTTGGATGTTTTGTTAAATATCGGTGCGTTTGCAATCAACGTCCGTTTCACGATTCACCGACTGTACTCTATTTATGTTTTTTTTATTTTACTTATAGTGAATTTCACCCTCGTGTAGAAACGTATTGTTATGTATTATGTACATCTAATTATAATGAACATGGCAAGAATATTTTATCATAATTGAAGATTAGCTAATAATATAATAACGTGGAAACCGGTGTAGAACGCAAAAATATTGAGTACATTCACGTATTCTATGCAGCCAATTACCGTTAGATTTCAATTTAAATTTGTGATTTGTATCTTTTGTTAAATATTGGAGCATTTGCAATCAACGTTCGTTTCATGATACGCCAACTATAGTTTTTTTTTTTTAACTTGTAGTGAATTTCACATTCGTATTTCTATACGAATGTGAAATTCACTGTAAGTAAAAAAACGTATTGTTGTATATTATGTACATCTAATTATAATAAACATGGCAAGAGTTTTTGTTTCATAAATGAAGATTCGCTAATAATGTAATAACGTGAAAACCGGTGTACAACGCCGAAATATATTTTGTCAATCTAACGGGAGTGTATTCTCGTATTCTGCAACGAATCACTGTTCGATTTAAATTTAAATTTGTGATTTGTATATTTTGTTAAATATTGGAGCATTTGCAATGAACGTCTATTTCATGATGCACCAACTGCAGTACTTTTGTTTTTTTTTTTTTTACTTATAGTGAATTTCATGGTCGTATAGAAACAAATCGTTATATATTATGTACCTCTAATGACAATTAACATAGCAAGAATCTTTTGTTTTTCATAAATGAACTTTCACTGATAATGTAATGACGTGGAAACGCCGAGAACGCGAATGCTCGCTGCCGTGTTACATACGACCATACGAACACACGACGCTAAAACGGGGTGACACGCTCTGCGTGACAGTCAATTGTGTCGCGTGCTTCTTTTGCCGCTCCCAAACTGCCGCCTCGCGCATACACACATGGCTCTAAACGCCTGCAAACACATACGTATAAACTCGTTGACTGTGTAAATGTAACTTTTCACGCTGCTATATTGATTTTCCCGGGCCTATCCGGGGGGGTAACTCTCGCGCTCACTCTCTCCCCCTCTCTGTCTCGTTGTTAGTGAAATATTCCTGAACGGTCAGAAAACGCGTGGTATAAATTTTCTGCTACGACGAACTGGCTGCGGCTTTGTCTGTGCCGGTGCGAGCTGCTCTACGCGAATGCCCTGGGGAGGGATCGGAAAACCCTATTTTTCATTGAATACGAGAACGGAGGAAAAACATAAATTTCAATTTTCCTAATTTGTCTATTCTTTTTTGGTTGTTTGTTTGTTTGTTTGTTTTTTTTGCATTGGAGAAGAGAAAAGTTTAAGTCGGAAGTTCCTTGATAGAAAATTGTTTCCGAGATGAAATTCGAGACGATTCACCGATCGTCGATAAAGTTTCTTCGGCGCGGCGATAAATACGCTATTATCGAGTGCAGCGCCTGGAATAAGCGAACGAAATAATTTAAAAGGCTTTACACAGAGGCGCGCGTGCGCGCGACCTAATCACAAATGCAGGCAGAACTACGCCTCGATCTTCCCCTCGAATTATTTGACTAATTTGTGGCTCGTAAAAATCAATTTCAATTACACGTCTGGCCCGTGTATCGATCCAGCCGGTTTTATTCGTTGCTCGCGACTAAGAGAGCCGAGTCATTGCACTTCCGTTTTCTCGATAATGAAACTGATCGGGCGCTCGAATGGCTGGACATACGTACCGCTATAAACAATCGGTGATACTAATTTATTGTTCGCCTCATGGCACGATCCGCACGGGCGAGGAAGAAAATCAACTGAGCGTTAATCTGAGTGTCCATCCGTTGCAGACGACGCGTGCAACGCATAAAATAGTCCATGGACTCGTTTTATCCCTCGATCGCGTTATTATCCTCGCTACATTCATTTAGTTCATTCTTAACAGCCCGGAAAATGCCACATTGGAGTGTATGGAGCATTCCCTACCATTTCGAGCTGGGTCAACCCTTCACATTTTTAATTCGGTCCGCGATTTTTTATGTTCCTGAACTAACTCTCAAAAACACTCAGTTTTTTTTATTAGATCTTTAAAATTTTTATATGCAAGCCGCATTTTTCGGAGGGATTTCAACAAAATTTCCAAAAATGTAGTGTTGCGTATAAAGAAGGTCAAGCGATAACCCATAATTGACTGGTCTCTTCTAATTTTTTCACTGTTAAAAAAAAAAAATGAAAGTGAAGCCTGCCTACTCTGGCTCAAACCTAAAATTTTGTTATACATGGCGTAACATTTTAAAAATTGTTTAATTGTGGTAATGCATAACTTCATTTTTCACTCATAAATAATTATGAGCAATTTAAAAAAATCTAATAAAAAATCTGGGTGCTTTTGAGAGTTAGTTCAGTCATATAAAAAATCGCGGGTTGATCCAAGATATGAAGTATTGAACCCCGGTCGAAAAGTTATGGAATTCTCTGTATGCACACGCTTGTCTCGGTGTCGACGAAGCTCCGTTTTTAACTCGGCATCGAGACACGACCGTGCCTCTTAATACGGTAGCACACCTGCGCTCGACAACTTCGTGTATTATCCGTATCAAATACGAGCGAGCTAATCGTGTTTCGCGGAGGATGTAAAGTTGTTTCCATTGGCTATGACCTCGATGACGCAGGATCGTGGAAACCAGCCTCTTTGCCGTCTCGCGGGCGCGTCGCCCGCTCCCTCATTCTGTCGCTCCCCGAAGAGCCAGTGTCTGCGGACAAAGAAGGGACCACCGGGTTAGAAAACTATTCTTTTTTTTTTGTTTGCAGCGAGGTCCGCCAATGGAGCGCCCATATAGCGCGCAAATGGCAAATGGAAATTCTACGCACCTGCGCCAGCGCGTAACAACGACTTCGTTACCGACGTTCAGCTTTATGCGAGGCTCGTCGGTACAAGGCGGATGACAAATTACTCGCCAGCCGTAGCTCACCGGCACCCAGGATCCTGAGTACCTCGTTATGACCCTGTAGCATCGGGCGCGTCTGCGCTTTTCCAACTTCTGTGCTAATTGCTCTCGCTGCGAACAAGTCGAGTGCCGCGGTGTGGGTTTATAGAAATAGATTTTTTTTTTTAAATAACGAAACGAAGTGTTGAAACATCGAAGCTTACAGTCAGCGTGTATTGATCGCAGCCTTCGATGACCGGCCAAACTATGCCGTCACCGACGGGACGACAATTCCACCTGAGCACTTGCTTCGCATTGAAGAGCCATCCGTGCGAGTAGGGATGAACGAACACCTCGTTCGTACCGTATCTTCTGTACTGGGCCTTTTCGACGATCCAATCCTCTATTCCCGTCCTGTTCCTCAAAATCGCTGAGAGCTTTAAAAGAAGAAAATAATTATATAATATATAATATAATATAATATATGCTTCCGTTCGAGTAAAAACCAAAATAAGTTTACGAAAAATAAGGTAAACCAGCCAATGAATGGACACTTTCCATAAGAGCACGTTCATAAAAACATCTATTCATTGGCCGATTTACCCTACTCAGAGAAAAATTATCACCTGTTATTGAAAATTTCGATTGGAAAATTATACGTGTGTATTATTTGTATCAAGAGGCTTGTCTCCGTAAATAAATTAATAATAAAAATAATAATAGCGAGCAGAGTGTTACGTGAATCGAATATACTTTCACGTATCTCGAAGCTCGGTATTTTTCGAAGATTAATTACTTGAAAATAGAGAAGCATTCCAACGGCGAGTACGACGCCGATCGACAGGCCGATGGTGAAAACTACCATTATCAGAATGAAGACGGAAGGCGGTGGAAAGGGCAGGTTTCTCTTGAAGAGTACGGTCGTGACCCACGAAACGAGTATTATCGTCGATACGCAGCAGCCTCCAACCGCGCTCGCAAGAAAAGTCGCGAAATAGCCGTGATTGTAATGACCGACGCAATTATTTATCCACGGACAGTGATGATCCATTTTCAGCACGCAACGCCCACCTGGAACGATAAATAGATGAGTTACGGCGATAATATAAATCACGAATCACCGGCTGCAAATTAACGCCATTCAGCGTATCTCGTTAAATGTAATCGTTTTTACATTTTCTGCAGTGATGCGACCTCGGAGCTTTGTAGCCTTTGCAATCGGCGCAAAACTGTAAGTACTGAGCGTCTGCAATGTTTTCCTGCGAATTAGAGAAGAGAAAAATTAGTAATAAAGTATTCAGATTCAATGTCGAAAATGGATGTGAGCTTGGTAAGTCATTTAATTACCGGAGTCCATCCCAGCTCGAGGAAACCCGGGCCAGCGGATATAGCGCTGATAAAATGATATATCGTCGATCCGCTCAGGCTGAAGAAGAGCAAAAAATTCGCCGCTCCGAGGAGACTCTCCTGCGGCGACCACCACTGTCTGCTGCAGTGTATCGTCATCAATGTTATTATCTTGATAATCCCTGCAAAAAATACAAAAAATTATTAGTTTGTGAAAAATAACAATCAAAAAATATTGCGCCAGGTTTTTTCTGAGGGAAAACTCGTTGAGCGTTTTTGGCTTCCTCACAGAGGAAGCTACGCACAAAGTGGTAATAAATGAGGAAGCGACGTGCAAATTACTTTGCACCATTTTTCGTAACGTGAACGCATTTCCACTTCCGGTAAAATTGAAACCGTCGAAATTTACCGGAGAATTTGTTGCAGTAAATCACAAACTGAAATTTTCGGTTTTCATCTTTTTGAAGCAATTTTTAAATGTACTCTTTACCGTTGATTACGAAACTATAACGCATCGCAGTCTTAGCGTGATAGTTGATTCGGAAACTCGTGTCGAACGTAAAGTACAAATTTCAAAAAAAATCCCAAAACTCCTATATAATTAAAAATTTTGAAAAAAATTATTGTGGATTCTAAAAAATCAACGGCTTCATTTGAAAAAAGAAAAAGATTTACTGATTGATTATTGAACAATTTTCATTAGCAATTTGTTCATAACTTTTTGACATTATTATCATGCAAAGTCAGTATTTATGGTAGAGCTGATTTTTTTCGGATAATTATACCAATCGAAGCGTTCGAATTCTCACTGAATCTCACTATTGCCTGGGAGAATGTACCTGTGAACTATCTTTACGTACTGACACTAAACAAAAAAAATCTCGATGTGTTTTTTAATTCAAACACGGCTTCCTCCATGAGGAAGCAACAAAAAAAAAAAGTTTAACGAAGTGAGCGTGCAGTTTTTTGAATCTCGCGCGCTTTCGAGGAAGATGCGCGCGACTCGCCGGCAAGTTCGGACGGTGGGCGTCGAACGTTGCCAACCGAACGTCATCAAGGTATGCACGACGAAGTGCATCGATGTGCAGGCATCGCCTTCGAGTACCTCACTCGTACGCGAGTTAAAATCCGGGGTTCCCGTGATTGTCGACGAAGCGTTATAATTATTTCCGTCTGTCGTGTCGTCGTCGTCGTCGTGCGAGAACGCGAGGCCTCGATAGCGCGAAGCGAAATCCTTCGGCTCCTCCAACTCTCTTGACCTACCCAGAGCAGTAAGTGGGCCCCAGTGGCAAACTTTTTTCAACCGGCGTCTCCACATTTGAATGGCATTAAAACAATCGATGACACGCGACGGTTCAGTCAAAAAACTCGTCCTTCGACGCCGAAGCTTTCGTGAAACGGCGCGACAAAAAAAAAAAACGAGCGTCACGATCGTGTCGAGCGAACGCGTAATATCGACGCTATTCACTTGTCAACGGACGCGAGATTCTCTCGTCGAAGTTTTTTTTTTTTTTCCACTTCGCAAAGTTGGCATTCGTGGATTTTATCTCTCGTATTCGAGAGTGCGGACGGGCAGTCGCGCGTATCGAAGGAGGACGGAATCGTCGCGGCTCTCGCCAGTGTGTTTTGGATCGCGGGTAATGCGACTTATCGTCCAGTCGGCGAAACGCGTAGTTTCCGGGTTGAATTGTTGGAAGACGGAGAATCGATCGCTAATATCGACGCGAGCCGGTCTCGCGTAAAAGACATTTCCCTCGAGCGCGAGTCGATCGTCATGTGAAAATTTGTCAAGCATGAATAGTTTCGATGCGAACGTACGTGATGTAAACCCTGGAGAACAATTTCGATGATTAAATATAGAAATGCCGAAATTTTTTTTTTTTTTTTTTTTTTTTTAATTTTATTATATACAAATAAATAAATATAAAATTGATGAAATTCATTTGTTTTTCTTATATTTTAAATATAGAACCAACAACATTTTTTATTTTTTTTAGTTTTATTATATATAAATAAATAAATAAATAAATAGATATAAAATTAACGAAGTTAATTTTTTTTCCTTATACTTTAGCAGGAGAGAGCAGCGACGTTTATCGTTCCCCCGATGCCGCGTTGTCGCAAGCCGTTGAGTAGAATGAACAAGGATGATCCGTCGTTGCAAACGACCAGAAAGAGAAATTCCAATTCGCCGAGGACGAATCTCGACGACTCGTTGAACGGCGAGCGATTAGACGATTCCACCATTACCGATGACGAGGAGGAGCAGGAGAGTATCGGAGACGAAGTTCCCGGCAGGACTCCCAGATCTCGGCGCGACGTGTCGCTACCTGCGTACGAGCCTGAGAGCAGCCAGCCCAGGAATTCGCCGAGCTTGACCCGGGTCTTCGAATCCGAGGGACGAATGCCCAGCTCGCCCGATTCGCCGATAAATCTTGCTTACGATTTAAGAAACTCACAAAATTACGAAAGTGCGAAGAACATAACTCATACGTCGCATTCCTATGAGAAAACGGAAAGTCGGCGGAGAAGTTCGTCCGAAATCGGCCACGAAAAAACGTCGAGAAGAGGCTCGGTTTCGAAGTTGAAGAAAACAACGAATACATCGTTCAGCAAAATATGCGTTTATTGCGTGGGTTTTGCCATACTCGTTGGTGTGTGCTTCGTGGTGAGAGGCATCACCGCCAATTCTACCGTTAAAACGGCCGACGAATCGCGACGACCGTACACACTCGACGATTTTCGCCACACGATAAGATCCATAAAGGATAAATTTCCTGGACAAGGACTCGATACCTGGATGGACATAGAGGCGGGAATTGCGGCGGTCGTCGATCGTTCGCAGCCGATTTCGATGTTCGTTCTGTTCTCCAACGAAACGCGCTTGCTCCGGTGTCTCGCCGATGAGCTCGGGAGCGCCAGCAGCAGAGCTCTGCTCTCGAAAAATAGTTTGTCGCTGGAGCCGGAGGACATGGGCGACGAGTACGGCGACGCGATCGATCGCTGGCGCAATGAGATCGATGAAAAGAAGGCCGTTGTAAGTCTGCGAATTCCGGAACTGGAAACACTCGCTACGAATTATTGATAAATTCGATTGATTAATCGATGCGTTTTAATCTTTGTTTTTTTTTTTCTATCAGGTCGTGCACGACTTGCTGAAGGTCGATCCGAGGGCGATCCAGGCCTTGCACACGATGTGCGATCGGCAAAATCCGCTGGTCAAGGGAGCGGTTTACATAATGACGATCGTAACGCAGGATTACGACGCGGAACAATCACCCGATAAGTTCGTCGAGAATCAGCTTACCAACAGATTCATCGGCAAAGTACCGGATGATAAACTTCAGCCGCTGATAACGAGGCTCATGGACGGCCCGATCATTCCCGTCACACCGGAAGTTGGTCGGAGCGGCTGCCCGAGTTAAACACCGGTCTTGAGAGGGATTTATGCTTTTTTTTCGTCGTTCAGTAAATACTCGTTCGTCGGTAACTATGGCATCATACGAAAGATCCTCAACCCTTCGCGTACGGGAGTTGCGCGCCGAGCGCTCGCGGGCGCGAACCGCGACCTGAGATTGTAAATACAAATTTCGAATAACGATGGCACACGAGAGTGGAAACTCGATTATCCGAACCTCCTTTATCCGAATTCTCGATTGTCCGAACTGCAACTTTCTTCAGCCGAATTTCTATTGTTCGACTGATGAGGCAAAAGTTCGATGTCGTTTCGTCGTCAAGCGCTACTTTGTTGCAAGTGCGATCAAGCTGGAATCGCGCGTCCGGCTTTTCGCGCAGTATTCATTATAGTAGACATTTATTCGCGATTAAATGAAAGTTTTGTAATTGAGTGCGTTCTGGCTTCGACGAACAATACTTCCACCTCTGAGCGGAAGCGTATTTTTTTTCACCATAAGAACACTTACGGTGAAAAAAAATTGGGAACTTTTCCGAAGCAAGGCCGGCCCATCGTTAGCTCCCTGTTTTGATGCTCAACTTAAGTATGTCATTTTTCGTTCTCAAATTTTCATCATCCGAATAATCGACGATCCGCACTAGGCTCGACTCTAATTGATTCGGATAATCGAGGTTCTACTGTATATATTGACAATAAAAACGTTATTTTACGCAGTTATAATATCGTGAACATTACTTTTCAGAGAGTATTTTTGAGAGATGGACGGTACTTGAAATACAAAAGTACTTATTTAAAAAAAAAGAGGGTCCCTTTGCGTTTTTTTTTTAATTATATTTCTTAAGATATTTTTATTATGGATTTTTGAATGAAAAAAGTAAGGAATGAGGAATAGATTAAAAATAGCCTAACACGACGTATTACGAAAATTTCGCTTAGGGATTTTTACAATGAGGAAGCCATGTGAAAATTACTTCGCACCATTATTTAAGCGTAGATAACACTAAACGCTACGAACCCAATTGCGAAAAGGACTTGAAGTAAGCACTTAATACTTCAAGTACAAAAAAACACTTGAAACTTCAAGTGCAAAAAGCACTTAACACTTTAAGTAAGTGAGATACTTTGTACTTGAAGTATTTGTCTGGTACTCTGTCGAGCTCCGGAATTATTCCGAATTTCTATGTTATCAATATTTGTTTAGATATAGTGATTTTTATACCGCGCAATGTAAGTACGCGCTCAGCGAGTATCTCGCACGTGAAGGGTTAATAATTCGACTGAGTAATCGATACATTATAATAATTGTTTTTCCATCAGTTTGTGCACGACCTGTTGAGCGTTGATCTGAGGGCGATCCAGGTCTTCCACGCCGTGTGCGATCGGAAGAATCCACTGGTCGACGGAGCGGTATTATGCATAACGACCATTGCAGCACAGGTTTATACACCGGGGCCAAAATCAACCCACGACTTTGTCGAGAATCAGCCGACCAACAGATTCGTCGACAAAGTACCGGAGCACAAAGTTTGGCCGCTGATAGCGAGGCTCGCGGGCCGTTCGATCACTTCCGCCACACCGGAAGTCGGTCGTGAAATGCGCGCTCGAGTTAAATCAGAATCCCGAGAGGAGTTTATATTTTTTCATCGCTCAGTAAATTATACATTCGTTCATCGTTAACTACAAGCATTACAAAAGCTCCGATGCCCCTCGGGAAATAGTTTGTTCGTGGCGTCGCGCGTATTTTATTTGAGTATTAGCGTAGTAAGAAAGGGGTTGTTAAACAAATCGTCCGCAGTTGTATCAACGTAACTTTTAACAATAAAAATAGTTTTCGTATTTTTCTCAACCTTCGATTTGTTATATTATTAATAGCGCATCGTGGTCGAACTTTCGATACGGGACGAACGAAGAATAGTCACGTCGAATTTTCGACGCTCCTGCAACAGCCGGCTAATAACTCAACTCCTTTGAATTTTCTGGTTTGTGTATTTTGTCAAAATTGTGGCAGTCACCGTTAAATTGGGTCTACACGAGGAGGGTTGGTAGTATGTTGTTAGTTACGACAGATTTCATTTTCTTTTTGTGATTTTTTTTTGCTTTACGCTAGGCGCGCATGTAACTTATTAACGGTGAAATAATATCGAGAAGATTAAGCTCGCAAAATACGCACCGTTAGCGACAGCGTCGACGCTGCGGCGTCTACGAAAAAAAAAAAAAATATCACGAATCACCCGCGATAAATCTCATTGCCAATTTATGTTGGCCAGAATCGAATAACAGAGGCTCGACGTCTTATCTTATCCGGTATGAATTGCCAATTCTTAATCAGAAGAACCATGTTTTCATAGATTTCGAATTGCGCTCCATCTCCTCACCAATAATTCAGCAATCCCTTCGCCAAAAAAAGAGATGAATTTAAAATAAAAAAATAATGATTCGTCTAACGAGTTAGAATATTCGATACGCCCAATAAACTACTTAATTTTTTTAATGCAACATAACACAGCGTGCTCGTGGATGGCGAAGAGTATACTGAATATTGAGCACTACACAAAGGTCGCTACGATTAAATTTAAATTATCTTGCACAATCCGTCCTACCGCATGCCTCTCGGAAAAAAAAGATACATATATATATAATCTTGGCAATGAGTTCTCACAGTTTTCGACTACGCCAAAGCAAAAAGTTTTCAGTGAATCATTTTACAATATGTATATTCGTCATCCCTCTGTCGCAATAATAGAAGTCTCGGTAACTAAAATGTATGTAGAATATATATATAGGGATTGTATAATATAGTATTGTATCGTCGAACCTAAATAATAAATACATTTTATACAGTCATAGACCTTTTATACAGAATGTCCGTAATTTTTTTTTTTTCTTTCTTTTTAATTTGACATGAACTTTTCTTGCTGTACATGCACGTAAGTAAAGCCAGCTGTTTCTATTGCATTCCGTACGAACTATCGTTAGTTTTACAGTGCGTCAGGGTACCGAAATTTTTTACGTATATCTTTGAAACGCTTTTTTCGTCAGCATGCAATTCTCTTCGACGTGACTCGAAGACCGAATAACCCCGCGTTCGGAAGATGGACAAGACGGTACTTACCATCCCTCGTCAAAAGGAACAGCCAAACTCGATCCAAACCGGTAGTCTCGATACTCATGCCGCGCAAGTGTTTCTTTTTGCAGTTGAAAAATAGTAATTTCCGAGCTCGGGCTAAATTTCACGCGTTTCAATTTTCGGGCTGCTGTTTCGAGACTCAGGATCGGGCACTCTGTATAGAACGGCCTTAAAATTACGAGATTCAGTATTTACAGTAAAAAATGTTCAATTGGTCATGTACCTATCTACCGTAATAGGGAGAGTACCGCGTTGCGTAATTGTTGTCCGTTATCGGCTACGTAGTTTTGGTACTTCGGTCGATCCGTGCGTCTCGCAAAAGTCGTGCAAGTTTTCCGTTTTTGTTCTGTTCTTTTATATTTTTTTTTTTATTATTATTTTTTCTTTTTAATTTTTCAGTCAAGCGTCGAACGAGGTATGTCGCGTTACCCCGAGAGTGTCTCTCGATAATTGTTGACTGCATTTATATTTTACTTTTCGTTCCTTATCTTTTCTTTTTTTTTCGATTTTTTTTTTTTAGTATCTAACATTCTACTTAAGCGCTAACGTGCGTGTTATTATTTTTTTTTTCCTTCCGTTCCCGATAGACTGAAACTGTGCCGTGGCGGCAGGGCTGACGGGCGGCCGTGTTTAAACGAAACTATCACGTTGGAATATACGATGAGTGGTCGTTGCAATTTGTTTTTTTTTCCGCAGGTCTAAAAAATTATTGTATTATAATTGTTTAACCTATACAGAACATTATATGCGATTCGGTTAAAACAATGAAAAGGGAACAAAAAGAAAAAAAACATCGTATAGTCACTGTAAACATATCTGGAGCAAGATAAAAACGATCGGAGACTCGCCTTTGAGTCGTCGCGATGTGCCGTCCCTGCATCAGCGGCAAGCGGAACACCGGTTGAGAAAATAAAGCATACATTTTCGTGATTCTTCTCTCTTTTTTTTTTAAGCTTGTTTGTCGATCGTGATTATAGAATTCTCGGGATATTTTCGTAAACGAATAATGCTGCAATCACGAGCGAAAGAAAGTACTGACGATCAGGGGGGCCCGGAAAGTGATATATATAATATTTATATATATGTGTGTGTGTGGGTGTCTATATATATATATATATATATATATATATATATATATATATATATATATATATATATATATATATATATATATATATATATATCCACACGTCTTACATCCCGCATCCCCGTGGGATAGCGCGAAGATTAAAATCGGAAGTTTTGCACCGGCAACTGAGTCGTGTCCGCTGGTGCGGTGAATTGAAATTGCTGACTCTGGGAATCGACCGTAGGGGCGATTCTCGAGTCCTCCTCCTCAGAACCGAAGTAACGCTCGATTATATCGAAAGCTTTCTGATAGATCTCCATATTTTGATGCGATTGCAGGAACTCTATTTTGTCTAGGCCTGCAACAAAAAGAATTTATCAGATCAAGAATTCAACCGATCGTTGGAATTTTTTAGTGTCGATCTATCGATCGATTTACGATAGTACGTACCGTAACACTCCTCAATAATGACCGCGTAAGGATTTATACCGTTGTGCACAATAGCGTCCTGTTCGCCCAGTCTCAATATATTCTCCAAGCCATTCAGAGCGACGAGGACTACTTTAGGATCCATAACGGTCAACAGATCGCACAACGGTGGAATGCACCCTTTTGCGACTAGATAACGAATTTGTTCGGGTGTACCTCCGCTCGTTCCGTTGGTTATTGACCATGCGGCTTCCTTGCGTGTTTTGAACTCGGCCTTGCCGAGAATGTCGATCAGAGCTGGGAATATGTTCGCGTCGATAACCGCCTGCAAATAAAATCGTTCGTAACGTTATTCCCACGCGTGCCTCGTCATGGCGGCCAGTAAAAAGTCCGTGCGCAATTCAAGGACATTCACGAACAATTTTCAGGACATTTCCAGTACACTTGAAGGTTGTGTCGGAACGTTTATAAAGAAATTCAAATATGCATATCATTCGCGACATACTAAATAACATTTAGTTCGATAAACGTTTTCGCTTACGTTAGAGTCGGTTTAAAAAAAAAAAAACTATTCACTCTGCATGAATGTATATATGTGTGTCTCAACGAATCCGAGATACACATTTTTTTAGGATGATCGATAGTAATATATATTTCGAAAGCTCAAATTTACGTGGAAATAAAAAATTCAAGGACATTAGGCAGAATTCACGGACATTCACGGACAGTTCCAGGACTTTAAGGACTTCAAGGACCGCTGGAAACCATGCTCGTATGTTTCCGAGCGATCGTTGAGCGATCGCGGCAAGGGATTTTAAATACAAACCTGAATCTGTTGCGGATTGCCGGCGACAACGTTCGATACCGTCCAGCACGCTTCCTTGCGGATGCTCTCCTTCGATGAATTCAGAAGATGCAACAGACACGGCAGAGCCGAACAATTGAGAACTACCTGAGTCTGAACGTCATCCCCCGTCACGATATTGCCAACCGCCCGCAGCGCCGCACTAACTACGTTGTGCTCTTGATGCCTGCGTAATAAAACAATGATGTTTATCAGTCATCGTCACATTTCGATATATCGAAATAAATCACCGAATGAAATAAATTACTATTTTCGCGCAGTATACAGCGCGAAAATAGTAATTTATATACTTCGGTGTGAAACATGTTTTTTTTTATTTTTTATACGCACATCAAAAGCTCGACGAGACGTCTGCAGACGCCGGCATCGATCACCGCTTGTATCTTGTCATTGGGACCGTCGCTTAAGTACGACAGAGCCCAGCAAGCGTCGGCGAGGGTCTCGGCATCGTTGTTGTTCAGAAGATGGGCCAGTACCGGCAGACACGGAGCGACCTTTGGGAAAGCCGGCGGTGGACTCTTGCCGCGACATAGATTCGACAATGCCCATACAGCGTTGCGTATCATCGTTACACGAACGGTCTTCGACAGCAATCTGGAAACGCGATGATACACGGGTTAGCGATGAAAAATTTAAACGAGCAGTCGGGAAGAAAACATTTTGCGCACAGCTTTTTCTATGAGAAAGTTTGTTAATCAATTTTGGCTTTTCCTCCCAAGGGAAGATGTGCGCAAAATTGTAATAAATGAGGAAGCCATGTGCCAATCACTTTGCAACTGAATGATGCGGATTTCGTCGTTTTAAGGTAATTTCAAATATATTCTTTACCGCTAATTAGAAAACCATGACTCATTTTGCTCTTAGCATGACATTTGATTCAGAAAAATCTTGTCGAACGTAAAAAAGAAACTTTCGAAAAATTCCTATAAAATTGAAAGGGTTAGTTCAATTTTTGATATCCGGACGCCAGCCAAAATCGCTTTCCTCGACGTTTTAGACGATTTTCAGTACTCTAACACTGAAATCTCGGATTTCTTTTGTTCTTTTTTTACGAAATAGCTTCCTCTATGAGGAAGTGAATCTAAAGAAAAACTGTCTTACTGCAGTAGCGGCGGAAGGATACCACTGTTCAATATATAATCTCGACATTCCGGACTGTCACCAGCGATGTTTCCCAGTGCCCATACAGCTTGTTCCTGCACGTCGTCGTATTCGGAGCTCAGTAACGCTATGAAAGTCGGTACCGCACCGGCCGTTATGACTATGTGCGTCTGTGAGGATGTGCCGCTCGCTATGTTCGTCAATGCCCATGCCGCTTCAAACTAATAAAAATAAAACATTCAATCGGTGACTTTTCGTTGCTTTTCTTTTTTTTAATCGATTTTTCAATCAAAACTTTTAAAAAATCGGCAAACTCAGCAGTTCTAAGATATGAGTAAGACAGAGAAATTACAATAAAAAAATTAACTTAAATTATATTAAATAATAACGGAAAAAAAGAGAGACTCATGTGAAGTGTTATTAACTTTAAAAAATCGCAGACTTAAGTTGTTCAAATTTCTTAAAATCGTAAACTCAAGTGTTTTTGATTTTGTCAACTTATACAACTCGTTACTCCGGAGCTCTATTCTCTGTATATTATATTCCGTTTGTCAAAGAGAAATTCGTAAAATGAAATAAAATGAAATAAATTAAATGAAGAAAGTTCATAACTGGAGTTCACCGACCTGTAGGGTGCAGTTTTCATTGTTTTTCAAGAAGTCGACGAATCGCGGCACGATTCCCGTTTTTATGACTTCGTCTATCGGCGGATTGGGCTCTCTGGACAATAATTTACGAAACTTTTGCGTCGCCGCGACTTGCTTCTCGACCTCGCTGCTGTAGAGGTCGGTCACCATGTCCTGAGTGATTGCTAGAGGTTCCTAGAAACAAAAAAAAAAAAACAAGGAATGAAAAAAAAAATCGTTTCTGTCCAGCGGTTAAGCAGCAAACGATTGAAAAAAAAAAATATCATACGGTCAGAAGCGTAGGGACGTGGTATTCGTTGGTGGTAGACGAAATACTCTCCTCGTCCGCTGCGATGATCGGAACATTTCGCCTTTTGGACAATTGCTGTTCGCGCTTCTGTTTCCTCAGCTGTACGCCCTCCTCCTCCCTTCTACGGCGCAACTCTTGCGAGTCCAGCCCTACATTTTTGTATCTGTACTTGTGTGTTGGTCCAGTTGACATCTGCGAAATTATAAATACAGTACATAAAAAAAATTTTTTTTTTTACTCTGAGGAAAGAAATCGCCTCGATCGAGATGCACCTCGTGACCCAAATACACGCTAGATATATTTTTAAGCCAGCTCAAAAGAGGACGGTAATGACTATTCGGTAAAAATAAAAACACTTCCTCTTCGAACGTGCGAGATGAATATTGATAACGTTGGAAAACCCCTTGTGCGAATTCCGACAATGGAAGGATTTCGCTAGGGTTAGGGTTTGTATCGTGATTGCTCAGTCTCGCTGCCGATTCGTTCCGAAAAAGTTGCGAAGACTTATGGCGAGCGATTCGCGACGATGTTCGTCGAGCGGGCGATCAAACGGTTTGGAGAGAGGAGTGTTCGGTGTAGCGCTGTGCTGTGAAATTGGACATTTTGGACACACGGGTGGCAATTGACATTGGCCCAAAGAGAATCCTCCGAGCTCTCCCCCTTCCCCTCCCCCGGCCGCGAGTCGAGCGAGATGCATCGAAGTTACACAGGATCTTGGCGGATGGTTACGACTATTTTCGTACTTACGATTGCAAAACGATCCGGCACGAAACGACGATTATGCGTACGATATCATAAGAATATTAGACAGATTACCCCACCGCACTTTTTTTTTTTCCTGGCCTGTTCGTCGGGGGGTGACACGGTAAAGCGAGTGCTGATCCGCGGCGGATAGGGAAACCTTGGAGAGCCGAAGAGCGTACACCGCGCAAGGAATCACGGGTTTTATACTCCCGACTCTCTGATAGGCCGAAATTTAAGCTGAAGAAAACGTCGTTTCGCACACTTTTATCTCACTCTCGCGTTTCACGAACGGATGCGTTTGACTCTCTCGATTCTTTGTCGTATCGCCTCCGCGTGCAATGCGTCCAACTACATGCAACAATGTACCACTATTCGACGAAAAATACGCAGTTTTTGCGGCAAGATCGCAATAATGGAGGACAGTAAAAATAGAAAGGTGTATTGGTATGTGCCCGCTGGTGGTAAATATAGTTTCGCTTCGTTTATCTATGTTCAGGATAGTCTCGATATCGTATCAATTGGACCGATGTTGCATTTACGATCCATCGATAAGAGTTATCGGCGGGGAATTGCATTGCGGACGATCCTTGACGCTATAGAATTAGGCACGTTGGGAATTATTAAAATCGTAAATATTCTATTGCAACATAGGATTTTCAAGCTAAATCATTTCCGAATTGTCTGCGTAGTACAATACAACTTTCTCTGATAATTTATATTAACTCGATAGTGTTATTATTTACGATAAATTCATTTCCGCCAGGAAGTAACTAGATTGGAGAAACACCAATATCCGGATCTTGTGGACTATAGATGGCGCTGTAAGGCGGCTTTAGACGATTTAGGACAAGTGACGGCAAGCCATACAATTCGGAGCCGTTGGCTCGAATCGAAGCCGGTTCGCGTTCGATAACTTTTCGGACGCTTCCGTCCTCTCAAAGGACCCGAGAGCGACTGCGCGCGCAACACTTTGCCGTCCGCCAATCGCGTCTTGTTATAAATTCAAAAGAAAAACGTTTGCACTACAAGCTCACCAGTTCCGTCCAAAGTGTCCGAGAGACAGAGTGATTACGATTCTCCCCGATGAGATCGCGGTTTTTCAAGTTATTTTCATCGACGTGTTAATTTTTAATTTTTTTTTTTTTGTTAAAGTGATATAGAACAGATTTTTAGCGTCAGTTTGTTTCGGGCTGTGTTCTTTTTTTTTATCATCGGGAGTTGTTCAGTGATACATGAAAGTAACGTATCATGTCGGCTTATTCACCTTGGTAAGTCGCGACGACAGTTGTCGTCCGCTTCGTTGTACGAAGCTCGCAGTTAAATTATACACGAGACGAACGAGTTGTCTCACGAACGAGACGCACGAGATTCAAGCTGTGGGACGTGCGTCGCGAGAAAATGTTTTTAAGGTTAACACAATCGTCACGGGAAGTTGTTCGAATCCGCCTGTCCCGAACGCACCCTTCACTTTGCGAACTCGACGACGATCCCGCCTTCTTACCCAATATCACTCTTACCGTATCGCGATATATCCGCGGACGACTCCCGTTGAACAATAATATTAATCTGCAGCTATAGAGTGGGTTCTTGAACGCTGATCAACTCCGTTCGGCTAAATCTGCAAATATTCTATATGTTTCCGTATCCATACGCAGACTGATGTAAGCGTTTTTACATTCAGGCCCGCGCATAGTTCAGAGTTTACTTTTTACACAAATCTTCTCATATAATCATTCTATATTTATTGCAAAGCACAAAATGTACCCTACAGAGAGAATGGGACGTACCGTTGGTAATTAAAAAAAACCTACTAGCAGTGGATAAGCACCAATAAGAGAATGCATCATTCAGCAGATCTACATTCAAGAACACACCCGATATACCGTAGAACAATAATATTTACCTACAGCTATACAAAACGTTCTTGAACGTAGCCTGGCTAAGTTTGGCTAAATCTGCAAACATTCTACATGTATCCATATGCATACACAGACTAAAATAAGCATTTTTATGCTCTAGCCTGTTCACAGTTCAGAGTTTAGTTTTTACACAAATCTGCTCAGATAAGCGTTCTTTTGTTGTTGAGACACACAGAATATATCTCACAGAAAGAATCGGACAGACCAATTGTAATTTATAAAATTTATCAGTGGCACATGGTTGCAAATAAAAGAATGCATAACCGAGCAGATTTGCATTAAAAAAATGCAACTCTAACGAGTGTAGAAAATTTATCTTGTCATTATAAAAGATCCACTTGGAGGCTCCGATTATAAAATTTCTTTATATCGTTCATGTCGCAAGGGACAAAATGTCCCAAACAGAATCCAATTATGTTAGAAAAAATGTATTCCTCTCTTGGGTAGATAAAAAAGAAATTTGTCTTTTCATGACCAAGCCTTTTAGATCCAAGAATTGAAAAACAATAAATAAAGCTATTGTAGACACTCGATAGTTGTTATCCTCACTCACTGAAACAGCTAATGGGTGATAGAAAGTCTATCTAGTTATTAGAAAAATTTCATTCCGAATCCTCAATTATACAATTTCTTCATATCGTTCCCATCCAGAGAGGTAAAGCGTGCTAGACAGAATCCGAGCTTCGTCAGCAAAAGATTTATTTCTTTGTTTGGATAGATGAAAAACTAATTAATATTTTATGTTCTTCAGGTATGCTGCTGTGCAGACGATCAAGGACGACGCCGAGGACCTGTTCTCGACGTTGCACACAATATGCGACGAGGTTGGATTCAACGAGGAGACTCGCAAGTTGTACTACGACCAGGCTTATCAACATTTCAGGGTAATCGTTGTTCAGGGTATCAGCGAATTTCGGGCAATCGCCCAAAACATATATTCGGGTGATGAGACAGTAATTTTGATTTATGTATATTTATTTTTATTGCAGAGTCTCATAAAGGATATGAGAGACGAGATAGTGGCCAAGAAGGATGATATGTTGAAGGCTATAAATCTCTTGATGGAGGAAGTTCATAAACTGTCCAAAGAATTGAAAATCGATCCAGGCCTCGGCGACTTCGACGACGTACCCTTGGTCGACGTCACAGCCAAGCTGGAAGCCCAGACTGACTTACTTAAACGCACCAAGGAGCAGCGTCTGAAGTACCTGGAAGAATTTATGCAGAAGGTGAATTTTTTGGGTCTCTCTGGAACGATCTTTGCTTGTATGGCAATCCTTGGTCTTGTCTGTACATTTATCTGTATGCATTCGCAAAGATACTCACAGATCATGCTTGAAGTACTTGTAAGAATTTATACAGAAGGTCAGTTTATGTTTTGACTCGGACGATTTCTGCCTCTATGGAAATCCTTGATTTCGTCCGTGCATTTGTCTGTACGTCGCCGAACGGATATTCACAGATCCTCGCGCATACTCTCGGTCACATATAGAGAATCCTTCTAAGTTAACCATTCGTACCAAATATTTTTGTATCTATTGTAAACTGTGCTTCGGGACTCTTAGGAGCAAGTTATTTGCAAATCTCTGGGCGTCCAGCCGGTCGGCATAATAGACGGAAACGAAGGCCTCCCCAGCAACGAGGATCTCGAGAGTTTCAAGTTGTACCTGCAGAAGCAAGAAACAGAAAAGGTATCGCAGTGGGACATGTATTTTTTATCGTTTATTCCCTACGGCAAATTTTGCATCAATGATCGTAACAGTCTTATCCGCTCTTCTCTCATGCAGAATCGTTTGGAGAACACATTCAAAGACATGCGTCGCTCCATAATGAAAATGATGGACGAACTTAGCATAACACCCGCCCTCGACTTCGAACTATTGGTATGCAACAATCAGGAAAATTTCGTCTTCACCGCCAGCAACATGCTCAAGCTACGTGAACTCCGTGACAATCTAAAGAACAACTTGGACGCTGCAAAGGAGAAAGCGGCATTGAAAAGGGAAGAGCTCGTGGAACTGTGGAAATTTCTCGAGGTACCGGTAGCGTCGCGCCAGATCTTTCTCGAGCAATATTCGGGCCACAGTCTCGGGGACATTCATGCCGTAAGTCTTCGTTGTTCACCGCATCGTTTGTCTTATTATTCTGTCTCAACAATTATACACTTGAGGTATTTCATACGAAACTAACCTGGGTTTTATATGATTGAACTAACTCTCAAAAGCACTCTGATATTTAAAAAAACATTTTTTAGACTGTTTATAATTATTTATAATTGAAAACCAAATTTATTGAGCGCCATAATTTAAAAATCTGAGAAACTTCGAAAATAACTATGTTTCAGATTTATAAATTGCGGCGATCAATAAATTCCGTTTTTTAATTACAAATAATTATAAACAATTTGAAAAATTCTAAAAAAATATCTGAGTGCTTTTGAGAGTCAGTTCGATTGTATAAAAATTGCGGGTAAAATCCAAGATGTGAAGAGTCTGATTTAGGTCGCTTTTGTATGAAATACCTCATATATACAGATATATATATTTTTTTAACGAACTGCGAATTGTTCCAGTTGAACGAGGAAATAAAGCGATGCAAGCAACAACGCACCGAGAACATAGCGAAGTACGTTGAGAAAGTTCGCGAACAATTGGAAGAACTCTGGGACAAATGCAGATTGAGCGAGGAACAGCGCAAAGAGTTCAAGCCTTTCTATGTTCAGACTTACACGGAGAACTTACTCGCGCTTCACGATCTCGAAGTGGAGAGACTTCGCAAATTTTACAACGCTAACAAGTATGCAATAGAATATATTATATATATTATTGAAATGTCACCGACCTAAGAATATCACGGATGAAAAAAAAAATTAATCGACAATCCTGCACCCTCAGAAAAATCTACGATCTTCTGAACGAACGCGAATGTCTGTGGGACAAAGTGAAGGAAATAGACCAACGAGCCCAAGATCCGGAGCGTCTGCACAATCGCGGGGGTCAGCTGTTGATCGAGGAAAAAGAGCGTAAGGCTTTTCACAAGAAATTGCCGAAGCTCGAGGAACAGTTGAGAATTTTGATACAGCAGTACGAAACCAACACCGGCGTGCCGTTTACCATCAACGGAAAGGCTTACGGTGACTTCTTGGCGCAATCTTGGGACGACTATCTCGAAGCTAAGGAAACAATGAAGAAGGCTCGTGTGAGTAAACGTGAACATGAACGACGGAATGCGTGTTAAACAAAAATTGAATGTATGAATAACGAGGCATGATTGTTACAGGCAAAAGCAAAGGACAAATCTATAAAAAAGACACCGGTTATGAGTACATCGCGCCGTACCCCGGCAACGACCATCAGTATGCTGAGACCGTGTACATCGACGAAGAGGAGAGATGAAAAATCTCCGCTGAATGTTCCAGCAAAACGCCGGTTGATTCACAGCGATAAGTCTCGTCCTACAGTCTGCACTTCACGAGTCCGTCGAAGCGGCCGAGTAAGAATCGATTCAATTATTATTAGCCCTAAACCTCATCTATCATTTTTTTCTACCTTTTACCTCATGCAACAAATGAGGTTCTACCCCATACATGTGGTCTAGTGTTAAGAGCAAGTGAAATACCACGGTCGGTAAAATCTGTACAGAACTTTTTTTCACGGACGGTAGCATTTAAGGGAATGATTTTTGGCGATGATTTTGGAATATTCGTGAAATTTCGGAGAATCAAATTCAAGTGCACGCCGAAGCGTTTATAGCTTTATAGTATCAAAGGTTTTTGAAGGATACTGCAAAGTTTTTTTGCATATACGTAGCATACTAATGTTGTAAAGTCGATTCTAGGAAATCGCCTCGTTCCGTCGGTAAAACAGGCCGGTCCATAAGGTCAAAAGAAAATCGAAGACTGATTACATGTCAACTTTCGATGGCACTTTTCTTGTTGATCGCAGCTGCTAGCACCCGTAAAGAAAAGTTGATTACAGTTTCT
Source organism: Amblyjoppa fuscipennis (assembly GCA_963575735.1). Taxonomy (NCBI): domain Eukaryota; kingdom Metazoa; phylum Arthropoda; class Insecta; order Hymenoptera; family Ichneumonidae; genus Amblyjoppa; species Amblyjoppa fuscipennis. The sequence goes on along the minus strand of OY754491.1, from coordinate 22,877,446 downwards.
GATACCGACTGGACACAGGACCGGTGGGGAAGAAGCGATTTCACATGCTCTTAAAAATATACGTTCGATCACACGCAATCGTGTTAATTAACGCAAATGTTTTCGATCGCGTGTAGGTCTCCAGACGTCTCCTCGCAAGTTCGAAAGCCCTGAACACGTCGAATCGCTCGACGAGGAAGCCGGATTCGGCGAACGAGACACAGAACACTATCGGCAGTGTCGCGCAGTACGAGCAGTTTCAAGAGCATCTGGCACAACGAGAGGAATTGCGCAGCTCCGTCCTGCCCGAGGAGGTTCTGAGGACTATTCGCAGCAAGACCAAAATGAGAACGCCCGTAAAGACACCGGTGAAACCGATGCGAAAGAATCTCTCCGCGGCGAACACGCCGAACAAAACGCCCAAGTCGAGCCACGTTCGCGAATCGTCGAGAAGCCCAAGATTGATGAACACGCCGCGTCTCGCTACCGCACCCAGCACCATGCCGATATTCTTTTAGAGCGATCTCCGTCCAACGTTATTTCACAGTACGGATATCAAGTAACTTTCGTAGCTCTCTATTGACCGTGCAGCTAATGGAGAATTCGATATCTTCAGAGACATTTTTCGCAATTTGTTCCGCTGCCGATAAATCGAACAAAAAAAAAGCTGATCCACAGACGGTGATTAATTTTTCCCCTTTATCGTTTATGAATATATTTTATATTTTATATTTCAGCATTCTACGAATATATTTATGACAGCGAGTTTCGAGACAAATTCAATATGGAATCGGCTCTCAGCGGGCCGATAATTCGTTCGAACTATCTGCTCGTCGCGCGGACGAATCGGAGGAACGGATAAACATAGGCAGAGATATTTCACAGCTAAGACTCACTTGCATGTCCCGATGAATCGCACGACTCTCGATCGGGGAGTCAATTTGTCTAGCCTGATGAATGACAAAAAATACAAAAACGCGAGCTACCTCCTTCCATCGCTTGAATCGCTTAAAGAATTATAACGCGGGCTTAAAACAGGGGCGCGATGGTTGATCGCATCAATACAATTGTACTCGTCGGTTAACGCTTAATGTTAGTTTAAAAGTAATGTTAGTGAGAAGTATAAGCTTTTTTTTTTAATCAATCACCTTTATATTGCATAATAATAATAATATCGAAGAGAAATAAAAACGGCATTGTAAATAAAAATAACCGTTTCGTAAAATAATATCTCGAAGATTCCTCGTGATTTCAAGGTTTTCTTCTTCCTGCAGCTCGACATATCGTCGCGTCGTGTGCGGATCTCACTTTTCTCCTCGGCATGGTTGCCACGAAATTCTCGAACTGGAATTCTCCGACTTTTCCCGGTTTTCCCGACCAAAAATCTAATTTCTCCATTCTATCAATCGGAGTTTGCAAGGCCAGTTAAATGTAACGTAAAATATAATAATAACATTTAATATATTGCTCAGTTCACAATATTGAAAGTATATAGTCGACAAGTTTGCTGAACCAAAAAATGTAGACGTCGTGTAGCACGGAATTAAACGAAAAACATCGTATTCAAAAAAGTTCCAGAGTTTAAACAAAAGTCCACGACTTTCCTCTGACTTTTACAGGTCGCAACGAATCCCCTGACTTCCTGGTTTCTCCAGTTCTGTGGCAAACCGCGCTCGGGATGTTATCGATCGCCGATCCGTCCTAGCATCGGCGGATAACAGCCGATGCTCGGTTTCGCCGCTAGATGTCGCCTGCGTCGAACCCGCTCGCATTTCGCGGGCTCCGCTCGGTTAGCGAGACGACGGCCATGTCTCGTTTCAGCGATATCTTTCCACCGTTCACCTAGATCCTTTATTATCGTTCGCTCGATCGAGACGTATCGCCGGAATGAGATCCCTCGCCGAACGATTTAAGACTCCGCCGCGCAAATATAAATACCTCGACGAAACGAATCTTAAAAATAAAAATCGCCTCCCTCTATCGATCAATATAATCGGTACATCGATGAAGTTCAATCGCGCGGTTCTAGATCGCCTGACATGCGTGCCGATAATCGACAAATCGTTTCGAACGAATCCAATATTCGATTCCTAATGAAAATGGAGAGACGAGTTCATCGATAGTAGGTGGGGCCTGGATGAAGGAACTGTTACGAGCAGGCTCCTCCCACCTGTCTGCCATTTACAACCTTGAGGCAGCCACACCTCGACTGTGGCTCAGGTGTGCGCACACCCACTACTTCGTCGTGCGGTCCTACCGAACAATGCTTCCTCGAAACTCCATCGAACTTTTCCCCTCTGCGGTCGGAGTCGTCGTCGGCTCTTTGCCATGAAAAAAAAAAAAAACAAAAAAAAACCCTCTTATCCCGACCCAGTAGTAAGTTCCCCAAATTTATTACCGAAAACCATCTCTGCACAGTGTCGCCTAGTCTTACTAATACAATAGAGTACCATCGAGCAAACTACCGAGGGACAACGCGCAGGAGAAGCCTTCATTGCGTAGAGAGGCGTCGCGATGGGAGGAAGAAAGTTAACGCCTCCCAGTAAGAAAATCCGTCTGCGTGTAAACATGCCGCGAGCCCATCGAAGTGCAAGAGATCAATTTTTTTTTTTCCCCCAGGCTTCACCAGAGTGCTCGTTCCTCGGGGGAGAGGCGGAAGTCACTTTTCCGTGCAAACATATTTCGCACGCAGCCGTCCACTGCATTACCGACGATTCGTCGGTGATCCTTCGACAAAAGCTTCCTGCGCTGTCCGGGCTCGATGACGTCACGAGCGCATAACCTATCGGCGTCTCTACTGTCGTTTAGGCAACGAAAACTCGTGCGATGCTTTTGTCGATTCATAGAGGGACTGACAGGATGAAAAAAAAACACACACACACTTTTCCTCTCTCTCCTCGAATAAATAAACGTCAGTCACACCGTTACGCGGTCCTGGTGAGATAAAGCACGTTTGTCATGCGTCCAAGGTAATATACGTGTACGCTTTTCGTTGCCGCTTTCGCCACGGTGTAGGGCGCGCAAGTGGGGGAGTAATATGCGGACCCGCAACGGTACTACGTAATGCGCGAATGAGAATGACGACGCCGTAACGAAAAGTGCGCGTGTTTATCCCTGTGTGAAACACACGGTAGGGATGCTGCGCGAAAAGAGAAGTCGGCGAGTAGAGCGCGATAAACGACGGGACAAGAGTCGCGGAGGGGCGGCGGTGAGCGGCGGTGGCGGCGGGGGGGAATAAGCGGGGAATACGAGACGTGGCGAAAGAGATAGAGAGAAGGAAAAGCAGGGAGAATATAGAGGGAGCGCTATCGGCCGTGAATAATGCGCGGTGGCGTCCGTTCGGTCGAGTCGTGCGGACGCCTGGCTGGATGGATTGATAAAGATTAAAGGTAAAGGGAGGTGGCGGCGGACGACGGCGAGATGTGTACGGGGGGAGGGGGGGGCTCTATGGGAACAGGGGTGTTTTGGAGTTAGGCGACAGAAGTCACCCAGCGAAACGAACCGCCGACGTCTACCGTCCGTAAGTGCGCAGAGAGGGGAATGATGTCATATAGGGGTCTCCTCTGTGTAGCTTGACGACCTTTCTCTTTCTCTCTTGCTCTCGCTCTCCCTCTCTCTCTCGCTCACTCCTGGGCGCGCTATAGCGTCGTGCAGTTACGTACGGCCCTACCTATTCGAATCCATACAAGACTGTGCAGGGTACATATGCAGGCTCCGCTCGCTCTATGCACAGACTGGACCTTAGCACAGTGACGCGGAAACCCGCCAACTTTTACTGTTTTCAGAGTCTTCGGTGATTGCGAGACTTTCGATACTTTTTGTCGATCCATACTTTCACTCGGGGGGGGGGTATGAAAAAGAAATTATGAAACGAAAAATGCAGTATTGCTATTGCAGACGATTGTCCCGGTCAGTCATCGTGACGTCCTCGGTTCGTCTTAAATGTACATTTTGTTTTGTACGCAATAAAATGTTGTATTTATCACTCGGGCTTGATCGCCCCGACGGCTGACTTTGCAACGCTTTCTCACGACTTTAGGGTCATCGATAAAAAAAATAAGCGGCAAACATGGCAATGTTGTGACTCTGTTTGGTAGAGTCACGCGTTGGGATGTCGATATTTTACCGTGCGTACCTTTATTCATCGGTTTCTGACTGGCTGACTTCATTCGTGATTAAGTCCGAATACTTCCGGTTTCAAATTCACAGTTTTTGAACGGAAGTAACGTCATACCAGAAAACGTCACTTCCTCTTTAAAAATCTTAGTTTTCAACCGGAAGTCATGTCGCACGGGAAAAGATCACTTTCGATTTGCATTCTCGGTTTTTGCCGGACGTGACGTCACACGAGACAACGTTTTCTTATATGCTACTTTAAACCGATTTCCGGTTGAAAACGAAGATTTTTTTAAAATCGGGAAAGACGTTTTTCCGTATGACGTCACTTCCGGTTGAAAAAAAAAAATAGATGACGAAAGCGACGTCGCATTGATATTTTTCAAATTTTTCTGCGTGACGTCACTTCCGGTTTAGAAGGAAAATTTTCAACCCGCAAGTGACGTTGCATCGATATTTCACAAATGGTTCTGCGCGACGTCACTTCCGGTTTGGAAGGAAAATTTTCAATCCGGAAGTGACGTTGCATCGATATTTCACAAATGGTTCTGCGTGACGTCACTTCGGGTTTAAAAGACTTTCAACCCGGAAGTGACGTTGCGTCGATGTTTTGCAAATGGTTCTGCGTGACGTCACTTCCGGTTTAGAAGTAAGACTTTCGACCCGGAAGTGACGTTACATCGATATTTCACAAATGGTTCTGCGCGACGTCACTTCCGGTTTGGAAGTAAGAGTCTCGACCCGGAAGTGACGTTGCATCGATGTTTTGCAAATGGTTCTGCGTGACGTCACTTCCGGTTTAGAAGTAAGACTTTCGACCCGGAAATGACGTTGCATCGATGTTTTGCAAACGGTTCTGCGTGACGTCACTTCCGGTTTAGAAGTAAGACTTTCGACCCGGAAATGACGTTGCATCGATGTTTTGCAAACGGTTCTGCGTGACGTCACTTCCGGTTTAGAAGTAAGATTTTCGACCCGGAAGTGACGTCGCGTCGATGTTTTGCAAACGGTTCTGCGTGACGTCACTTCCGGTTTAGAAGTAAGATTTTCGACCCGGAAGTGACGTCGCGTCGATACTTTGCAAACGGTTCTGCGTGACGTCACTTCCGGTTTAGAAGATATTTCAAGTCGATAATCGACATTACAGAGAACATTAAAAATGTTTCTGTGAATTGTTATCTCGAATACAGTCGGTGACAGATAGCGGATAAATTAATGAGCACACGGTTACAGTTTGCAAATATTATCACCGATGCCGCAAACTTCACCGCCGACGTCGCTGCGGATCGTCGTGAAGTCCGAGTCTCAATTGGTTTCTCGAGTGTAAGCGATTAATCTGGCTCGCCGAGCGCGAAGAAGAGGAGAAGAGAGCCCACCGCTCTGTACGTGAACGACGAGAGTGGCGGGGCGAGCTCTCGCACGACGAACGAAGAATGTGAAAACACATACATACACGCAACCACAGCTCTAGCCACGCTCTCTATAATACATCTAATGGCAGATCGTGACGCAGAAACTCGGCCAGTCACATCCATTGGAATCAATTCGACGAAGCTTTCCAATCTTCCATGTACGTTTCCAAATCACAGAGAGAAACGCTGATATCTAGCGTTCGTAATAGCAAAGACGGCGGCTTTATCTCATCTATTTAGGCGCAGGCAATTCGCTTTTTTTTTCCCCCTCGGAACGCGAGCCACGGCTCGAGGGAACGTAACGTTTTTTTTTTGTTCCTTTTATCGTTCTCTCGTCGTTTCTAACCTCGTATCTGTGTTTTTTTTTTTTCATTCTTTCTTTCTTTCATGCATACAGCGTGCAGATTAAACTTATAGAAGGATCATACACGGCAGGCCTATATTTTCTCGAGATCTTTTTGGGGCGACGCGAGAGAACAAAAAAAAAAAAAAAAAAAAAACTACGGGCGAGAATAGGAAAAGCCACAGAGCCGCTCACCGTGCCGTCGATTGCGGCAAAGTGACTCGGTCGTCGACGATGGGGAATCGAGAGAAGAGGCATCGAGGGGTTCGATAACCCCGGCGAGCTCTCTGTCTCTCGTTCACGAGTCTAATCGTCGACGACGACGACGACGACGGATACGAGCACGAGTTTCTCGAGTCGATGACGGTTACTATTGCGAGTTTACTACTAGCTGACGCCCTCTCTTTGTCTATATCAAGACGGTGTGCGCGCGCGCGAGCGACTGAATTAATCTGATCCACAACGCGTGCGGAGCGTCTATACCGGCGCGGTGAGGCCGATGAGGAAGAAACCGGTACCGACACCGGACGCCTATCGTTCATTTAACGAACCGTTATCTGGCTTTGAGCTTACACAGTTTTCGTGCCCACTCACAACACTGTCCGAAGGTATCTCTCCGCGCGCTTGCACGATTTTTATTGGCCTTTATTCGAGAAACTTTATTGAACGAAACTTTTTTTTATTGGTTTCGAGGGAATTTCTAGTTTTTAAGTTTAATTCATCGATCCGTCGATGAATGAATGGTCAAGCAATTCCATTTGTACGATAGATTAATCGTCGAAATTTAATGTGCGCAAAATCGTGTGCGCTTAAAACTGTTGAGTAAATTTTTTTTAAAGAATACAACAACATTAAAAATAGTAGATTTTGATACTAGTGCGAAAAAAAAAAAACTTTCGGAACGAGCGTTGCGATCGGACCAGTCGAGGATATGAAGTGAGAGTCACGCGACGGAGCCAGGAGTGCGAGAGAGATAGCGGCATTGGCCTTAGAGCGGAGCGAGAGAGAACGACAGAGAACGTTTTTGACTCTACGCCTTAAGGAGGGTCGAGCGCGAGACTCGGAGGGGATGGGCTCGGCGGCGCGCAAGGTGCGGGGCGGGTCGTGTGCGAGTGAGAGGTCCACTACGCGGCCTCTCACTCGCACGTACCAAGCGTGCCGCGATAATACTGTAAAGTTCCATGTAATTGCTTATTGTTAACTAACGGTGAAGAACAAGTGTCTGCATTTTTGTACACAGCCTCCTGAAAATATTCTTTACAGTTTTCAATCATTTGTTTGAAACATTTTCGACACGAACAACCTTAGAAACATTACAATTCATAGCTTATTTTCAATTTGCCATAAGAATCAATGTTAAATGGTGGAAATTAAAAAAAAAAATTTCTCGAAAACGCTGAAGACGAACGCATTCAAACTTTGTAGTTACACTTAGACCGTTCATATCAATGAGTAAAAAAAAAATCAGCATATTTTTCTTGATGACATTGTAACGCTCGACCCTCCTTAAGATACAATTCTTTGCACGAGTGTCGTACGAAATTTTATTTCGCAAGCTTTGAAAATCGGGGCTTTTCCGCATGAGAAGCGTGCCCCTTATCGTCGTTTTTCCCACCGAGTGAAAATAGTACATTTTATTTCACTCGGTGCGATAATGGGAGTTTTGCGCACGGTGCGCAAAACTCCCATTTTCAGACCTTGTTAAATGAAATTTTGTACGATAGGCGTGCGAAAAAAAAAATGTTCTTAACTCGCGTGATTGCAACACAATCTCTAACAGTAGCTTGGAAAAAGTTTTTTCGCACCAGTAACGTAATGTACCGTATTATTCGATCCATCTGATTTTCGGATTTCATAAAAAGAAAAAAAAAAGTGTCGCCATTTTCCCGAACAGTCGCTGATGGGCTTTGAGCCTCAAGAGTTTTCGCATCTACTTCTCCGACGCATCTGTGCACTTGCACTGTTTTTTTACAATAGAATAGAATTGTTTGCTCCGTGTGTTCTATGGTCTGAGCAACCCCCAATGAACAACCGTGCCACACAGTACAATAAACCATACGATAAAATATAAAGATACTATACAGAAATAACAACAATACATAAGAACAATATAGAGAAAGAAACATATAATGCAGGGAAACAATGAGAAATAACATAAGAAATATGAAAATCAAGCAGAGAACTAAACATAATGCCAATGAAATGACATATAGTGCAGTTTAATAGTAATTTATTTGAGAAACTTCCTTCGGCGCACCGATTACGAGAAAATTTCCACCCTATGTCGTTCAGGTTTTAGATCGCTAAACCCGCGAAAAATGGCTGATCGAACAATTTAATGTGTCCGACAAGCGAATCGTCAAAATTGAACGTACAAAACTACCAAATTGTCCGCTTAAAGTTTGATGAGTAATCAAAAAAAAAAAAACCGACAACAACAACAACAACAATAAAAAAAGAAAATTGATCCAGAAACTGCATTGCCGAAAAGCCAAGGCAGGTTTTTCCACGTTCAGTGGACCACCAAGAACCGTCAATTTTTTTTTCGCTGCACTAAGCTTCAAAAACTTCCCTAGATTTTTTTTTTTTTTTTTTTATAGATTTCCATAAAATCCATCTCTCGGATTTCGCAAATAGTATCCCGATTATCCCGAGGAGTCGATGACGAGCGGCGAGCGTCTACCGACGCCCATGCTGGAACAGAGAAGCGGACCAGCATCCAGTATGACTCATTGCGATCTCGCAGACCTCTCCCTGATTCTCCGTCGCGCCACCGTACTGCTCCTTCTCGCCATCGAATATTCCTACATGCGCTCACAATAGGAGAATACGGAATAGTGAACGCGGTAAAGGTAACTCATATGACCGTACGACGAAGAGGGGGCGGGGGGGGGGGGGGGGGGGGGGGGGGTTGTTCTGCTGCGCGCCGAAGAGGAAGAGGGGAAGGAGAAACGGGGCCGCTATAGTGCTCGGTGTTTCTGCTGGCCGCGGGACACGTGGCGTTCGTCCCGCATCTATCTCGTGGCTGGCGGACCAATTCCACCCTCTACTAGCTCTTCCGCAACCCCCTCGTTTCCACCGGCGCTTTTCTTCCTTCTCTGCCTACCCTCTCCCCCCCCCCCCCCGCCGCCCCACTCCGGCGCTCTATCTGACCCCTTCGGCTCCGTACTACTTGGGACCCCCCTCTTATTTCATTGCGAATCTAACTCGAGCGGCGACCCTCACTACATTTCTTATTTTGTCGGCGAGAGCTCCCTACTCTTGTGGGACGCGAGAGAGAAACGCACGATCTGGGAGGAACGGCGGTTCGGAGCGGAGGAAGGCGACTGTATTTTTTTTTTTTTTTTCTTTTTTTTTCTCTTAGTCACGTGACCATTGATTACGGAAAAGGCATTAGAATCGAGCGAGAGCGAGTCAATGCGAGAGGCGTAGATTGTTAGTCGTCGCTTTTTGCAACTCGGAGCCACGACTGCTGAAGAACACAATTGGAAATTTAATGCAAAGGACTGAGAGTCCTCATGTGGGAAATGGTACATTATGTTCAATGCGCTGTTGCGACGAAAAATTAATGTGGCTTTGCGGTAAAATTATAATGATGCGAATCACTGGGATTAAAGCGCATTCGTACGGAAATCAAGGAACATCATGGGCCGAAGGACATACAGTCAGAAAAAATATTTATTCAAAGCAAATAAAATTTATATAGAGCAAATAAAATTGCTTATTTTAATGTGGGCTCAATGGAGTTTCATTGAAATCTAATAAATTTTATTAGAGTTAAATATCGCGTATACTCGAATCAAGTAGAAATATCCTTGAGTCAAATAAAAATTTAATTAATTCAAATAAAAATACTCCAATATCCGATTTTATTGACGATTAATAAACTTTTTTTTTCTCGTTGCAGATCGATGACCCTTTGCCAAGGTGTTAAATTATCATGAGGTATAAAATTTTTTGTATAAGAAGATTAACTGTGAATATTCACTTTGGCAATGAATAGCTTTTACTATTACTACTGAGGTAAATTATCGGAAGTGAAGGATTTCCAAGGTTCTTAATGTATTGTACATTAATTTTTCGTCACGATTGCGCATGAAACTTAACGTAACAGGTCATGCATAAAAATTCACTGTAAAAAACATTCGAATGAAATTTAATGTATCGATATTGGAAGTTTTTATCCATAAGCTGGTATATATTAAATTTCGTGTACAATTTTACAGTTGTTGTGATGAAAAATTAACGTAAAGTATATCAAAAACTTTGGGAATACGCGCATTTCAATAATTTACTTTAATTTCACTGAATAGAGCATCTTCAACTTTTCATCCCAATCGTACATTAAATTTAATGTACTAGTTGCATAAAAACTTCGACTCCAGTGAATTCAAATACATACGCATTTTTTTTTTTTTTTACAGTTGCCAGGGAGAAGAGAAAATAATAATAATATTAGTTTAAAATCATTGTATGCAATATATATTTTTTTTAACTCCAAAAATAATTTACACCCGCCAAAGTTAGCTCAAGTAATTAAAGCTAAAGACGTCGTCGCCGATCATCAGCGACATCGGCCTCGTAAATACAACCGTGGCAAAACAAAAAAAAGAATGAATCGCAACATTTTTTTTTTTTTATTCCTCGCTAATTTGTGTGCGCCAATGCCAGCCAACAATGATCTTGGTAGCCTTCTATATAGAACGTAAAGCGCGCGTACAATAAACGTTATTGCACCGTAGGATTAATAACGATGTAGCGTCGAATCGAGACCAGAGTCACGGTGGATGTTACCGCCTGGGCAGCGCGGCAGTGCCGACGTTATAGATATATGGTCCGCGAAATGGTGTATTGCAAATTAGCGAGACGCCCTGGGTGTCCGGCGCGGTCTCTCCCACTACCGATCAATAAGTTGACGCGTTCTGTTGTGTGTAACCAACTACCATACATGACATTATATAGATACGATACATTCGTATCTCTGTCGTACGTTAAAATGTCGTAACGTGGATGCTGTTGCCGTGCAATTATCGTCGAATGCCTCGATTACGATCGACCGCGTTACATTACAAATATACGCCCGCAGATTGTCGTGGCTCGAGCGCTTCGCGCCCTCGCTATGCGCCACGGTATTTCGATTTTCGGTGACTCACCGGAAATATGTAACTTCCGGTTTGAGGATCTCATTTTTTCGATCGCAAGTGACGTCGTATCGAAAATATTTCAACCTCCCTTTTGAAAATCTCATTTTCTAACAGGAAGTGACGTCATTCCGGAAATACGTCACTTCCGCTTTGAAGATCTCTCTTTTTTTCGATCGGAAGTGACGTCGCATCGAACATATGTCACTTCCTGTTTGAAAATCTCCTTTTCTAACCGGAAGTGACGGCATTCTGTTGATACGTTACTTCCGGTTTGAAGATCTCATTTTTCGACCGGAAGTGACGTCATATCGAAAAATTGTCACTTCCTGTTTGAAAATCTCATTTTCCAACCGGAAGTGACGTCATTCCGCAAATACGTCACTTCCTGTTTGAAAATCTCATTTTCTAACAGGAAGTGACGTCATTCCGGAAATACGTCACTTCCGCTTTGAAGATCTCTTTTTTTCGACCGGAAGTGACGTCATATCGAAAAATTGTCACTTCCTGTTTGAAAGTCTCCTTTTCTAACCGGAAGTGACGGCATTCTGTAAATACGTTACTTCCGGTTTGAAGGTCTCATTTTTCGACCGGAAGTGACGTCACATCGAAAATATGTCACTTCCTGTTTGAAAATCTTTTTTAACCGGCGTCATTCCGGAAATACGTCATTTCCGGTTTGAAGATCTCATTTCTCTACCGGAAGTGTCGTCGTATCGGAAGTACGTGACTTCCGGTTTGAAGATCTCATTTTTCGACCAAAAGTGACGACTGTCGGGACGCATGACGAATGACATTGGTTGCAAATTTTCGGTATGACGTCACTTTCGATCGAAAAATTAGTTCTATAGACGGGAAGTGACGTTAACGGTCGAAAAATTATTATTATTTGCACCCGACGATGGCGCACAGCGCTGTTGTGCACCGCATTATCGTGCACAACTCGCTGAGACGCAGAGAATAGAACCAAGATAGTGTAATAAGCGAATTATTATGAGGACCTGGGTTGGAGGCTCGTAAGAGGACTTAGAACAATCGGGGACGCTCCGGGTTCTTGAAAATTGGAGCAAAAAAACAAACAGACAAACAAACAACTTTCCAAGTATATAAAAAGATGGATATAGCACGCAGTAAACTGGCATACTTCACGCGGCTGGCAGAGAGTTTATTTCAAACACAACGTAGTTTAAATGGCAACGCAGGGTGGAACACCGAGTTCACGTGAAGAGAGGCGCGCGCGCGCACCCCGGTAAGTCTCTCAATTAAACAATTACACTTAAATTGAGTAAATTCCCGGAGTGTGCGCGCTCGCGCCAGTTGCCCGCATGCTCGTTTGTAAGAATACATAACTCGGACCGTGTATCAGAGCGAGTCAGGCAAAGTGTGGATGGGCTCGTCGGCTGTGAGCCGTTCCTACTCGCACCTATCTCGTTCGCCGCGCCTCGCTCTCGACTGTATCGCCGGCGGCCTGTTGGCTCGTTCAATGTAGCTGGCACAGCATTCCACGTTATTTACGCTCGGCTCCCGACGCACAGTTAAATTGACAATGAAAGTGGAGGTCGACCCGCACTTCTCGATCGTTGACTCATCGTTCGCACACAGTCTCCGTCTCACCCTTGCGCGTCCCGCAACGCTGTAGCTGATTGCCACACAACACACCCCCACAGGTAATTCCTCTCACGTTTGATGGAATGAAAAAAAAAAAAAAAAAATTAAGCCGACCAGGAATTATCGGCAGTTGTGGACCAATTCATTCTCACGCAATTTTTACCATGCGGGCAGCCTGTGTAAGAAAATAAAAAAAAGCAAAAGTGAAAAAAAATATCATGGAAGTGAAAGGAGTTGCATATGGGAATTTTGAGTGTCTGTAAAGAGTGGATCTTTCTGCACGGATTGCCGTGGGAGAGAGAGAGAGAGAGAGAGGGAGAGAGTTGGAGATGAAATCGACGAGAATGTGAGAAATCATAAGGGAGGGTGGAAAAGAGCCAACCTTGCGCGTCAGTATTTAAATCATGTTACTAAAATGAGGTAAAAAAGAGAATTTCGAGTGTTATAGAAAGAGTGTCTCTTTATGGACAGATTACAGTGGGAGACAGAGAGAGTTGGAATGAAATCGCCGCGAATGTGAGAAATCATAAAAAGGGGTGGAAAAGAGCCACCCTTGCGCTTTATTATTTAAACCATGTTACTGAAACGAGTTAAAAAAGAGAATTTCGATTTAACATAAAGAGTGTCTTTTTCTGCAGAGAATGCAGTGGGAGAGAAAGTTGGAATGAAATCGACGAGAATGTGAGAAATCATAAGGGAGGGTGGAAAAGAGCCAACCTTGCGCGCCAGTATTTAAACCATATTACTAAAAACGAGTTGAAAAAGAGAATTTCGAGTTAACAGAAAGAGTGTCTTTTTCTGCACAGAATGCAGTGGGAGAGAAAGTTGGAATGAAATCGACGAGAATGTGAGAAATCATAAGAGAGGGTGGAAAAGAGCCAACCTTGCGCGTCAGTATTTAAATCATGTTACTAAAATGAGGTAAAAAAGAGAATTTCGATTTAACATAAAGAGTGTCTTTTTCTGCACAGAATGCAGTGGGAGAGAAAGTTGGAATGAAATCGACGAGAATGTGGGAAATCATAAGGGAGGGTGGAAAAGAGCCAACCTTGCGCGCCAGTATTTAAACCATATTACTAAAAACGAGTTGAAAAAGAGAATTTCGAGTTAACAGAAAGAGTGTATCTTTCTGCACAGATTGCAGTGGGATCGAGAGGAAGAGAGAATAAAAATCGACGAGAATGTGAGAAATCATAAGAGAGGGTGGAAAAGAGCCAACCTTGCGCGCCAGTATTTGAACCACATTACTAAAACGAGTTGAAAAATCACATTTCTCGACGTTTTGGACTATTTTAAGTACTCTGACGCTAAAATATCGAAGTTTTTTTTTTTTTTTACAATAACAAAGCTTCCTCTACGAGGAAGCAAAAGAGAATTTCGCGTTAACAGAAAGAGTGTATCTTTCTGCGCAGATTGCAGTGGGATCGAGAGGAAGAGAGTTAGAATAAAAATCGGCGAGAATGTGAGAAATCATAAGGGAGGGTGGAAAAGAGCCACCCTTGCGCGCCAGTATTTAAACACACGTAGGGGGAGGGGGGGGCGGGGCTCGGGGGATGCATTGGAGGGTAGGAGACGAGGGTAAAATCGGGGTCCCCCATTGTGCTCAGGTGTGAGGCGTGTGCAGCAGCCGTAGGGGCTCGCTGGATATGCGAAGAGGGACCGCTACAGATATACGTTTATACCTATATACACATAACGGTGAGCCGGAGAGAGTGTGTGAGAGAGAGAGAGAGAGAGGCCGGTGGGTATAGCTGTAGAATTGTACACGGCACGCGGTACGGCAGATTTGCACACGCGGCACGAGCCGTTTCAACAAAGGGATGGAACAGATTGGAAGCCATTCATTCATTCGCTTCGTAGCGTAGTTTCTTTTTTTTCCCCCTGTATCTCTCTCTCCCGTCGTCTCACGTATACTTTATCCTCCGTACACATATCTCCGTGTATTTGACTGCAGGCTACCGACATTAAACCACCTCTACGTACGTGCGGCGCGACGAGAGCCCGATTGTGCCTCGGGGACACGCGCGAAAGCCTTTGGCGACCCTCGCGCGCGGAGAACGCTCGTGTTAAAGGCAACGGTACCGATGCTCGCACACGTCCCAGTCGTCGGACACACTTGTGCAGATTTGATTTGTCACGAATTTCAGCATCAAAAATCCAATTTTACAGTCGCAATCGTATCTACAAACATTGCTTTATGCACAGAATAAATGTACAGACGGTTTCAACTCAAGTCATAAAGTTATAGGCGGGTCTAGAGCAAGTCAACATTTTTTTCCACATTGGTCCATTTCAGAGCTGGTACCTTAAAGTACATGAGTACTTTAAGGTACCTAGTAAAAGTTGGTATTTAAAGTACGTAGTTAAAGTATCGAAGTGCTTTTCGATACTTTAAGGAGGGAGTCTCGCTGAGGGTGACTTCGCATAAGTTCGACGGAAAATAATAGAAAAATTTCAAGTACTTCTTGATGGTATGAAAATCTGAAAAAATTCATGCATACCAAAGATACCGGAGAAGATTAATTATGCACAATAACAATTACAAAATGTTATTAACAAATTGACAATTTGAAAAAAAATGCCGTTCGATTTGAGAAATCCTCTCTAAATTTCGCGCACACCAAGAAAAATCGATTAATTCGACGATCACCGTCCATTTGGTTTGAGTGAAATATTTATTTGAATCAAAGTAAATAGTTACATCAATTAAATAAATATTTATTTCAAACAAATGGATATTTCGCTTAAATGCTAAATAAACCTTTCCGCCGCCAAGTAAATTATTTTTCTGGGTGTAACCGTGAAATTCCGCCTCTTCCGATCAAGAAGAAAAAGTACTTTGTACTTTGTATTCTATAAATGTACTTTAAGTACGAAAATTAGTTTGTACTGAAAGTACTTGCGCTACTTGGTACTTAATACTTTAATTACTTTTCGGTGCTTTGTCCAACTCTCCAGGACAGCCCATAATGCCAATTCGATTCAACGCACCGTATCGAGAAAAACCACTCCCGCATCCGAACATCAGCGCTCAGGGAACCGCCGCACATGGCATCGATACGACCCACCGCACTTGTTTACACGGCGAGACATAAATTCGTGCAATTTCGATGATTCTGATAGAACAACTCAGAGCGCGGGGAGGCGTTTATCGCCGGCGCAGCCCGGGCGCACGAACGCGTCAACGATTTATGGTAATAGTACTGTTATCGTGTGTTCCCACACGTACGCATTTCTCTCCGCCCGCTTCATTTGCCACGCCGCACTCCACAGATGAAATTGTCAGTCTCTGCAGTTATACCTTCCGGCCGGTCGTGCCGGTCTCGTCGCGGAGGGACGAATTTCACTATTTCGTATAGGGGATGAACGGGGCGATATGGGCTCCGTAAGCAAATAATGCGTCTACAACGCTGCCGAAAGAATAATATATTTTTTGCCCGCCTACGCTAAAAAGTCCACACTCCATGCCGGCAACGGGGGGCGGAAAGTTGTCGATTCTTGACCAGCGGACCGAAGAGTAACACAGCGGGCCGAAAAGTATCGCGGCGGGCCGAAAAGTAACGCAGCGCGTGGAAAAGTAACGCAGCGCGTGGAAAAGTGGCCACTTTTCCGCCCGCGGGCCGAAAAGTATCGCGGCGGGCCGAAAAGTAACGCAGCGCGTGGAAAAGTAACGCAGCGCGTGGAAAAGTGGCCACTTTTCCGCCCGCGGGCCGAAAAGTATCGCGGCGGGCCGGAAAGTAACGCAGCGCGTGGAAAAGTATCGCGGCGCTGCCGAAAAGTAACGCAGCGCGTGGAAAAGTAACGCAGCGCGTGGAAAAGTGGCCACTTTTCCGCCCGCGGGCCGAAAAGTATCGCGGCGGGCCGAAAAGTAACGCAGCGCGTGGAAAAGTAACGCAGCGCGTGGAAAAGTGGCCACTTTTCCGCCCGCGGGCCGAAAAGTATCGCGGCGGGCCGGAAAGTAACGCAGCGCGTGGAAAAGTATCGCGGCGCTGCCGAAAAGTAACGCAGCGCGTGGAAAAGTAACGCAGCGCGTGGAAAAGTGGCCACTTTTCCGCCCGCGGGCCGAAAAGTACTGGAGCGGGTCACACTTTCCATCCCCATTGCCGCCACAGAGATGTGGCGACTTTTTAGCATAGTCGGACAAAAAATAGCGTATACCAGCCGGGAGGAAGTGCATTTTCACCTCGCTGAATTTCTGCCCTCGTTCGGGCATCAAACTTCACCATCGGTGAAAAAAACGCACTTTCCTCACTTGTGGCATAATATACTGTTTATTTCACAGGGTGTGAAAATTGTAGTTTTACACACACGCTTAGCGCGTGCGAAAACTCTCATTTTTTACACCTTGTGAAATAAAACCCTTGTACGAAACTCCTGAGAAAATTTTTTTTTTCTGAACTCTTGTGATCGCAACACTCGCCTTCGGCTCGTGCTGCAGACTCACACTCGTGAGAGAAAGTTTTTTTTTTCGCACTATACTAATTTGTCACCCGACAATCGTATCGCGCTATACTAATTTGTCAGCCAACAATGATATTTCCATAGGTTTTATTACGCCATCGAAAAATAATATTTTCTTTGACGAAGACGGACTACCCGCAAATTTTTCAATGTTTTTTTTTTTTTCGATGTCCCATTTTGCCCCGCTTCTCTATTCAGTGAATTCTCTGCTTCTGTCATTGTCCACGAAAGCTTTTTATTTTTTTTCCTTCAAAGTTTTTATGTTTTAAAATAATTTTGGGATGGCCCATAACGCCCCCCCCCCCCCGGGTCGACCCGATTTTGTCACCAGCCCATTCCGCCCCGGGGGCCCATCTTGCCCCCGGTTTCACCCACTTCGCCCCTCGCACCCCTGCCGGCGACGACTAGATTGTCTCCGTTATACTTCATTTGCGTATCCGTGGCCGCGGCGCATACGTGCGTGTATTCAGGCTGCATAACGCTCGGCGAACGAGCCGCACAGCACGGCGAATAGGGTGGGGTTGTATGTTCTTTCCGGATGCATGCGCATCTATTCGAGTTATTGCATTACTGGCTTAGCTTTGGACGGACCCCTCGAAAACTCGCGCACGCCGAAACTAGCCCGACCCGATTCGGCATCGTGCGCGAGGCCCTAGGAGCGATATACTAGTCGAGGCACATATATCGCCCCCCCCGACCAACGTACTCGCGGCTTCGCGCCCGCACACAATCCGACCGTATCCAATATCCATCGGGAGGGGCGGAGGGCTTATACTCGCCCGGCATTTTGCAGTGCGCGCACCTTTCGCGAAAGGAGAGAACCGCGAGCCCTTTGAAACAATCGTTCGAGGCTCACGGACTCGTGTGGCACTGGCGCACCCGGGACCACAGCTGGGACACACCGAGCGGGCAATGAAGTTTACGGCCGAACCGGAGGACGGAATCCGCAGAGGGCGAAGAGTTACGCTGCCGATCGGGACACAATGCAATTCAACGCGTCACGATGTCTCATGTCTGTCGACCAGTTAACAATGAAAGTTACACTTTGTAAGTTCATTCTGAGAGGAATGTTTTCGAAAAAAAATTGCCAAAAAGCTTCGAGTAGACAATTTTATTTGAAGAATGTCTAAAAAGTTTCTGGGTGGAATGTATTTTTTTTTTTTTTTAATGTCTAAAATGCTTCTAAATAGTGAATTTTCAAAAAAAAAAAAACAGAAAAACTGTCTAAAAAGCTTCCAAGTTGAACATTTTCTAACAAAATGTCTAAAAAGCTTCTAAATAGTACATTTTCTAAAAAAAAAAAAAAAACTGTCTAAAAAGCTCTGAAGTAAAACAATTTTTTGACATAATATCTAAAAAGTTTCCAATTAGAACATTTTCTAACGAAACGTCTAAAAAAAGCTTCTACGTAGAAGATGTTCTGAAAAACTGTCTAGAAAGCCTCTAAGCAGAAAATGTTCTAAAAAAAAATGTCTGAAAAGCTTCTAAGTAGTAAATTCTCTAAAAAAAAAAAAAAAACTGTCTAAAAAGCTTCCAATTAGAAAATTATCTAACAAAATGTCTAAAAAACCTTCTGAGCAGAAGATATTCTAAAAAACATGCCTAAAATGCATCCAACTGAAAAAAGTTAACAAAAAAAATGCCTGAAAAGCCTCTAAGTAGAAAACTTTCAAAAAAAAAAAAAAAAAAAAAGTCTCCAAACCGAACATTTTCCGAAGAGCAAAAAAAAAAAAAAAAACCTAAGTAAAAAAACCAAAGAAATAAAAAAAAAAAAAATACACGAGAATGATTTCCGCCTCTGTCGATAAGTCTTCGCCCTCGCCACGTTTCGCGCGTTTCTCCGGAAAGGTAAGCGAGCGTCTCGGAGCTCGAAGGTTGCGGGAGGAAGGCCCGAGGCTCGTAAAACGTGTTCGCCGATGGGAGTCTCCTCGTACAAAAGTATTGTATATTGTTTCGGAGGGGGTGGGGGTTGCGAGCGCATACGCGCTGGCTCGCTGTTAAAGCCACATCGAATGGGGCAACGTGCGAGTTGGCCATCTCGGGATCGAGGCCCGTAAAATCTGGCCCGCATACGGGGTTGAAATCGAAGGTGCACGCGTCGGCCGGGAGCCGCCCCAGGCTGTCGCCCATATGGTGACCGTGGCCCGCGCGCTGTACTCGGCACGATAGGTAAGCACACACGTCCGTCTCCCTGTGGACTCTCTACCGTAGGCCGTAGCCGCGCATCCAGCGCGCACTTCGGGCAAAAACTCTCGTGGTAGTTGGCCGACTCGAGTGCACGGCTCTTACAACGGTGGACGCTCGCGCTCGCGCTCACACACACACGCGCACGCATCCACTTTGTCTCTCAATTCTGGCGTTCTCTCGGGAGCGCACGATACATGCCCGCCAGCGTCGGCGCTCCTCCTCACGTTCATTCTTTCTCGAGCAACGTCCCTCTGCGAAACAGACGCGAGCACACACACACACACACGCGCGCGCGCACACATGCGCGCACACACACACACACGCGCGCGCGCGCATTGAGCATATTTATTCGTACGTTTACCCACGTATATTACCCGCTCGTCGTTCAATCTGTCGACCTTATGCGCTGACCGTGTACATTAACGAGCGGCTCACCTGATGGGGTCGAAACTATTCTGCGGGTCCATCGACGCCGAAAGCACGCGGGCGGGAGCGTGAAGCGTCGTTTCACCATCGTACAATGCACCGTTCGGTAAATTGTAGAGCGCTCTTTCGATCAGGGTTGATTGAAATATTGCGAGTCAGCTCGGATATTAATGATGTCAATGAAGTGCGCTCAATGCGAGAGAACTGAAACTGAGTTGCGTTACCGTGCGCGTTTCAAGAGATTGTCGCTAGACTACATGATTTTCGGGAAATTTGGCCGAGCTTGGATCGAATGAGGAGACCAAAAATGGCGGTGTTGCAAAAATTCGTATAAATTACTACGGAATACGGCGATCTCGAAAGATTCATCACTAAATTACACGAAGTGAAGTGAAAGTGAAGTCACATCGGAAATACGTCATTTCCGGTTTGGAAATCTCACTTTTCGAGCGGCAATGACGTCACACCGAAAAATAGGTCACTTCCGATCCGGAGCATTCACTTTTTTTTTTTTACTATTTGATCGACCGAAAGTGACGTATTCTCGGTGTGACGTCACTTCCGGTAAAAATATAATATTTTCAAAGCGGAAGTGACGTATTTTCGGTGAAACTGCGGGAAATCGAAATTTTTACACCTGAGCACCCGAGCTACAAAAACCTGCTATTATAATATATAATCAATTACTATAAATAATTAAGTATTGTTTTATAACAATTATCTGTTTTTTTACAACAATTACCTGTATTTTATAATAATTATCTGTATTTTATAACAATTACCTGTATTTTATAATAATTATCTGTATTTTATAATAATTATCTGTATTTTATAACAATTACCTGTATTTTATAATAATTATCTGTATTTTATAATAATTATCTGTATTTTATAACAATTACCTGTATTTTATAATAATTTCCTGTATTTTATGACAATTACCCGTATTAATTTCAAATAACGAAATAATTACCTGTAAAATAGGTCAAACCGTTTCGTTCTAACGCTTGGACAATCGCACTCGAAAAAAAAGGGCACCTAATGCGCCCGCACCGCGAAATTACGCGCGAGTTAGAATGTAAATGGAAAAATTGAGAGGAGCGATCGAACTGCCGCTCGGTGTTCTCTCGAACAATGTTTAAACGCTCGAGCTGGAGGAACTGGATGTAAGCACATATTAGAGTAACAGTATCCGTGAGCGTCGACGGTAGCATCGGAGACTTTCGAATGTACACTTAGGCACGGGAAGCAAATATTTGCAAGTCTCCCCCCCCCCGCCGCAAGTTGAAGTCCCCGAGCGAGAGCGCACGTTGCCCCGAGTGTTTCGTACCTTTGATACTCCTCTATTAACGTTTGTTGTTCGAGCTCTACTGTGCTTGTGTACACACAATACCGCCGCCGATGACCTCTCGTTCGCCCTCTGTCTATCGCACAGCAAGTACGGAAGACGCGCATCGCGCGATAACTGCGCCCGTGCGCTGACCGGGCGGTTTGAGTATCGACGAACTATATCGATTCCGCTCGTTTGAAAGCTACGCTGTATCGTATTTCCATCTTCGGGCATAAGTGCAGACACACACGTATAGAGAGACGAGGTGCGGATTTCAGACGAGCCGGATAATACCTCGTGCAAACTGGATCAACCTCTACGGCCAACTAAAATAACGATCGACAACGGAATCCTTTTCATTCGCCCCGTCACGAGCTTCCATTACAGGTGTATCATATTTTCTCTGTTTAAGGAGAATGAAAAAAGAAAGCCGAAAGTCGGAAACAACGAAGATAAAATAAATACTAATTACATTGTTTTTTTTTTTTAAGTGGATCTAACTTAATGATTAATAAGTCATTGTAAGTCACGTGTGAGTAATTACAGGTGTATCATATTTTCTATGTTTAAGGGGGAAAAAAAAAACGAAAGCCGAAAGTCGCAAACAACGAAAATAAAATAAATACCAATTACATTTTTTTTTTTTTTTTAAGTGGATCTCCCTTGATGATTAATAAGTCGACGTAAAAAACTGTATTCCATTTCAGAGATGAGCAGATAATCAGCGTCTGCTCAGGTGCTAGACGAAGACGCTGGTAGCTTGCAATTATTGTGAAGAAAAAAGGAGTTAAGGTAAACGGCCCGGTTTCCGTCGTTGTCCCAGAGTTACCGTAAACCTAACGCAATTTATACTAATAATACACGAGACTTTCGTTTTGCACGAAAAAATATTGACCCTTATTAAAGAGGGGATTTTATTTTTTTTCAATATGTTTTTTCAATATTTTGAAATGTTTAATTCAGCAATTTAATAGTGTGCGGTGCAACGCCGCGTTTCGGTACTTTCAAGCGCCAGTTGCTGTCGGAGCATTCCAGCCAAAGCGCGTTCCGACTTATCTCGATGCATTAATTTGCAGGTATTAAAAAAACATAAAAGTTATAGCAACGATGTCGGTACAGGTAATATCATCGATTCGATTGGTAACAGTTTGTTTTTTTGATTACGTGTTTTTATTAAATTTGTCACAACAGAAAGTGGGTCAGACAAATTAGATAACGCTATACTTTCCGTCACTCGTTGCATTGTGATTATTGTAAATTCAAGTTAATGCTTCGATATCATTCTGACCCGTAAAATTAATGAAAAATGGCAAACTGTACTATCGTTCCATGAGTTCGAGCATAAAAATAGAAACTCGGTACTCGGTTCGATATACTACTCGAGTGACGCAAACTGGCCACGCGAAGTGACGAAAATTGCAGGTCTACAAAGTGACGGAAACGGTGATGAAGCATTGGTGAAACGATAATTTAATAATTAGATCGTATTGAGTTAACTTCAATAGTGACTGAAACCCATTCGGAACGCTTCGAAGCATACATTAAAACCGTCTTTCTTCGAACGAAGAATACAAGCCGGGTATAAATAATGGAAAAACCGCGTTGACCACGCTAAAAAAAAAAGTTGGAAACTGGGTCGCTTAGCTTATTAAGGACTATTACTAAGTCGACGTGAAATATCGTTTCTCATCGAGCCCGAACGCAGTCGGTAGAAAAACGTTCAATCCATTTCAGAGAAGACCAAATTACAGTAGTTTGCAATACTAGACAAAAAAAAAACAAAAAAAATAACCAAAGAAGAAAAATTATTTACACTTTGCGTTACGGACTGGCTCCATTCCGCATGTTCTCGAGCCTCCATCACAGATGCACAGTATTTTTCACGGCTCCGCGATGAATAAAGGGGCCTCGTAAAACGACCAAAAAGTTTCCTCCTCGTAGCCATTTTAAGTTTCAAGATGGCCCGAAGGAGCGCCACGGTGGGAGAAGGATCTCGGTATCTTCTCTCTGTTCGTTGGGCTCCCTCGAGGGGCAAAGATTCCCGCGTCATAGGTGAACGGCTGCCCCGACGTATACGAGGGCCTCGCTTTTGACGACAGAAATAATGAGAAACTGAAGTCCAGTCCTGTGAGTCGCGGCGTCCGAGGAGCGAGCGAGAGAATCCGGAGTCACCGAGCGAGAGAGACGAGGCGAGATAACGTGAGAAGAGCCGAGAGGGATTCGACCGACGGAGTGGAGAGACTCGAGGAGAACGACGGAACGATGCAATCGGCGAGGGTGCGAGCGAGATAAAGGAAAAACAAAAAAAAAAAAAGGAAACTAAACGCTCCGAAGAAGAGAACGCAAGTGGCGCACACATGGCGCACAGTTGTTCGAGAGGTCAGGTTTTTGTCCACGGGCTTACAGTTTTACGGATCCGAAGTTACGGCCGCCTGTCCGGAGGCTTCGTGGCGGTACACGCTACGCTAAACGCACAGGAGAGAGCGCGAGTGGTTCTCCTTGTGCGAGGTATACGTGTGTGTGTGTGTTGGGCTCGAGTGTCGCGCGGGAGAGGCGAGCGCCGAGCTCTCGCAGTCGTCCAACTCTTCCACCTCGCTGTTTCGACAAATTGTCAAAGTTTCGTATTTGCGCGCACCACATAGCCGCACCCGGAGGGACCCGAGATAAAGTGGGAACGAACCGCGGTCCGCCGAGAGGAGAGAAAAAAAAAAAAGAAAAACAACACGAGCACGACAGAGAAGAACAGGGGTCGTTAGAGGTTATGTTACACTGCTTCGACTTCGTAATCGCTTCTCAACTTCCCGCTTGATAAGGCAACACACGAATGCGCATGTAAGGGGAGAGAGTTGTGAGAGAAAAAAAAAAAAAAAAAACTATTCGCAAACCTCGAAACAAACGCTCCGTTGCGCGTTTCGCCGGTTCGCGAATAAACGATTTACTTCGCGTATGAGCGTCCATTGTTCCGGAGAACAACGAATTAAGGCAACGAGGGATGAACGGACCGTGCGCTTGTGAAAAGAAGAGATACAATATTAATGAATCATTCCAGGGGGGGGGGGGGGTTCGGTTAGGACAAGCGAACAACGAGAGTGCAACGTTGGTAACACGCCGCTGCTCGGTTGCAGCTAACAAAACATTATCATTCCCTTGGCAGCGCGGCTCTCGCGGCTCGGCGAGCAGGCGCGTACGGAATCAGAGAGGTTACCAAGCAAGCGAGTACCGCTGATATTCGGCTGAGGGACTTTGCACTGGAAAGGCGAAAGTCGCACGGCGAAACAGCGGTGCAAAGTTTTAGGGACTCGGCGGAATAGAATCGTCATTGTGGATTTAGTTTGCACGCAGAGACAAACACGTCGTACCTATGTCGAGAATTATTAACGCTCTAGGCGCATCCCTACGAGAAAATTACCCTAAACTATGTTACCGTAATTTATAACTTTGTCGTGTGCTATCTATGGACGCAGAGAAAAAAAAAAGATGAAAATCCAGTAACAAATGAGTCTCGATGGACTCGCTACAAAATAAGTGAAAATCGGTCCAATGCATCATAAATATCTTTCAGACGTCTTTTTTTTTTCAGGTACACGCTCGATAACCGTGACTCAGACTCGATCGCCAGAGAAGTTGGCTATAAATCAGCGGATCCAAGAGAAAAAAAAAGAGGAAAAAAACCCACCGAATCCAAAATACCGAAGTGGGAGAGAGTCATCAGTCGAGTACACAGGATATACAACGTCGCATACAACATTCAGGGCCGAAGGAACGCGATACCGCCGGTGCACGCCGACGAGATAAAGAAACACAGTTGCGAATCACGCCGTGGCGGTGGCGGCGGCGCCTAATAGGCGGCAACAAAAAGGGGTATCACCGACGACGGGGTTTTCCCCTCCGAGCTCGCCCGTGAGAATGACGAGGGGGGGGGGAGCGAAGAGACGGGCGCGCAGTGCGAGAGAGAGAGAGAGTGAGAGAGAGACGCGAGATTAATTTTATCCCCACTCGACGGTGAGTGAATCCTCCGCGGCCCCCGCCGAGCTCGGAGATCTCCGCGTCCCGTTCGAGACGATAGCTGCGTCATCGCTGGACCCGACGACGGAGATCGTTCAGGGCCGTAGAGCAACGGCGCGCTCGTTGCCTCGAGTCGGCAACGAATCTACCGGTGGGGGAGTCGCAATTAAAATATCTCGTATATTCGCGTTGTACTCAACGTCCTCAAAATTTTTTTAATCGTTACGCCTCTCGAGACTACGGCCCAAACAATGCACGACGCGAACGAAGATCGTCGCGTTCGAGACAGGACCGTAGAGAAATACCGGACAAGTAGCGATTATGATAGATAGCTCTCGGTAACTAACTCGGGCCTCTCGGACAATTGATCGTAAAGCGTCGTGCGTCTCGTCGCGTCGTGCCCGCTGATTCCTCTCGCTCGGGCTACTTTATTCGTCCCTCCCTCTCTCTCTCGCTCTCGAACATGTGTCTCGAGAAGGAAGGAGCCGCAAAGGGCGAGCGGGGCAACTTTCGGGACCGACCCGACGCACAAACTACTCTGGGATCCCGTCCGTGAGAATCACGCCGGGAACTTTGCGACAAACCCGCGTGTTTACAGATACATATTCAATGCAGTGTTGTTGTACGACTCTCTGTGCGTATGTTAAATACGTTTGATATGCTTATATTAATGCGGTTCACCGACGCTCTCGTTCTCGCGCCCCGAGCCCTCCGGCAGATAGCGCGCTCAACGAATCGCCCACGGTGCATTTGCAACGCATACACGAGCGCGCTAGCGTTTTGTGTACGCATGGGCAATTTATAACGAGCATTGTTTCGAGACGAGCTCATAACTTCGGTCCATTCAGTAATTCGCCGGCAGCTGCATACTAATAATAGTATCGGACGACGACGCCGCCGCCAACGTTGCGCCTCTCCGCGCCCTGTTATGCTCCTCTCGAAACGTATAACGTTTCTACGCTCGCGCGCTCTCGTCCGCTACCTTCCTTTCTTTCTCATCCCGAGGCTGCTCGTCTGTACAACGACGACCGGGAGCGATGGGAATTGGCTGCACGTCGCCGTTGCGAGGACTCTCTCTCGACGGTGGTACTCGATGGCTCGACGGAAACCTCAGCAATGAGCCGCACTCCTCTGTCATCTCGTTAGGGATCGATTGTAACGGCTATCCGTGCTGCGAGTCGATAGGCTGGGATAGGCACGGATTTCCGGCGTGCTTCCAAAGGCGCGTGGATCTCGAAGCGTGGACGGATGGCGTAGAATTAATTTGGTCTGGAATAATATTTTTCTTAAATGTCATAAAAACGGTAGATTTTCTTTTTCGTTTAAATAAGTACTGAAATAATGACTGCGTCGAACCTTTGTAGGGAGCGTGTACGCAAAGCATCCCTAAGAGCAGGTGAAATACAACGGTCGGTAACAAAAACTCTAATCAACTTTCTTCACACACACGGTTGGGTCTGAGGTCAAAAGAAAAGTGTCGTCGAAGACGGATTACACGGCAGCTTTCAATGACACTTCTCTACTGATCGTACATGCTAGCATCCGTGAAAAACATTGACTACAGTTTTTTTTATACCAACTGGCCACCGGTGGGGCGTAAGGAGTTTCACATGATCTCAAGAGCATGTGAAACACTATGGAGTGCAAAAGAGATATTGCATCAGTGGCGCTCACGGCGTAACGAGAGAAACACACTCGGAAAGGTCTTTCACATGCTCTTAAGGATGATTCGCGTAAACGTTCCTTATTACTATGTTACACTATGTTTTATGCTATATATAGTGTCATACACTGTATATACATATATATATATATTGTATATACTGCTAGCGATAGTGTTGGCTCGCGCGCTCGTACGTATCGCACGGTTCGTGGCATGTGGAAAGCCATTCTATATCCTATGAAAACCAAAATTTCGAAAATACATCCAAACCGATAAACGAACAAGTAAATCCACAGTTTTACAAAATATATATAAGATATGCTGTATATAGTATGGTGTATACTATATATACTAGGGTGTGTAAAAAAAAAGGCATTTTTTTTTAAATTTCCCTCCCATCTTCTTAAACTACAGATTTAAATCTCAAATTGAACCTTGCGAAAGGCGGTGCCTAGAATAAAATCCTAAGAGGTGCCGCATTCGACGTTTGTACCCAAAAATGCGGCACCTCTCAAACTTAATTGTCCGTGACTGTCATTCGCTGGATTTTTTCATCGATGAAAAAATGTAGTTCTACGGGGTGGGAGGTTAACTTTTTGCCTTTTTTTTTAATAAACACAAAAGATTTCGATTTTTTTAATTCGTATAAAGAAAACTATAAATGTCCAGTAGGGTGAATTTGTTGAAAAAAAATTCTTCCCACCCTCCAAAAGTATATATTTTCATCTAAAAAAAAAACACCTCCCGAAAGGCGATCGTTGACAATTACGTTTAAAAGGTGCCGCATTTTTTGGGTACAAACGTCTAATGCGGCACCACTTAGGATTTTTTTGCTAGGAATCGCTTTTCGCGAGGTTCAATTTTTAATCGAATTCTATATTTTAAAAGGGTGGGACCAACATTTAAAAAAAAATGTCCTTTTTGAGAAACACCCTACTATATGGTATGTACTATACTATGTACTATACTATGTAAACTATGTTATGTACTATAGATTTTAAAAGTTTCAAATTGAATGTACTGGAACTTGAAATTTGCTTATATTACTTGCATTCATTGAATATTAATGTACTTTTTTTTGTGAAAAAATCATCCGGTACCGCTCATTAATTTTCAAACAAAATATTTTTACACTGTATACTCATATTACTGTGCTATATATACGATGTTATACGCTATATTTTACTGCGTAGAATCCACGGTTAATTACGGCTTCGTGAGTCACGATTATGCACGTTTTTGTCTTTTTTCTACGCTACAGTAAACAAAAAAGAGAAGAAAAAAGATTCGATAGGATAAAAATTCTTCGTGAAAGGTGGCCGCTAATAAGAGTAATAAGCCCTCAATGAGAATCGCATTGAACTATACGTTTTGAATTACACCCCTTCAATCTCGATTGTGCGGCTCAATCTCCAGCGGACCCCCCCCCTCGGGATTCCTTTTGTAACCGGAATCGCCAATCTTCGTCGGGATACGCAGCGAGCGTTGGTTTCACCTACGAAACCGTAGCTGCGCGCTTCTATCGTGAGCGTCGCGGGTTGGCCTGTGCGGCAATAGCGATCTGCGCAACGAGGCTCAAAGCCCGATGTCAATGCATTTGACACGTGTGTCGTGTTCGTTACAATTCAAGATATTCGACGGCGAGCGCTCCGCGTACGTCGGGCTTTGGCAGTCACATACAATTCCACGTAACACGATAGTCTCCTCTCGTTCAATCATCGAACGACCTACCCGTCCGCCAGCTCGGCTCTTATCGAGCATCGAGAAGGAAAAAAAACAAAAAAACAAAAAAAGTAGCATTTTCCTCACAAACTTGTATTAAAACGAAACGAGAGGCCACAACGATAAGCGTAGTGGAGATCGTGGAATGAATAAGAAACAAACCAAAAAAAAAAAATCAAAACAAAAAAACGCCCCAGCATAACCGCTCGGATAGATAGAGCGTCCGAGAGCCTTTATCTCCCGCCTCGAACGAGAGAAACAAAGATATCGAAGTTTCCGGTAACAAACGCGCTCGTCGAGATAAGAAAGAGTCGTCCTCTTTCACTCGCCGTGCCGCCCCGCCGACGCTTATCGAGAGCTCTCTCCTTCGGTCCTTACCCCGTCCGATCGACGATAACCAATTACGAATTATCCCTCACCGAACTACCTAACCCGTGACAAAATAACGAGAAAAAACCTGCCCGAAAATAAAAGTTTCCATCCTCCCAAACTTACCCAATCTCTATCGCGCCTCTGCGATGTATTCTCCATGCCTCGAACTGAAAAAAAAAAAAACAAACAAAAAAAGAATATATACACCCAGGGTCCCCGCATTCGACGCGCCGTCCCTGGGGCCTCGATTGCGGCCACGACGCGCACGCGGCTCCGTGGCGCAGGTAGGGGACGGCCAAGCGATACCGAGTGGACGATGAATAACGTGCGCGACTCGAGCCCGAGCGAGACGGAACTACCGCATCGCCGGCGAGGTTGAGAGCGTTGCAGCGACGAGGGTAGTGGGGCCTGGCGGGGAGGTTTAGTACCGCGCGTTGATTCGTCGCCGGGACCTTCCGGTCGCGGCCGTAGAGGGGAGGAAGAGTGTGCAACACGTTCTCCGGCGAGTCGGGGGGGGGGGGGGGGCGCTCTACGGCTGGAGCCGTCGAGGTGGGGCGGAGAGGGGGGGGGGGGGGGGTTTGTAACCTTTCGTTTCTCCGTTACACACCGACGGAGAGTAACGCGGGGGAGGTGAAGAGATACTGCACAACGGGCGAAAGAGGGACAAAAGGGAGGCAAGAAAGAGATAGGAACACGGGGGCGGTGGCTGGAGCCTCGATGTGTCCGCCATCAACGCCATCCCATCCCGTACACTCCGCTTATATGTCCTATAGCAAACGCTCACTCCCAATCCGTCGTCGTTGTATCTCTCTCTCTCTCTCTCCCTCCCTCTCCCACACCGTCTCACCGTTCTCTCTGTCAACCGACTGGGCATCGCGCGGCATCGCGCGCAGCCTCCCCTGCACAGATGATACACACACGTGCTCGCGACCTATCGCTGTGTTGCCTCTCGTACGTACGCCCTTACACTGCCCGGCTGCTAGCGTGTGTCCGTGCACGGTTAGCGAGAACGGCGGGGACCGGTGCGCTACTCTTGGCTGGTAGTACACCGCGACATTCTGCCTGCCTGCCTGCTGCCATGCCCTAGCACCGGCCGCAAACGTCTCTCGGTTCCTTCGTTCCTTCTTCTCTCTTCCCTTTCGTTTCCCTCCCCGTTCGTTATTCGTTCTTAATTCTCGGGCGGCGGGTCTTATCGCGACGAATTCAAGCAAAGCGGTGACAAAACGTCGTTCACATATGTATATGCATGTATATATATGTATGTGTGTGTGTATATAAAAGTGTTTCGTCGGGTCATAATCGTGTGTCCGTTATTCGTACCTGCGAGACAGTCTCTCGTTCGTCGCACTCCCTCGAAACACCAACGCACACCTGCGCGAGGATAATTAAAAAAAAAAAAACAATTATTTACAAAGGAAAGAAAGAAACAAGAGAAAAGATCTACATCGATACGTCCAGATTGCTGGGAGAGCGAGGCGCGCGCGCGTGTGTGTGTGTTATATTGTCAACGTTTGTGTTTGTGTCTCTGTGTGTGTGTGTCGCGGGTGAAAGAAACGCAGGGGAAAAATCGCTTTCGACGGAGGAAACTCGGAGAGATACGGTGATTATGGAAAAACTGCATTAAATCGGAGAAGTTATCTCTGAGACGGGGCAGGCGAGAGAGGTAAAGGGAAAAAAAATATAATAACAAAAATAAAGGAATAAAAAAAAATACATACAAAAAATAATAATAAAGCAGAGAAAGAGAGCCGTGAGTGTTCGACGATAAAGAGCCAATGTCTCCGGTACGCGTCCGCGCGAGACGACGCGTATGGTGAACGCGGTGGACGAGGGGCGAACGTGGGCGGCGAGAGATACGGTTCGCGTCCACCGTCGACCGGTGTGAGCGATTCACGGAGGCTGCCTGCGGCCAACAGAGACCGCCTCTCATTACATAGCTCGGTGGGCCATACACGATCCCTCGGCCTGTGCGTGCGCGTTCGCCGATCCTCGAACTAGCGCCACGTTTGTATTGTAACCGAGAGAGTTCCGAGAGCTTTATACTCTCAAAAAAAAAAAAAAAAAAAAGGATCGTCAGGAGTGTGTGTGCGTGTCTGTGTGTGTGAACCGAAGTTACTCCGTTCCTGCCTCGCAACTTTCCTACGCACTTTCACTCTCTCGCGAACCTTCGAAAAAACGTTTGGTTTCTTTAGTTTCGAATCGTTGCGAAAATAAAAAAAAAAAGAAAGAAAGGTGACCCGCACGGTCAGCGACGTACGGTGTGGTGCGTACGATTCGTCTCTGCTGCCACGCATCAGACACGCGGAGAGTTGATCAGCGAGGCGCGCGTTGGCCGAAGGGAGGCACACGGGTCGACCAGAAACAAAGAGACAGTCGAGAGTCGGGACTTAAAGCTGGTCCCGATCGCGCCGGTTCGCAACCAGCCAGCCAATCCAAGGCGACATAAAAAAAAAAAAAAAAAATATTGGATCTGTATCGCTCGTGAATCTGCACGATTGTGCGGCTCAAAGCTGGGGGCAGAGAGAAGAAAAGAGTGACATTGTTTTTTTTCGAACGGGGACGAAGCAAACTGGCGTCAGCGTCCCAACTTACTCATCTCCGTTTCATCAGTTGATACTTCTGGCGCTTCCGCGCGACGCACCTAACCTGCCGTTCGGACACGAGACTCTCGTGTGTGAGTGTGTGCGCGCGCGCGATCTCTCTGCTCGAGGGGGACACCGAAGCGTGTTCCGCGAAAGACGGCAGAGATACACGAAATCGTATTGTTCCCTCTTTATAACGTTAATATCGCACAAAGTCCTTTCTCTACGTATTCTTTCTTCCTTTCATCTTCCCTCTCTACGATCGTCCGGCGAGCGTCTCTCACCCAACCCCCTTCTCCCACCTCGTGGCTCTCGCGCTCGTTCCGTTACTCTCCCCCCCGCCCCTCCGCCGCCCAGCCTCCCCCTCTCGCTCGCACGTTTGAGGTATCGGCACACCGCTCACTCACCGATAAACGAGAACGAGGAGGGCGATATATATAATATATATATATATATATACACCGTATATACATACATATAAACACATATGTATACACATCGGTTCACGAGGCTCCGCCACCTCGCCATCACCGATACTACTATTACTACGACTCATCATCGAAGCTAGCAGCAGCGGCACATTTGTGTTACACGAGAATTATATTCGTGACTTCGCGCCGAGACTGTGCTCTCTCGTATCTTCGGTTCTCTCACCTCTGCTCTATCGACGACAAAAATCTAACGACAAAAGAAACGTAACGAAAGCATTGTAAAAGAAAGTTAAAGGAAAGAAACACACGAAGTAACATCGAAATCATCAGTTCTCAAAGAGTGCGAAGAGTGCGAGTTTCAGTGAGAGTTTAGTCGCTTTTGGACATCACCGTACGAAGTTTACTGACCGGCCAGTTTGCCCGCCGCTCGATTCGGCAAAAGGTTCTCTCCACCGTGCGATCTCCGCGATATTTTTCTTTCTCTATCCCCCCGTCTTTGATCGCCTCTCTCGGATGTGTTTTTTCATTCGTCTCGAACACGAATAAACGGGCCAGCGCGTTCGGTGCATGACACTTCGAGAGGGCCCTCCGTTGTCCCAGCGCCTCTTTGTCTCGCGCACCGTCTAAACTTCCTCGACGCATCGGCCGAATTTACAATCTCGTGCACGTGCGTGTTGTTTGCGGAGGAGCTTTTTTTTTTTTTTTTTTTGTGAATCGCGGAAGAGGAACCCGCGGCGAGTAAGCAAAGCCAAACGAGTGTTTGATGTTCCTCGGCGTCGTGCCCGCTTCCACATCGGTGGCCGATTGTTTGACTGCGTCGTCGTCGGTCGTCTCGCATTCGACGAGATTCGCGTCGCGATACGTGACTCCTGCGGACGTCGAGACATTAGCGTCGAGGGAACGCCGTCGGGTCTGCTGCGACGGCGTTTTTTACGGGACGGATAAACGAAGACGCCACCGCAACGCCCGGAGGACGAATCGTCGGCAGCGGGAAGTACGACGCGTTGTTTATCGACGCCATCGTGATAGGTCCAAGGAAAGAACGGGGACCGTTACGCCTCACCGGCAAGGATGATACCGCTGCGTAGTTACACGCCCTAGGAGACTGCACGAGGATCGGAGGAGGAGGAGGAAGCCGCACAAAATAACGGCCTCGTTAACGAGCACGCGCTTTTTTTTTTTTTTTGTTCACCATTCGACGTCGGGTCGCCCGAGGCCCGCAAAACACCTGCCGCATACACGGGCCAACGAGATCTAATATGAGCATGACTCTCGTGCGGAATACGTTCAAAGGTAGGTTTTCACTGTTGATCGTCATTTTTCTATGATTTTTATTAATAGATCTAAGTTTTAGATATTTTTAGGTGCCCTTAGGTCGATGAAAACGCCCGTCCATGCTTTGTGGATAACAAATCACTTTGCCAATTTTTGGGAAAACTGTTAAGGCGAGGTGAAACAATTCGTCGGTAACAAAAAAACTTTGTAATTAATGGCATTCGGAGATGGCAGACGTTTCGCTGGAAAGCAAAGTAAATAGCTGAGGAAGAATTCTATACCGCTTCCGATGATACTTCGTTTTGCCCCAAATGTCAAACATTTTTACACGGCGTTGATTCGAAAAATGCAACTATCTTGCACTCATGTGCAGTACATGTTTGCACCTCGTGTTGATGTTTCGGGGAAAAGGAAGTTGCGTTAACGCAGGCAAGGCATAAGCTCGTGAAAGCCTAATTTTTCTTCGTCGGAAATGTTCGATGTGCCGACCAATGAGGGAAAGAAGTTTGCTTGCCGACTGCCGGCGCTTCACGTTTTCTCGATTACAAACTTTCATGTAATAGTTGGAAACAGAAGCGGCCAACGCCGTACGCTGCTCGCACGAAGTATGCCAATGGCGCAAAGTTGCGACGATGCGAAATGAACTCTGTCGGTAACGAAAAGCGTAGCGCTGTGTTACCGATCGAGCTCGGATTCAGCGGTGAGCTTTCGCATTGTCTTGAAAGTAACAATTCGAAGACCGTGCTCGATGGATGCTGTGCACAGTTCGCCCACACGAGGGCTTAAGGTGAAGTGCAACTCCTCAGTCAGTAACAAAAAACTGCATTCCAAATTTCTCTAAGACGGTTAATTTTTCGGGCGAAATACGAGAACGGTAAACTACTTGTGAGATTTTTGGGTCTCGTAATTGCAGCTATCTTTCTCGCGCTCGTAGCTGTTACACATCACCTTAAACATTACTTGGCTCAAGGGTCACTTGGCGCGGACAATGGAGCTCGATACGGAAAAGTCGATGGGGGTTGTTCTGATTCATTACCGAGCTTACGCACTACTCTGTCACGTTAATGACTCGTACCTTATCTCGCAATTCAAATATTATCGTCTATCAAACAAAGAATATTTCTTTTTTTTTTTTTTTTTTTATGCTTCCACCGAGAACGATAAAATGATCTTTGTCCATGCACTTTCTCGTCTTTTCCTTTCTATCCGACTGGCTTTCCCACACCTGCTGGCATCGCTCACATGGAGCCACTGAGAGAGGCCGTGCGTGTGATATGTTGCATATATCATACACATCCACCCGACTTGCACACATCGAGTGCTGCACTCTTCTCCGTCACGTGCGGGTATTTACGTCCCGCACGTTTTCCTTCGTACAAAGTATGAGGAGTCTTCTATATCTATATCTATATGTGTAGAAACTTAGTTGACTTCGGTTCGGAGAGTTGCGGTCGAGAGTCGCGCCACAGGAAAGGCACGCACCTTCGCAGACGCATTCGCGACGGAAACGGCGGTGAAGAATTTGTGTATTAATAAAAAAAAAATTAAGAAAAAAAATAGCAGTAACGAAGAGAGCGCTTCCACGTAAGCGGTGCGATATCGCCGGAACGCTTGCGGTCGCGTCGCAAAGGTCGTCGAATAAAGGAGAAAAGTGTGTTTTTTTTTTTTTCTACCTAAGCCTACCGACGAATGACGCGCGCGGCACCTCGAGAGGTCACGACCTTCGATAAGAAATCGGCAACTGAGCCGAGCCATTGGCAAACAGTTCGCACTGACCCGTACAGTTCATGACTGTCCCGAACGCCGTCGCGTCGTGAAATTACGCGCAAAAGATCGTTTTGCTAATGGAGGAAGATATGCAGAAATAGATCCGTATTTAGAATCGTTGAGAATTCTCCGCACCGAGCCTCGGGCAATTTCGCAATTTCTCACCTACGACCTGCCCTCTCGCGATCGCGCTCTTATCGGGATGAGTAAATTGCACGAATTAGCGTGGATATCGAGACCGCACGGAGAGAAACACGTCTCGGATCTCTCAGTTTCTCTATCCTCGTAGTTGCTCGAGCGGCGAGTCGGCGAGTGGGTGGGATTGTATTATCGCGGAACGAGATTGAAGCACCGAGAGAGAGAGAGAGACTCGGTTGGCTTCGTTAACGTTCGACCGCCTGACTGCAAGTTCTCTTGAAAGTCCATGTATTTTTTTTTTTTTTTTACCTTTTAGACTTTTCGGAAATTTCGCGAGTAGAAATTTTTCGCTAGCCGCCTCGAAAGGAAGGCCACTTAAAAAATGGTCATGGAAATCGGGGAAATATGCTGCGAGCATGTTTATTCTATACCGATTGATTCGGAACGATTAATACACCTATTGAGAATTAACTGTCGTCATGATGAAAAAGTTATAATTTCGTTTGTTAAAAGACAGAGAATAGTCGGGACCTTTCCGCCACGATTTTAAGGCACTGGCATAAGGATCTGGTCCAAAAAAAAAACAGGTCGATTTTCAACTGTTTTTGTAACTGAAAAATATCAATTGGCAACGGACTTATTGACAATTAACATCGCACATCGTATCTCAAAATCTATTCGTCCGATTAAGTTGAAATTTGAACAGATCGTTCACTATAAAAATTTGTATCCAATGATAGGATGTTTTAAAGTATGTCAATGTATTTGTTAATAACAAAATATTAAAGTCGTTTCGTTTTTGGTGTTGACGAATTAACAATTGTTAACAAGTCCATCGTTGATTGATAGTTTACAGT
The DNA here is from genome assembly GCA_963575735.1 of Amblyjoppa fuscipennis. NCBI lineage: Eukaryota > Metazoa > Arthropoda > Insecta > Hymenoptera > Ichneumonidae > Amblyjoppa > Amblyjoppa fuscipennis. The sequence goes on along the minus strand of OY754491.1, from coordinate 22,841,631 downwards.
TTAAAAAAAAACTCAAACTTCATAAACCCTTCTATTAACTGTGTGTAAAAACCCGATCTTGTCCTTCCAATATCCGCGCAAAGAAGATGTTGAAAATCGACCTGTTTTTTTTTTTGTTTTTTTTTTTGTGTTTTTTTTTTTACCAAAATCCTTAAGCCGGTGCCCTCAAGTGATTATGACTGATTCTCTCCCTCGCAATAACAATTGCCACCCAATGCTCAGTCAAATCTACGGTTTATTATCTCAAAATATTTGTCGTCCAAACGTTCGCGCGTCTTTGTTTACGTTTGCTTCGGAACACATTTTGTCCCGCTCCACTCATCGGTCAATGCGTAATCCCCGGGGTACAAAGTTTACCGGAGTTTACCTGGTAGAGGCAGCGACGTTTCCATGGGAATGACTAACGAGATCGTGTGTACGCTGCTCTTCTCGGTTTAACGCGATAACACCGAAGTCACTTTATCTCTTTCTCAATAATAAAACGACCGAAGCATCTCACTACCGCGATAGTGTTTACTCGGGCGTAAGCGATCACCGAGGAAATTGTATTCACACTCGCGACTTTGGTCACAGCCATTCTCAAACGCCCTTTATACACTTGCGCACCTGTTCGCGAAGCGTTTAAATCTCTTTCTCGGCAAACATTATTTTTCAAAGCTAACGCCCGGGCTTCGGTGCGTGGTACACTCGAGATAAGAGCTTTTTTTTTTCTCCTCTTCCTGGCTCTCCCCCCCCCCCCCCCCTCGCCGCACCCTCCTCGCGCTCGTTCATCGAGATTTATCGATTCCAGGTGCTCGGCCACGCATAACACGCCCCTGGCCGAACACGAGAATACTTAACGTAAACTTTCTTGCCGCACGGTTCGCTTTGTTCCATCGGCGAAAAATAGTTTCTCCGCGCCTCGGCGGTTAGCTTCGCGCGTGGTCGACACCCGGAAAAAAAAAAAAAAAGTCATACATCTTTGGCGTTGCTCGAGCGGTCGAGACATCGGCAGAGTTTGGGAGGTCGAAGCGCTTCGCGCTAGCCGAGTGAGTGCCACACACTTAAAGTCGTCTGTACAAACTTTTGGGCATCTATTGTTTACAGTGGATGGCTAATTGTGTATGAGCAGATGTCATTAACTTACAGAAACATTAATTGCAATGAATTCGCAAAAATATTAACCGTTTTTCGCTAACTTTCTAAAAGGTATTCTTTCGGTTTTTTTTTTTTTCGAAGAATGATCGGTAATTCTCGCTCGATTCTGATTGTCACGGCTCATTCTCTTCCGTGAAAGATCCTCTGTGAATTCACCGTCTAGACACGCGATAGTGTTTTTCGTTTAAGATTGACAGATGTTTGTTTGCGAAGGAATTTCGACGATCGATAAACAAAAGTCTGTAAATTTTCAACGAAAAATATTATCGAATTATAATCTGAACGGTGAATTCGTAGAGCATCTTTAAAGGAAGAGAAACGAGTCGTCATACATAAAAATAGGGCAAAAATGATGAATTATTCTTTGAAAAAAACGAAACCTTTGAAAAAACTAAACGAAAATGTACTTCATCAAAAATTAGTAGAAAAAAAGTTAATATTTTTGCGAATACATTGCAATTAATATTTTTCTACGTTAAGGTCATGTGCTGCAATACAAATAATCATCCACCATGATCAATGAATACATACAAGTTTGTATGAACTAGTTAAAATATGTGGCACTCGTTTGACTAGTGTGAAACAGAGCTGGGCAGTACTTAAAGTACATGACTACTTATTTGGTACTTAAAGTACGTACTTAAAGTATCAAAATTGTAACAAATGAGGAAACCATGTGCAAATTACTCTGCACCTCAAACGTAAAAAAGTGTCTGTCTCATAAGATTATTTGACTCGCAACCCAATATTTACCATTTAAGTCCCAAAAATACGATTTTTGATGCGCAAAATGGAGACCTCTCTCACTTTCGGCCACTGTACTAGATTCATTCGTCCCAGATTTAGTTGTTACACATTCAGTCGACCTCCACTCACTACCCCAATGTCCAGTCGTCGTAGTCCAGTCGATTAGTCTCTCACCAAGAATTCGAAGCGAAGGAGTTTGGACGTTTTGAAAAAAACGTCCAATGTCGGCTCTGAACAGGGCCGTTTGATTTGAAAATTCTTCTCCGAATTTCGTACTCGTGGAGATCGGCCTCTTCCGTTTAAGAAAACAAAGTACTTTGTACTTTGTATTTTACAAAAGTACTTTAACTACGAAAATTGCTTTGTACATAAAGTACTTGCGGTAATATAGTACTTGGTACTTTGAGTACTGTTCGGTAATTCGCCCAGCTCTGGTGTGTAACGCACCAAGCTCCTCAAGCCCGAGGTTTCATCGAATTTCATTCGGCGCCGAGCAGAAGCTGGCAGTCATCGTTCATTCCCGCTGAAACTTAACTTTGTACCGGCATTATGGACCAATTCGTCACCCGGCGATATCGTTTGGGCACGTTTTGAAATTCGAACTCGAATAGGCTCGCAACGTTCGGCTCACAGAGTTGACGAAAATACGCGTGTACGTCGAAACGCACGTGGTCGACGAGAGTGTTTTCCACACGAGCGGGGCTACGTTCGCTCTCGAATATTTTGCAAGCTAGCCAGAAGCGATTGAGCGGTCTCAGTGAAAGAAAAATATATATATGTATATATATATATGTGTGTGTGCGAGAAAAAAAAATATATGTGTGCGTGTGTGTGTGTACACATATTTATATTTATATAAGTGAAAAGAACAAGAAAGAGAGGCTCACGTGTTAATCTCTCGCAAACGATGATAAAATCGGTTCATCTTCGTAGTCGTCATCTTGGCTCGCGCGGGCGCTCGATCGCTCGAGCGAAAGAACGTGCTCGCTGTGACGTCAACGGTCCGAGACGCTAAATGAGTCTCGCATTCGCGGTATTTACAATTGCTTATCGCGTGCGGTAACTCGCGCTCCCGCTTTGACGACCACTACTCTGCTTCGTGTTATTTTATATTCCACATAATTCATACATGTATAAATGTATACATATGAGAAATATATATATATATATATATATATATATATATATATATATATATATATATTTGCACACTGTAGGTACGTAGATTACAGTAGGTGTACCATTGCCCGCCTCCATCCGCGCAATCATCGATCCGTGGCTCTCGTGTTTTCGTTCTCGATCCCAACTGCAGTGCGCAGTATCCTCGTGTTTTCTCGTATTTGCAATAACAGATACGTTTTTTTTTTTTTTAATTTCACCCCGGTAAAAAGTATCGTGAAGCGCGAGAGGCGAGTTTATGCCGAGCAGAGTGAATAACAGATAAGTAGGTGAGCCCGATTGCAGCCTGTACCGTCTTATGTGTTAAAAGCGTACACGGGGTCTCCCGACAACTCCGCGTCGAATGTTCTTTTTGAACTCTCGCTCTCAAAACAATTTCGCAAAAATATCATGCCGTTACTCTTGCACTTCTATCGTCCGGCATCGTACCGTAAACAACCGCGCGACTATGCCGCGACTGTTTGTTTGCCTGATCTCGCGGTCTAGCTGTGAGGTCAATTGTTACATACCGCAGGTTTTCCAGAAAACTTCCGTCATTGCGTTACCATCCAGTAGTCGTAAAAATAACAAATCGATCGAATTTAATGCAATTTCGACTCTTTAAATTTCCCGATTTTTTTAAATTTTTCTATTTCTCTATTTTTAATTCTTGAATCTCTTTGCTTTCAACATTTAAATTTCATTATTTTTAATATATATATATATATATAGTTGGATTTTTAGTGTATACAAAAAAGAATGATCTCTCTCTACATTAGAAGCGTATGTTTATTCGGCACAGAACAAAGATTGTAAATGCCGGATAACAATGTTGGCATAATTTTCGACCGCGATCGACCGAGCGGGAGGAGAATTTCACGTGCACGGCGGTACAAAGTTGCCCCCGCGATGTTTCGCGAATATAATGCCGGCCGCGCCCCGTTCGAGGCTCAACGACCTCACTCCGAGAAATCGTTCACCGTATATATCCGTCTCGCTTTGTCCCGCTGACTGGCGGCGGTGGTTTTCATGCCTCGCAACACCGCGCGCTGCGGAGATCGCGCGTGGCCAGAGAGAGAGAGTGAGAGAGAGAAGAAAGCCCCGTACACCGCATCGGCGGAGAGCTCTCGGATAACAGAGAACACATCAGCGGGCAGCACACCGCCTTCCGACGTGCGTTACTTTCGGACACGTTCTATATTCTCGATTCTGACACGCGTCTCACCGACCGTGTCTCGACTGCTGTGCGTGCCGAAAATTTCCATTCAATTTTCATCGAGGAATCATTTATCAATTCATTTACAACGCATTCGTGAAAACTATATATATATCTTCTTTTTTTTTACTATGTGATTATAATGATATTGATAGAGTAAAGATTATTCCGCACTTTTGACAGTTAGCTTAGACGAGACAAAAGAAAAAGTTCTCTTTGCGAAGTTCGTGAATCGTGAATTCATGAAAACTATTTTTTTTTTTTTTTTTTTTTATATAAAAATAAGAATAATATTTTTGCAATTTCAACCGTTGTCTTAGATTTGACAAAAGAAAAGGTTGTCGTCCCTTCGAAGCTCGTGAATCGTCGAAATTCATGAATCACGAATTCACGAAAACTATTTTTCTTCAAATATAACAATAATGATGATAATAATGTTTTCCGCGACTTCAATCGTTATTCTTGATGAGCCAAAGGGAAAAAGTTCGTCACTTCGAAGTTTACGAATCACAAAAATTCATGAAAACTATTTTAAACAATAATAATAAATCGCTTTAGCATTTCGTTCATTGGGGGGGGGGGGGGGGGGGGGGGGGGGTTCCTCCAAAGTTTTTCAACCACTGAGAACGAGTTATGTCGCGTGTGCTGATGAATTTGTAGACGTCGATCGATGTCGATCGAGTGTCGGCGAGCGCAGAGATTCGACGAGAGACCGGGAAGCTTTCTTAATCCAACGATAGTTTCGGGTGCCGATGACGTAAGCGTGCGCGCGCGCGCGCGCGCCGCCCGAGCGTCGGGCGTACGGTCTCGGCGTCGACCATCTTGGTGCTAGTTTCTCTCTTAAAGGGCACGGCCATCGATCGAGAAACTTTGTACGAAGGTCGCGCCAGCCAGCTTTCGTACAGCGGGCGCCGGCGGCTGCTGCGTCGCCGGTAGCTCTTGGCCATAACAAAACAGCCTGCGAAGCAGCGAGGGAGAGCAGCGCTCCCCCCCCCCCCCCCCCCCCTCCGCCCCTCACAAGGGGATACGGACCGAATGCCTTTGGGTTTATAGCGGGTCGACGATGAGAGGTCGTCGCGCGTGTGCGCGCAGAGCAAAAGGTAGAATGTGAGGACAGCAAAAAGTCTCGATCGCTAAATCAGCCCGAGCTGTCCCTCGCTTTATTTTCTTTTGACCCAATAATGCCTCGAACATTCGGCTGCCCACATTCGCTGGCTTGCCGAGAATAACGACTTTGTTTTTTTTTTTTTTACATCTTTCCCAATTGAAATTTTTTAAAATAATTTCTATTAAGTCATTTGTTTGTTTTTATCGTAAGATATTCGGAAAAATTGGTGGATAAAAATTGTCCCTGAACAAAGATTTTAAACTCGAATTTAATTAATTTTCTTCATATTTGAGGGTCCAAATTTTAAATGAAAAAGAATTATTCCTTATTATTAAAAAGAATTATATTATTTAAAGAGAAGAATTATTATTTATTAAAAGAATTATTATTATTTATTATTATTATTTAGAAGAAAAAGAATTATTTATTGTTAAGAATTATTATTTATTTTAAAGGAAAAGAATTATTTCTCATCGGTCACAGCCTCAAGAACCAGGTTTAAAAGAAAAACCTACAAACGTTTTTGCTGGAGCGGAAAGAGGCTTGATTTTTGAAGGATTAAGAAAAAAACGGCGAAAAAATGGGTTCAAATTGTAGAGAATTATCGAAGGTAAATTATCAAGATTTAATCCGATGTTCGTGTTCTGAATATTTTGGTATTAGAAGCTCTCATTTACACACTGCGCATCATGACTTTTCAAAACTGTACAATACGTACACTGGTAAAAAAAAAATTTGTTTGATAATTACTCAACAGTATTGGAAGCTTTTTTTTTCCATAAACTGCTTCTGAAATTTCAAATACATATGCGTTGAAATTTTACAGTAAAATTAGTATATATTTTGTTTATGGAAATTTTTTGTAAATTTCAGGCAAAAGATTTGTAATCTTAATATCTCGTATTGTAATTTTACAGTGAAAGTGCATTAATATAAAAAGTTCAATTAATGTAAATAATTTAAGGAAATTTCAATTTCCCGTCAATTAAATTTACAATTTTCTTTTTTTTTTTTTTTACAGTGTATTGCGACTTTGTGCATAGTTCAAGTGATAACAGGTATTGGCAAGAATATTTGCAGCACAAAGATTGCTAAAATCTTTCCGTCTGTCTTCGCGATGTTCTCGCTTATAGAATACCGATAAGAGAGGATAAAAAAAAAAAAAAAAAAAAAAAAAGTCGTGTTATGGATTTGAGCGCACGTGCTTCGCGAGGCATCGACGACACTTCACCCGGAACGAGTAGTTTCGCCGAGTTCGAGAAAATCGCCGGCGCATCGTAGCCTCCGTCCGTGTCCGCGCCAAAGTTTGCGCGCACTCGGTTTCGCGCGCCGTACAATCGAGCGTTAATCGCAATCGCACGTGGCCACGACCCGTGCAACCCCGCGACATCGTTACCGCCTTGTAACGCACATCATGGTTGCCGTTCTAATAACGCAACGCGCCATGGGTTATTTATAAAGCTATAATAATGTTGCTCCATCGTCCTCCTTAGTGTTGTTTCTTATCTCTTATCGGAGCTCTCGTCTCGGCGCGCAAGTTTATCTCACCTTCCACCGCCGAGCGCGCGCGCTTATCCTAATCGCCCGTGCAAGTTAATTATACAGTAACGACCGTCCCCATCTCCCCCCCCCCCCTCCCCTCCCCACCCCCTCTCCCGGTCGACGGTCCACCACCGGACAAAAGATTTCTATGTGACTCGAGGGTGACGGGGTGCGCCATGAGCGTGACGTTTTTATCCACATATAGGGTGATTCACAATTACGGATGCTAATGAAAAAAAAAAAAAAAAAAATGGTCACTAAATTTATTGCAAAGAACTCGGAATCATTAAATAACATGTATATGGTAATTCGGAATTAGAAATTGCGAAGAAAAAGAAAGTTAATCGGTCAATTTGTTATAAACAACTTGAAGTTAATAAATAAAATGTGTAAGGTAATTCGGGATTAGAAATTGCGAAGAAAAAGAAAGTTAAGCGGTCAATTGGTTATAAACAACTTGAAGTTAATAAATAAAATATGTAAGGTAATTCGGAATTAGAAATTGCGAAGAAAAAGAAAGTTAAGCGATAAATTTATTATAAACAACTTGAAGTTAATAAATAAAATATGTAAGGTAATTCGGGATTAGAAATTGCGAAGAAAAAGAAAGTTAATCGGTGAATTTATTATAAACAACTTGAAGTTAATAAATAAAATGTGTAAGGTAATTTGGGATTAGAAATTGCGAAGAAAAAGAAAGTTAATCGGTGAATTTATTATAAACAACTTTAAGTTAATAAATAAAATATGTAAGGTAATTCGGGATTAGAAATTGCGAAGAAAAAGAAAGTTAATCGGTGAATTTATTATAAACAACTTGAAGTTAATAAATAAAATATGTAAGGTAATTCGGGATTAGAAATTGCGAAGAAAAAGAAAGTTAAGCGATAAATTTATTATAAACAACTTTAAGTTAATAAATAAAATATCTAGGGTAATTCACAATCACGAATTTCAAAGAAAAAAAGGAAGTTAGCCGGTAAATTTATTATAACCAACTCGAAGTAAATAAATAAAATATCTAGGGTAATTCACGGTAGCGAATTGCGACGAGAATAAAAAAATCTTACCCACTGAATTTATTACAAACCTTAATACTTAAAAGATATTAAAAAATATCGAGGCATTCACAATGACGAATCGCGAGAAAAAGAACTTAATCAGTAAATTTATTATAAACAACTCAACATTAAAAAAATTGCATCAGCTCGTCGTAAACAAAAAACTTCCAGCCTACATTTCACCTCGAAAAAAAAAAAAAAAAAAAAAAAAAAAAAAAAACACAAAAATAAATAACGAGCAAGATCCGACTCTCGTCCGATAAATGCGTGCCGCCGCGAATCACCCTGTATGTATCACGTAGCCGGGATTAAATTCACCGTGGCTCATCGGGAGCGGGTTTCCTCCCCAGTTAATCATCCCGCCGGAGCCGTCGTTCGCCGCGTCTAAACCCCCCGTGTGGCATTTAAACTCCCGTGGCCGCGGACAATGCGAGGGGGGCGGCCGGGGCGGAGGGGGGGGGGGGGGGGGGTTCCGAAAAGTTATCCGGTGACGCGGGACGAGAAGCTGCGGGGAAAATCGAAGCCAGTAGTAGATACAGCCAGTAAAAGAATAAGGGGGGACGGCTGAGGGGGGGGGGGGGGGGGTCGAACAAGTATCTGGAATACGGTACAGAGTGCGGACTGCAGTATAACGAATCTCGATTTCTCCCTTCGACCCCCTTCGATGAGCCATGTGCCACTTTCCTCGTGTCCGCAGGAACCCCGCGTGCGTTGACACGCGTGCCGCGCGCATGGCCCGGGGGGGCAACTCGCACGAGCCATACATATATATATATATATATATATGTATACTATGTATATATGTATAAGAGCGACGGGGCGAACAATGCGACTAGTTCGGAGAGATTCGCCAGGCCCGGAAACCCTCTTTGCTTTTTTTCTGTTCGGGGGGGGGGAGCCGGACTCGAGAATCAGCAGCAGTCAAAGCCGTGGTCCAGGGGGGAGAGCCGCGCAACCTCTGCGAAAACGCACGGGAACCCTCACGGATAATCGAGCTGCCCCCTCTTCCTCCCCCCCCCCGGGTCGGTGGATTTATACATGTATGGATGGGCTCGAAACGTCGCTGCTGCAGCACTTTTCGACGCCAGCGGAATCCACCCCCCTTTCCCCCTTGCCCCAGACCCCGAAACGCTTCTCCCCCACGGGTCGGGCAATAGGATATTCACGCGGATTACGATACCGTCGGCGTAGTACTATGGGTGTACCTGTAACTGCCAGTGGGAGAAATGGGGCTTGCAATAGCTGGGTCAATATTGCTGTGCGAACGGTAAAACATATATGGGATATTCCTCGTTCTTTATGCCGGAATTCATCTGCAGTGCACACACATTTTTCCGACGTTCTTTTTTTTTATCTGTGGGCAAAATGTTCATTATCCCAGATGGGTTGGGATAATCAACCCATCTGGGTCGAGAGTGTTGTTGTCGATTCGTTTGCTTCGCTTCGGTGGTCGGCGAGACTGCAAGTTTGCGGGGAGCTTTTCATTTTTATTGATTGCTTTCGTTTTTTTTATGGATAAAGGTAAAGAAATGATTAAAGTGTCGAGATTTTTTAGTGAATAAAAGTGTTCAGAATGTTCTGAAAACATTGCAAAACCACAATTAGAAAAAATGTCCGAATGCATGTGTGTGTGTGTACACGTGTGAGTCGTCATACAGAAAATTCAAACCGCTGTAACTCGAGAATGCCTCGACTGATCAAACTGCAATTTCACACATAGCGTGTGTGGTTAAATAGACAATGTTTCTTCAAAATTTAATTTAAAAAATTTCATTGGTTTTTGTTTTGTCCGCAATTTTTAATTTTTTCAACAATATTCACACTCAATATCAACAAGTCACTCGAACGAAATATCACCGGTCGCAAGCACAGAAGTCTAACCATGGATAAGAAAGAAGTTGAACAGAAGTTGAATCATGGATATTTTTGCGGTTATTTGAACGGTATAAAAGATTACCTGAAATTAACGTAATTTTTTCGGTTATTTTTAATGTTACTAAAGCTGCTATAGGGTTGTAATTTTAAGGCTGCATCGAACTAAAAATTTACTGTAATTTCGATGTAATACACTTTGCGGTAAACTTATTAACAATGAAATTTTGTATAATTTTCAAGGGTGCAGCGAGGACGAAGCCGGCGCGGATCTTGCAGAAGTTGCTGATTGCGCGGGTGGAGCTGCGGCGCAAGGAGGAGGCGGCGGCGGAGGAAACGCCGGGATTGGCAGCGGAGGCGAGGGCGGATCGGTCAAGCAAGGCGAGAGATGCCCACAGTGCGGAATTCTTTGTAGAAATTTACACGTTCTCCAGCTTCACATCGAGGACACTCACAAAACTTCGTTCGCCACCATCGACAAGCACGATCTCAACGCTCAATTCTCTCAAGTTGTAAGTCAAACGCTCGTCTCATTGTTTGTTATTCGTCTTATTGTTCGCTCGTCGTTATTGTTTGTCGTCGGCGGCAGAGAAGAAAAAAAATGTTTCAAGTGTTCGATCGATTCTCTACATGTACGTTTGTTTCATTATTTCAGTCGTGCAAGGTTTGCAACAAGACATTCGCAAACGTCTATCGCCTCCAGAGGCACATGATCAGCCACGACGAGAGCGCTGTTCTTCGAAAATTTAAATGTCCACACTGCGAGAAAGCCTTCAAGTTCAAACACCATCTCAAGGTATGTCCGAGGGGCTTCCTTATGTCGATTGCAAGCTGCGACATCTAATTTGATCTATTTATTTATTTTATTTATCTGTTTTCTTTATTTTATTTATCTGTTTTCTTTATTTTATTTATCTGTTTTCTTTATTTTATTTATCTGTTTATTTATTTATTAGCGGGTTATTGTGGCTCGTGCGTTTCGCTCATTATGGCCTGTGGTATTTAGAAAACGGTCATTTCTATTTTCGAAGATTTACCGAAAATGCGGCACTTCCAGTTTGAAAATCTAATTTACGTCACTCAGTGCGAAAATCGCAGTTTTACGCATGTTTCACGGGCATAAAAATGTTCGCACTTTGCGAAGTAAAATTTGGTACGATACTCGTGTGAAGAACTTTTTTTTTTTACTCGTGCGATTGCAACACTCGCCTTCGACTAGTGCTGCGGATTCAGACACGTCAGAAAAAGTTTTATCGCACTAGTATCATAAATTGCCATTTTCGACAGGAAGTGACGTTATACCGGAAATAAGCCACTTCCGGTTTCAAAATTTCATTTTGCGACCGGCAGTTGCGTAAATCCGATGCGACGTCACTTTCGGCCGACAAATGAAATTTTGAAAGCGGAAGTGGAGTATTTCTGGTCGAACAATGAGTTTTTTTTTTTTTTTGTCAACGCCGATAGTGGACAGCGCTGTTGTGCACCGCATTATTATGCACAATTCATGGAGACGCTCAATAGAACCAGAATAGTATAATAAGAGAATAGTTACCAAGGCCTGGGGTGGAGGATTGTAAGTCTCTCTAGGGAGACTTACAATAATCAGGGTCGGGGCTCCTCTCGGAGGACTTAGAATTATTACCGCCTAGGAACCGAACTTGCAACCTCCAATCGAAAATTGGAACGAACAATCAAACAACTGTGCAAATTATATATAAGATTTGTTTATTTTATCGTTACAGGAACATCTGCGGATTCACAGCGGCGAGAAGCCATTCCAATGCAACAATTGTGGCAAACGTTTCTCCCACTCGGGCTCGTACTCGAGTCACATGACCTCGAAGAAGTGTTTGATCGTGAATCTAAAGAAATCGAGGCAGAGCTCGATAACGAGCGTCGATCGAAGCTCGAAGAAGTCGCAGCAAAATCTTTCCAATGTACGACGCGACGCCGTCGATCTTCACGTCTCGAACAACAATACATTCATGCCGATATTGCCGAAGCTGTCGCCGTCGGAGTATCAAGATATTCAGAGAGATGGCGGAGGTAATTAAAAAAAAAAAAAAAAAAAAAAAAAAAAATTAACGCATGTCAATCCGATCGATAACTTGTAAAGATTATTATACGTAAACATCAACAAATAAATCTTTTACGATTTCAGGTATATACGACATGCCGACACTTCTACCTCAACTGATGGGCTACGGTAGTTACTTCCTTCAGTCGTCGTTAGGCAAAATTTTAAATCAATTGCATACGAAAAGATTGGACGAGGTCGCCGAGCAATTCGAGTCTCATCGGGAAGTCATGAGTCCGTCGACGGCCGATTCCGAGGGTACCGAAGGGACGGAAGGCAAGATCTCGCCCGCCCCGACAGATCCTCAGGGTCTTGACGCCGTTAGACGGATTCTCGAAACCGTCAATACCTCCGTTACGAAACAACTCCTCGAGGCGAACGTTAGGAAACTTGCCTCGTCGCCCGCGACCATCGAGCGAGAGTACGACGAGTGCTACCAGGTAAATCGATATCATTCACGAAACTAACCGAAAATCAGGGGAACAAAAAATCTGGAAAAATTAGGCCCCGATTAGGAAACCGTACTGCCGATTAGGTGACCGCAGGTCCCTTTAGGAGACCGTACTCGTTTTTTGAGGACGCTTCCGTCACGGTTTTTGAAAATGTTTTCACGTAGTAACAGAACGATAAAATTAACAGGTTATTTAACGCGACTTTTTTTTTTGTGTCCCATCTGTCGAGGCCATCCCCCTTTTATTTTCACACTCCACCGCCGCCCCCCCCCCCCAGATTGCTTCCGCAGTCGATTTATTCCCTTATTGTGTCGCGTTTGCACAAAGGCACGGGAAAACTGCCTAAAATCTGGCCATAGACAGACGACTCTTTCCCCAGAGATTGATGATCCTACACGGTAATCACGAATTTCTGAGAAAATTGCATCCCGCTTCGTGATTCGATGCGCCAGCCAACGCGCCGCTAGGCGGTCAGCTTGACTTTGGGGACCGCCAGAGTCGCACACGAACCGCGCACCTACTCTCCTTAACGCTTGTATTTTTGCTCAGTATCAGGACAGCGAGATATCGAGCGAAATGGCCCACAGTCAGGACTGGCAAGCAGCCGACCAGTGCGACTCGCAGAGCGAGGGACTCGCGGCGAAGCTCGAGGACGTAAATCAAGCGTCCTCCGTGCGACAGAGCTTCAAGAGGAAGGCCGAGGACACCGGCATAGACACGTCCGAGGCGGACTCTGACGACGAGGAAGAAACGACACAGCCCCAAAGTGAATCGGGCAGAAGAGTCAGAGCCAGATCGCTGATTGACGACGAGCAATTGGCCGTTCTGAAAGGCTACTACGCGATAAATCCGAGGCCCAAGAAGGAGGAAATCGCCATGATAGCGAATTTCATAAACTTTTCTACACGAGTGGTCCAGGTAAGTCCGAATTTGTTCCCTGGACGACGGCGGAGAGCCGCGAGAAGATCAACGAAAACGTCCGGTTGTTCGCTGAGACCGAGTTTCGATCCGCAGGTCTGGTTCCAAAATTCCCGCGCGAGAGATCGCAGGGAGTCGAAGATACCGGCTCTTGTGCCACTGGCGAGCATCGTCAATCACACGAGCATCGAACAGCCGCTCGATCTCTCGAAGAAGGAAGCTTACACGATATCGACGGTGAAGGACAGCGACGGTGGCTCGAGCAGGCACACGGCTTCGCCGTGCGGCCCCAAGGAGGATAGTCATCTATCGATAGTCCAAGCGAACAACGACGCCGACGACGTTGAGGACTCGCCACTTGTGATAGACGAGGAGACGAACGACTGCGGGGAAGTGAGAAAGCCCGATTTAACGAGCGTCGAGGAGATCGCGCCGAAGGTATGTCAAAATTACTCGATGAATGGTCAACGCGATCGCATTGGGAATTCTATATGTTAATCGTCGTTGCTCCGCACAACAGAGTCAGCCGCAGATACAGGCCAAGAGCTCGGAACGCGAAAACGACAGTCACGGGACACCCGAAGCACCAGCGACCGTGGAAACCGAGCAGGAAGGTCTGTACTTCTGCGATCAGTGCGACAAGACATTCTCGAAGCACAGTTCACTCGCCAGACACAAGTATGAACATTCCGGTAAGTTCGGACTCTTTCGTAACGGGTAAGAAATTCGTGCTGACTGGCTCTGAAACAAGGCCCGTCTATGATGATTCTTGAAAACCCTCGAATTCCTTTAAGGTGGGGCTAAATATCAACGTAACTGAACAATATTTTAAATCCATTGTTCTCTGAAACGGTTTCATTAAGTTATCAGAACTTCGATCCGATGCTTCGTTTCCAAGATAATGTAGTGCAGATTTGTTTCTGGCATATTGGAGTATCACTTGGTAGCGTCTTGAATTTATAAAAATCGCTTAGAAAACATTGTTTTTAAAAGTACTTGGCGTCGAGATGCTGCCCCGTCTCTTGATAATAATAAATTGTTGTTTTTTTTATATATATATAAATGTCGGTTCATTTTGTAGAGAGTTGATCGTTTTGGTTTGAAAAATTGAGACTATATCTTCAATCGTTCTTGAGTTATCGCGGCAAAACTAGTAAAAAAAATGCTTTTTCGAGAAAAACGCTCTCAAGTTGGAACGCAGTACTGCGGCAGAACAATTGCAACTTATGTGCCTTAAAAATTATCCGCGCTGTAGAAAGACTTCTCGAGGTCAGCTTCCTTTTCAGCCGCATTCGCGGAGCAGTTTCTTTCCATCGTAGTTTTGTTTATCGATGCTAGCGATTTCTTAGTTGAATCTAACAAGCCTTCGCGCTCACGCAACTTGCACAACAGCGAGTTCTCTCCTGGGCTCAGTTTTGCCATTTTTTTTTTAGTTTGTTTTGCTTCGAAATATACGAAAAAGATTGCAGTAACAGAATATGAAGAAACAAAAATCGAGATTTTTCGATGCTAGTCCCCTTTAAAAGTTCGGAAATTATTATTGATTTTTTAAAATACATCCTTGAGATTTAATTTTTTTATTGATATTTCGTTACAGGGCAAAGGCCTTACAAATGCGAGGAGTGTCCCCGCGCGTTCAAGCACAAGCATCACCTGACGGAACACAAGAGGCTGCACACCGGTGAAAAACCTTTCCAGTGTTCAAAGTGCCTGAAGCGCTTCTCCCACTCGGGTTCGTACAGCCAACACATGAATCATCGTTACTCATACTGCAAGCCCTACAGAGAATAGTGACGACCCCGTCGTCGTCGACGTCGTCACGCTAAATCGCCAAAAGAAACAACTAAAAAAAAAAGAAGAAAAAATCACCAAGAAAACACGTCCGCTCGCCGAGCCAAGTACGTACGAGAAGAAATTAAAAAGAAAAAAAAAACACTTCCTTCATTCAGGGCTTAGCATTTAGGCTTTATTCACCGATTATAACGTGAGAGACTTTGCGCGATTAAAAGCGGAGGTAAAGGTAATAGATTCGGGAGGAGAGGCGACAAGCTTCGAGCCCCGTTAATGAAGGATGCAACATCACACAGAGTTATGGTAGGAAGGGGGAGGAAAGTCGTAACGTTCGAGGCCGATATGATCTGTCGAGCCAAAAAATTCGGCCTGGACGGGCAATCGCAACCGCCGGACTATCCGGACTTTACGAAACAATAATTCCGAGATCGCAGACAAAGAAATATATTTAAAAAGGAACGGAGTCGCGGACTGCTTGTCCCCCCAAACCCCCTCGAAACGCGCTGAGAGATACGATACAAAAAAAAAATAATAATAAATGAAAAAATAAAAATAAAAAATAATCCAACAAACAACACGTAACGGTACCAAAAATGCATAATGCAATAATCTATTATATATATATATATACATAATATTTTATTATTTTTATTAACAAAATACTATATATACCATGACAATAATAAGAAGAACTAATAAATGTACAAATTTGTTAGCCACATTCGAGGAGGAGGGCGATTTAAAAATGAAAAAAGAAAACCGCTCCGAACGTGTGAGAAACAGTGCGTTTACTATAGCTGAATACTTTTTGAAAAGGAATTAAGAAAAAAAAAACAAGAAATAAAATAAAAATAAATATAAAATGATTAATGATAGGTAATATAGGAATAAGGTTCCGCATATTGCAAGTTATATATATGTATACATATATATATATATATACATATATATATATATACTATACGATGACGATAACGATGCGACACACAGCGCGTGGCACAAGTGTTGAAGGAAACAAAGAATCGAAATTAAGAATTATATTATTATATAGATATATTATATTCGTGTAAACGATTAATAGGAATGCGTCTCGACAAAGATGAGCGAGACTCGGCGGTTTGTCCAGTAAATATAGCACGAGCTTTCGTTATTGCGAGCTCTGGCCATGAGAAAAAAAGAAAACCTCGGTGTACTTTTTAAACGCGAAGAAGACAGGGGGAACAAAAAAAAAACAAAAATCTCCCACCAACGGGCCACTCTCGCCGCGTTGAAGATATTTTACAAATTCAAAGTGGAGCAATTTATTCATTCGATTTCTCGTTTCGTTTTGTTTGTCATTTTTTTTTTTTTTTATTTTTATTTGTTTTTTTATTCTTCTTTTTTTCCATCTATTTTACGTAGTCATTAATTGTCACTCTACCCGCTGAGAAAACACGAAGGAACGACGCGTAGCTCTACGGGAACGATCGCAATTTGTTGTTCGAAACACATTCCTACCGAGAGTCTCTTTATTCGTAACTTGGGAAGTTTTGCTCGCGGTGTCGGGTCAAAGTAACCGCGGGGCGAAAATTATTTCACGAGACGCCTGAACTTCCTTCGACAGAGCTTAATATGAAAATTCTTTTGACCGGTTATCAATAAATGGGAACGGGGATCTCACACTTCCCGTTTTGCCTGCAAACTTAATATATCTAACGAATGACTATAATTAAAAGAAAAAAAGAAAAATCTGAAAAAAAAACAGCTAGAGTTTGAGGAGGAAGGATTATTGCGGGGGCATTGCGGATCGGTGAACGACGATGCCATGCGAGAGAAGCTTTTACGCGAAAGATAAATAAATTTTTAAAAATAAAGAAAAATCGTACGTACTTATTTATATGAGTTGACGCCAAACGTCAACGATGTCGAACGATCCTATTATCATGTCACATTCCGTAAATACGCGTTTGTCTGTTTTTTTTTTTTTTTTTTTTTTTAGATTTTAGAATTTTGACGATATTTATCCATTTCCCTAACACGTCGCGTTTAACGATCGACCAGCATTTCATATAATCTATCATTCCCGTGTATTGAATAATCGGTTCGCCAAAATTTATAGCAAAACCGTGCAAATGACACACCGTTTCTCGGCAAAGGAAGTCTTTTTTTTTTTAGTGTTTAATTGTATGCGTTCGAGATTAAACCGGTGAATTGCTCTCGCAGCGATATCCGATTCACCGCGATCCGTCAGCCCGTTTAAACGTTCTAAGTATGATATTAAATGCTTCCAATACTGTACTATTAAAAAAAAAACTATTATTATTAAAAAAAAAAAAAAAAAAAAAAACGATTTATATATATGATTTTAATTCGTTCAGGCGCCTAGATAAAGCAGAATATGGGCAGATCTGCAAGATGATAATACTCGAAGAATGTATTTTATAACAGTTTATTCGTCTTTTTTATTTACACATACCACAAGTGATAAGTGATATTGTTATTGATAAATACGAGTTAACGCGTATTAAATTGCCAGGCAGATAAGGCAATGGTTTTACCCACAAACGAATGAAAAAAAAAAAATAAAAAGAAAAACAACGGCAAAGAAAAAATAACTTTAAAGAACAAAAAAAATAAAAGAAAAAAAGGGAAAAAAAAACGAAAAAGTAATGCTGAAACTTGTACTTCCTCACGTAGAAGCTTCGGTTATCCGCGACAGGCATCGTGTTCATGTTCATCCTACGAAGAAGCAGATAATGATGCTTATAATACTCATTTATTATAGTGTTAACACTTAAGAAATATATTTTTATATAATTATAATATATTGTAACGATAGAACTAAACTGATCGTTCGTACGGTCGACACAGGTCTATCCCCGTCGCGTCGGTACTAAACAAACGCCAATTTTCTCGATATTTCACTTTCTTCTTTCTCCTGATGCATTTTTTTGTCGTTGTCGTTTTTAATCCGCGGTTTTATGATAATTGCCCGCACAACAAGCGAGACGATTCCTCATTGGTCGTTAATTTCTCGCGTCCCGACCGATCGACCATTATTCATCGTTCTCGATCGGTTCCAATCGCATTTCTTTCAGTATTCCTAATAATGTATTTGTCATTTTTACGGTGCGAGACAATTTCTATGATATACAAAATGAAAAATCGAGCCGTCACGGGTTTAAAATAAAGACAATAAATCGGCACTCGTTGCGTATACTAAAAGAGAAAAAAAAAAAAAAAGCAAATAAAAACCACGCACCACAGTTCTGATAGTTCGATTAGCGATCTGTATAGCGACTATAGCTTCTTCTATAATATTAACTGGAACGATACACGTTGCAATTGTTCTCTGCCTGACGCCGGTGTCTCAAATGTTTAACAACGAAAATAAAAATAAAAAATTTCTAAAAAATGCGTTTTTTAATAGAGAAATATTCGAGAATAAAAACGAAACGCCCAACCCTTTGCGTCGAGTTCTCGGAATTACGTATACGGAGATTAACGATCGGGAGTTACGGAGATTCGGATATACTTGTCGTGAGAATACGCGCGTTGTTACTGTACTCCGATCTAATAAGCTGCCAATGCATTGTATAATAAACAAAACAAAAAAAAAAAAACGCAAAACTACTCTCGTCTATCGCTAACTCCGTTGAACGTACGAGCAAAGCTTTTTCAACCGGTCCTCGATAAACTCGTTGCCAATAATGATAATAATTAATAAATAAAAAAAAAAGAAAGAAATTAAAATTAAAATGATAATAAGCCGTCGTCGGTGTTATCGGCAATTCACGTATTAATTCCTAAAAGTGATGGAGAACGAGTAAGGGAAAAGAAAATTTTTACGATTGTTAAAGCAACGATTTAATAAGCACCATACGATGCCTTCCGTGAACGACCGAGCTTGCCTAGTTGCCAAATAGTACGACGAAGCGAGTTTAATATCGAAGGTAGCTGTTTTCGATGCGATTAATAATTAATATTGATGAGGGAGAGAGAGGGAGAGAGAGAGAGAGAGTTATTGGCTCGATTCGGTGCATCGAGCGCAACTTGTAAACCGAATCTCGAAACGATTTTTATCAAACCATAGTCTCATTCAGCAATTTTTTTTCTTCATTAATGATGATAATTAATAATGCACGTGACGGCGGTCCACGACCTGCAGTCGGCCTTAACGCACAGGCAAATTGCTTTCCTGGTGCCTCGTTGCACTGAACGGCCCATATACGGACAAAAAAAAACATGGCTCTTTGAAGCTAAAAAAAAAAACGCTTCGCGAAACTCGAAAAATCTACCTTGCGAATTCCGATTATACGCAGTAAATACTGGTGGTTATGCAATTGAGCTTTCCATGACTATATATAAATATATATATATATACACACACATATATATATATATATAAATAAGTACCAGAAGGAATAAAGATTGAAAAATAAAAATTGTATATTACTATTCGATACCACGGACAATAAAAATATACCGTTTCACTTAGAACTTTAGAGCGTAAAATACAGCATAGTATACACTTAGGAATAAAGGTATATAAATTTACAAAATTGCCATGAACTAATGATATGGAAAAATTATAATGGTGAAAAAAAAACATAATAATAATAATAATAAAAAAATGAAAAAAATAAATTGTAATGCAATACGTACTCACGGAGGCAAAAGGGAAAATGGAAAGGCTAGCCATGTAGTGTCGGCAGTCCCAAAACGTGTAATAGTGAAAAAAGAGAAAAGAAAGAGTTTTACGGTTTATTGTATGTATTTCGGCAATATCGATGTGAATTGAAACTTATTATATTCGAGATAAAAACTCGAAGCTAACGAATCGCGGCGAAATGAAAAGATGCTTATTTGATCGATCGACAAAATTCCAACGGGAAGGAAAACAGAAAGATAATTAAAAAAAAAATCGATCATTTCGAAAAATCCTTTCTCGTATTCTCGTAAGAAAGAAAAAAGAATTACTTATTTTATCCGAAGGGCAACGGCAACGGGGTAGTGGGAGCTGTTCACACTATGTCGCTAACTTTCAGACGACCTACGACGTCGTAATTTGTTACTGTGGAATAAGGAAGAATAATAAGAAGAAAAAAAAATATTGTATTGTGACGAAGTTCCATCCATAATAAATAAATGAAATATTATACAGTTAGGCCGACTATTCCGCCAGTTCGTGCCTTTTTTCTGCAGGGAAAGTGCAGTTTTGGAAACGGATCTTGCGCTGTATTAGTGAATATGCGGGATTAAAAAAAAATACGTGTATTAAAAAAAAAATCAACTCATGCGAGACGACAGAGTACGCGGGCATCCCCCCTCTACGAAGGTACTGATATATTCTTGCCAAGATCGTGAGCGAGCCGGCCTATCATTAATTTATTCGCATGTATCATATAAACCTAGATGAAGCAAAAAAATAATGCATACAATAACGCGGTGTGCATGAGACATTCAAAGTGCCTCAATTTTGAGTTGTCGATGTTATTGATTTTGCAATTTTAAACAAATGATATTTGTAAAATTGGAAGAATTTTTTTTTTGCTTAATACAATGGCCAAATAAGTTGGATCGATCGACGAAATAAATCAGTACGTTCTGGAACGATAAAAATTAGTGTTGGTTTACTAAAGAAGATAGGATAGAATGCTATGTAATGTGCAAAAGTAGTTGTTCGAATTACTCTTAGCCGACGGTTCACGACCCTCATTTAACGTATTTTTCCAATGTGCAGTAGTTCGAAAAGTAAAGCAAAAAAGAAACACGTCTATAAGAAACTTTTGTAGAATTTACCTGTATACTTTCATTCCATATCCTCGTTTTCATTTCATTTTCTTTCTATCTTTATGAACTTTTCTTTAAATTGTTTTGCATTCCCAATGGCCGAGCGAATTATTGTGTTGCGTGCAAAAAAAAAAAAAAAAAGAAATTAATTGTCCATCGTGTGCGACACACTTAGAGAGCAATTATACTGTGTACAACTATGTCGAGGCCTGGTAGTTGCAACCTGTACATTACATACCGAATGGCGATGTTTTTTTTTACGTTTAATTATGTGATTTTTTCCCCTCCAATAAAAAAAGTCACTCGCTACGAATAAGAAAAATGTCATTCGACCGAATAAAAATGAATGATTAAATCTGCTAAATACGTTGTTGTAACGTTGAACCGCATCGCGACTACATATACTATTGTTTTTTTTCCAACGGGAAGGGCGACAGTAAACTCCACGTCTCGGAGATCAACGAAATTCCCAGTGCATTTAATAGAAAAAAGTAATGTAGTACAAAAACATTTGTCAATATAATATTTGTACAGCCGCGTTGCTGTTCCCCTCGCATCAAAGCATGACGACCAGTTCGGTGCCGGGATATTTCGGCAGATCGAGATTGTACTCCAGCTCCAATTTTTTCGGCACGAAGCGCCCGCCGAGATAGTGATATTTGCCACTGAAGCTTCTAGCGCACATCTTCGGCGCCGTCAGTGAAATCAGCATTTCCGGCTCGACGCCCCCCTCCGCGGGTGGTCCGGTCTCCACGTCCCAGCCGGACGGTATGTCGACGCTGCAGACGGGAACCGCAGTGCTCTTGAGAATATCGACGATCGGTAAGAATTCCTCTCTTACCGGCGGCTTGAAGCTGAATCCGAACAGAGCGTCGACAATGACTCGGTAATCACTCGGATCTCCCAAGGCCTCGACGCCATCCAAAATCTTTATGTCGTTTTCTCTGCACTGGTGCAAGAGATTCTCGTACAGAGTATTGCTCGTTCTTTTGGGATAATAAACTTCGGGCGTGTAACCGAGGAGTGCGAGGTGTCTGGCGCAGACGAGACCGTCGCCGCCGTTATTGCCGGGTCCGCAGCAGACCAGAACATTGTTCGGCGAGCCCGCCGCAGCCGGATACCGCTTGGCGATCGCAATGGCGCAGCTCTGGCCGGCCAGCTCCATCAGCTGATCGACGCTGAACTTGTATTTCTCGAAGAGATCTTTGTCGACGTTTATCGCCTCCGATTGTTTCAGGTACTTCACCATACTGCGCAGTTGAGTGTCGACAACGGAGCGTGGAAGCGCGAGCTTCAACTTCGTCGACCGTAAGTTATTCTGTGCAGTAGTCAACGATCTCAGCATCGAGAATCGCGATCGTCATTCGGCAACGGCGTCTGCGGAAGTAACGAGGAGATAATTAATCCGAGTGTGATAATTAAATGACTTCGTTTCCATTGTCGAGAGGAAAAATAACTTACTCACCACTGACGATAGCTATGTAGGAATATTTGGAATTCCAAAAAAATATCAAGTTTCGAGGCTGTCGATCGTTTCACCTACGATGTCCGGGCAGTGTTTACGCGAGCTCAGCTGTTCGGCCGGCGCGACCGAGACGGGAGGGGGGGTCGATAAATAGGGCACGTTACGAACCTCAACAACACGGGGATCTACGCTTTCGCGCCGGTATCGACAATGTCTCACAATTGCGCACGTACGGGCAAGAAAAAAATACAGTAAATTAGCAAGAATTTCAACCGACACCCTGCGTCGTTCTGCTCGAGTGCCGGAAGTACTCTGCTTATAAAATCCTATTGAAAACCGATAAAAAAAAATGAATCGGTATGAATGAGTTTCTTGCCAGGGTATTTTCAATTCAAAACCATTTTTGAATTCTATGTGAATAAATAGGTAATGGCACTAAGTACTTGGACGAACGAATGAACAGTGGTTTGCTGCTCCGTGTGTATTTGGTCTTAGACGGGCTTTTCCTGTACACATTCAAATCGGAAGTAACGAAGTTCTTATAAATCGGATCTTATCAACTTATAGCGTAAAACGACTTACGATTACGTCTCGCTCGCGGGTTCGTACGGATGATTCGCCTCCAGCTAAACTCGTACTTGGCACTAAGAACATTCCACGCTGCGATCTGTAACAACGAAAGTTCGTTTGTTTAACGAACAAAGAAAGTCGCCATTTTTTTTGTGTCGACTAAAGAGGAGTTCGTGGGCGAAATAGAAAATCGATCGAATAGGTCTTTAAAAAAGAATTTTGAGAGTGAATTACCATTTCGATTGTTTCGTAGCTTGCGGTGCTTCGGATATTCGTCCGAAAAACGATAAACATAATGAATTGACACGAGAAATTCGATTATTCGTCGAGAGAACGCGAACTGGCATTTTCGATTTTTCGAAGTCTCGAAATGACTGTCGGGTAAAAATCGACGCCCAATGGCTTTCCGGTAAAAACACCGACCGAAACGGAAGTCGACCGCAGCGCCCGCGAGTGACTCGCGTAGTACAAATTCCGTCCCCCCTCTCGCGGCACAGGCAATACTTTTCACTTCTACTACGCTAATATCTTTATCTTTTATGGAACAGTTGCGTCGTATAACCTGTTCACCCAATTCCCCCAGCTACTAATCATGTTTATAAATATGAGAATTTGACAGTTTACACGTCACGGTATCGACAATATAAAACGTATCCGGAACATGTAGATAACAGACGATTCCATTGAGCATCACCGAAAAATGCAACACACAAATATTATACGACTGTAATATAAAATATTATTTATTGTAAAGAAAAAAAAAAAAAAAAAAAAAAAAAAAGTATAATCAGCTTGTCCGTAAAATGACAACTGGCCAAAGTGGGCACGACCATTCCTTCACCATCAGACAAGAGATACAACGTTTCGAGAGTGTGCACCCCTCTATTTACGCTATTTATGACCTGATAGATCTTATTACTGACACTCATATTGCCAAACAAATTCGCGAACATGTCGTCGCCATCGAAGGTAAACTCGTATATCTCGCATTCCAGCCGTGCGTCAACAGCTGTTTTATTCGTGCGCGTTTATTTCACGTTTGTTCGATATACTTTCGCAGACTCCTTCGTCAACAGTCACGAGTGGACGCTCGCGAGAGACGTTCCGGAGCTGCATCTTGGAATTATCGGATCGTGCGATTCAGGCAAGTCGGCGCTGGTCCACAGATACCTAACCGGGTCGTTCATGCACGAAGAATCGCCCGAGGGAGGACGTTTCAAGAAGGAAGTTTTTATTAACGAACAGAGTTATTTATTGCTCATCAGAGACGAGGGCGGAGTTCCCGAATCGCAGGTGTTTATAATCTCTCAAATACTTTTTATTATTTATTTATTACTATAGTATATGAGACAAGCCCTTTTTACTCCAATATACAATGAAGATGAGCGTACACTACTGTGTGCAATATGCCTCACAAAACTTATATACACTACTATTGTCTAAAGCTGCGGTGGCAAAAATTCAGTGTCTCTAAAAGTGTGACGGGAGACGCCAGATAACTGACCAATGTCAGTGAACACATTGCCCAACCGAATGAGACGTGGAATCATTCTATAGTGCTCATAATTAGTTTGATATGTGCACTGTCAAACTTTTTGTTTGAAAATTAATGAACGGTATTGGAAGTTTTTTTTACATGAACTGCCTCTGAAATTTCAAACACACGTGCATTGCAATCTTGCAGTAAAAATTTTATATTCAACTAATTTTTGTCAATTTCAGGCAAAAGATTTGTAATTTTGATATTTGGTATTTTTATTTTACAATAAAATACATTGCTGTTCAATTATTTGTAAGTAGTCTAAGTAAATTTCAGGTGCCAGTAAATTAAATTTATCATTTGTTTTTATACTGTTTGGTCATAAATAATTTAGCATGCCTCATCAGCCTGGTTTTGTTACAATTATTATATTTCCTTGGTTGTGCGAAAATCACAGGCGTATGCAAATATTATTGTAGTTTTTATTAATTAATATACATTTTTTATAAAGTTTTATAAATCGATCGTTTAAAAAAAAAAAATTTATTGACCAATAACAAATTTTTTCTGTTTTCAGTTTTCCTCGTGGATAGACGCGGTACTGCTCGTATTTAGTCTAGAGAGCGAGGAGAGTTTCTCCGTGGTATGCGGTTACTATAATAAAATGTGTTCTTTTCGGAATATGTCCGACGTACCAAAAATTTTAGTAGGCGTCCAAGGTCCGTTTTAAAATTTCTATGCCCCATCTTCGTACCTTCGGGATGTGAATTATTCGTGAAACTTTTATTTTATTTTTTTCAGATTCGATCAACGACAGTAATCCACGTGTGATAAAGGATATTCGACCGAGAAAATTAGCCTGCGACCTGAGGTGTCCTTATTACGAGACCTGCGCCATTTATGGCTTGAACGTCGAGAGAGTCTTTCAGGATGGTGAGCTGTCGAAAAAAATGTTCGCCATCGCCTCTCGGCCTGCGCCCAATTTCCGCCCGCTTAAATCCGATCGACGTATTTAATTTCAGTATGTCAAAAAATAATCCAAAAAATATCTGCCAAACATACCCGATGCAACGGACAAAATTTGGGAGATAACGAAACGAAATACTCTATACCTGTGATTTCAAAAAGCTTGCTGCCACCTACCAAAGATCCGGAAACGGGCAGTCCTTCGAAAATAAATGTAAGCACATGACTAATGGGATTTCCCACACATCGATCAATCGATCGTTAGAGGAGGTGTTTTATCGTCAAAAATGTTCGTTCAGATATCGGAGAAGGCGGAGGAATTTCTTCGACCGATGCAGGACAACATAACACAGTGCGAATCGGCGTTGTCGAACGATAGTTTCCAATACATTCAGAATCAACACGGCGAGTTCCGCTCCTCGATTTTAACCCCGACGACAATCAGGTAAAATCATCGGTCCGCCAGTTCGCAATACAACGAATTAAAATAATTATGTATTAACGATTTAATCACGATGCGCCAGGAAATTTCGAAGAAAATCTAATATATTCACGCCATCGAAGAAGGAGAAATACAACATGGGAGAGATGGGAGTGGGTAGAGAAATACCCGTCAAGCAGGGATATCTCTTCAAGAGGAGTAGCAAATCGTTGAAGGAACGAAAGAAGAAATACGTAACGCTGCTGGAGGACGGTCGATTGACCTATCACTCGAGCTTGCACGATTACATGAACGACACCAACGGCAAGGAGATATTGCTTCAGTACGTTACCGTGAAGGTGCCGGGAAAGACCCCGAAGGGTTCGAAATCCACACCGACTCAAGGTATCACGATCATCATCCACATAGCCAAAGTTGCATAAGCATAATTTTCGTTCAGCAACGGTACGGCAATAGCCGATTAGCCGGTTTCGATCATCAAGCGATTTCGTAATTATTTCACACTAAGGCGGCTAAAACATGCCTGTATTCGAATGATATTTCCCGAAGCGCTATACCTATCGAATAATGTTTCCCGCAGACGACGGCTTCGAGTTCTCGATTATATCGCTGGAGAACAAAACGTGGCACTTCGAGGCAAACAACGCGGACGATCGTGAGAGTTGGATCGCCGCTATCGAGCAGCAAATATTGTCGAGCTTGCAGAACAGCGACGGCGACAAGAAAAACGAGACCGAGGCTTTCAAGATGCACTGCATCAAGAACAAAGTGTCGGGCAATGATGCATGCGCCGACTGCGGGGCTGCCAGTAAGCCTCGTCAACGAATCGCTCCTCTCTCAAAATGTGCACCAATGATCTTTCGCTAAAATCGCTCCTGTTCGGTTATCTTTCAGACCCAGATTGGGCGAGTCTGAATCTCGGAGTATTGGTCTGCATCGAGTGTTCCGGAATCCACAGAAACCTGGGATCGCATATATCGAAAGTGCGATCCTTGGATCTCGACGATTGGTCGTAAGTATGGTTGCGATACAAATATGTAAGATGTTTATCTTACATATTGGCTGGAGAAAGCGTGCGTGCAAGAAATATGGAAATATGTATGATTTTTCATACATTGCCCTTAGATGTGCGGCCATTGGTACTTTTTATCTTATCAATTAGACGATGAGCAATAGAATTTTGATATATTTGAATTGTTCATCAGAGCGGGTCAATTGAGCGTCATGCTAGCCCTGGGCAACGACATCGCTAACGGAGTTTGGGAATATTGCCTCAACGGAAAACAAAAGCCGACCTCCGAATCGTCGAGAGAAGAGAAGGAGCAGTGGATCCGATGGAAGTACGAGGAGAAGACGTTTCTACCACCGACCAATCCGAATATATCGCTTGGGAAATTACTAATCGATTCTGTTTGCCGGTGCGTAAAATATCAGTTTATGTTTAAACCACACGTGATGAAAACAATGCTCGTGACAAGCGTGAATGCTTTACCGAAAAATGAATACGCTCGAAACAAGTGACATACGAATGCCTAAAAAAGCGTTACAAAATTGGAACGAAAAACTCGAAAAATGTTGTAGTTTGAAAATCTGACTTTCTCTGTAAGGAAGTAAAACTATTACACTTCATTGAAGCATTATACTTCTTCGGGTTAATTCTTTTTTAATCGAGCGATTAATTGACTGGAAGATTTTTACTTTATTTTTTCCTCGGACGAGCAGCGGCGACATGCGAGCATTCACGCTCTGCTTGGCGCGATGTAGTTACGAAGATATCAACATATCGGTCAGTGCCGAGGATCTCCGAACTCCTTTGCATCTCGCTTGCGCGACCGGGAACCTGGCGATGGCTCAACTTTTGATCTGGGTAAAGCTCGGCTTTCAATAAATAACAAAAAAAACCAGCAAGTTTCACATTTAAAAAAATGTATTATCCTCTTAACTTTTCAGCACAAAGCAAATCCACAGAATCTCGACCACGAGGGACGAACATGCATGTCGTATGTGAGAGCGCTGGAGAGAACTCTCGACAACTCGTCCGACTCGATGGAGATGCAAAAGCTTTTGGAGGTATTGGAGCAGGCGAGTATTTCGAGCGTCGAAGAGACGGAGGCGACCCAGTATTAATTTCGTTCGGCCGAGTAAAGCGGTGCCTCGATAGGTACGAGGTCGAGGCATTTACGAATTGCAAAGAAAACTCGTTGAGAAAAATGCTTTTTTTTACGAATTTATGATCTCGATTGATTCACATTAACCGAACAAAACAGAGGATGGCATATTCTCATCGATTTTTCTGTCGCACCAAACGTTTTTATTGCTCTACGTACTTATCGCGCCGGGCTGATCGTCGATCAGCCCGACTTTTATTTAAATGACGAAGTAAAAAAAGAAAGCTCGTAGCGCCGTTCGCGCTCGGGTGCTTTTTTTTCTACGATGAAGAAACTCTCGCGAATTTATCCGTGTTATCCTTTGTGTATCCTCGAGCAGGATTTTTATTGACGTGTATGCCTGTAGTGTCTGTCTGAATAATTATTTCTTCGTCTCTCGTTCCGTCGGCATAAATTTCTTATCAATAGTTTCTGACTCGTCGGTTTTTAAATGTAAAAAAAACGCAACGGTTCATTGTCACTTTTGTCAATTTACACGATTGTTCTTTCGTTACATTCGCAACTCTCCTGGTTAAGAATGAAGAAGAAAAAAATATATATATAATAAAAATTGAACAAAAAGTATGTAGCAATACGAAGTTAGCCACTGGAGAGGCGTGAGAGGCGTACTGAGAAACGTCTTTGTAAGGTAGCACTGTATTATCCTAAACTCACTCGCGCGTGCACTTTAATGATTAATTCATTCTCACGAATGATGAATGTTTAATTGTGAGTAGTGAGTCAGCAATCAGTCCGCATGAATTATGCATGATATAGTTATATATATACATATATATATATTTATACATATATACATATTATATATATAATGAAAGTGAAAGATCTAGGCAAGATAATCGAGTGTGCGCTGTCAATGACTGAGAAGTACAAAAGCACTCATGAATCTAGTTATATTTATACATTGAATGTATTCGAATTTATGCTTTTAAAATTCTCATGTTAAATGAAATATACAGTATGCGGTATTGTCTAACAGCCGTGTCGTGTCATAAATCGAGAGTTGACGTCGTTCAATCTTCGTTTTACACTTTTATGCCGAGTCTTCTGCCGGCCTCCTTGTTGATCACTGCGCAACATTTTTTTCCCAAAATCAATTATTAAGATTTTTTTTTAAACATATTACTCGGTGAAACGTTGCCAAACAAATCGAAAAGTTTTCTCACCGCAGAACGGATAAACTCCCTCGGTGTACATGGCGAAGTTTCCGCGGGCCGGAAACCGCGGAGTATCGAGTCCCATAACGGTGCACGAATCGGCGGTATCGCACTTGTCGTCGACAATAAAATTTTCGTACGCGAGAGTGGCGTAATCGGCGTTGTAACGAAATCCGAATATGCAGTTTTCGTTTATCGCGGCCGCCATGTACCGCGGCGCACGAGAGTGGCTGCAGGTCACCAAATTGTAGAGTACTTGAAGGGTAGATATAAAATTAATCGTACGTTCGCGAACATGGTGTCCAGTAAAAAGTCAGTACGATATTCAAAGATGTTCAAGGACAATTTCCAGCACAATTTCTAGGACAA
Source organism: Amblyjoppa fuscipennis (assembly GCA_963575735.1). Lineage (NCBI taxonomy): Eukaryota > Metazoa > Arthropoda > Insecta > Hymenoptera > Ichneumonidae > Amblyjoppa > Amblyjoppa fuscipennis. The sequence continues at coordinate 22,812,166 of OY754491.1, read as the reverse complement.
TTTCCAGGACAATTTCCAGGACAATTTCCAGGACAATTTCCAGGACAATTTCCAGGACAATTTCCAGGACAATTTCCAGGACAATTTCCAGGACAATTTCCGGGACAATTTCCAGGACAATTTCCAGGATAATTTCCAGGATAATTTCCAGGATAATTTCCAGGATAATTTCCAGGATAATTTCCAGAATAATTTCCAGGATAATTTCCAGGATAATTTCCAGGATAATTTCCAGGATAATTTCCAGGATAATTTCCAGGATAATTTCCAGGATAATTTCCAGGACAATTTCCAAATTTTGTTGGGACATTTATCAAAAATTAATATGCATACAGAATAACATTTTTTAGGATGGTCGCTAGTAATATGCATTTTGAAAGAAGCTAAAATTTGCGGAGAAAAAATAATTCAAGGACAGTAGATGAAATTCAAGGACATTCCAGGACTTTGTCAAGGGCAGACAGGTTTCAAGGACAGTGCTAGGACTTCAAGGACGTCAAGGACCGCTGGACACCATGACGAAGCTTGATCTTCATTTGTGCATGCGCTCGAAGACTCACCGTCCATCTTCATCTTCGGTATATCCGTGAACTTTTTGTACATAAAGTTTTCACCGTCGAGAATGCAGTTGGGCTGATACTGTCCACCGTTCACGAAGAAGTCGACGTGGCCAACTCGCACGCTCATGCCCAAGCCCAGGAAAGGCAGAAACGGTCTGCCGTCCGTGTGGACGACATCGATGAATTTCGCGTCATTCTCGTCCAACCTCACTGATGGGTGCCTGCCTTGAAAGCCCGGCTGTGCGGGATCGAGAGCTGAATCGAATTTGATCATTTAGAGGATTGCAGTCTACCATCAACGTTATTATTTTGATGGTAAAAAAAAAAACTGTAAAAGATTAATTCAAGCTCTACCGGTTATTCTACCGATTCCGGAAACGTTCTTAGCTGCATATGACATTATGTGGGCTCCCAGACTGTGACCAAACAAATGGAAAGTAGACGGATCCGCGTCAGCCTCCAAAATCAGACGCTGGATAACTCTGAAATGATAACAACATTGAAAAAGAAACGAGAAGAAAAAAGTTTTTAATAAACGTCGACTTACCGATTCGAATCGGACGATTTATTGAAAATTTTCTGTTACCTTTGGACTTCGGCACCGACGATTCTGGCGTTCGAGGCGGCTTGGCAATAATCGGTCGACGAGCCTGAAGCCCAGTCCACCGTGAACATGTTACCATCTGCCTGAAGATTAATAAATCGTTAATAAAATCGAGGGAAAAAAACCTACGGTATTTGTAGAATCTTGACGAAGATCGGAGAACTGACTTTGGAGAGGATCGACTTGGTCAAATTCTTAAACCATGTGACATTGCTGTTGCTGAAATAACCGTGAGTGACGAAGTACGTCGGCTTGTGCTTGTCGAATTGAGGAGCGAGATTGATCGTTGGCCATGTTCGCATGTACGTCCCGTTAAGATTATTACTGAAATAAAACACATATCTTAACATTAACCGTGCACCTTGGTAATCGCATCGAACGGTCGTAATGTTACCTGTTATGGAAGTAGAAAGTTGCGTTGACTTTCTGAGGATTCTGAGGTGCCGGAAAGAGTCTCAGCGGCATGAACCACGGATAACCCATGGGGAAACATCCCAATTCGTCGTAGCACGTCGGCTCTGCGCAAACTGTGAACAAACGTCGTTTTATGCGATTTATCATGGCAATTTATTTTGATTTCACGCACGAACTTTAACTTACGTACAGTTGTAACAAGAAATCCCAGCTGCAAAAACAATTGTAACGTTTCCTTCATTTTTGCTCCACAATGATAAAAAAAGGAAATAAAATGAATTTATAGAAAAAAAAATCAACGTTGAGATTGTCACGATTGTGCGAACTGCAGCCTTTATATAGCAATCATGGAGCTTCACGAAAACTTTCCATTCAGTATAGTGTTTAAACAGCTGGACTTAACGCATGACTCAATAACCGTCGAAACCCCCTCGACCAATATTTTCGCGATAGATTATTTGAGGCGTACCCACATTCGTTGATCAAATTAACTTGGAAAATCAGCAAAGGGATTATCACAAAATCGTCGACATACAATTAGAGCTTCTATAAAAGTATATACAAACATTTATTATCGGCCACCAACGGGTTCTCCGCGAGAGATTCTGTACATCGAATCTATTCCGATCCAATTATAATATTTATCTTACATATGCAAAAGATTGTGCGTAATTTGCATCAATTAACTTTGTACGAGCACGAGACGGCTGCTGTGACGTGAAAGCTTTCCTCTTCTTCGTTCGGATCGCTTGAAAGTACAAACATACTTGATATAACGAGTGCTCGTTAAGTGCAATCGAGTGATTGCCGAAAAAGTGATTATCGTCAAACAATCGACTGGTTATTCGAAGAAACTGTGCTATCCGGATAACTAATGAAACCTGGAATATAAATATTTGGTGGCCATACGGGAATCTTGCTGTAGTGCGTTGTAGTCGTAAATTTCGCCAGCACCGGAAGGTAATTTGTAGTTACGAACCGAATGCTTACGCTCGAGAGTTTTCCTTGAGTATGACGTTCGATCCAAAGGCTTTTGGAGTATAGATCGTGTTATCGAGCAGAGTGGCGAATGACTTCATGAGCGATTCGTCCGATGTGTACAGCTTCGGAGCGTTGTCGAAGAACGAATGCGACGTGTCCCGTGAAAAATCCACATTGTTCTGTACGAGGAGTAAATGTTCCAGACACGGATGGATTCGAACCATGGTCATGAGTTTCGCTCTGAAAAATGCCGCGTGTGTATCTACTCGTTCCGTTCATGGGAAGCTTTTTTCAATTATGTTGGCAGGATTATATGAACTCGAGCTTTATATAGCTAGCATGAAGGTTCGCAAAAACCTTCCAGTCAGTGTAGTGTTTAAACAGCTGGACTCAATAAGCAGCTACTGAAACCACGTCGGCCGACACTTCTGTTAGATAATAAATTTGCAATACGATTATTCGAGACGCACCTACAATCGTAGACGAAATTAATTTAGAAAATGACCAACGACATTATCGAAAAACCGTTGATGTACTTAGAATCGCATTAGAACCTGTATAGAAATATATACAAATTTATTACCGACCGCCGACGGGTTCTCCGCGAGAGATTCTGTGCATGGGATCTGTCTCGATCCAATTATAATATTTATCTTACATATGCAAAAAATTGTGCGTAATTTGCGTCAATGAATTTTGTACGAGGACGAGACCGCCGATGTGACGTGAAAGCTTTCCTCTCCTTCGCTCGGATCGCCTGGAAGTACAAACACACTTGATGTAACGAGGGTTCGTTAAATTTAATCGGTTGATTGCCGACAAATTGATTATCGTAAAACAATCGATTGCTTATTCGAATAAACTGCGCTATCCAGCTAATTGGTCCCACCTGGAATATAAATATTCGGCGGAAATATAGGAATCTTGCTGTAGTGCGTTGTGGTCGTAAATCTCGATGATCTCTGACTCGACGATAACGTGCCTCGCCAGGAGGTCGGAGAGCTTCAATTAAAACGACAAATTAGCCAACGCCGGAAGTTAATTTGTCGTTGCTCCGAAACGAATACTTACGCTTTAGAGATTTCCTTGAGTATCGCGTTCGAGCCTGGGACTTTCAGCGTATAGATCGTGTTGGCGAGCAAATCGGCGAATGACTTTACCGGCGATTCGTCCGATGTGTACACCTTTAGAGCGTAGTCGAAGAACGAATGTGACGTGTCCAGAAAACAATCCAAATTGTTCTGTACGAGGAGCAAAAACTCTAGACACAAATGGATTCGAGCCATGGTCATGAGTTTCGTTCTGAAAATAAATTCCTCGTGTGTATCCACTCGTTCCGTTCGTGGGAAGCTTTTTTCGACTACTAATTCTCAACGAAAAGAAAGGACGAACCGATATTTCTTAGCGCTGAACTCCCCGGTCGAAACTTTCGACAATTTTTGCCGCATGTCGTACAATTCGGCGAGGTTTGCGCTCAGCAACAAGTACGTGTAGTCTCGACTCATTTTTTCCATGCCCATATCGATAACGAGCTCCAGAGGCAAACTTCCGGCCAGCGAAGGGACAACGGCGCTCGAAGAATTCAATTCTGATACGAGCTTGGCGAAGCGCGTCGAATCCGTTCCATTAATCTGAAACAGCGCAGTTGCATTATCTTACAGTCCTCCGAAGAATCCATTCGGCGAGTCTTATATGTATCTTGAAAAGTTGTTTGTCCCTCCCAATTCTCAAGACTCCAGGTGGTCCCCCTAAGGGCTCGCAAGGACCTAATTATCTCGAATTTTCCTAGAGGATTTCCTCGCAAGCCCTGATTAATCCAAGCTGTCCTAGAGGACTTCATCCCAGGCGCTGTATTCTGAGCTCTCCTATAGAACTTCCGCTTAAACACCCGAGCTACAGTAACCTGCAAGTTTATAATAAATTCAATAAATAATCTACCTGAGGCTTGTAATTGTTTTCGACCATTTCCTCGAAGACTGTGTGTATGCAATCCGTCACTTGCGCGTAGTCGTTCGAGCTTATTACGAGCTGCCAGAGCCGATCGGAGAAATCGAGGTTTTGCCTCGATGATAGCTCGCTTAAGTAATTTCGCAAGAGCGCGTTATCGTCCAGGTCGGTGTCGTTCTCGAACGGACGATCGTTGGCCCGACCGCAACCGTTATCATCGTCCTCGAAGGCATCGTCACCACTCAATAGAAGACCCAATTTTTCCATAATATTATCGGAGCGCTGCGAAAATGTATCATGGAATATATAGAAGGCTCAATTCGATCCAGTCTTCATAAATACATTTTGCCACGAAATTATTTATACCTTGAGATACGGAGTATCAAAATCAGTTGGAAATTTCAACGGCAGAACGCTGTATCTGGAGCTCAAATTTTTCTTTTGGTACGATTCAAGGATCGACAGGTACTTGTCCAGCAGCAGCAGCTGATCCCACAATTCGCTCAATGGACTCGCGCTCCATCCTGCCGCCACTTCGACTATCTGCGAAACAAAAAAATCTGCGATAATCGTCCGACATCTCGTACGTCGTGCGACAAAGATTTTCAACTCACAAGGTGATTCGAAGCGGCTCTAACAGGCGGGAGAAAGGACAACGTGCTCCAGTTTAACTCCACGCCGAGATATCCCTCAAAGTCGTCTCTCCGCTTCTCAGACCAATCTATCGTCCTCCTGCTGGTCCCGTAAAATTCGTACAAGCTGGATATCGAGACTTTGACCTGAAAGAACAGACTGCCAAGTTCTCAGAATCGCATTCATATTTATCTCATATAAATTACGAACGTTTATTATTGTGGCCTTTAAAAAAGGACAGCTCATGGTTCAGGTGAATTACGAAACAAATTAAGATTCTATTATATTCTAAATATATAAATAAATAACTTATGAACATTATACACACCTCTCTCTCGGGTACCAACGACAAATTGCGATGTTCTCGCATCAGAGAAGAACAGTCAGTGATCTTTGAGTATCCCACAAGGCCTCCGATGTATACTTTCATAGTAGAGAACCACATTGCATCAACGAACGTGCCGACCAAAACTGTTCTCTCGACGTCCCCTCCATCACACAAGGCAAACACTGGCGATTTCCATTTACCACTTTCTTGTTCCAGGCATAAATTCAAAATGGTGCTGAAAATATTTTTAAAAAATGTATGCTCGTACAAAAAATAACATATCAATGTAATAACATAAAAATGGGTAATTAATTCACTAATATAGATCAGTTATTTGCTGTCTCTCACCACCCTTTCGGCTCCTCTCAATTTTTGCAATAGCAGCTTCAGTTCTTAGTAGCGCAACACAATAAAAGAAATTTAAAAAAAGAAAAACGTTTATATAGCATATTTCCACACTGTACACTATTCACATATTTATATCGATGTTAAAATGGCTCGACCGTCCGTGTTAAAGAATAAATAAAATATAACATAACATCTGAGTTTCTGGCGATTCGCACCTTGCTTGTATTTTTCCCAGAGGTAAGTGATTCTCCTCCATCCTGGACCAATTCCTAGTTTCGGCAATAATCGTTATATTGAACTGATCGTCGCCGAAGGAATGATGGAGAGGAGATCCGGTGACGTCGTGATCTGCAAAAGAAAACCATCACCGGTCAAAAGATTATTGAGCCGGAGCATGTTGCGCTCACCTGTTGCTTCCAAGGATACATTCTTCAGGTTGGTTGTCACGGGATTCTCTATCTTGACGGGTGTGAGTATCTGCAAAAGAAAAACGATCGATCGAAAAAAATTGATAGCAGGAGGAAAACGAAAAATACATTATTTCGGAGCAAGGATTTAAAACACACGTACTTTCTTGCAAACTAGTACTATAGCAGGCTCATCTCCCAGCTCCGGAAAGAGCCTATTTATATACGTGAAATTGGTATTTTCAGCTACAACAGCTGCATTCTTTACGATACCTTCGACAATCGTTCTGTCACACATTTTTGTAATTAACAATGTGGTGTAGTTATTTTTTTTTGTTAGTTCATTTGAATCTATCAGGTGTAAACAGAAGTCCTTCAACGACGCATGGCGGGTTCGCAAACGCACGAGAATCGTAGCGTAGCGGCCGATATCTAAAGTTCGAGCCTGGACGTCTGGAAACACCGGTATTTTAATATATAATATTAAAATCTATTTAAATGTGACATTACCTGTTGAAAAATGTTAAACTTCATCTTCACAGTTGTACTACGAATAACACATTATTTTTCATTAGCGTAACATTTTTCGAAAATTCACCAAGTGTTGGTGATATTTAAAATCACTATTACACGATATGATTTTGTTACCAATCTTATTACCAACCTAATGTTCAAAACGGTCACGTACCGTGTATGTACGGTAAAAATATGGTAAAATTACAGGTCACATTTCGGCATGCATCTCTATTCGAGCCGTTCGTTGTGGCTCGACCGAACGGACGATTCAAAAGTTCCCGCTCGCGAGTTTCTCGTCGATTCGCGCGGAGGGCAGGGGCCAATGATCGCAGTGAAATGATTCTCCCGACGTTCTGCGGAGGCATCACCATTGGCCGAGAAAGAGATTGAGCGTCTGGGAGTGCGCGTTCGGAACATCGTGTGCGATATCTCTCGGGTGCCAAAAGAAAACGGGATGGGCAGGGTGTTGCGGGGCTGCGACTACCACTACTAACACACTTTTCTCCCCCGAGAGAGAGGTGTATTCGCGTTCGACTCGTTGTTGTTGTCAGTCAAGATAACTCGCGTAAGAACGTAGTACGGAACGCCAGTGAGAACCGAACGTTCGTCTCGCGTTTGCGCCGCGAGTGTTGAGAAATCATCGATAATGTCAATACTTCGGTAAAAAAAAAAAAAAAAAAAAAAACGCACAAAAAAAACAATTTTTCCACAAGAAAACTAACAGCGATGCTGTGAGAGAACGGACAGACGAAAAAAAAAGTAAAGAAACAGAAACATACAACAACAAAAGTAACGCCAAAAAAGCTTTTCGTGTGAAGTGACATCGCAGTGATGATACGGGATCTTCGGTGGCAGTGATAAAGCGCGAATCGAAGGCATCGGAAAAGGTGCAGCAGCAGTAGCAGCTGAAGCGGGCAGCGGCGTTGTATCGCTGAGCCAGTAGGAGCAGCATCAGCGTCACGGGGAGAAAGAAAAAAAAACAAATAAAAAGTAATTGAAAAAAAAAAAATCATCGCAAGCTGAAACGAGGTTCGCGGGGGTAGTCGGGGGAGGGGGGACGGTGTTCGTGAGATTATTATGAAAAAGTCGAGCAAACACCGAACGGGTGTGGGTAACATTTCGACGGTGTGCCTGTCCGAGGCGAAGTCGGACAAAGGCGACGCGCAGGATAATCTTACGACTTTTTACATGAAGGAGCAAGATATACCCGAGTATCTCGAGGACTGCGGTCTAACGACTTGCTCCGCCGGCGTCGAAATGCCGGAGGCCTGCGATTTAATGCGCGACGCTAAGGAGCATCAGCACCACACGAAGGAGAAAAAATTGTCGACCGCCTCTATATCGACGGCCGACACGAAGAAGACCGTGACCGTGAAGCATCCAGAGTCTAACAAACCGAAGCCAACGGCCAAAAAGTCGAAGCCCATACAGGCAGATCTTGACGTTGCCAAGGAATTCATAAGATGCAGGGACGATTGCGTTACACGATTGGATCTCAGCAAGTCGAGCATAACCAATCTTCCGAGCACGGTTCGCGATCTGTCGCTGCTCGAGGAGTTTTACCTTTACGGCAACAAACTCTCGACTCTGCCGCCCGAAATCGGATGTCTCACGAATCTTAAGACCCTTGCGCTGAGCGAGAATTCGCTCACGAGTCTTCCCGACACACTCGAGAATCTCAGACACCTTAAGGTTCTCGATCTTAGGCACAACAAGCTGAACGAGATACCCGACGTCGTTTACAAACTAACGTCGCTCACGACCCTCTTCCTGCGCTTCAATCGGGTGAGATACGTCAGCGAGAATATCCGAAATTTGACTAATCTTACTATGCTGAGCCTCAGAGAGAACAAGATAAGAGGGCTTCCGGCCGGTATAGGCAGACTTGTAAATCTCATAACATTCGACGTATCCCACAATCACCTTGAACACTTGCCGGAGGAGATTGGCAACTGCGTTCAACTCTCCACTCTCGATCTCCAGCACAACGAGCTACTCGACATACCCGAGACCATTGGAAACTTGGTCGCCGTAACCAGGCTAGGTCTCAGGTACAATCGTCTCTCCGCAATTCCAAAGTCTCTCGCCAATTGCAGACTCATGGACGAATTCAGCGTAGAGGGCAATCAGGTTTCGCAGTTGCCCGAAGGTTTGCTATCGAGCCTCTCCGATCTTACGACTATAACGCTGTCGAGGAACTCATTCGCCGCCTATCCGTCCGGCGGTCCGTCCCAATTCACGAACGTATACTCGATAAATTTGGAACACAATCAGATCGACAAGATACCGTACGGGATATTCTCGAGGGCCAAGAATCTTACAAAGCTCAACATGAAGGAGAATCAGTTGACCGCCCTGCCGCTCGACATCGGCACTTGGTCGAACATGGTGGAGCTCAATCTCGGCACCAATCAGCTGACGAAGATTCCCGACGACGTGCAGTGCCTCCAGAGCCTCGAGATTCTAATATTGTCTAACAACCTGTTGAAACGCATTCCTGCCAGTATATCGAATCTAAGGAAGCTGAGGGTCCTCGATCTCGAGGAGAACAAGATCGAGTCCCTGCCGAACGAGATCGGGTTTCTTCGGGACTTGCAAAAATTGATACTACAGTCGAATCAGGTTACCTCGCTGCCCCGGGCCATCGGCCATTTGGTTAATCTCACTCATCTCAGCGTCGGTGAGAACAATCTCAATTATCTGCCGGAGGAAATCGGTACACTCGAGAATCTCGACTCGCTGTACATAAACGACAACGCCAATCTTCACAATTTACCTTTCGAGCTCGCGCTTTGCACGAATCTCAGTATTATGTCGATCGAGAATTGTCCGCTATCGCAGATACCCGCCGAAATCGTTTCGGGCGGACCGTCGCTCGTTATACAGTTTCTCAAGATGCAAGGGCCCTATCGGGCCATGTAACGCAATTAGACGGGGGCTGAGAGCAGTACGCGCGTTAAAATTCCGTCTTTTTATTCGATAATACGAAATTTCTTTCGTTACCTTCGTCGCTCGCGTCGATGAGGGGAGGGACGGGAGGGGGGGAGGGGGACAAAACAACAACAAAATTGCATTATTTTCGAGGGGCTCTCTCGCACGTCTATGCGTTTGTTGGATTATTATTACATATTGTTATTATTATTATTATTATTAATATTATTATTATTATTAATATACCTGGCATATCGGTAAACGATAGACGCGATACTGCAAATGCTCTTGAAGTATATAGATTGAGGTGGGGAGGAAAAAAATAAAATAAAAAAACAAAAAAGTTATCTATGCGGAAAGATTCTTCCGCGGAATCGTTGACGCACTTGTATATCTGTGGAGAAAAACATGGAAGAAAACAAACAACAACAACAAAAAAACTGCGGAACGGATCGATCGAACGATCTTTAAGTGCGCGACGATCTTTATCGCTGAATGACGCGTTATATTTCAAGACAATAGAAGCGTTCGGATGTAAGATCAGTTCTCGTCAATTCTGCCTGCATTATCATGATCCTCCTTGTACGTTCATCGCGAAAGACTAAATTGTGCGTGCGTACTGTGTGTCTCTCTGTCTGTGTGTGTGCGTGTCTGTGTGTGTTTTGTGCGTGCGACTGAAGCGTGCAATTGAGAATGTGTATCGAAGGGACGAACGCATCATTCTCGACCGCCATTAAAAAAAAAAAAAAAAAATTAAAAAATTCATCCAGGAGGATAAGGAAAGGTGCCAATCGTGTGTCAATGTGAAAATATTTTCTCACCAATTCTATGTGCACATGCTGCGTTAAACGCAACGCATAACTATATACATTGGCGTACATAAATATAATTATATGTATGTATATCGAATATATGTATGTATATATTTGATATATATATATATATGTGTGTGTGTGTGTGTCGAATTGACTAACTCTTTTCGAGCCATCGAGATAACGATATCGATTGCAAAAGGCAATTCCATTTTACCATCGTCAAGTTTTTATCGTCATATCTTCCTCCGCCACGAGAAAAAGCTTGAGTCAAGAAAAAAAAAAAAAAAGTAATACATTTCTACAATTTTTGTCTTTTTTTTTTTTTTTTTTTTTCAACGGTCACACTTGTTTTGCATAATTGGATTAATGACGTTGAAAAAAAAAAAAAAAAAGAAAAGAAAAGAAAAAAAAAGTGAGAGGCGGGACTCCACGAGTTTTTTTTTTTTTAGAATGTCTGACTAAATTATACTCGTTCTCTTGTCGGACACGTATTGTAACCCAATTGCGAACGGGCTTTGGGCTGACTCGTTCACGACCTTCCACCGCGTCTGCTAAACAAATAGTTCCGCTGATTTTTATTATATATGTATATACATGTGTATGAGGAAGGCGAGTGTGCTCTTCCGCGTAAAAAAAAAAAAACAAAAAAAAAAAAAAGTAGGCGAGAGGTCGAAGGAGTGACCACTTTGGCCGTCGGATTATCAATAAGTCAGTGGGAATATTAAGTGACGGTCGAGAAAGCGCCTGACGAAAATTCGCTTAATCACGGGCGCGCCCGACGCGTGCGTTTACAGTTTTGTAATATTATCGTCGAATTACGATGGTCATTATTAATGAGATAACGAGGAATTGTCGACGAAAGGGCGCGTGACCGACGGAAATTTTGTATCGCTCGTTCCGATAGCGTTTTGTGTAGCTCCGAGTCGGGCTGTAAATTGCAAAAAAAAAAAAAAAAAAAAAAGTAAACAAAAGAAAAAAATCTCCGGCGGCGCAAAGTATAAACCACTCAGTCCAGACAATGCTGTGAGAATTTTCACGCTATTTCCAACGTTAAACGTTAGCTTATTTAAAATACCGTTGAAACTAGCTTCGAGACGAAATATTTTGTTATACATAAACGCAAGCCATTTTTCTATATGTACCTGCATTTTCAAATCGTTGGAACGCTATATGTATGTAATTGTTACATAAACGGAGCCTTATCTTCAAAAGTTAAAACGACAAAGAAATGAAAATGAGGAAAAAAAAACAATGTATAATCTACTTGTATCTTCTCCCCGACGATTGCTCCTTGCATTTTTTTTTTTTCTTTAACATCGTAAGACACCGCGGAAAAGTGAGAGAGACAAGTGTTTTTTTTTTGTTTTTTGTAATATACGTAATTTCTAGTTGGTAAGCAAATTTTCTTGCGGACTAAAGGAGAGCATTGTTTTTTTTTTTTTTTTTTTCTCTTTAATGTATATTTTACAATGGATGTATTAACGGAGATGAGAGACAACTCGAGGCGGAAAGGTCGCATCCGCGAGACTATATCTTGGACGCGCTTCGCACAGATCGCAAGGAGATATGTAAACGCACAACTCTTCCTTTTATTTTTAATCTATAATCCCCCCCCAATTAGTTTCCATGTATGATAATTAGTCGAAGTACTTTAACTGTTGATCACGCAGTGCGAGATAATATTATATCGAGTTATATTATTCGACTCTCTCGCGACGCAGATTCACAAGGTGCAATCGAAATGTGCAAATGAAGTGAAAAACGATAGATCTCCAAAAAAAGCAAAAAAAAATGGAAAGTTTTAAAGAGTTTAATTATTATCGTCGTGCCGCTCCACGATAAACAGTGTGAATATTCTTCCAAGTTACGCACATTCAGAAAAATGAGTTATCTGACACAAACAAACACACATACACACACGCACACACATTTTATTTCGCGCGCACACACACAGCCCTTTCTAGCGGCTCTCTTCCCTTTATGGTTCAGCTCGATCTGCAATCGAAACTCCGTATACAATTATTATGTATTTTATCTAAAAATCGGGATCCCTTCCTTCATTCTTCCTCATCTAGATTCAGTTGCTGTTTTCTATCACGATTCTATAAACGTCTCGTGTAAAAAAAAAAAAAAGAAAAACAAAAAAAAAGTATTTTTTATATGACGACGATGGGTCGAGAACACAATTGTTGCCGATTACTGTAGTGATTGATATTTATCCCGCTCGACAAAAGCTTACTCGTACCATTGTTTCGGTTTTAAAACTCGGCAAAAAAAAAAAAGAAAACCACAACAAATATGTACTCGTAGATTATTAATTATGTAGCGAAAGAATCGAAGACAAAAAAAAGTGTTACTTATAATGCGGCATCGATTGTCGAAGATAAGTTCAGAGTGCCATTAGTCGTATTCGTATTGTGTAAACCGTTTCGCAGACCGTTTAGATATAGAGCGATGCCTCCTCCCGAATCCCTCCTTGTCCCCTCGTTTGCCGCTCTCGTACGTTGTTCGTCTTTTTGATATAGAGATTAAAAGAAAAAAGAAATTAAAATTTTTTTTCTTTTTAATAATTGTCCTCACATTCAATGAGCAACGGTGCGAATCACCGGAGAAAAATTTATTCCAACAGAAAGTTTGAACAGACGATAAAATAAAACGCGAAACGATTCCTATAAATCATGAAAACCCCGTTGAGTAGCCTGTCGGGCGCAAAGTTGTGTGTATAATTTAACGATATGTAATATTAATGTAACTCAGTGTATATTGAAACAACAACACAACAACAAAAGATAAATATTACTGTATAAATATTTCTAAATATACAAATGTACTAAAAAAAAAGAACAAAAAATCGAATTGTTTTATTCACCTTCGACGTGAAACTCTATAGATTATTGATAACGATCTTTTGCACCGATGACCAAAAGACAAGCTTGTCTAACCTGTGAATCTGAGAATCTCTTCTTGATCTCCTCTAAAAGAAAGAAAAATTCCAGAAAAAAAGAAGGCGGAATCGAGTTCCAATGACTCCTGTTCGTCCAGGAGCGTCAGCAGCAGCTCCAGTGATTCTTCCAGCTCCTCTTCGGACAGTAATTTCTCCAGAGCGATTCGAGCAGCGGCAGTAGCAACAGTGCGCGACGAAAAAAATCTTTTACGCCTTGAATGACAATAAAAAATATATATAAACGCAAAAATACGAAAGCGTTTAACGTACACGTTTATTTTGTTGTCGAGGCGATCAGTGCCACTAGCAACAATAAATATTAATGTGTTTTTTTAAATAATTCTGCGGCAACTGCGCTTTTGCCTCTAAAATTCCTGCGGTTAAAATGATTTTATTACCGCGAAACCGAAGATTCTCACGTCGTAAAGAAGAAGTCTTTATTTCGACGTGAAATCTTCTAAAGATTATTGATGACGATGATTAAAAAAAGGCCTCTTATCAGTCGCGTCGACCTGCGAAACCAATATCCGCCAATTTCCGGGAAATTGCACTCTCCCTCTTCACCGAGAACTTTGACCTCTTGATTTTTGATTCTGCTGCTTTATTCTCGTCTCGGGCGATCAGCTCCGTCGCCGTCACGAAATCGTCTTTATCGGTCACAGGGAGAGGCGTCAGGAAAGGCCGCGACCAATCTCCGGACTTTTCTTCCTCTATCACCTGAATCTGAATCTCCAACGCCGAAACTTCGTCCCGATACTTTTCTATTTCTTTTGTCAAGCTGCAAAAAAAAAGTATTCATCATAAATGTATAACATAATAAAAATTCACACGGAATCGGTAAATTCGCAGTGGACAAAATTGCAAATGTGAAATCCGTAAAATAACAAATAAGTCGAATCAAAATATGAAAATAAACACCGAATAATCTTCGGATCCATTGCGCGATACGATTCAGCGATGTTCAGCTGATGCTTCGCCTGAAACATCTTCTCCTCGAGACCGAGGCTGTGAGCTTTTTTTTCAGCGAGCTGTTTCTTCAGCTTCTCGACATCGCTCCTCAAATTCACAACTTCCGGATGTCGCTCATCGTCGATGACCACAGTTTTACGATGATTGCGCTTCGGCATGTCTAGGTATTTGTTTAAAACAGCTGTGAGATCGTTCATCGCCGAGAACTTCCATACCCGATCGCAAAAATCGTTCATCTTCGTCCACTTTTGATATTGCAATTCTTCCTAAAACATGAAAAATTTTGTTACATTATTTGTTCGTACCGTGGACGATTAAAGGTGAAGTGGAACTCCTCGGTCGGTAACAAAAACTGCAGTCAAATCGCAGACAAAGCAAGCGACTAGACAGAGATAGAGTCTTTTGTCTATTGAATTTGTCTCAGAAACAAAACCGTGAATCTTATTGAAATTTTGACGCGATCTGTCTGATAATACGCTCATCGCTGAGGTAAGTTTTTTATTCGAATCTCGCAGGAATCAGCAGATGGAAATCGCTACGTTCTGTCGTTACCGACCGGTTTCCGAAACGTTTACGCGGCGCCTCATGTAGCTTTCTACGCGCATTACCAAAAAAATAAAACTACACGATCAAAAAATCTGAAGAAATTGCAAACGATTCAGTGTCTCTTTGTCTGCACAGTAGCAAAGTTTTATAGCCATCGAACAAAAACGCGTTTTATGCCAAATATCCTTAAAAGTTCGTAAGCATGACGCTTCGATCACCAATTTGCGCTTATGTTCGGCGACTTCTTTCTCCCTAGTTCGCAGTTTAAGTCCGGTCTCTCTAGCCATGACCTCGAGCAGTTCGAGCTCGAAGATTTTGTTCGTCAACTTTTCCGTCGCTTTTTCGATCGCGTATTCCTTGCGTCGCTCGTCTTCGGTTCTGTCGTCAGCGAGATTGCACCTCGATGTCTTGTCGTGTGAGAATTTCATGTCGAACGGCGATGTTTATCTTTAAAAATGTTCCACTGAAAGTCGACAACACTCCTATTCCAGCGACAGCAAGGATAGTCGACGCTTCTATACCAATCACAAGAATTCGAATGGCTCGTCGAGACGCTTAACAGCGCCAACTCTCGGCCCGCGAAGGAAACAATCCGACGATTGACGATTATGGTTGTTTGTAGACGTTCGTTGTTATAATTTATTAGTGGCACAAATCTGACAGAGAGATGTATCCGAACGGTGTGAAACTTATGAAAAAAACGTAAGTGAATTAACTCTAAAAATTTCGAGAATTCTTCGGCGACGAAATTTGTTTCGATTAATTATCGTGTAAACAACGTTCGCTCGGAGGTTAAGCCTTCGATTCTGCGAACGTCGACGGACCGCGGGAATGACAACTGCGGGTCAAGGAGATCGATATGGAACGTTGAATAATTTTTCTTATAATTCATTGTTGCGTTACAGAAATCCTTATCCACAAGGAATGCGATGTCAAAAGTGTCTGGAAATGGGACACTGGAGCTACGAGTGTAAAGGAAAGAGGAAATACGTTCACAGATCCTCGCGCACTGTACAGTTGAAAAAAGCTTTGAAGGACAGAGAAGAAGACAAAACGTATGTGATTAAATTAAGAAACATTTTCTTTTACTCGACTTTGCTAAAATAACCAAATTTCTTGCGCATAATACGGGTGAAAAATCGCCTACATTGATAAATAATGATTATTAATATGTGTCGTCAGTTTTTTATCTGGGAGGACTTGTTTACTCCCCCCGGAAGCCCTATTACTCCCTGGAAGTAATGGTCATTGACGAATACGACGATTTTGCGACACATGAAATGTGGTTGTTTTAACGAAGTTGAAAAAAAGTATCGTATGCTACACGGGAGGGAGCAGATTTTCTCTTCGTGTGATTTCTACCCCTGTTTCGCTGGGGCAGCAAACTTTACATTCTGTGAAAATCGCCCATTTCCCTCCCTTTAGCATAATCATGGAGTCCAACGGCCCTTGAAATCCTTGAAATCCTGGAACTGTAATTGAATTTTATCCTTCCATGAAAAAGTCCTAGAATGTCCTTTATTTTTACCTGTCATTGAAAAAGTCCTGAAATGTTCTCAAATTTTACCTGTCCTTGAAAGTCCTGGAAGGTCCCAGAATTTTACCTGTCCTTAAAAAAGTTCTGGAATGAACTTGAATTGCACCTAATGTCCTTGAATTTCCAACTTCTCCGCAAATTTGAGCTTTTTTCAAAATGTATATTACTCGCGATCATCCCAAAACAATGAGTATCTCAGTTTCTCTAAGATACATAGATACCTATCATGCATAGTAAGTAGCTTTTTTTTTTGAACCGATTCCAGCGTGAACGAAAACGGTCATCGAACAAGACGTTATTTCGTACGTCGCGCGCGATATGCCTATTTTTATTTTTTATAAATGTCTCAAGACAACCTGGCAATGTCCTTGAATGTCCTTGATAATACTGGACGCCATGATAATATACCATTATTACGATCTTCGCGGGGCTTTAATTCTATATCGTTCAATTTATCATCTTCACAGAGAACAAAAGAAAAAACCCGAGATAAAGAAGCAACGGAAGAAAAAGAAGGTGGAATCGAGTTCCAGCGACTCGGGTTCGTCCAGTAGCTCCAGCAGCAGCTCCAGCGACTCTTCTAACTCCTCTTCGGACAGTGACTCCTCCAGTGACAGCGATTCAAGCAGTAGCTCGAGCAGTAGCAGCAGCAGCAGCAGTAGCAGTAGTAGCAGCAGCAGTAGCGGCGGCGCGCGACGAAAAAAATCTCATAAGGGTTGAAGTAGAATTAAAAAAAATATATAAACATAAGAATATTAAGACGTTTGACTGTACACATTTATGTTTTGTTATCGAAGCGATCGGTGCCACTGGTGAGAATAAATATTAATGTTTTTTTATAATTCTGTCTCAACCGCGATTTTGTCTGTGAAAACTCCTGTGATAAGAATAATGGTTTCATTACCGCGAAACTGAGAATTAAGATGTTGTAAAAAAAAAGTATTTATTTCACTGAGGTATAAATTTGTAAATGTTTTTTCAAAAAATCGTTCATTGGTATTATCGCAATGATTTGTATTCTTCAATCGTCCACAGCTTCGGGAAGAATTTGCACGATAACTTTGCGTTTGGCGTCGTACGTGAAATTGTTGCTCTTGAATATGTCGCTCTCGTAGAACGGCGCTAGATTGTGCACATCGATTTGTTTGGCCTGTGAGCAATCGTGGGAAGAGATTCGTTAATAACAATAAAAAAAATACTCATTACGACACGCTTCGAGTATTTATCCAACGCTTCCAGTATTTATGTGACGCCTTTTCGAAAAACGCCACTTTACGTCGTGCCCGGCCCCCACATAAAGTAGCACTTTTCATGCATGAGTTACGAAAGAAATTTTATACGATTTATACGACAGAGGCTTGCTTGCTCGCGCAGCAAATCTTACCCGATCCAGGAGATCCTTCTCGCTGACTTCGATAGTCGTGACGCACTGACCCCGTATGGCTCTTTGAAATGCCAGAGTATCGAGAGTTATCTGACGGAGTATGTAGTACAGCAATTCGCTGTGATCCTTTTTGTATGTCAGATATTTCTGGAACGTCTGAAATTCAAAGGGGTTTAAAGGTCATGAGGTTGGGTTCGCGGTTATCAGCGTCGTCCAGTCAGCGAAAAAACATCTGTTATGAAAAAGTGATCTAAATGGATCACTACCCAGGTAGCAAAAAAACATCGGGTACGAAAATGTAATCTGAATGGGTTACATATGTCGCTGTAACCCATGCTACGTCCAAAATTTAACGTTTGGACGTATGATAGTTTGAACTTATAAGCTATCCATGGTCAAAAGTTAACTGTTTGGATGGGTGGTAACTTTCGAATACCGTCCGGACGGCCAGTTATAACTTCTCGATTTTTGCTGATGGCCAATCTCCCGATAATGGCACCAAAATCGATTTTTTTTCGTTTTATTTTTTCTTTATGCTTTCAAAATTATATTGTTCTAATTTACTGTTTATTTATTGCTTGCTTATTGTAGTGAAATGAGCAAGTGGATTTAAGTCCACCTGAGACGGTTGACACCGCGCATGGAGCCGGTTATGATCGGAGAAACGATTTTGCTAACGATTCAAGCAACGAACGAATTTTATTAACTAACGAGTTCCTTAGAGCGTTATACTCATCATGCGGAACTGTGGTCCTGTTATCGTTCGCAAAATTAATCTGCGTCTAGCACAGGCGTGGAACCTTTAGTGCGCTGTTGGCACTTTTTATAACCACATTAAGATCACTTTGTAATAAGACATTTTTTAGTGCTATTCGGGCGTACTCGAGTCGTGAATAATGGAAAATACTCACTTGTCGCATGCTCTTCATCACCGAATATTTCTGGGTATCGACGAAACTGTCGAGCGCCATTCTTATCGCGAGATTAACGTCCTCCTCGCGTACGTGATCGCGCAGATGCATCTTCGCACTGGCTTCCGACATGCGGATTATACTCTCGATGTGTCGAACTGTTATCGGTAGACTTCCGGTTGCCTGTTGTTCAAACATTTATCAGTATAATAAAAATAAAAAAAATCTCCCCTCGAACTTCGAATTATCTCTAGGACAACGCGCGAAGACTCACGAGACTCTCCTGCCTGAGCTGACTGTACAGCTTCGCCACTTTGTCCTGATCGATATTCGTCAATTTCGGATGAACGTTTTGCTTAGCGTAAACGATATATTTCTTCAAAAGTTCTTGCGGTATGGTGATGTCGTTCGAGCCGACTTCCGGCTCGGCGGCCATGGTCTTCTCCAAATTTGCCGGGTGATGCTTGATGTGAGAGTTCACGACGAATTTCGCCAAGTGCCTGTCCTGCATGGGGTCAACTTCGTCCTTGACTATGCAGAGGATGTCGAAACGAGAGATAATCGGTTCGGAGAGATCCACCTGATAGAACGCGAAAATTATTAATCGAATACGGACGAGTAACAAAATACCGAGTGCGACGGGATTAAAAGTGTTCGATGAGCGCTCACATTTTCGGCGAAAGTCATACTGGCGTCGTAACGACCACCGATGGGATTCGATGCTGCGATTACCGAACATCTTGCGTGCAACGATGTCACGATTCCGGCTTTCGATATAGAGATACTCTGTTGTTCCATGGCTTCGTGGATAGACGTTCTATCCTGATCGTTCATCTATGAGAAGCAAAGAATTTTTTCTTTTTTAAATGTACAACCGTCGATGATTTATTTACGAGCCTGAAGATATCTGAATGACATCTAATTTCATCTTTGCCAAGGCTCTGCGAGTGCACTGCTTTAGGGAAAAAATTTTTCACTTGTATGACTTTATTCTCTAAGTGACCTTTCTCGAGCGAAGTATGTGCGATGCAATAACTTGACAAAATTTAGTCTCGCGCAGATATCTTCAGGGTGATATTTATTTGCGTGAGTAGAGCTGGCCGGTCGGTTACCTTGTCGAACTCGTCGATCAGACAAACACCGTGATCGGCAAGCACCAGAGCTCCAGCTTCGAGAGTCCACTCCCTCGTAGTGGGCGATCTTCTCACGTAGGCCGTTAAACCGACCGCCGAGGCACCCTGTCCGGTTGTGAATACCGCCCGAGGCGCTACCTTCTCCGTGTACTTCAAAAACTGCGACTTCGCCGTTCCTGGATCGCCGCACAGAAGGACGTTGATGTCGCCTCTGATCTTATGCTTGTTTCCTGTGGACGATTGAAAATGTTATAATCTATCTATATTCAGTCGTAGAACGAATGTGATGGTGAGATTCGGAAGGAGGCCCACATTGTTTTTGCCGAAACTTCAATGGGCCGAATTGTCGTATGGCCGAAAATCATATCTGGAACGCACTTCTTGTAAATCGTTAAACTTCTGAAACTTTATTTTTCCGAATCGTCAAATTTCCAAAAATTTGACTTATTTCCAACTGTTATTTAAACAAACGTTACTCATCCGAATCGTCTTTTAACCGAGCCTCATTTTTCCTAATCATAATTTCACCGAATTAATTTCCTCGAATCGGTAAACCTCAAAACGTCCGGTTGTTGAATCATTAATCTTCCAAAAAGTATGTATCAATCACGTATCCGAATCTGATCTTGTGGATGAAACGAATATCAATAGTCAGGATGAGGCGTGTCTGAACGAGACCGCAAACCTGTGCAATTTTATCCACTGTGATGCATGAGCGTAAGAGTTTTTACGAATAGATATAATCGCAGATTCTCTCACATTATTCAGTTTTGCGATTCGGTTGATTGACAATTCGACGACTTTATGTTTGGAGGTTTGATGATTCGGTGAAGTGACATTCGGTTAAATAATGAATCGGGAAAACGTTCGGCCAATTACGATTTCCGAAGAGTAACGTTCGCTGAAACGAAGACTCCGATAAATAAAGTTTTGAAAATTTGGCAATTCGGAAAGATAAAGTTTCGACCCATTGACGATTCACAAAAACAAAGTTTCCGAAGTACGATTCGAAAGAAGTGCATTTGGATACATGATTTTTGCCCATACCGTACATCGATTCGGCCGATTGAAATTTCGGCAAAGTTATTTCGCTCCGATTGAGAAGTGACGTGAATCGTACCGGGATTCTTCGATTCGCCGCCAAATATCGCAAGCGCCAGTGCCCGCTTGATGTCGTCGTGTCCGTAGATCGAGGGACCGATACTCGCGACTATCCTATCGGCGATTCTGTGATCTTTGCTCAGAGCAAGTATGCTGCTGATGTCCTCCTCCGTCAACGATTCGACGATATCTTTCGAGTCCTTGACGTGCAGGTGATTGGCAAGCAATACAGTGGAGAACACGGGAAAACCCTGTTCGGTGTTCAGAGAACCGTCGTAGCTGTTTGTGTAGATCCCAGTAACGTCGACCTCGTCGCCTGGCTTGCAGCGGTCGCAGAGATCGGAAAGAAGAATGCAATCTTTGCTACGCGGAATTCTCCCGGCCGGTATTCTCCCTGGAGATTCTTGAATTGTGACTTTCTGATAGTTGCGATATATCGTTTGTTCCATGTTGATCTGCAATTGAAAAAAAAAAAAAAAAAAAAATAGAACATTGGAGTCGCGCAGCTAAGTTTTTTTTTCTTTGCATAAGAATTTATGATGTACCGACCATGAATGGACCCATGCTCTGACATTCCGGACAAGAGCCCGGCTTGACCTCCGTATTTTGCGACTGTACAAACGGACCCAGGACGTAGCCGCACTTGCTACAATCGTACTTTACGACCGAGAGTTGCGGCAACACTCCCGTGGTCGCTGTGACGACTCCGAGTGTCCGAACCAACTGATTGAGATGCAGTTTGCGGAACGTACGGAGCTCCTCGATCAGCGGCAACTCGGATATTCTGACGTGAATCTCCGACGTGACTCGCTCGTAACTCGGGAATATCGTGAGAACGAGCTCCTTCGCGACGGCGTCGAATATCTCCAGCATTTGAAAGGGCGCCTCGGGCAGGAAGTACGCGAGGACGTGCTCCTTACTGGCGAGGATCGGAAACTCCACTACGAAACTGGACTGTGCACGGAAACAGATTGAATAAAAAAAATTAATAACTGAAAAAGCTCTATCGTAAAATTCGAAAAAAAGAAGAAAAAAAATACCAGCAGAAAAATCATCTATTATCGACGAATATACCAGATTACTCTTGCATGCACGCCTTATACGCTCTAAACGGAAATGGATTGCATTTTTTAAAAATGAAACAGCTCTATTGTAAAATTTGAATTGGAAAACAAAAAATACCAGCAGAAAAATCGTCGATTATCGACGGATATACCTGATTACTTTCGCACATATGCCTTATGCGCTCCTTGTACATGTAGTGACCCGTTTCGTTCGTGTGCGTACGCAGGAAACTCTTGAACCGATTAATGATTTCTGTCCGCGGTCCGAGCATCATTACCCATTCTTTGACCGTGTGACCCTTGGTATCCTCGAGATTCTCGATTGATTCGACCATCTGCAAACCGTCGACGAAAACATTGAATACCGCCCCATTTCCTTTAGTTTCCTCCGAAGGTTAATTTTACCTCCGTATCTTCTATTTCGCCAGTCGCCGCTTTTTCGGCCATGCGACGCTTCCGCGTTTGCGTCTCATCCTCGTCGCTGTCGTCTGCAATTCAATGTTCGAATAAAAAATTCGCTGCCGACAAAAAATATGATAATACAGTAATTCGCTAATAGAACCGTGGGATACTTGCCGTACAAAAGATCTCTGTCGTCTCTGAGAGTCCCGTCCGCGCGGTCGCGTTTTCGCATCGCCGATTCGGCGGCCGCGCGATCTCCCTCCGATATCTCGGAGTAGTCCTCGTCGTCGAGCATTCTCGGGTCGTAGCGATCCAGGCCCGGCATGGGACGGTAGTCACTGTAATAGAGCAGAGCAGTGAGTAAATTGCGTTACTGAATAATTAAGTGAATTTGAAAACATCTCCAGTAATAATACGATCACCCTTCTAAAACCTCTAATCTTACTATTAATCTACTCTAACTATTAATCTTGTATTCTAAGACCAGATTGTCTAAGTCTCCCCAAGATCGATCTTATTATTACTTTTGTAGGACACTTTACTTATAAGTCTTGCCAAAGATGCTTTTGCGTTAAAAAATGTAATAAAATTGAAAAACAAAATGAAACTCTACGAGACAACCAGGCATAGATTATCCTAACTCCGTGCAGGTCAATGAACCTCTGTAATTTTGATTACTATTTTTTTCGGATACTTCTCACTTCAAAAGTCCAGCCAAAGATATTTTTGCATAAAAAATGTGATAAAATTGAAAGATAAAATGATATTCTAAGTTCAATGAATCGGAGTATTTGTACTCATGATTATTCCTACTCAACCATTGTTAAAACCTTTCCGAGAGATAACAAGGCACAGATTATCCTAACTCCGTACAGGTCAATGAACCTAGGTAATTTTTATTACTAGTGTTTAGGATAATTTTCACTTAAAAATCCAGCCAAAGATATTGCATAAAAAATACTGTCACGAAATTGAAAACTAAAATAAAATTCTAAGTCCGCAGATTCGGAGTATTTGTACTGACGCTTCCATGTTATCTCCGAACAGTTCCTCTCCATCTTCCTCCTCTTCGTTTATGTTTTCCTGAGTAGCGTCGCCGAGCAGATCCCCTTCGTCCTCGAAGGGCTCGTCCATCGACGGGGCTGGGGAGGTCATTGCCTCCCTGAGCCTGTCCGAAGGCACCGGCGAACTTGCTTGACTCTGAAAGAACATAAATTACCTTAGGACAGTTATAATTATTTGGCAAATAGCGTACGAGTAAATCGGACGATTATAATGACGAATAGAACGACAGTTTGAGGTTCGAGGATAACGCTTGTCGAACTCCACTCACCATTGTTACGACTTTACAATCCCACAAAACAATTAACTCAATGGACTGTTCACCAAACAAAACTATTCGACATCAATGCTTAATTTAAAAAAAAACGCCAGCGCTGCAACGATGCCCAGAAGTAAACAAAAATTATCGTATAAAAATAAAATAAAAAGAATACAAAACAAGCGGATAATTTTTGGCGGTAACTGGACGCGCCGGTTGTGTACGCCGCTCTCGCGTGCAGTTAAGTTCGCGCACATTCCACAGGTGCGCGCACGAAGCTGAAAAGCACTGACAAGTCTCTAGCTTTCCGAGAGGGGGAGAAATGGTGGCCAACATATAGTGATTGAATCCACAAAATTTTTTCAGTGTCATCCGACTAAAAACGAAATGTGAAATTACAAATTACTGGATAGACTGACGTTAGTATAGACGTTAACTTTTCGAATGAAAAATTATTTTCATCAGACCAGATTTTATGCTTTCTCTCCAAACACACACGGGTAAATCAACCAACCAATGAGAGATCCCCATTTGAAAATGCCAAGCTCGCATTGGTTGGTTAATTTACCCATGCGTCGGGGAAAGTATAAAAATGAAGTTTGATGAAAATAATTTTTCGCTCGGAATATTAACGTTTGCGGTTGTTAATGTTATAAAATCCTGGTATTTGGCCTCACGACACAAATCCGGAGAAAAAAGGAATAAGAATATTCTAAAATGAGACAGACCAGTAATTGGTAATCGGTAAATCAGCATAGTAAAAATACTCAAAAGAAAAAAATCATTTTCGCAGAAAAAGATTATTACATTCCATGTTCCCTTTGTGTTGAATCAATTTTGTTTTAGATCTTTTACAGCTGAAATGTGAATTGCATTATATCGTATCGCCTATTAAAGCACATCATGTTTTTACCTATTGTCCGCCTTACATTTCGGTTTTAGTCAAAAAAATATCTTGTGCATTCGGGCACCTTATGTTGCCTGGAGAACTGGATGAGTTTTATAGTCAAGACTTACTTCAACAGGGAAATTCACTCAAATTTCTCGAGGCCATTTTTTTGCCATCAAAATCGTCTTTATTACAAATTTATTCAAGCTCACACGAGTCGGCAGCTTCTTCAAAATTTATGGACATACTTGTATATATTTGTCCTTGATACAGTATCTAAATGAATCTCAAAAACGAGAAATAAACATTGGGATGATTATTTGGTAAGAGCGAGCTTGAGACTCCTCAGAGTAGCAATTTCACTGGGTATAGTTTCCAGTTCGGTCGTTACGTTCGCAACTCTCACAGCCAGATAAATAGAATCTTGAAATCTCTTTTGAGCAGTTCTGAGATTCTGAGGCACCAGAACGCCGAACCACCTTATTGGATCTTGGGACTTTGCGTCATTGTCCTTCGAAGGTTTCAGACTAATATCGAAAGTTGGCACTTTCTTTCCTCCCTTCTCCGACGTGTTCATTGACAATTCGAACAGTGAATTCATTTGACCGTCCTGAGGAATTTGCAGGCTTCCGATCGACTCCTTTCCTCGTATGTACCGAGCCTTCGCTAATTCTATGTTTCCCTCGCGTATCGTATTTTCCAGCCGCATATTAGCGTACACTTTTTCCTCGATGAGCTCCAACGATCGTACGGACAGTCTGTCGAGCTCTTCGCAAACATCGTCGATGCTTTTTTCCATCTCTGAAAGTCGACAAATTATTTCTTATCGTCGTTTCGACTTTGGTTAATGACAACTACTTAACACATCGAAGGTTAGCTAACCTGAAAGTTAAATCGTTCTACGACTCCGGCGAACGGTTCGATGACCTTCGCTTATAACTGTGCGTTGACTACGAATAATGCTGCGTTACGCTTAGGACAAATAATCGTAATATATCGCGATAATTTAGCGTAAACACTGTGCATAACTTGCGCATAGCTTATACAGAAGCTGGCACGCCTATGTTATTGTTTACGTTGCATCCCGTGTGTTCCTTGTTCATCCGTTTCTGTCGCTGCTTACATTCGAGATTGATTTCAAATACATTTTAAATGTATCATACACGTTTTCTTAATCATTTTTCTATGCGCCCCAATTCATACGTTTCTGCCACTGACTGGATTCGATGTTCATTCTAGAAGAAAATTAAAAAATTTCCCTGTAGTAACGTCATTTCCTGTTTGAAAATCTCACTTTTACACCAGAAGTGACGTCACGCAGAAAATTTTTTAAAATTTCGTTGTGAGTTTACTTCTGGTCTGAAAATATCGGTCTCTAACCGGAAGCGCTGTTATATCGGAAAGACGTCTTACTTTTCGACCGGCTGTGACGTCAAATGCTGTGTGTGCGTGTGCTGAAAATACGTCACTCCCGGTTTGAATCCCATTTTTTTACCGGAAGTGACGTATCTCCGGTACATCGCTTCCGGTCAAAAGGACAGATTGGTCACCGAACTCCGATTTAGACGGCGATCGGAAGTATGTCAAATGAACACCGAAAAATTCGACACAAAAACTCTACATCGAGAAACTTTTACACTCTCTCGGTGTAGCGTTCTGAAAGGAACAAACAGTAAAAATGTCAGGTCACCAAAAGAAAATTGAACATTTACAGGACACTTCAAGGACTTCGGATACTGCTGAACAACATTGGTCATGCCGATAACAAATCAATTGCGTATAAAATTATATTTTATAACATACCGCACGTGATATCGCGCTGATATACAAAATGCGCTTTACAATTTTCGATCTATCCTATGTACATTTAATTATTGGAAGGTAAGTCAGTCCTACTCGGTATCGACGAGTCTGAGACGCGAAGAGTTGCCTCCTGACCACCGATACGGCGAATCATTCGCGTCTATAGACCGCAATGTACTGCCCGTAATTCGGTTGCGGAAAGTGAGCGTGAAAGAGTTTCGCCACAAGTCTATAACTCTTTAAGAAAGTCTCGATCCTCGGAGAAAGATTGTCGAACGTCACCAAGAGATCCGGCATCGTGACATCCCTCCTCTCGACATTGTCCCTTAGCCATAGCGCAGGATCCGCGAAGAATTCATCGGCCTCGTCGACGTAATCGGGTAATCGTCGTAAATTAGGTTCGCAGGTCAAAAATCTTATCGGAACATCGACGTGCAGATGACTGTACATGGGCGTAGCGTGACAAGGAGTCAGAAACATGATATCCGTTCCGTTACCGCTCGCTCCGGTCAATTCGTGTCTCAGCGATCTCATAACGTCCAAAGTCCCTCTCTGATGAACGATGGACATGTAGAGACCGGGCAGAAGATTGCTCAATATAAAGACGGCGAGAAAAGCTTTTCTTTTGAATTCGGTGATTCTCCGTCCGAACGGAAAGACGTTCGTACAGACATAAATGCACATTGGCAGCAGAGGCAGAACAAATCTGAATTCCTTGTGGCGGAGAGCCGAATAAACACCGACGGTCCACAAGATAACGACCATCAATACAATCTGCCTATGGTGAGAGGTGGAGTGTATTGTAAACCACAGAGCAACCGGAACAAAAATGAATGCATGCCAGCCCATTACAACAGGCAATCCATCAGAAAGATACCAAAGCATAGGCTGAGTTCCATAAAAGTCAGCTACATCGCTGAGAGCATTGACCTTGAAGAACTCCCAGGGTGTTACAACGAAAGTACCGTAACACAGCGAATCTATGACTATGGAGTAGAATAAAGTGCAAGTTATAGCAGCGGCGTAGCTTTTGGCTAAATCAATGATACTTCTGGAACTGGTGCATATGTGATAGATGCAGAGAGGAGTCCATATAATGGCAGCGGTGGGTCTTGTGGCTATGAGAAAACCGACTATCCACAGAAATCCTGAGTTTCTGACGCGTCCCTCAGGCCAGGGAAATATAGAGAGAGCTATGATGGTCAGAGAAGTTTCCAAGCTATTGGCTAAAGTTCTGCTGGCACAGTAATACCAGAACCAGTTGGAGCACAGGCTGAACAGAGCCCACTTGCTTCTGGTCCACAGGTAGAATCTGTAGTCGGCGTAGCCGCTCAGCAGAGCCTGAAAGACTCTGGGCAGGGTCGTCAGCAAAAACACGTTGTCCAGATGCGCGACGGCCAAGAGCCGATACAGGATCGACACGAGAAACGGATAGATGTAACTGCGAATTTTCGAAGTCCATTCCCACGTGAGATAACCATAGCCGAAGGCCAGTCGGTGCGCGACCTCCAGCGACTGCCAGTACTCGTCGGGAACGTAAAATGTCTGTACGACGAAAACGGACGTTAACCTCCAGAGGACGAGGAGCAAGAGAGTGCTGGGAAGCTTCGTCGGGAACGTCATTCTCGATGACCTCGCGATGAATCGCGTCGACCCGTTGCCGTTTTGTCGAACTCCCTGATGTACCTTCGCAAATAAAAGAGCCAAGTATTAATCGATGAATTTGATGTTTTCCACTCGGCGGAGATTAGTCCTCGATCTAATCGGCGTGTCGGGCTGCGTTCATCGTACTAACCGGTGGGCGTTTTCGCGGTCACGCGGAGACAGTGGAAAGAAGAGCGAACGCTTAGTTACGCGAGCCCGTCACATGACGGATCGTTTCACCGTCGCAGGACCGTCAAATAACCGTTTTAGTGGCGCATGGAGCTCTGTAAAGTTAGCCATACAACTTTAATTAAAAATTATATTATTCTTGACTACTAAACGATTCTACATCGATTGAGCCCTATTTGAAGCAATTTGAAGAAGAAAAAAATGGTTGGTCCTCTTTGGGCCTCCCCAGATAGACAAGCGCCACAAAACGGGCGTAGGTACTAGTTGGAGCAATATTTGCGACATGCGCTGCGCATGTCGTAAATATTGCTCGACCTATTTTTTTTTAATCATTGTAATTAAACGATTAGCCACCAAAGGTTTTAATTAGGCTACCAATCACCACCAAACGACCACCAATCGAATTGTATAAATTGCAAGTTTTTCAATTAATATTATACGGCTAACTTAAAATAACTGGAAAAAGAGCTTTAAAAAAATTCCATCACAAGACCGTCGTCCGACGGTCATTTTGTAGTCTTCTTACCGATCGAAAAAATGACGGTAATTTTTGCACCACTTCGAAACGCTCAACGCGACGAACTTCAGACGAATAGTTTACGCATAGGGAAAAACACCGCGACGCGCGTTCGCCATTGCTAAAGTCGATACGCGTCGAAGAAAACGTTGGTCGATATCGCACGCGAGAAGTGGCCCAACTCACGCGAGATCGTTCGCTTTTCCGAAACGAGAAATTGAAGTTCGATTATCCGTTTGAGAGAGAGAAAATAATTCGTCGAACGCCGGTGGGGGGTTGTTTGTGTTTCGGGGACAACGCTCCCGGCGCGGTGTCTCGGGGCAGCGGTAAATTCGTCGGTTGTCTTTATTGAAAGAAAATAATCGCGGAGGACGGGAGAACCGAACGGAGAAACGATGTTGCGCCGCGAGGCGATCGAATCGCAAATAATTATGCAATCATTTTGACAACATTACAGAGAGACACACAGACGCGAGGTCTCTCGAAGATTTTTTAACCGGAGAACTGAGAGAGCTTCCCCGGACTCCGAAACTGTTTAATGAACTTATAAACCGGGAGAGGAACGGGGGCTTTATGGCTGCGGCACTGTACATGGACAACGGCAACGACTTGCCGAACGCTAACGGCGCAAAATCGGAGATCGTCGACGAGCCGCCCAAGAGTGATGGTCAAGTCTCACTGTTCGCTAAAATGATGGAGGAAAAACACACGTACAAATACAAAAAGCTCGTTGTACCAATATCGATGCGTAGCATCTATTGGAAATTCTTTGGTTTTCCGGCCACGGACGATGGCGATATTCTAACTAAAGTTAAGATAGTCTGTATACTGTGCAAGACGCAGATAGCTTACAACAGAAACACAAGCAATCTGCGCATGCACCTGCAGAACAAGCATGCCCAAGAGCTACTGGAATTGGAGTCCGGCAATCCGCCCAAGCGTCCTAGTCTCACCCAAGAGGCTAAGGACAGGAGAGCGCAGAAGCGGCTACTAAAATCCACCCTGACGCCGGCTCAACACATCTACACGACCAGCGCCGATGGCACTGTACAGATAGACGGCGATATTCAATTCGTTACCGATCCGAATATAAGCCTCTCCAACATCGAGGACGACATTGGTACTACAATCGAATCGACCTTGTATTCGTTTATTCGCTTCATGAAAGAAACTTGCAAAAATAACGATAAATCAATTTCATATAATATTCATTTACAAGGAAAAGAAATTAACTGCAGGTGGTTAGTGTATGGAGTACGCTGTTAAAAAATATTGTCAATTTAATGTAGCTTACTGGAAGTTTTTATGCAAAAAATGATACATTAAATTTAATGTGCAATTTAGTGTTTAATTGGCATGAAAGTTTAATTCACTTTTAGAGTGAAATTAAAGTAAATTATTGGAATTAAAGTACTTTTATAGTAAAATTAAAGTAAATTCTTTAAAGTAATTTTTGTACAGTATAGTCAAATGAGTGCTAAATTTTCACAATTGATTATCCAAAATGTTGTTCATAAATTTAAAAGTCTGATAACAATATTTAAAATACAGGTTTTCTTATGTCCGAAGATAACCCGGCCTCGCACTCGAGCATCGACGGTAAGGCAGTTTCCGACGCTATCGCGGAATTTATCGTGATGGATCTTCAGCTACCGGAAGTCGTCGAGGGCCGAGGATTCCAGCGTCTCGTCGCGACCCTAAAATCGCCCTGCGAAATACCCAGTAAAAACAAATTGGAGGACGAGATAATACCGAAGGTTTACGAGTCTTTCAAGGAATCCGTGGCGGCCAATCTCGCTTGCATAGTTGGCGAGTTCGGCCTGGCGGTCGAGGAGTGGAGATCGAATTCGGGCGAGAACTACGTTACGTTGTCGATATACTATCAAAACACGGACGAGGCTATGCTGGAGTGCAAAGTCTTGAGCACCATTCACGCGCCGCTCGATTGGGGCGAGGCCCAGTGGGGCAGCGTTATCGACTCCACGCTTCTAGATTGGGACATGCGGATAGAAAAAATTACCGCCGCCGTAGTTGCGACTTCGAGGCACGAGTTGTTGCAAGCTCTGTCCGCGCGAGGCCTCGCGCTTGTTCCGTGCCTGTTGCACACGCTGCAAGTGTGCGCACAGGCATGTTTCGAAAATCCGGACGTAGCTCATATTCTAGCTAAATGCCGAACCGCCATAGGAGTAATCGCTAGTCACGGACCCGCATCGTCGACTCTTAACATGCAGGAACAAATGTCGGAGGTGCGTGACGAATATCTCGTTAAAGTCGTACATTGTTAAAAATGTCATGAAATTTACAACACGTTCACTATACAAAGTTATGTGAAATATACAACCTCGGTATATGAAATTAGGATTCATGTACATTGTATTTGAATTTTAATGATTTAATCTTAAATACTATACCTGTATATGAAAATTACCGGTGATGGTGTTGAATATACCGGTAACACAATATTCTTACATACGTGTCAATGAAAATTCATATACTGTATATGCATAAAACTTCATATGCATTTTATGAATTTTCCAACAGACATTTTCAACAGTGTATTTTTGACTCAAACATTTTTTTAATTTCGCTTTTTTATTTTTATTTTATTCTCTTTCTTTTGCAGTTGGACGAGAATGCCATGGTCATAGATTATCCGCCGGTGTGGACGTCGACGTACAACATGCTGGAGCAAATGGTTATGAGGCGGCACATAGTAGTTCCCATACTGGAGAGCATGGAGGGTATAGATCGTGAATCTATCGAACTAACAAACGAACAGTGGAAAATAATGGCCGATCTCGTGAACGTTCTTGAACCGTTCAAGGTCACTATTATGACGTTGAGCGAGGAGAAGATGCCCCTCATATCGCTCCTGAAACCGTTGCTCTGGCAGCTCGTGTCTTCGCATCTAAAAGTCAAGGAAGACGATAGCGAGATCGCGAGGTCCTTCAAAGAATCGCTCTCGGATATGCTGTGCGAACGTTACGCGGACAGTAACGTTACGCTTTTACTTCAAATTGCCACGACTCTCGATCCCAGGTAAATTACAACGTGAATTGTATCGTCGTTCGTCTCATAATTTAATATCTCTATCGTGCGAACCAGAGCTGGGCAAAGTACCAAAAAAAACTTCAAATACAAAGTGCTGAAAGTATCGAGTACTTTTTGTACTTGAAGTATTTCTCAAGTACTTTACGCAATTGAGTTCGTAACGTTAAGCATTATGTGGGCTTAATAAAAGGTGCAAAGTAATTTGTACATGGCTTTCTCATTTATTACAATTTCGCGCACAGGTTATTCCACTTAAAACTTCGTTGATCGATTTTGGCTTCCTCACAGAGGACGCTATGCGCAAAATTATAGTAAATGAGGAAGCCATGTGCAAATAAATTGTAAATAAATTTTTTAAAGATTTACATTTCATAACATTTAAACTTAAGCTTGACCTCAACATTTTTTATTGGAAAAAATTGCGAAATGCAATTTTCGTAATTCGTCGTTTTGATGCTATTTTTAATCTGTCGTGAACTTTTTCCATTAAAAAGAAATCCATTAAAACTATATTTGAAAAGTTTGTACAGATAATCATATATTAATAGAAACACTTTTAGAAATACCTTTTATATTTCTTCCTTGGGACCGTGGTTTTCAACCGTTCTGTAAATGGCTTCTACCCGTGACTAACGAATAAATAAATATCCATTTTGATTTACAGATTCAAACAGCTTCCGTACGCCACGGAAGAGGACAAGACTATGGTCGCTACGCCGATAAAGGAGATGCTCTCGAAGCTGATAGAGGAGGAAACCGGCGATCAGATAGAGCCGAAGATCGAGGAGGGATCCTCCCCCTGCAAGAAGGCTCGAATGTCCGGAATGGAACTTTTGCTCGGCGGTCTTTGCGCCACGAAGCACGGAATACCCGCCGACGAAAAGGCCGATCTCGAATTGATTCAGTACCAGTCCGAGTCTACCGCCCCGTTGGACTACTGTCCGCTCCAGTGGTGGGCCAAGACATCGGCGAAGTGTCCGAATCTCGGCAGGCTGGCTCGAAGGTACAACTGCGTTCCGGCTTGTTGCGCTCCGCCCTCGCGTATTCCTGCCGAGGCTCAAGTTATCTACGACACGAGGCGAGCCGCGTTACCCTCTCACTTAGCCGACAAACTTCTCTTTCTTCACGGGAATCACGCAGTTTGAACGGATGATCCGAGTTTCGATCGAACACCCCACTGTGACTGAGAACAGCACCTGCAAGAATGCTCCGAAACGAAGCGAAGCATTTTTTTTAACGCTCGGACGCACTCGAGATGGCGATTCTCATTTTCTTCCGCGATCCGCGGCTGTTTCGTTCGCCGACTACGGAGCGATGGAAAGTTTTTGAGGTACCGGATTCGCGTGCTTTTACCGTCGGCAGATACGTTCGACTTAGCTTTCTCAAGGTTGAACCGTAACTTTGTTACCTCTCAAGTAATTTATTTGTACAAATCGCACTCGTTTGAAGTTTATCGTTATCAGCCACCGGATACGCGCGACAGCGGGAAAAAAATCAACTTCAAATTAATGGTTTCACGTCGATTACCGAGACAATTTTCACAATCACAATCCGCATCGTACAGTCTCACGATAACAGCGTCGGTCGGGTGCAATACTAGTTGCTTCGAGGATGAACCCTCTCGATGAAAAAACCAAAGTTGAAAAAACCAAAAAACGAATCCACTCGTAGCGAATCACAACATTTCTTTTCACGTGTTCATCGTCGAATCAATCATTGTCATCGATTGTCAGGTTTCGAATAATTGCGAAAGCTTCACAAAATTTTTTTTTATCTTTACAACGATAAAGATATTTATCCGGAATAGGAACGTATGTCGCTTGGAAGGCGTATTACGTTGTGTAAAAAGTTTACAATCGTACTTTCTCGACCCGACGTTAAGGAAACGCGTGACTATTTTTTAAATAACATCCCGTTGATAGTGGGATCCGTGAATAAGTACAAAAAAAAATTTCATTTTAATACGTAGAGTAAGATATATTTAAAGTTAGGAAACGAAGCGTCAAATAAATGATTGATTTACTAAAATCGCGTACTTTGGTCGTGTCATCACTTTTATTGGTCCTCTCGCGATATAAACGAAAAAAAAAATGATACCAGTTTATCGGCTTTAGGAGAGACTCAGTTCTTTCTGCATCCAACTATATAGAGCCCTCGTAGAATATTCGCTCACCTATCCTCAGCGATGCACGCGCGTATAAGTAGTAGAAGAAAACTGAAACTATCAAGACGATTAGGCGAAATGAAGTTATTTTTTTTAATAAAAAAAAATAAAATAAAAATTTAATGTAAAGATTGCTGCATACCAGTTATCGGGTTTCGGAGAGACTCAGTTGTTTCTGCATCCAACTGGAGCCCTCGTAGAACCTTGGGTCACCTATCCTCAGCGATGCACGCTTGTAAAAGTAGTAGTAAAAAACTGAAACTATCGAAACGATTGTGTGAGATGAAGTTATTTTTTTAATTAAAAAAACATAATAATACGAAGATCGATATATACCTGTTCTGTGAGCGGAGTAAAGGCAGTGAAAACCTGTGGTCCAGTAATGCTCCAACGGATGAGACCAGTGGAGAGTTATGTGCCATATGTGAAGACTTATGCTCAAAATTATGTACAGAACGCACAGTACGAGAGTCGTGCGAAATTTGACATAAAGCAATTGAATCAAGCCAGCCTATACAAGAAAAATGCGTGTTCGATAATTTTTTTCGTATATATCGGATCGATAGATTTTTTTAAATATAAACTCAGACACTAAAAGAAATGCATGTTACCTGAAAAATATACGTTGCAAAAAAATTGATGAGCAGCACGGTCAGAGCAACAATGAGACAAAAATCTTGCACGCTGAAAGAGTAAACAGATGAATATAGAGATATTAGGCTAATAATTATTTTGGGATTAAAAGGAGCGAAACTCACACGTAGAGAGTAAGCAGATCGACCGGCTGAGGCTTGGCGAAGCTCGAGAAAGAATTTACACAGATGTCGAAGAGTAGAAGGGTGTATTGCAGGCAAACTGTCACGGGGTATTGTTTGGAGCTCGGAATATTCATTTACTCGCGTGCGATCGCGAAAATGGAGTACGTACACGATCTTTTTTGTTGTTACATTTGAAATATCGTTGCCGTGACGACCGATAATTCTGGGTTAGATCAAGGGGCGACATCTGTTGGGGTGCAGAGTACAAGGTAAAAGAAACTTAATATTTAATTAAAACGGACGGTCGATGAATTGTAAAACATTATAATAACGATTTTCTAAGCAGTCGTACACGCCGTTTTCGGCACTGTATTTTGTCGTACAAAATTGCATCCGCAATACTTATTAATGGAGCTGGGCGAAGTCCCAAAAAAATATTTTGAGCACAAAGTATCACAAGTATTCGAAGTATTATTTCCCAAGTACTTTTCACAATTAGATTCGTAGACTTAAAAAAAAAACGCGCAAAGTAATTTGCGTACGGCTTCCTCACTGTAAAAAAATCTCTAAATGAAATTTAGAGATTTTAATTAATACTAAACAGTATTTTTGTACTTCAAGTGCTTCAAGTACTGCCCAGCTCTGATTAACAACATGGAAACGACCGAGTGCATTGAGAACGTTCTCCAGTGATCGCTGAAACATTAAATCTTCAGTATCGTTATCCAGGCTCCTCAACTGTCTCGTTCTCATTCCCGTTTGAAAGTCTACGGACTTTCTTTAATCGTCTTATCGGCGGGTGATGGCAAAGCGATCGTCTGCAATACGTCGTTCTCGGCACTACGTTTCGTCGTTCAAAATTTCATCTGCAACTTTATCAACGACATCAAAGTGACACAGCGCATTGAGAACGGTCTCCAGTGATCGCTGAAACGCTGAGCCCTCGGTATTGTCGTCCAGGCTCCGTGAGCGCATTTCCTTTTCGGCGAATCGTTCTCGCTTGCTGACGAGTATTTCGCGCAGCTCCAGGTACGATAATTTCCGCGGTAATTTCACAGCGCTCGGATATTCGTTTGCCAAGTCCTGCGCCGTCCACGGACTTTCTTTACTCTTCTTTTCGGCGGGTGATTTCGAAGATGCATTCTTACTTATATTGCATTGACGAACGCACGTGTTTATCTGAAAATTGGAACTCAATTAATCTCACGCGATTACGAATCGCGTTTGTGGGATTTTCCTTGCTTCCAAAACACCCACCAAGTCAATCGCTTCTCCGCGGGTATATTTTGTCTCCCCGGGTGCCGAGGGCAATCCTTCGCCGATGTTCGTGAAAAGCAATTTTACAATCGCCTCCTTGAGCCTCCCCTTGTAATCGGCGTCGACCGGCAGCCAAACGTTGATGCTCACACTGGTATCCAGCGATTCCACGTAGTGCCACCAGCCATTGGGCACCAGCAGTACCTGTCCTGGCTCCAGTTCAACGACCCTTGCGCTCTCCTTCATTCTCATAATCGCCCGTTCGTCTTCCCTTGTCGGGCTGAAGAAATTGAGCCTGCTGTACACTGTCGACTCCTCGTATGGGACTCTTGTGGGTTTTATCGTACCACTCGATTCCGGCGGAAAGAGGAGCCACTGCTTTCTGTAAAGATAAGGAAAACGTATGTTTTAACTATATTTCCAACAGTCGTGCGTGGCTTCAATATAAATCAATATAAATCAATATAAATCAATATAAATCAATATAAATCAATATAAATCAATATAAATCAATATAAATCAATATAAATCAATATAAATCAATATAAATCCACAACCAAACCTCCCATGTATTTGAGCTACCAAATTGCATCCGTATGAGTCTTGATGACAATTTGTATGAGCTCCTTTGCTTCCTATCCAGAGAGTGGAGTCACTGCCACTCTTTTCGAATCCAAATCTCCTCCAGTCAACGGATTCCAAAAACTCCGGTCTGTCCCTGAACCACTGATGCATGTATTTGTAATCGAAGTAGTACCACTTGCGATCTTTCTCCGATGCCGTTTTCTCCAAGAATCGAGACATCGTCATGTATTCTGTCGGACAATTTACGTCCCACTGCGGCTCCTGTAAAAAAAAAATTATGACTATTAAATAATTCATAAAAACATTCCCTCGTGTTCATGATATTCGCGTTAGCTTTACAGGAGTTCTCGCGTTATCGCCGGTTCTGAATGGTAGGGATTCTTCGCCTAATATTTTCGTAAAATCGTCGAGATCCCAGCGTAGAAACTCCGGATTATTCGCGCCTTCGACATTGTCGCGAAAGCCGGTCAATATTATCGGTTCCGCGAGATCTGCAACCGCTTTACCGATAGTTTCGGCGGAGAGCATTGTTTATGTTGTTGTCATTTCGTTCGGTGTAATGAGAAATCGCTAAAGCACTGATTGGAAAAACGATAAGAAATGCTGTGCAATGAAATTACTAATGCAGCCTCTACGAGACTGCTCAGTGTACTCGCTTCGGAGTTCCCGAGCCGGATGTGTTACCATACTAAGGTAATCATCGCTCTGCGCTTTCGGTATCCGCGTCGGGTAAGATATTAATTAGGAGTTTTTACTGATCGTCCGCTTTACATTCCGCTTTTAGTCAAGTGATCAAATGGATAACATTTTACGTAAATCATTAAAGGAAAAAAAATCATTTTCGCAAATTTTAAAAGTTATTTTCCGTGCTGTTTGCATTGAATGAATTTTGTTTTCGATCACTTACGGCAGGAATGCGAATTGTATTATATCGTTTTGCCTATTAAATGCATCACGTTCTTCCTTATTGTTGGCCTTAGATTTCGTTTTTAGTCAAAATCGTACTGAAAACATCTTGGGCATTCGAACACCGATAGTAATATAAGTTATCCTCTCAGTCAGCGGCTGAGAATTCGTTCGTGAAAACGCGGCTCCGGACGCCACGGCCATTGAGGACTCGCCATGTTGGTGACGTGTCAGCAGTACACCACGTGGATGCACAGTCGACAAGCGACACGTCGCAGGAGTGGGTGGCCCCGTATACGAGCTGCGAACGCGTCGGTAAACACGTATACCGTTGCGGAGCACAGCTCGCCACAGTTGGCACCTTTCGTTCGCCAAGCGTCGAGTCTCGTCCTCTCAGTTTGCCGAAAACCATCGACCGGACGACGAGTCTGTCCGACATCGCGATCGTATCAAACGAGTGCTTCGTGTTCAGTGAGGAGCGAGAAATTCCATAAAAATGGTAAGAAACACAGTTTAACCTATCGCAATACAAAAAAAAACACTTTGTCGACAAAGCTGGCTCCGAAAAATCTGTCGTAAGTCGATCGACAATTTTTCTGATCAAATATGCTTTGTAT
Source organism: Amblyjoppa fuscipennis (assembly GCA_963575735.1). Classification (NCBI taxonomy): domain Eukaryota; kingdom Metazoa; phylum Arthropoda; class Insecta; order Hymenoptera; family Ichneumonidae; genus Amblyjoppa; species Amblyjoppa fuscipennis. The sequence continues at coordinate 22,773,990 of OY754491.1, read as the reverse complement.
TTTCGCATGAAATAATGAAAAAACACCAGCCAGCCGCCCCGAGTTCAACGAATGTTGGAGCAGGTGGTCGTTCGCCGAGCAAAGCCGTCGCACCGAGAACGAGCGGCGCTGGAACGGTGAGACAGAGGAAAACTGCCCCGGCTACGTCCGCAAGAAATCGCAATACGGGCACCAGTTCCGGTGGTATGTGGAGATACTACACAGATGACTCACCCGGAATCAAAGTGTAAGCGAAATTTTTTCATCCCGATGTTTCTTTTTGTAAGGTACGCGTACCAATGACCAGACACTTAAGGGAGCAGTCCCAATCCCTGGACATGTATAAAAAATCGTATTTCCATCTGCCTTGTCCGGCCACTGGGACGCATTCGGTCATTGGGACGTTTACCTTCCCACCACAGTACGGAAATATTTTTTAAAGAATTTCAATAACATTTTTTTTTAAATATTCAAAATATTTTATTAATATTAAAAAATATTTATGAAATGTTTTTAAAACATATTGAAATTATTTTATTGTTATTGAAATGTTTCACTTAAATGTTTTCTGAACATTTCATGCGAAATGCGAAAGACTGCATTACCAATTCAAATTGCAGATGCACATCCGCATAAACACGGAAGCACGGAATTAGTACAAGTATTTTGGTGAAACATGAAATTAGAAATATTTCAAAAAATGTTATCACAATCTTTCAGAAATATTTCAGATGTGTTGAAAGATCAAGTATGCTTCCGAAATATTTAAGGAACGCTTCGTTGGAATATTTTGATAAAATATTTCCTAAGATTTGAAAGATTGAAAATATTTATAATATCGTTTCATAATATTTCGTGCTATGTGGGTCGTATGTTGTACAGCTTCGTACGTGCATAAAATATTAATGAAAAATTCATTTTGTTTGTTTTCATTTTCCAGAGGACCCGTGCCCGTGCTGGTTATGTCTCTTCTCTTCATTGCATCCGTGTTCATGCTTCACATCTGGGGAAAGTACACCCGATCTTAAGGGAACGATTTATCTACGAGGCTGCACACTCTTTTGAGACTGTAAAAGGTTTTAGCGGACGAGAGCCCTGCACCGAGTGCAAAACAACGTAATTGTCCGAATTCCACTGGAGTATTTCGATGGATCGCGCGGCAAGCCGAGGACCCGTCGACAAAAACATTGAACTCTGAACGATGCTTCCCCGAGCGTTTATCCGCCACCGTTTATCAATATTCCGTAAATCCTATGATCATGTTTTAAGTTATTCGCTAAATCGGCCGTACGGCCGATCGACTATGATAAATAAATTTTGATATAGAGTTATTCCGTTTACACCCGGATAATTTCGTCGGGCCGGAGGGAAGTGAAAGAACTCACATAGTTCATGAACCTGAAGATATCTGCACATCAATTTTTATCTCTGACAAGTGTCTGTCAATGCACTGCTTTGGGAAGGAAAACAATGGTTCACTTAGAGAATTTTATTCTCTGAGCGAACTTCCCCGAAAGAAGTTTGTCTGGTGGAAAAAGCAGTTATAACATGACGAAATTTAGTCTCGCACAGACATCTTCAGAGTCGCCGATTTTCAGCTTCGATCGCGAAGGCATATTATACATTTTCATTGAGTGGAAAGGGATCGCGCATTTGACGATGTTTGTCGTAATACATAAGATAGACATATCTTTATTTATACTGATTACATCCATTGATTAAACAAAATCATCGGCACAATGAGAAAAAATATGAAGAAAACATAATATATATATATATATATCAGTTTACCTATCGAGAATATCTCAAAGCTGTTTTCATTTTATATCCGAAGTAACTAAGGAGAGAAATGAAAAACAATTAATGTTTTTTTTCTCAAGTTCAGAATGTCAAAACTCGAAAGAAGAAACAAAACAAAAATACCTCGGGATTTTCGTCAGAACGATGCCGTCGACATTAATTCGTGACTAACAAAAGGATCTCGCCTGTGAGGCGTGACTTCTAATAATTAATGTTACTTTTAATCGTCTACAGCTACGGTGTCTCATACAAAGTCGCACAGTGGGTTACAGTGGTCTCTCAGCGTAACGAATCCGATGCGAAAGTCCGGACATTCAGTTACGTTTTAACGTAACACATCTCCGCAAAAATTCGAAGTCTCGATAATTTCCCTATGGTCTTTAGCGTCCGTCCTTGAAGTTGCTCGAACCGAACGGATTCTGCCTCTGTTGCTGGGAGTATCCCGAGAAGGTTTGCTGTGGGCGCCAGTTGTTCATGTTATTGCCGTTGCCCTGCCAATTGTCGGTTCCGAGGGTTTTCTTCGGGTCGCTGAGCGTGTTCCAGCCTTGGTCGTTCGAGCCCCGATTGCCCATGTTCGGCCACTGAGGCTTGTTCCCTCCCATGGAGATCCCCTTGTTTTGCCAATTGCCGGCGAGCTTGTTCGACCAGTTCTGGTCCATCTTCTCCTTGCCGTTGTCCCTTCCCCAGTTTGAGGTCGAAGGCTTGTCGTTCTGTTGCCACCTCGGCTTCGAGGCTTGGCCGCCGTCGTCGCCCCACGGATCCCTCGCGTCCTCGGGCAGATCGCTCCAGTCCTCCTTCTCCTTGTTGCTGTCCCTCCACGCCTCCATCCGACTGTTCTGTGCGTAAGTCTCCTTTCCACGAATGTTCCAGAAGTCCCCGGCCGATCCCTGACCGCCACCCCCGCTTCCCCATTGCTTCTCGTTCTGTCCCTGCATCCAGAGATCCTTGCCTCCGGTCTTCATCGACGAGGTCTTTGAATTCCATACATCTCCACCGCCGCCCATCCACGTTCCGTCCTTGCCCTCCCACTTATCCTGACTAGCGTTTTTATTCCTGAATCTGTCGTTCGGCGTCGAGTGATCCCAGTTCGGAGCGTTCGAGCCTCTGTGAGCGTTTCTATCGCCAGGGCGTTGTTGCTGTTGCTGCTGCTGAATCTGACGCTGATGCCAGTTGTCCTGCTCGAGCGCTCCCCTGTTGGGGATGTCCCACTCGTCGCCGAACCTTCTCACCGGCGAGACGGGACGCGTAGCCGGCGCTTGCTCGCGTTGTCGAGGAGGCGAGATTCCCCGTCTCTGAAGATCCGGCGCGTGCTGCTGCTGTTGCCTTCCCTGGAGCGCGGCCGGTCTTCTCTGGAATATTTCGTTAGATTCCTGCTCGCGCGGCGGAGACATGAGGCGACGGGGTGGTGAAATCTGGCGACGTACCGGGGAGGCGGGACGACGGGGCGGAGACGGCCTTCGCATTTCCCCTCCGGTCGGCGGGGGAAAGGTGGGCATGAATCGCCTCGGCGGCGAGAGCAAGGGTCGCTTCGGCGAGGATCCGCGCACGTTGGACTCCAGCTGGCTCGACAAGGGCGGTGGCTTGTTCATGGTCTGCTGAGCGGCGCGGTTTTTCTCGTACTGATTCTGACGCCAGTTGTTGGCCTGGTTCTGCTGCTTCCGGTAGTTCTCGCGGCCCTGCGAGCGCTCGGGTCGACCGCGAGCGTTCGGTATATCGTGGGGGCTTATGCCGGAGGGCATGACCTGGCTCGGCTGAAGGGGCGGTCTGTTGTTCGGGAAGAGCGGCATCGGGCCCTGGTTCGGCTGCTGGTCGAACTTGCGGTTCGGCGCCGTTATCAGGATGTCCTGGGGGCCGACGTCCTGGACGAAACGGTCCCGGAACATCATCGGGTCCCTCTGCATGTTGTGCGGCGGCGGCGAGTAGCCCGAATTGCCGGGCGGCGCGATGCGATCCCAGACCGATCGGGGCAACTGGCTCTGAAGCTTGTTCGTCTGCTCGAGAACTATGTTGAGAACTTTGTGCAACTGCTTCGCGGTGTCGACGTCGACCTGGCCGCCCTGACCGCCGAGTCTCTGCTGAGCTATGTTGAGGAGCATCTGCTGCTCCTGGACCTGGGCTATCAGGGCTGGGTCCATTCTACCCTCCGAGAGCCTCGAGCGGAGGTCGGGGTGGTGGGCGTTGTCGCGCATTCTCTTCTCCGGCAGGGGTTGGCCGCGCATCATCGAGACCTCGTTCGCCCAGTTGCGCTTGCGCTTCTGGCCCGAATTGCCGGCGGCCTGCCCGCCTCGAGGCGGAAGCCTCGCCATTGGGTTCTTCTTCAGGGTCGAGGCGAGCTTTGGTCTGTTCGGCTTCGCGTTTCTGTTCGACTGCGGAGTCGGACTAGCCGGGCTCATCTTCGATGACTGAAAGGGCTTGTTCTTCGCGGACTTCTTGGCGGACGAGGGCTGCGATCTGTCCGACGAGTGAGGTCTCTTCCCCTTCGGAGGAGCCTTGCTCGCGTTCTTTACGGGGTTCTTCGCGGGGGCCTTCGCTCCGGCTGCCAGGGGATTTTTTACCAAGGTTTTCGGCGCGTTCTTCACCACTCCCGTCACCAGACCGGGACCGACCACTATGCGCGAGCCCACCACGACGCCCTGACCGGCGGCTTTCTGCTTCTTCATCTTGTTTCTCTTGTTAGCTCTGTTGTTTGCCCTCTTGTTCGCGAGCCTGTCGGCGTTCGGAGGCTTCGTCGGCGGCGTGCCCTTCACGCCGGCCTTCTTCGCCTGCACTTTGGGGTTCTTCCCTCCGGCGGTCTTGTCGTTCTTCGCCGATCTCTGCTTCTGCAAGTGCGGCGCGAGACCCGCTCGGAATTCCACGTAACTCCAGAACCAGGGCTCGTGCATCTTCTGCATTATGAGACGCTCCATTCGAATCACGACCTCGAAGTGGGGACCGGTCGGAAGCGTGTCGACTAGCACCGCACGTACGGGCATGAACGGATTTCCGAGGTCGCCATCGGCCGGACGGGTCAGCTCCAATATCGCGCGAACCGACTGCTTCGTCAACGTCGTGATCATCACGACTCGACGGAGCGTCGGAATTTTTCTGAGCGCCGTCATCACCTCGATCGCTGCAATAAATTCGAGAACGTCGGTCAATTTATCGTCTAACTTTTTGCTCGACGCGTTCAAGCGCGACCCACTCACCTCTTCCTATCTTGGTGTTGGCGTTGATTATCGCCGACGCCTTCGTGTTCTTGAGAAGCTTCGCAACCTTCGTCATCATTTCGTTCGGCGGACCCATCACGAATGTCGTGTTCTGAATTTTATTCAACTCGCTCGTCATCTCGGCCTCCTCGACCTCCGACGGCGCATCGAGACCGATTACTTGTCGGCATTTCTGTAAAAAAAAAATTTTAGACGATTTTTTTTTTTATTGGTCTGACATACACGACGGAGACAATTTACTTTTCGACCGAAAGACACGATTATGCGTTTACTCACCGGGGCGATCATGAGACCGAGCAAGCCGAGACCGCAGCCAACCTCGACGACGGTGCTCTTCGGCATCGGACAGAGCAGGTCGCCGACCGCCGCTCCCAGCGTCTCGACTCCGGATGCGTTGCACCAGAAATTCGTTTTCGGGGCGAGTTGGATCTTCAGACCCGCAACAGTCTCGTCGAGAGCCTCGGAGCCTGCCAGGAATGTTATGTTCGTCGTCGTTATGTTTCCAACTCTGAAATAGTTTTATATTGTTAAGTTAACAACATAGATACTCCATTAGTGAATAATTAATCTCGTCACTTAGGGGTGAGTGGGGCAAAATGCAATCCCTTTTTTTATATTAAAAAATTGTATATTATGCTACAAGGGAGGAAAGTGCGTTTTTTCACCGAATGTGAAGTTTTATGCCCGAGCGAGGCGAGGGCAGAAATTCACACGAGGTGAAAAGGCTCTTCCTGCCGAGTGGCATACGCTATTTTTTCCGACTATGCTAAAAAGTGGCCATATTTCTATGCCCGCAACGGGGGAAAAGTGATTTAGCGGGAGGAAAAGTTCACTTTTCATCCTGTTCGTCAATCACCACTTTCCACCCACGTTGCAGGCATAAAATAGGGCCTTTTTAGTGTAGCCGGGAGAAAATCGTATTTTTGGGATTTAAATGAAAAATATTGAACTGGGAGTAAAATAATTGTTATATTCGTAATCAGCGGGAAAAAATACGTCGAATATAGCCTTGAAACAAAAAAATCGACTGAACAATGATTTTTCAATTTTTGAGCCACTTTAGAAAACGTAGATTTTCGTGATTTTCAAAGGTCGATATCTTGGCTCCCAATGGAGCTAGGGAAAATCCGAAGTGCTCGTCGTGTTCTACGGGAAAAATACACAAGATAGGGCCTTGTCCGAAGTTTTGGGATCGTTTTATCCTGCTGTTTGAGGACGTTGAAAAACGCGAAAAATTGACTCAAAAGGGGCTGGACTTGGAATTTTTTGACTGATTTTTTTTTTTTCTTTCTAATGTTACCTGCAACGTATTGCGAAGTATTTTTGCCCGCTGAACACGAATCCGCTGGCCTTTTTGGCCTAAATTTAACCACGACCTTTTTCAAAAACATCATCCGAACGCCAGCTAAAATTCGCATTTCTCAACGTTTCAGACTATTTTAAGTCTGACATAAAAATTTCTAACTTTTTTTTTGTTTTGTGAAAATATAGCTTCTGCCACAAGGAAGCAAAATTCTTAAAAAATAGTCTACTTCGCCGCGATCTTCTATAATGCCTATCGAGTATAAATAACGCTTACTTGGCGATCGACTTGCAGTACAGAGATTTGACGTTGCAATCTTTTCCCGGTCCACTCTCGAAGGTCTCCTTCAACTTCTCCATCGTCGCGTGACTGATTTTCTTGCCGGTAGCGAACACCATGAGCTCGTCTTTGCTGTTGCAACGCACGAGAAGCCAGAGCCAATTGTGATTGCCGTCCGAAGCTCCCTTGTCGTCAATCTCCGCGTCCTCCTTGGAGTCATCTTTGTCCTTAGCTTCCGATTCCTCGTTAACGACGGGATTCGTTTCCGAAGCTGCGCCATCATTGGTCGTGGCTTCCGGAGCAGTGGATTCACCCTCGGCTGTGGTTTCTGGAGCGGCTTCACTTTTTGACTCTTCTTCGACCGCTGACGCGTCTTCGTCCTTGCTCGGTTCCTCGCATTCGCGATCGGCGGATTGATCGACACTTTGAATGAATTCTTCAAACACCTGTACAGAAATCGAGATTAAAATTCCCCGCTACGTATGCCGAGTTGATACAACTGCCGTCGCGCTTAAAAATGTTTACTTGTTGAATCTAAGTCGTTATATATATATATAAAATATTTAATCGACTTTTATATATAAAGATATTGAATCGAGAGTATTTTTCTTTATCATCGGAGCCAATCATGCAGTAGAGTGACAACAGTCATAATGAACGTTCTTATGAAAAAACTTTTGAACGATGATAGTAAATTGAAAACAACAATAATTTCGCGCACAGCGATATTTTGTGTTTTCCATCAGGACATCCGGGCTGTCATTGAGAGAACAATGACTCTGGACTTGTAGTGTACGCAATGCCATTCGGAGTACTGAATTTTCACGGGCGCCCGAGGGTACGTAGACGTTTTGCCAATTTATTAGTGGAGTTTCTTGGGGAGACCGCTTCTCGACGAAATGTCGATAGCGACTCTACTTATCCAGAGGACAATTGCATTTCTCCTGCAAATTGTCTCTTTGAAATTTTTTATTTTTTAAAATATTTATTTTAATTATTTTTTTCTAACGCTCCGTATCGTTTCACAGCACCTCGTAGCAATTCTTGCTTGTTTCGTGTAGTGCATATTTCGTTTCTCGTCTCTCATCGTCCAATCGGGATCGAGTTGGTGGATTTTGCTATGTGCAATCCACAGTGGATTTTTGCAATGAATGAAGCGACGGATGAAGCCGACAGAGATATGTTTCTCGTCGTTTCGTTGATTCGTCGCGATCTACGATCGTTGGTCATTCGAGCTCTCGGTCCGTTCGAGGAGCGTCTCTGCCACTGTCTTTTTTATTAATTTTTTTATTGATGAACTTTTTTATTAATTTTTTTTTTATCCAACTCGCAACCAACGCGGTACGAAATCCGCAATCATGCTTGCAGACCGTATCGGTTATCGTCCGGTCGGCGAGCCTCTCGGCGATACCGGAGGACTATTATCAATCTCGACAGTCCACCCGCGAAGCATCGTAAGCGGAGGTGAAATACCTCGAGCATCCTCGACGACACGAGATCTGCGCTAGGGTCGGAGCCCCGCGGAGTCGTATCGAATGAAGCGTGTGCCTCGGATATATTCCCTTTCAATCTTGTCGCGACGCAGAGATGAACATTTATTCGGATAACGAAAATGTCGTGCTTTGTAGAATTGACGACAGATATTTGCACAATTAAAAAAATCAATCGTTCTTTCGTCAATTAATTTTTTAAGTATCAATGTTCTGTAATGCTACTCGAGCTATCGGAATAAAATTCGTGTCGATCTCTGGCCGAAAGGATTGAAGACACGATATCGCTTGCAGAGGCCCGCGGTGTCGTATCGAATGAAGCGCGTGCCTCGGATATATTTCCTTGCAATCCTCTCGACGCGCACAGATGAACATTTATTCGGATAACGAAAATGTGCTTTGCAGAATTAACGATAGTCTGTACATGAAAAAAAATAATTAATTGTTCTTTCATTAATGCCGATCAAACAACGGAAAGTATTAGTTTTCGATAATATTATTGGAGCTATCGGAATAAAATTTGTGTCGATCTCTGGTCGAAAGGATTGAAGACACGATATCGCTTGCGACAGGCGTTCGAAGAGAGGCCTGCATGTTGCGTTGCTGTTCGAGCGTTTCAACTCGATTCTCAAATCGTCATTTTAAATCAAGACTCTCACAAACAAAACGTCCACCCATCCCTCGCCAATGGCGATGTTACGCGCGTATTGTGTATTTATTTCTTTTTCATTTTCATTTCTTTTTCATTAAAACTCGAATGCAGTGCTGAATTGCATTTACGTAGCAAAAATAAGTGTACCTTGACAACACGCATTACAAAAGGTGGATATTGGGAGGCATTATCTGTATTAACACCCGACCCATCGGTTGGACCCAGCCGCCAGACTGTTTCTACTTTCTTGTTAACAGTCCCTTCAGCGCTGTCCTCCTCCTTGTTTGTTGACTCCTGTACAGGCTTTCTGCTGCCTAAACATGCCACATTGTATTTATCATCGGTTTGCTCACGGTATTATTATCATCGCCGTTATCTAGCGCGATTATTATTATTATTCTTTTTTTCTCATAATAACCACAGCAAGCCCTCTCAAGTTACAACAGCTCGAGTTCGAGCCGTCTCTGAAGCGTAAACTGAGTCACAGTTTCGTCGACTCATGAGACGATGTTGATATCGTTGCAACGTGAGAGGCTCCAGTGGAACGATCCCGTGTGGAATCTTATTATAATACGTGTAGCAATAATGAATTATTCATTAAACAGTTGTTTCCACCTAAAACATATTGAAAATTACGTTAAGTACATCCTTTCCAGTCCCAGAAGTTTCGACGTCTTTTCATCGAGAATAACTTATTACTAACGTTTCACGGTTCGCGCGACTTTCGCTTGAGTGTGTAAATCAATGGTGTTTGTACAATGTTCCGGTGTTTTTGCGAAGGGCGGAGGGGAGGGCGGGGGGAGTCTCTGTATGGTATACAATTTATCCCGAACGGGATGAACAAAGGTCGATCGCATCGCGGATTTTCAACGATGGAGATCTCCCTCGACGCAGCTATTCCTTGTTCAAAGGGCATAGGCGTTTTGCATCTATTCGTTTGATTTTCACGCACTCCGGGAATCGGACTTGTGAAAGGTTTTTTTTTATGGTAGCGACGAAGGGTGTGGACAAATGTTTAGGTCCTGACACACTACTGCTTGTAGCATAGCAGGTCCATTTTTTTGCGATTCACGTGTGTGTGCAATATATGTGTGTATTTATATGTGTGTATTATTGTACACACATATAATAATATTGTGTGTATTTATATGTGTGTATGTATTAATATGTGTGCTGAAGAAAAAGATGCGAACTTTGTTGCATCCACCTTTTTCCGTCAGGAATGACTACCGTGTTGTTTTCCGTTCAAATCCATTCGTTGCTCATTAAAAAATCCTTGGATTCTTAAATGCTGAATGGTTGATTTTTTAGAGGGGAGTCACGCGGGGTTTATCGTTTGCACGACAAACGAGTTTCATTTACGGCGAAAACGGCGTGAGTCGAAAAACCCGAATTACATTCTACCTATCGGCGTATCGTAAGTTCTTCAGATCGGAGATGAAGATTCAAAAACTCACAGATAAACTTCCATCGATTGGTGTGCGGCCGATCGAGGGGACATCGGCGAGGAGTCTCCAGATGGCAAACGGGATCCTTGCTGTGCTCCAGCCACGGCTTGTAAGTTGGATAAGACAGCTCCAGTACGCGAGCCAGCTTGGACAGTCTCTCCCTGACTGTACCCAATTTAGCGTTTATCTGTAATCGAACGCATTATTTATATACAATCGTGTATAAATTGTTAGCACAGAATATATATACGTGTACATCCATATATTCTATAATATATATAATATTAATATACGATATATTAATATTATATAGAATATTAATATACGATAAAGCTCGATATATATTTTCATGTTACGAAAGCTAACATTATATGAAATGCTAATTTATAAATAGTTGTCATTACATAATTAAGTGATTATAACATGTGTGAAAGGCTCTCATAATAAAGTGAGTTTTTACATAGACGAATAACTAAATAAGCAATATTGATATTATGCTGTAGAAAAATGTTCATAACTCACCGTCTCGTAAAATAATTAAAAATTATATTAATTTAAAAACCATACTTAATCGTTAAAAATGATAGTTATTTTTAAATCTTTAATTAATTCATTCATTAATTGGCGATACTTGCCTTCTCCTCGTACCAGGCGTGCTCAGGCAAGACCACGGGCACAACCTCTTTGTCCACCTCTGCATTTTCATTATTTTTCTTGTCTCCCTCGGCCTTTTCGCCGTCCGGCTTATCTTCGCATTCTTCCAGATTTATCAGATCTCCGACGTCGAGTTGTATCACCTCGTCGTCCATGGTGTCGTCCTTTGGATTCTCCGCGTCCATCGATATATCCGCGGTAAAGTCGATTCCACTGTTCGCGCTTCCTTCCGACGGATTCTGTTTCGTCTGTCCGGTAGCGGCGGCTTCTTTCCCTTCGCCCTCAACATTCTTTTCAGGATTGGGCGTCTCGCTAGGCTTATCTTCCGCTGTGGTCGTCGGCTCCTCTTCGCCCGTGCACTCGTCCACCACTTCGAAATCTCCTTCCTCGAACATGACTGACTCGGAATCGTCCACGTTGAAGACCGGTATTTTCACGCTACCTGGAAAATTATCAAAACTTTTTTAAACACGTAAATCCAGCGAACTCAAGGTCAGCCGAGGGGGCGGGGCTGGAACTATCGAAACGATTAAAAAAATAATAATAATAAAAAAATAAAAAATCGGCATTTCAAAATTTTCGAGCAAAACTCGCGGAAGCAGAGCCAACGGAGCGTAACCGACGCGTTTCGATGGCGTAGAGGAGTCGAGCGCGATTCGCGAATGATTCGTTGATTCGCGAGACTCGCCGTGCCCGAGCCAGTGGTCGCGCACTTACGTCAGCCTCGAGTTAGATCGCTGTTCGTTAGAGAGAAAAATTCATCGAACTCGGAGTACGCGGAATCGCAGTTGAAAAAAAAAAAAAAAACAAGTCTCACCAATTATCGCGATTAGCGCCGAGCGTGGTGTTAAGTATCGCTGGGCGAGCTCGGTAACGGGTTTCGAGAGAGCGACGGCGGAAGCGAGACGACCGCAAGAGAGAAAGACAAATGACGCTCGGGAAGCCAAGCCCGCTGGGTCACACGATAGCGAACTGAATTTCCGTGCGTTGCGATACGTACCTCGGATAAATTTGCCGTTCGTTCGATTGACTTGTCGCTCGATTGATCACTGACTCGCGCGCATCGTCTTCACGCCAAGATATTTGGGACGAAGTTGTTTAATTGTTTGAGACAGGAGGAGAAGAACAATGACCGGTGAACAGATGAGAGCTTCGAAGCTAACGACGCCGACTGCCGACTGCGCCTCGGATGACGCGCGAGTCACTCTCTCACTGGCGGGCGTCGAGCGTACTAGCGGAATCGAGATTAGTAATGTGCTGTGACGGTCAGAAACGACCCGCAGACTGACGGTCACAAACGATCACGAGCATCTATGCAGTTGCAGCTGACGGTCAGAAACGGTCACGGCACACCACTAGTTGAGATATCTTTTTGCTGAGCGCGGAGGAAGCTTCGTTGGAAACTGCCGGAGGGAGGATCGGATCCAATTGGTTCGGCTGCGTCGCTTCGATGAACGGTAGGTTTTACGGTGCAGAGCGTGGAGAGTGGAGTGGGGATTGGCGAGGGGGAAAGGCGAGGCGGGTGAACGGTAGTTGGAAAACGGCAGTTGGATGGACGCGTCCCATTGTCTAGTGCGCCGGGTAGAGTGGGGGTAGGCGAGGGGGGGGGGGGGGGGGGAGCGGCGGTTAGAAAACGACGGTTAGGCGACCGCGCCATTGTGCTCGCGAATCGGTGTTTCTTTTCGGATTAACTCAAAACAATTAAACGTACCTGAAGTATCGATGCTTTGTTATGTGATGACGATGATCCCGTTGAATCCTTGTAGTTCTGTGTACCTGTAGCACAGCTTATTTCGCGCAACTCTAGTTTTCTTATAGTGAAATTCTTTAATCGAAGTGCGGGGATCGCCGGCGAGTTGATGCAGGTTCGGCAAGCAGGGGTGTTTATTCATCGACGATAATCTGCGAATCTTCATTTATTATTGGTACACATTTATTATTTTTCATCGTAAGATACAATCAGTTGAGACTCAATCTCAAAACTATCAAATCTTCATGCTTTCGACTTTGCCCTTTCGCTATTTGGTAAGTTGGAATTGACATAGCGGCAGTTCAAAGCGTATCGTAGCGTTGTCGTATGACGATGACGAATCCAATTGAAGCCTTGTAGTTTTACACGCCTGTAGTACAGTTTGTTTCGCAAAACTACAGTTTTCCTACGGCGAAATTTGCGAATCATAACAGTGCGAAAACCGCTGCCGAGTCGACGCAGATTTTAGCAGGTCTGGACTCGACAATTTTACAGCGTTCCGTAGGTTGGATCGTTTATTATCGTCATTTGTTTATTATTTTTTCATCTTAATATACAATCAATTGACCCTCAATCCCAAACCATTAAAGTCTTTCTTCTTCATTATTCCGTATGGCTTTAGGCCAGTAGTACTTCTGAGCCTTTAGGTCAAGTCTCTGAATTCTTTCTTCACGCTTTCGATTTTGCGAAGTTTGTGAATCGAAGTGTGGAGACAGCTGGCGAGTTGATGGATGTTTCCAGCGGTTCCAGGCTTAATAATCTAAACCCTTCGGTAAGCCGCATTGTTTATTCATCGATAATAATCTTCGAATCTAGATTTATCATCGTTGTGTTTTTAATTTTTCGTATGATACAATTCAGTTGACGCTCAATCCCCAAGCTTTAAATTCTTTCTTCACGCTTTTGACTTTGTTGTCTCGCAACTTCGTGAACGGCATACGCGGCGGTCCGACTTACACTGGCGTCAGACTAACGCAAAACAGTTTAACGTACCCGTCCAATCGACGACGCTTTGTACTCACACGATGAACGATAATCCCCATTGGATCTTTATAGTTTTACGTGCCTGTAGTTTGTTTCGTAAAACTCAATTTTTCTTGCAGTGAAATTTACGAAACGAAGCGTGGAGACCGTCGGCGAGTTGATGCATCTTTCAAATAGAAGCGACTCTGGACCCAACAATTCACATCGTTCGGTAAGTCGAATTGTTTTTTTTTTTTTTCATCGCTAATAGTCTTTTTGAATCTTCACTCATCAGCGTAATTTATTTATTATCTCTCGTCGTAAGATACAATCATTTGACGCTCAATCCCAAAGCTTTCAGATCTTTCTTCATGCTTTCGACTTTGTCCTCGTGCAATTTGGTGAGCGGCATGCGCGGTGGCCCGACTTGTATCGGCGTCAGAATGGGCATGGCTGCTTTCATCGTCTCGACCCAGTGTCCTAAGAATGCCACGAATTATAACCGCGTCATTAATCATATAAAAAAAAAAACTTGAACTCATGGACATGCTCTGGAATTAATGGAAAAAAACTTACCGTATTTCGATATAGCGACGACCGCTTTCGAGAGCTCTTCCTGTTTTTTTCTCGCCACTGTCCCGTCCCCTCTCGCGCTAGCTTCCAGAATGTTTATAGCCAACTCGGGAAACATGTTGACGCTCGTCGGTATGAACGAATCCATTCCCACAGCGCATCCGGCAGATATAATCTGCAACGAAGTTTCAAGTTTATTCCCAGTGACCCTGAAGATGTCCTGCGTGACGCTAAATTTCATTTTTTTTTTTTTTTTTTTTTTTTTTTTCAAGTCTCTGACAATGCACTGCTTTGGGAAGAAAAGAAAAATTGTTCACTCGCAGAATTTTATTCTTCGAGTGAACTTTCAAGAGCCAAGTTTGTGCGATGTCAAAACACAGTCTTTACAACTTGATGAAATTCAGTCTCGTGCAGATATCTTCGGGGTGATTATCTCCATGGCGAGCGAGCTTTTGTCACGATTAACTCGGGCACGTTTATTGACCATTGTTCCCTCGCGTACCTGATCGCTTCCGAGAAAAACAACGAAACGGCCGGAGTCGGCGCGCAGAGCCTGCGATCCCTCCTCGAGATTCGTGCTCGTGAATTTAATTCCAACGAACGACGGCAACTCGTCTCCGATGGATTCCAAAAATCGTCCCATGTGAACTTGTCGATAGGCAGATAAAATTTTATATATAAAAAAAAAAAAAATAACGAGTGGTCGTTAAGAAGCTGTTTTGTGGACTGTTTTACCGACGGAACGAGACCATTTTGTAGAATCGACTTTACATAATTAATATGCTAAAATATATGTTTAAAACTTTACAGGACTGTAATACTTGCCACAAACGCTCCGGCGTGCATTTGAATTTTTATTGAAAACGTCCGAGAAATCAAGAAAATCGAGTGTCAGAGATTGTCGCCAAAACTCAAAAAAAATTCGATTTTCTTAATTCCTTGTGAGTTGTTAATGAAAAATCAACTGCACGCGTTTGTGGCAATATTAGAGTCCTGCACAATTTTGAGGATATGCGTAACATATTAATAATTATAAATATAAAGTTATGGAATATTGGAAAATGAATAATGGATATTTTCTATTTTTATACTGTAGTCCGTCGAAGTGTTAATTTTATAGAAAGATTTCTAACATATATTATGATTGAAATATGATTTATAGATATATAAAAGGGCAATGTCCGTCAATCAAATAAATAAATAAATAAATTGAAACTAAGAAATCGTCTAGTTCCGTCGGTAAGAAGGTAAATAAGGAGCTAAAAACCGAGTCCAACATCCCCTTAGTCCTAACTGTAACATTACTCACGATTAACGTTGGTGAACATCGGAATGTGGTAATACAAAAGCGGCGTACTGGGAGCCGATTCGCCGACGCGTTTCAGATAATTCACGAGCGCTCGGTTATCGGTCGGCTTTAAGTACAATTCGGGCAAACAGAGCATGGAGTCCGCCCCGATTTCCTCGGCGTGGCGTGCCTGAGAGGGTTAAATGGTTTACATAATGCTGGACCGAAGGGAATTTAGTCTAGCGAATTACCCGCGTCACATCCACGCGGGGTTTCTTCGGAGCCGTGCACGCCGGCTCGAAGCATTAATCACCCGAGGCAATAAATCTTACGTACAAGCTCGAGAACATCGGGTAGCGGAGCGCCGCCAACTTGAACCATCAAATGCAGCTTCGTTGTTTTCGCCGCTTCGGCCCACGCCAGCGCTACCGACTTCCGTTCGACTACCGACATCGACGTACCCTCGCCGCTCGTTCCATTCACTTTTCGCATAGTCAATCGGACACTCATAAATAATTTTATCGTTCATCGTTAATCACTGTTCGTCAATCTAAACGAAGGATTTTCTCACCCAGTACTCCTTTGATTCCACGATCTGCGAGATATCTGGCGTACTTCGGTATCACCGATAATTCTAAATCCAATGTTCTAAAATTTGGATAATTCAATTAAAAAGAAAAAAAAAAAAAAATAGAATAGAATTCGTTGTAATTTTTTTTTACAAAAAAAAAAACCAATTTAACCCTTTGAAGCACGGTGTATACTTGTTTGTATTAAGAAAGTATCACAGGTGATGCACCTCTTTGAATCAAGAAAAAATGCATTGATAACCAACCGATGTGTTTGAAACTTCGTGCTGAGGGGTATTTTTGATCGCTGAATTCTAATGTGAACTCAAATTTCAGAAATTCAAAATGATTTATCAAAGACAGTCGACCAAATTTCAAGGGAATATGTAAGAAAAAAATCTATGCTTCAATATGTTAAAGAAACAAAATTTAATTCAAATAAATAAAAGTCGAGTCAATTCTTTTAACGGAAAAAAAATAATATCCTCGATAATTAACTCACTTTTCGTTGAACGGTGTCAACACCGGGATCACAAAGCCTCGGAACGAATATTGTAAACGCTGGAAAAATAATCGCGAGACCTCGAATAACAAAATGAGATAAAAAAAAAATAATCATAATAAGATGTACTCATGCATCGTAAGAATACATCATAAGATGTATTAATCTCGATTGGCACACATATTCGGCTAATATTGTAGTTGGTGAGATTTCAGTTTCACGTGTATCGATTAGCCCATTGTGAAATGTAAGTAACGAGTAAAACTCTATAATTACCGGCATGTTTGATCGTTCTCCGTTTGTTGGTTTCTCGTGACGCTCGCCGTCTGCTCGATAGTCAGCTGTTGACTGCGAGTCTGACGCCGCACGGTCGGAATATTCCCGACTTTCACGAGCGACGATAAGAGAGCTCGCTCGGCAAAATATTTATCGAAGCATCAATGTGCAGCAAAGTGGGGAACGCGCTCGTGAGACTCGGGGACAATTAAATGAATCCTCGTTATCTATAAAAATGCTCTTTATGTTTATTTACATGTAGATCCTTCAACAATGTCAATATTAATATTATTTTAATATTAATAATAATAGTAATAATTCAATACAGTATGTGTATAGTCTAAATGGCCGCATGCTGTGGGTAACCTGTTCCTCGTAACGAACGGATACTACGGTTTATAAATAATCACGCCAAAAAGTTTCTAATTTTATTAATCGTTTATAATGCCTTAAAATCGGATCCTTTCGCCACGCGGTTTCTACCGTTTCGTCTCTTAAATTTTCTTTTTATTTTATATATATATTTTTTTTATTAACCTGTTTGTCGCGGGTCTAAGAGAGATGTTTACGAATGCTCGTCGGGTATTTAGATTTTCATTTATTTTATTTTTTTTATTGTTAAAAATTTTTTTTTTCATTATATTCATATCTTTCGTCGCTAAATTGTACGATATAACTTAAGGTGCCTAGTGTAACGTGCCGTACCGCGAATAGCCGGACGCGCTTGTTTGCTCCTCAATTTCTCATCGCTCGCGGGGGTTTACCTCTTTATTATTATTATTCTCATTTATCTGCGGGCCGTATTCGTACCCTGTTTCAGCGCGACTTTAACTCGGGAGTCACTCTGATCCAATGCATTAGTTATAGGGGCAAAGAGAGTCCAAGATTGGGGAAGGGGCGAGACTACGAACCGTTTATCTTCGTATTATACTCGATAAGAAGGAAAAATAATCGATGTTCTCTGAGAAATCTGGCAGGTTGAGAGTTGGTATTGTGAAGAATCGAGCTGAGAGGAAACGAAAGCTTGTGACGGCATTCGATTGAGAACTATATCGGAAAGCGATAGAAGTTTTCGTCTCGGGCGTCTCAGTGTATCGGTTCAGGGTCACCACTCGGCTGCGCGCTTAGAGCCCCGAAAACGTTGATATGGGAACGCAAGTGGAAAGGTCTTTCGAGGGTCAGAAATAGCAAATTGACGGTTTACTTGTTTACACAACAGTGGCGGAGAGGAACGACGAAACTGGAAGCTTGGGGAAGGGGCATAAGTACGGACCGTTTGTTTTCGTGTCATGCTCAATAAGAAGGGAATAACCGATGACTCTGAGAAATCTGGCGGGCCAGGTTGAGATTTGGTATTCTCATGAATAATCAAGATGCACGAAGGAGAAAACTTCTATCGGACGGCGATAGAATTTTTCGTCTCAGTGTTTCGGTTGAAGGTCACCGCTCGGCTGCGCGTTTAAAGTCTCGAAAACGTTGATGGGAACGCAAGTGGAAAGGTCTTTCGAGGGGCAGAAATAGCAAATCGACGGTTTACTTGTTTACACAACAGTGGTGGAGTGGAACGACGAAACTCAGAAATTGGGGAGGCGGCATGAATACGGACCGTTTGTTTTCGTGTTACACTCGATAAGAAGGGAACAACCGATGACTCTGAGAAATCTGGCGGGCCAAGTTGAGATTTGGTATTCTTATGAATAATCAAGATGCAAGGAGGCGAAAACTTTCATCGAATGGCAATAGAAGTTTTCGTCTCCCTCGGGCGTCTCAGCGCGTTCGGTTCGAGGTCGCCGCTCGGCCGCGCGCGAAGAATCTCGAAAACGTTGATGGGAACGCAATTACAAGCGGGAAGGTCATAACAGGGGCAGAAATAGAGAACCGACGGTTAACTTGTTTACACACGAGTAGCCGAGTAGGACGACGCTCGACGCTAGATACTGTACAAACTCGATATCTGTTCGAGGAGGTTGCGAGGCCTTAGGATGCAATAATAAGCAAATTATAAGAGCCAAGCATCTTGCACCAAACTCCGAAGCAATAAACACAGACGTCGCGCGTGTTTAATTTTCGACGACGAAAATAAACTTTGTAAGTAAATATCGTTGTATTTAAGACGTTGACTGTACGGCCCCGAATTGTTTCTTTTTTTTTTTTTAAACTTAAGTTTCGCCACTCCTGTTGCCGGGCCAAGTGAAACGAGCGGTCCGGCAACAGGAGAGAGCACAGCTGTGTACGGCTCATCGAATAACGGAGTTCCTGTACTGACTATAATAGTTACCAGTTCCGTACATATGGCATAGACTCGTTGGCTCGTTTCTGGTCGGTAATGCACGCTCCAACGACCTTCGAACTTCGCTTTCCTACCTTACCGACTGTACGGTCGAAAGACGGCGAGTTCATTGTACGAGCAAATTTATTTAGTTTATTTTTTTTTTCTTTCCTCTTACGAACTTCGCCTCGAGTGACCAAACACAACGGCGCACGGGTAATGAGCAACCATCGATTTTAATCTCAACCCCCCTCTCCCCACTTCCAATAAACCGATGATATTTTCGAAACTCTCGAGCAGTGCTCAGCGAATTGAAGCACACGCTTTTCGCACCGGGTGTTTTTCTCACAGTCTCGCGCACGGTTCGACGAGCTTCTGCGGCCTGTTTTCAACAGCGGCGCAGCGACTCTCAACGAGCTAGCTAGAGACCCGCTGCGCTGCCTGCTCTTGCTGATTAATGCGCGACCATCGGCAACCACTCGCCGAGCCCGTTGACCCAGATTTTCCGAGTGCTAATCGCGCGTATGATAATCGCTCGAGCATTCGCGAGATAGTTTGTTCATTCGAGATCGTTTTTGGTTCTTTTTCATTTTCAATTTTTTATTTTTTATTTTTTATTTAAAAAAACTGTTCTGGATACTTTTTTATCATAACATTAGTCGAGCCGAACATCTCCCAAGGTCATTTCGGAGAGGGTCGCGGGGTTTTTTTTTTTCTCGGAAGTAAGAACAACGGAGAGAACAAGAATTAAGATGAGATGGAAAATGCCTGCGCAGCCCGGCCAGCCCGGCTAGCGGCAGAAACTTTTTGGCTTCGCATTGTTATCTCGGGTGACTCCGTGTACGTGTAGTTTATATGTATATATATATATAATATGTATATATGCAAGAGTGGGAGAGAAAGAGAGAGATCGCGTTTGTGTATGTTTCTGTGTATTTTTTTCTGTTTTTTCTTTTTTTTTTTTTCATGTCGTGTAAAAAAGTATATATGCAATTTTCGTAGTTTACACGATGAGTATATTACCATTGCGTATCGTGAGATGCATTTATTATTATTATTTATCGGTATTATAATATTATATAGTACTATAAACGCAACGAGATCCTCCGGATATGTACACGAGGGATAAATATTTTAATTATAATGTTTATAATGTTACATTAATAATATGCGCCCGCGCGGCTCAAATGCATCTCGCGTCAAGATCGGGCGAATTAATGATAAAATTTTTTATTTTTATTTTCATTTTCATTATTATTATTATTATTATTTTTTTTTTACTATTGCCGCTTCCGGCACATCGAATAAAAACTTAATACTGCTCGTGGTTCCTCAAGAAGTCGGTTAATCTCATGAGAATGGTCCCAAATGTTAAAAAGTAGTTTCGTGTTTGAGTTTTACACGATCTTTTTTTTTTCTCTTTTTTTTTTTTTCTTCGTAATTATAATAACGCGGTAGGGGCCTGACGGCGTTGGGCTGAGGGACGGGGAGAACGCGGGGGATGGTGTTTACTTTTTTTTTATATCAAGCTTTTTTTTCTACCGTACGACTTCTCATAGACTTGCGCTGTTTTTTTTTTTTTTTTTTGCATCTGCACGTTTGTTTTCTAATATTTCTTTCATACTATATTTCAGTATAATAACGAATCCTACAAACTAATGTTACTATAGTCTATATCGATGCTTGCCCCTCGAGCCGCGAATTCTTTTTAACCCTTCGAGTGCACACGCGCTCACCCCCGAGTCGTAAAGTAAAGTGTTGCGCAGTTTCGGCATCGACCGTAATTCTCGACACTTAAAACTTTTGTTTTACGAATTAAATTTCCTACGAAGAGTTTCTCGAGAAAAAAAAAAAAAAAAAAAACAGGTTCATTGTCGTTGCAGTTTGTGCACCGGAAGGGTTTATTTCGAGACACGTTGGAATGACTCGCTTCTCTCTCGAGTCTCCGTCGCGGCAACGAGACTCTCGCTGGATCGCTTTGCGTTTGATAAAGCAAATCCGCCTTGCGCTCTACACGAGGACTAGAATTTTTCTTACATACATACATCTCTTCGTTTAATCGAAGTACACGACGCCCTCTACAGAAAATATATAACGGTGAAGGCCGGGGCGGGGGGGGGGGGGGGGGGGGACTGGAGGGCGGTGAAGTCGAGAGAAGAAAAAGGAACGAGATATATCGATCTACTGTTATACTCTAGTGCGACGAGATACAGGTTTCTTTTTTTTTTTTCGTTACAATTTTTTTTCACTCAATTTTCGTTTTGTTAATGCACGACGAACGCGAGCGAGCTGTATCGTAAACGTGCGTCGCTTCGTGTCTCTCCGTGTCCTCCGTGTGTGGAATTAATGAATTAATTATTCACGACGTTGGGACGATGGTCCCAACGATTGCTGTGGCGTCGCGCGTTAAAGTGATACACGGAAATCTCTGGAGGAACGAAAAGACGAGAATTTTGTTGTGTTATCTTCCTCGAGGAGTGTAACAAATGATTGCGTGCAACGAATCGATATTTGCCCTCGCCGCGAGGCACTCGAACAAATTAAGAACGATAATAAGAACAATGTATGATTTTGTAACATTGTAACATTGTTTTGTTGCTGTTATTCCGATGAAAGAATTGCTCCCAACTATATTCGTTGTAGAAAAATAACAAACCCTGTGCGCTCGTTGAGAACAGAGCGGGGCAAATTCACTGAGTGCCTGGTGTATTTATTGAAGCACCGAGTACTTGAAGTACCGAGCGCTGGATAGTGATTGAGTACTGGAGTATTGAGTGCTCTTAACTGAACTGCCGAATACTGACTCAGTACTCGATACTTCAATGCGTACTTCGAACACTTAGGGTCGCATTGCAAAACTTTAGTTTCAGCTTAAGATCACTCTTGAGCTCGAACTCAACATCCAATTTTGTCCCGAACTTCATCGCCTGCTTAATATCTATTTTGAGTTCGAACTTAGGTTGGAACTTAAGGTCAAACTTAAAATCTAACTTAAGTTTGAATATAAGATCGAACTTTAGTTTGAACTTACAATCGAACTTAAGCATGACACCAAGTTCGAACCTAAGGTAGATCTTAAGCCAGCAATGAAGTTCGGGCTAAACTTCGATCTTCGGTTTGATCTCAAGAGCGATCTTACGTTCAAGCCAACGTCTTGAAGTTCGACGCTTAGTGAATTTGCCCAGCTTGCGACACGATGCGCGAGCGGATGCCTCGGGCGAAAAAACACGATGGCGACGGTTGGTGACTTTGGGCAACCTTGGGCAAGGAGAGAGAGGACCAGAGACCCGTGAATACAGTAACGGCACGGAGATGTGTGCGATGTTCGGATAGCGAGATACCGTTACCAATGTCCACGATCACATATCAGATCTATCGTTATATATTAGTGTTTCCGAGGAACGCTCGAGGGATGCACCGAACTCCGGATGGACCATAGCAAAGTGATTTGTTTTGTTTGTTTGTTCGTTCGTTCGTTTACTTTTTTTTCCATTATTTTTTTTTTTTTTTTTCGTTTGACGATAATGTACATCTCGATTTTCTCTCTCTTTCTTCATTCCCACTGTATAATTGTTTTGCGAGCTTCAAACTCTCTAAGTAAAATCTATTTAATTAACATTACAGCTATATAATCCGTAAAAGTATTGTTGCATTTATCGTGACTCTTCGAATCGTGACATCAAAATTTTTTACATCGTTCATCATCGGCAATGAGTGCGTTGATGATTTCATCGACGACAAAAGGCTATTTTTTTAATATATATATATATATATAAATATATATATATATTTATGTATATCTCATATATAATACTAAAGCTTGCGGCGCTAGAGTTCTTCGCGAATAATATTGTTGCAATAAAAATTATAATAATTAAAACAACAACAAAAATAAAAATTATAAACTGTATAGAGCTTGAGTGGCCTCATCTTCTAAAGCGTAAAAAAAATAATCAAGTACGAGTCACAGTGTTCTATTGGCTTTCAGGCACACACGAGTTTCATTACTATTTGTTTTATTTTTTCTTCATTTTTTCTCATTATTTCTTTCGCTCTCTCTCTCTCTCTCTCTCTCTCTCTTTCTCTCTCGCTCTCTATCTCTCGTTCTCTAAACACGAGCAGTTTTAGTGTATTTAGGCGTTTTTTTAGTGCGTGCTTTTTACGCGATTCGTTTCTGAACACTGAGAAATATTATGTTTACATATCATATATATATATATATATATATATATATATATATATATATATATATATATATATATATATATATATATATATATATATATATATATCTTTTTAAATGGTATGCATATATATTTTTATATCTTTTG
Source organism: Amblyjoppa fuscipennis (assembly GCA_963575735.1). Classification (NCBI taxonomy): domain Eukaryota; kingdom Metazoa; phylum Arthropoda; class Insecta; order Hymenoptera; family Ichneumonidae; genus Amblyjoppa; species Amblyjoppa fuscipennis. The sequence continues at coordinate 22,750,658 of OY754491.1, read as the reverse complement.
TACCTTGGCCAGCTTTTTGTCGCGCGCGCGAATCTTCGTCACGTGTGTCTCGATGTATTTTATAATAATAGGTATAGAGTTTCTTTGTTTTTTTATTTACTTCTTTTTTTTTTCTCACGGTTTGTGTGTTTGCGTGTGTATGTTGCATCAGGGTGATATTTCGTGGAGTGACAATAATAGAGAGTGACCGATAGATCGATCGGTAAACACACGAGTGCACACGCTCTTGCAGTAGCGTTAAAAAAAAAAAAGTCTTGCTCGGCAAGATAGTGCTATAGTTACAGTTCGGTCCATCCCTTTTGTCCGTTCACCTGTGTACCTGTATGTATATCTATATACATATATAGTATATATATATATATATATATATATATATATATATATATATATATATATATATATATATATATGTATGGTTGTGTGTATTTTCCGTTTGTACATAACATGTAATCTCTAAAAAAATCACTGCCGCGGAAGAATCTCGACGTTGAACGCTTTTTCACCGCGCCTCTTGTCGCATGTTCGTCCCACCGTTTGTGTGTGTTTTTTTTTTTTTTTGTTACACCTTTATTATTATTTTTACCTTTTTTTTTATCTCACCTCGATACCAAAGGGAAAGAGATAAAGGGATGAGAGACGCTTCGCCGAACGTGGTATCTGCATAGCTATCGTCTGTGTGCGATCGTTTAAGCGCGCCACATTCGACGCTTCCTTTCTCATCCGTTCGATCGCACGGTGATGGCACGGAGCGAGTGCTATAGTTCGAGCGGCCTCGCGGCCCTCTTTGTTAGATTTTATTAAAAATGTTTTTTATATAAAAAAAAGAAAAAAAAAATATATATATATATATATAAATAAAAAGAATCTCTCACGGCTGGGGAGAGCGACGTCGCGCGCCATCGTCACAGGGAGGTCGTGCAAGAAACTCGTTCGGTAGGTGTCGTTAAATAAACTCACGTTATATACATGCAATACGCAAGACAACGTATGCGTTTGGTCTTATTTTTTTTTATCTGTTTTTCGTTAATCGGGCTTGTTTGCGTATATACCGTGGGCGTCGAGCACCTCACCAATTGTTCCTCCGTGTGGCGAATAGCGATGAAAGGGACGTCGCCCTCGACTGCCACTATGACTTCCACACCCTGAGCTTTCTCAGCGATACCTTTTTGAGATGAAGAGCAGCGTTGAGGATGTCCGATTCCCGGGACTCTTCACCGTCCGAGTGTACCTCGCGTCTGCGTCCCGGCATGAGAAGCCGATGACGAAGACCCCTCGAGGTCGGATCGGAGAGAGCCTCGGCAACCGGAACCTTCTCCTTGCTCGAACCCGGCAATGACACCGAACGTCCCACTGAGAAACCCTTGCTAAGCCTATCGAGAGTAGCGGGAAGCAAGTGCTTCCTCGGAAGCGCCTGTTCCCGTTCCCTCAGTATAAATCTACCGAGTGTCTTCCAAAACGCTTGGGTGCTGTACACGTTCTCCTCGTCCCGTAGAATCCGGAGCTGACGATTCCCGCTGCCGACAGCCCCGGCGCCGCCCCACTCGAGCTCCTCGACGAGAGCGAACTTCATCGGATCTTCCATTCTCCTTGCCTTGACGAGAGCCTGAGCGAGAACGTCCTGAGCGGAGCTGCTGACCGGTACCCTCAGTATGGCGTAAGGAATTTCCGGTGAAACGTTGTATATGCACACGAGAAAGGTGTCGGCCTCGTCCCATATGTGCATCGAGGCGTCGTGCTCGGGATCTTCGGCCTGGAGCTTCGAATGACCGGCTGTGCTGCGAATCGAGGCCAGCCAAGCCCTGCTGCTGGGATCGTCGCCGACGCGCTTCAGCAGAAACCTGCCCTGGCCCTTCCACAATGCCTGCGCCTGGAGCGGATGTTCGTTCGGGTCCAGGACTCGCTGGGTCGGCAATTCCTCACGATCCTTCTTCTCCCAACCGCGCGAGACCTCCTCGACGAGGATGTACTCGTCGACGTGCTCGGCCGATATGCCCACTTTCTGAAGAGCCTGAAGCATCACCTCCTGGGTGGTGCTCTCCTGAGTAACCTTCAGTATCGTGTAAGGCTCGTCCGGTATGACGTCGTAGACCATGAGAAAGAACATTCGCCTCTTGAGGGTGACGCCTCCGAGGCCGGGATCGACGCTGCTCAATTTCTCCGGAGCTTTGCTCGAGGAAGGACGCTTCGAGGACTCCTTGTGATCGCGGCAACAGGTGTTGTAATCGAGCGACTCCTCCTCCATTCGCGAGTAGACGAACAGTGTCGACAGAGCTAGAGGCTTGTTCTTGCAAGACCTGAGTCTCACATGACGATAACCCGGTCGGAGACACTTCAGCGGCAGGACACGCTGGGCTATCAGATGGTGCGAGCTTGCCTCGACGATCCCGAATCGCAGAAAGGCGAGGTCCTTGAACATCACTTGGAAACAAAACTTCTCGTTCCATATTGGGTTGAGAGAGTTGTTGTGAACGACTTTGGTCTTGTGCTTGGCGCAGTCAATTGGAATGCCGACCAGTTCGATCTCGACGTAGGTGCTCGTCAGCAGATTCGTCGGCGATATGTACTGACCGGAAACCACCGATAGGGTCAGATGCACCGAGTGCAGACCGTCGAACTCCTTGTCCCATGGATTGAATCTTCTGTACATCATGTGACCCTTGTCCCACATCACCGATGGCTTTCTCACGTAGCCGCACTGCCCGTTCTGCTCGTACATCGCGGCGTTCAGGTGCAGGGCAGCGTCGTCTGTCTGGTAATTCAGCGCTACCATCTGAATACCGAACGCCCAGAATATCACGGGATTGAAGTTCGACGAGTCTATCCTCATGCCGGCCGGATAAGTCCTTATGAGCTGAGTCTCCGCGTGAGCGACTACTCCGAGCGGCTGCTTCCTGCAGATTTTCTTCGCCGCGCTCTCGTTCAGCGAGGAACACTGAAAACAGGCCGGCATACCGCGACTCGAACGAAAGAGGTTTTCGATGTTGCTACCGCCGCTCGCGACCGATGCCGACGTCGACAACGACTGCGGCGAACCCGTCGACGACGCTATACCACCTGTTCCTATACCAGCTATGCTGTGCCTCTGAACGGTTCCCGTGTGACTCTGGTGACGGGGCTTCACCGGCGGTCCGGTACCCGGCGTCATGTTCAGACCACGAAATTTTATCGCCTGCAGATATATCACCAGATCGGAAAGCTCCTTGGCGATCTGGCTGCTCTGCTTCTGGGACTTGTCGTCAACCGCCGGATCGGACTTCAGACGCGGATGGGTCGCCACTTGACCACCGCCCAGATACCTCTCGTAACTCGATACCGAGTTGTCTGAAACGAAATCGACGTCTGCAGGTTATTGGTCGAAGTATCCGAATAGGGGAGCTAATTGCACCCAATCAAAAGAATGCTTGGAAGGGAAGAATCGAGAATAACATTGTGGGCAGTAGTAAAGGGCACCGGGGAAAAATGGGGTAGCATAAGGAATAAATCGTCCAGATGAGTCCGGAGCTATGAATCTTCCTCTTTTAGGAGAGAAGGGGGCAAAATGGACTATTTCAACAAGTTTCTAACGGGACTTGAGGTAAGTCCCACCACGAAAGAAGGTCACAGGTCCGATTAGACCCGCTCTTCCGTATGCTTACTTCCAGCATTCTATTCTTTGGGTGGGGGCATTGGTATAAAAAATATCATCGAGGTTTCATTTGCTCACCATCGACGTTGTCGTCTTCGTCGTCGTCCTCCTCATCGTCGTCGTCCTCGCTGAAGTATTCAACTACTGACGTGCTGCTAACGTCGGTTCTCATTTGCTTCATCGACGACGCACGATCGGACATGAGCATCTTGCCGCGATGGCTTACGGACGGATGCACCAGAGGACCCGTCGGATCGACAACGAGCTTCTTGTTCTTTATGAGGATTCTGTGACGCAGTTGGGACGGCGACGGCAGCTGCGGATCCTCGCTAAAGTCCGTTTCGTAGAGAAACTTTGTCACGAGTTTCTCGCCGAATACGGACTGGATTTTTAACAAATCGTTAAACCATAATGCGTCTATATATAAAGCGACGCTCACGGACCCCTCGGCGGGTGCGAGAAGTTGGACTTCTCATGCATGCGTTCCAAAGAGGCAGTTTCGCATCCGATGACGATTACTAACCTGAAATATCTGGGCCATCCGTGCCTGCTGACTCTGCGAGCAATGATTCTCGATCGACAGAATAACCGGATACGGCGAACTGACGAAAGCGCTCCTGTCGATCGCCTCGACGACCGAACGGAATGGTATCTTCGTCGTGAAAGTGTGACCGTGATATATCAATGGGGAACCGTCGTCACCGTCCCAACAGTCGAGCTCGACGCAACGACAACCCGTCAGGAGAACCTTGTTCGAAATGAACGAAAAATTCATCAAATCGTCAAGTTTTCTCCACTGACCATTCCCGATCCTCCGCCAAACGGTAACTATCATCCGTACCTGAGAGTACAACTGAACCGACGATTCTCCCTTGAGCTGGTGACCGGTCAGATACGTGTTGTGCGAACTGGCGATGTAGTACTGCGACAGTGGCTGCTGCATCTCCGTGTCCGACGGTGTCGCGTATTCGTTCGGAAAGGCGTAATTGTCCTTGTCCATCATGTAACGAGCGAAGCCCTCGAAGGACAAGCACCACTGCGTCCTGAGCGCGGGGTCGGGTTCGTGCCTCTGTACAATTTTAGGATACTTTAACTCTCAGGCGCCGGTCTCGTCCCTTGACAAATGATTAGCTCCAGACGACGCCCCCCTCAAGCAGTAACCACGCTTGGGACGAGAACTCACCTTTACAAGAGCCTTTATCTGCTCCTCCGTGAACTTCTCCTGTTGGCGGGATTCCAAAAATTTAGTAAACGTCGCGAGGGTTATGACCTGCGACTTGGAGGTGTCGACGCCCGAGCAATTGTTGACTATGCTCGCTGCAGCCACCGCGTCGAATATCTGCTTCTTGTGAAGATTCCCGCTAGTCTCGTACTCGTGAGAGTCGATGGAGTTGTTTCTCGTCAGAAGACCTTCGTGACGAAAAACCAAAAAAAAAAAAAAAATGAATACACAAAAAGGGAATTCCTTCGACCCGGTCGGATCGGTTTGTATCGCTTCGACTTTTGGGATTCTCCCAAAGACCCACCGATTCGTTGCGGGGTCGCGTCGCTCGTCTGTCTCAGAACCGACGTCCTCATGCTGAAGTCCCTCAGCGATCCGTCGCTCTGACTGCGACATGTTATCGCCAGTTGCCCGAAGAGATCGCGCAGATCTTTTCTCGCTCGGAGACTGAACGATCGGAAGAGGGCAACGAACTCTACGAAGTTCATCTGGGTCTCGTACATTATGGAGGTCGCGCGCGCCTTGACCTGCCACGGCGCCTCCAAAGTGCCCGAACCATTTCTATCCTTCTCCCGCGCCACGCACAGAAGGCTGCGTCACAAATTTTACTCTCCATGTACATTTATGCACTTAGTTTGTTATCGAAAGATACACAACGATATAATTCTATCCGGAGCTGGGCAGCATTTTGAATACTCGATGTATTTTATGTATCTTAAATGCGTATTTTAAGTACTCGAATACTTTTCTGGTATTTTCGGGCTCTAGGTACAAAGTACGAAATACTTTTGGGTTTCTCCATATTAGGGCTGTCCGGTTAGGCCGGACGGGACGGATGGATGGAATGGATGGTCCATCTATCCAGTCCATCCGTCCGTATTGATTTTAAGGAGGTATTTTGAAAAGTGCTCAAACGAAGTACTTATAAATATATTTTAGGTACAAAAAGTATTTTGTATTTTGAGTATTTTCGAGTATTTTGCCCAGCTCTGATTCTATTTGCCTAAACACAAGATCCATTATTAGGAAGAAAGTAAATATAAATAAAGCGCGATAATATCGAGTGGTAGAGTTTTCGTCTAATTCGTGCGGTTATTCGCTATTGCGCGAGGCTGAAGCTGGGCGCCATTTCTACGATATATACTACATATGACATGTTACAATAATCAATAATATCTAATAAAAATGTGTACGATCAAAGTCGTGAATATGATCCAGTTCATAAATGATCAATTTAGGTCCTATATTGTGGTCGGACGTATTCCCTATCCTTATCCTATGTATATAACCGACATCGGATATATATCCGATGTATTACGTAATACGTTACTTCCGGCGTCAAGCGTACCGCGCGAACCACGCTGATACCGTTCATTAAAAAAAAAAAAAAACAAGCAAAAGCCAATGTAAGGAAAAACCCGTGAAAAAGTTGTGGCGTTGGAAAATTGCGAGGTATTCATCGTGAAAAACTTTTTCCATTGGAGTGGAGAAAAACCAGCGATTGGCTACGCTTTTGGCTCGGGCACGCGAGTCCCATATGCGAGTCCCGTGGCGGTTTTGCTTTAACGAGTACAAACTCCGGGCGAACGAGCGAGGGAGCGGTACAGAAAGACAGAGAGCCGGTGGCGGAAGGATTTTGTACAGAAAACACCACATCTCACCCTCGCCTCCGCGACGCGCTGGTAACCGCAACAAAAGTTTGTTTCACTGTTCACGGTGGCAACTTCGCGCACCGATAATCGCGGGGCCGCAATCTCCCGGGCAATAAGCTACGTTTCGCGTACTCGCAATCGAGAACAAACTTTCCCCGAGGACTCCCCCCCCTCGTTGATCTCGCTCCGTCGCTTTTTCATCCACAAACATGTCCCGCTCGGTTCTGTCTCTGCGCCTCGCGGGATCTCCGAGGGTTGCACGAATGATCTTGCCCCGACTTGGCGTTAACCACGAGAGAGCGGCTTTGAAACGCGACCCGATTTCTTGCCGTATTCGCATGTATGTACGACGTACATGCGCAATGTGAACTGTGCGTTCACGAACTGGTTTCGGTAATGAAACACGTCGTACGTTGCACGGCTGCCGGCTGCTTCCCAGCGTCTCGAATACGTCGATGTGATATTCCACTTCTAGTTCCGCTTCGCCACATCCAACTTCCACCCATCCCACCCGACGCCCTCCTTTGGGAGACTGACTTTACGGGAGATTACGGTAAATGCAGATTTACACGCAGACATTTCTACCCACCTTTGCAAGCTCGAGTAAGGCAAGTTTGAGCTGACAATCCTATCGGCAGAGCCCGGCGGGCTTCGAGGCGGTCGATCTCTGCTGGCTCTCGGCGAAGCCGGCACGATTCTCGTCAATGATTCACGACTTCCGGTTATGTGGCGCAGGGGCGCGGCCGACAGACCACCGTCCGAAGAGGAAGAGTCGTACTGCTTGAAGCTCAGCTCCTGTTCGTTGACGTATCGTCAGTTTGATAGAGTTGTCGTTAAGGAGATTGGGTCGGATTGGGTTGAATGTGATCGGTTTTAACAACGCTAAAACATCTTTGGCCGGACCTGCCAAAACTGCGTTTCCGACGCTAAACACCGAGGATTTATTGATTCGCAAGATGATTCTGATCATTTGAGTGAAATGGTCACTGATTTAGGGTGAAAGTGACGAATATGGCCTGGTTTGTAAATCATCAATTTACCGGTTAGTCGCTCCGGTCAATGTTCACCATTTTTACTCTAACCAAACTTGTTTACGTGTAGTATTTTCACTATAGCAAACAACCGCGTGAGTTGCATCCAGATAAGTTTTACCGAGCGGATAAGTTGGACAAAGCACAACCGGCTAAGTTGGATACCCTTTGTTGTTGGATGTTTGTTACCGGCCAATCAAATGGTTCCTGCTCCAAGTTCTTGTACGGGAAGAGAGAGTGGGCGGGCACTGAAGAAGCAGGTAGTGGGAAATCCAACTTAGCTGGTCGTGCCCAATTGGCGTGGCTCCCAAGCACGTTTACATAGAATCCTTTGGCAAGTACAATTAGCCGACACTACTAAAAAAAAGGGTGATTACCTTGGACAATGCGTGGATGTTGCCAATAGACTTGGTCTTCTTTCCCTTGACATTGCGCCGACGAAGAGTCCCGCTGTTGGTCGGCGAAAGTGTTCCAACGCTGTCGGTCATCGACCAGTCGCGACCACCGAAGATTCTGATCGCGTCCGCTGTCATCGGCTCGAGGCAACCCTCCTCGAAGAAGAGCTGAAGATACTTCTCCTTCAGCCATCTTGATCTTCGGTCGGTGAGCTGCTGCTGGCGTTTGAGGCCTCGCAGTATCCAGCAAAGGCCCATGTACCATATTCTGTCGGAGAAACGAACAACGACAAGTCAATTTTCACAAACGAACTTACGAAAGACATAAAGAGGAAAAATAAGATAAACCAAAATTTATGACAACCCGTCCGGCGAACGGTTTCACGGATTAATTCGCCCAACGAACGGAAGTTCGCGAGCGGCCGCGCTCGTCGAATGTTCACCGAGTGGGTGGACTCGCATGGACTTTTATTTAATTCACTTTTCCTGCGATACGATTGCCGGCGACCGGCCGAACCATGCAGAGCGCCCTCATTACCGTCCTTTCATCCGATGAAAAGTTTCGAGGCCACGAGACTACGCCAGATCGTGTGAGAAGTTGACTTGCCGACTGGAAAGTTAGGGTCGTTTGGGAAAACACGACAACACGACGAACGTGGAAAGTTGATTTTAACGAAGAAGATAAAACTTGCCAACGACGCGCTCGAAACGGGTAACTATATCGATGACCTAATTCCATAAGGGCATATCGGCTGTGTATAAGCACAGCTTGTCCGCCCTTTTGGCATCGGGTCGATGCAGTCACAGTCGTTGCTGGCGCGAAGTTTTTATATTACGAAGGATGCGGAGCAGAGATGAGCAGGACTTGAAGCACCCGGGTACTTGTTTGACACTTCAAGTACGTACTTGAAATGCAGGAGTACTTTTTTTTTCGTACATCAAGTACTTTTCTACAATTTCACAAGTACTTTTTGAGTACACGGTCGCGTCACGGACACTCGATGTGTAGCATGACATCCTGTTTCTATTAATGTATACATATCTGTCTACACTTTTCAGTGAGTATCATTTTAATGAGATTTTTTTTCATTCTATTAAAAAAAAAGGAGAAGCGTTTCTCCTTTTTTCCCTGTTTGTTTTTCTTTGATTTAAAAACAAATATATTTAAAAAAAAAACGAAGTTTTCGTTTTATTTAAGGAAATTTTGGATGGTTTTTTTTTTCACGAGAAAAAGTGAAGAATAGATTAAAAGCAACTTCAAAACGACGAATTACGAAAACTTAGCGACGTGTACAGTGAGGAAGTCATGTGCAACTTTGCATCTTTTTTTACAGCCTAGATAACACTCAACGCTACGAGTCTAATTGCGAAGATTACTTGAAAAAGTACCGACAAACCCTCAAAGTACTTGCGATACTTTGCACTTTGTACTTGATGTGTATTTCGGCACTTCGCCCAGATCCGATGTGCACAGAACTTTTTCGAAATTCATAGAATAAGCGTATTGTTCATTCCCACACATTTTTTAATTTGAGAAAAACAATAGTAATTTCACTAATGATTTTCATTCTGCTCTACAGTAAATACTACCCTAGCACGAATTTCAGGACTCTCAACCGGGTCCTGACGAGGCCCCGAATAGGCTCGTCCTTATCAGGGCCAATAGCAGAGTTCTAAAATTGCTGCCAGATCAGAAAGATACAAAAAAAAAAAAAATCGCGAGTTCTCGTCTTATCGATTGCGCGAGGTGTTGATAGATCGAAAGAAGAGATCCAGATTCTCGGTGCTCGATGCTCGTCGGGATTATCGGCGATATTCCTACCGACATTCTCATCCAGAATCCTCCCGAGCGTATTTCTCTGCACATGTCTACGATATATTTCACATCAACGCTACATATGTGTGTTCCGTGCATAAACAAAAAAACAAAAAAAAAGAAAGACAAACTCACTTGCTGAGTGCCGGCGGTCCTAGAAGAAGTATGAGCCGATTATCGGATAGATTCGAGCCGTACATCAGGCCGATACAGGAGTCGGAGCCGGGAAGGCCGTATCTCTTGCATATACCGCGCAGATCCGCCTCTCTGTCCCTGTCGCAGCATCCGATAGTGACCTCTTTCACAGACCCGAGATCGAGACATCCCTCCTCGAGGCTGACCGATGCGCAGTCCGGCTGTTGACCCGTGTATCGCGCGACCAAACTGGCCGGAACGCTCTCCTCCGGATTAGTAGCCAGCGAGAATTCACCGGGATTCATTCCGAAAGTCGCGCTGGCAGTCTTGAGGGGACTCCACGCTGGTTTCTCCCAAACAAAGGTGCCGCAGGCGCGATCAATTCGGGCGTAAACCAGCGCGGTCCGGGAACTTCCGCCCTCGCAGTCCCAATGGACCAGCGTCGTTCCGTGGTGAAGTACCTTTTTGGACACACGATACGACGTTCGATGAAACGATGCTTCGAAGACGCAAAGAGAAAGTACCAGTGATAAAGAGACATAGGATTGTACCGACTGAAAACTCGGCCGGGGACGCATTAAATATTTAGTCCGTGCTAGAGAAGATCTTTTAATGCCTCAACAATATTTTGGGGGAATCGGTTTTTATAATTGTTGAACCAATCTTCTAGCTGCAATAGATGAAACATTCGCTTGAACGTCATTGTACGAGCATTTAGTTGATTCAACCGTATTTTTTTTATGAATGTAGTTTTTTTTTTTTTTTTTTCTAAGAAAACATCTTCAAGTATGTTGAAGATAAAAACGATGCTTCGAAGGCGTAAGGAGAAAGTAAAGTGGTAAAAAGAAATAGAATTGAATCGTCTAAAGATTCGGGGACGATCAGTTAAAAATTTAGTTTGTGGAAGAAAATATTTTAATGCCTCAAAAATATTTTTGGAGAATTGTTTTGTTTTTTTTATTGTTGAATCAGTATTGTAGCTGTAATGAAGGAAACACTCGTTTGAACGTCCCGTCCGAGTATTTTAGTTGATGCAACAATATTTTGTTTATTAATGCAGTTTTTTTTTTTTTGTAAGAAAACATTTTAATTACTAATTAGTGTCCTGAAAAAGCGTTGTTAATTATACCAAGTCCTTAGGGAGGAAGTAATTGGGACCTCTAAGTGGATTCTCGAAATCCCTTTCGCCGACTTCGTATGATCCATAAAAAAAGACCAAAAAAAAAAAAAAAACTCCGCACCAATCCTGGAAGAATCAAAGGTGTGTTCCTATGCGATTTTAGGGAGCACACGCGCTTGTACTCACCCCTTATTTTTATTTGATTAGATTCGCCGTAACGGCTATAATTGCCAGATTTATATCCGGAAGTAGGGCTCAAGTTTATCTTTTGGGGATTACCTAAATCCGCGCTACGTAAGAGGATTTTCTTTGAACTAGCGTCCGAGCCGTAGCGTGACGCAGTTTTCGCATCAGGATCCTCCGACGCAGCGCGGGAATTTACGTAGCTGTGCGTTTGCGTGTGTGTTTACGTTCCGCGGGATGTTGACTCTGGCTTTTATCTGAAAATCTCGGAGGTCGCCCCGCCGGTGCTCGCTGAGATATTATTCATGCTCGGGGAACGACGCATCGGGCGGACTCTTTTTCGAAAGAAAGGAAGGAAGCTCGGACGCGGGATTCGCGTAATCCTTGAAGTTTCCGCACGGAAGTTCGCGCCAATCCCTTTCGATCCCGGATCTTTATAAAATTACATTAACGTCTGTGTGTGTGCGCGCGCGCATTTTTTTTTTTTAAATTTCCTACCGAAACAAAACTTCGGACTGCGAAAAAAGAAATGAAAAATGGCGAATGGTTTTACGTTTCATCAGTACCGCGAGATTGATTGTCGAACGAGACGGAAGTTGTGTCATAACGGACTATACGTTCACCAATTTTGTCGCGGGACGTTAAAAACAGCTAATCTCGAATGAGCGATCCGTTTCGCTGATTATCGTCGAGCTGCATTGGTCCGATAATAATCGTGCTTCGATGCGCTTTATAAATGCAGACGAGGACATTGATGAGTTATCGATTAGTCGTCGAAAATCCACTTCGTTCTATCAGTGCAGCGAGATTATCTGTTGAACGAGGCGGAACTTGGGGCAGAACGGACTACCTTTACCAATTTTGTCGCGGGACATTGAAACGGTCCCATCTCGAATGGGAATCCGTTTTGCTGATTATCATTGAATCATGTTGGTTCAGTAATAAGCGCCCTTTGATAGACTATATACGTATCGAGGAGGACACTGATGAGTTATCGATCAATTGTCGAAAATGCACGCCCATTAATTAATGACGACCATGGGGTATTTTGGCGACAAATAAGAGAGATATATAATATATTATATATATAGCCCTCAGATATATATATATCTATAATACAAAAAGATTTCGCCGCCGCCGTGTTCAAGAATGGAGGAAGGGGTGGTGGTGGTGGTGGGGGGGGGGGGGGTAATAAGGGTGTAAGTCCATTAAACTTAAGGGGATTTGGAATAATAAAGGCTCAAGTTCAAAAAGGGGTGCGAGCGCGAGCCCAGAGCCCCCCTAGTATGTGTGTGTGTATATATATATATATACGTAGGTACAGAGAAAGCGGAGTCTCGTTGACACGACGCGAGGGAACAAGTGCGGTCAACAGAACTGGCAGTCGTGACGACTTATCGACGGGTCGAGTGAGCGGGCGGGTTGGAGAACGCACACGTACGCTCGAGAGGATAACCAGTGCGGGATCCTCGGGATTCAACAATCGAACGAGCCCCGACAAAGCATCCCTCGTTATTCCGCGTGCCAAGTTGCCCGGTGACGCTATAAACACGCGTACGTGCGGTCGTTGGAACGCCCGAGCGACCGCAGAATTCTCTCTTTATGCCTCGAGCGCTCTAATAGCGCCCCGCGATTGTTTAAGCCGGTGACGCACGACAAAGCATTCCCTCTCACCTCTTCCGGAACAACGCGTTAGCAATTAACGAGGAAGTGGCTTCGACAGATCGCGACAGGAGTGAAATGAATTAATAACAATATTGAGTGTTCTTTGTTTCCTGATACCTGGGAAAACTGGGCAAAACGGGCCATTCTTGCCGATTTCTCGCGGAAAACCAACATGGCGTCCAGCGGTCCTTGAAATTCTCGGAGTCCTTGAAAAGTCCCTGAATTTATTTCGAACTTTTTCTCTACGGGCACACTATAGGTGAGGACGGGGAAAAACGGACCATTGTTGCCATTTTCTCGCCGGGAACCAACATGGCGTCCAGCGGACCTTGGAATCCTTGGTGTCCTTGAATAATATTTTGAACGTTTTTTTGCCTACGTGCACAGTACAGGAGAGGGCGGCGCAAAACGGACCATTGTTGCTATTTTTCAATATGGCGTCCACTGATCCTTGAAATCCTTGGCGTCCTTGAAATGTCCCTGAATTTATTTCGAACTTTTTTCCTACGGGTACAGTACAGTGAAGGGCGGGGCAAAACGGGCCATTCTAGCCGATTTCCCGCGGGAAGCCAACATGGCCTCCGGCGGGCGAAGTCCTTGAAGGTTCCTTGAATTTAATTTCGAACCTGTACCAAACACGATTATAAACGAACGATATTCTCGTCTCGAATGGAAGGGCACGTTCGTTTTGCCCCACCGCCGGTTATTCAAGTGCGAAACAATTAATACCAATGATTGACAAACCTGAAGAAGGTGAAGGTCCATTCCATTGTGAGGCGCGGCGACAGGAAATAGTGCGACGCCGTGGTCGACGGCGAGGGGTTGAACCGGCTTGTACGAATCAAGGTCGAGGTGATAGTCGTTCTCGTCGCACTCCTCGGCCATGTAGGTCTGCTCGAGGGCCGTCGTGTGAACGCTCAGTGTACGATGCAGCGAGCCCGTCGTCGCGTCTCGACCGCGGGCGTGACGATGCTGATGAAAGAGGGCGACCCTGTCGAGCACCGCTCGAGTGTCGCTGATACCTTCGGGCATGCCGAAGAAACTGCCACGGGAACTCCATCCGGACGGCGCCTCGGCGTTGCTCTCGACACCGTCCCTCGAACCTGGATGCGAGGGTGAAGGCACGTTTTCGAGGGGCGCACCCTCTTTACTGTTAGTCCGCGAAGTCTCTCTCTCCTGGCCGAACTCCGGTGGTTGCTGGAAAAACGCACCGAAGAGTCAACGTCGATCGCCCTTGCCGTGGAAAGCGCAAAATCTTAATTTACTCGATGCAAAAATCCTTTTATCGATAACGCAGCAAATTTTGTCATTACATTGATTGCTTTTGCATGCGTAAGAGGGCTCTTATTTTCCGAAAATAATAAACAAACTAAAGATCGAACTTAGATATCAAACATTGATCAGATTTTCGACGAGTCGGTTTCGATAACGCGGCAAATTTTGTCATTAAATTTTCTTTTTTTGCATCTGTAAGAGCGCTGTCATTTTCGCAAAGTAATGAGTAAACGAAACATCGAGCTTAGATATTAAACGTCGATTAGATTTTCGGCGAGTCGAATTCGATAACACAGCAAATTTTGTCATTACATTAATTTTTTTTTGGCATCTGTAAGAACGCTGTTATTTCCGCAAAATAATGAGTAAACGAAACATCGAGCTTAGATATTGAACGTCGATTAGATTTTCGGCGAGTCGAATTTGATAACACAGCAAATTTTGTCATTACATTAATTTTTTTTTGGCATCTGTAAGAGCGCTGTTATTTCCGCAAAATAATGAGTAAACGAAACATCGAGCTTAGATATTGAACGTCGATTAGATTTTCGGCGAGTCGAATTCGATAACTACAGCAAATTTTGTCATTACATTAATTTTTTTTGCATCTATAAGAGCGCCGTTATTTCCGCAAATTTTGTCATTACATTTATTCTTTTTTTTTTTTTGCATCTGTAAGAGCGCTGTTATCTCCGCAAAATAATGAGTAAACAAAACATCGAGCTTAGACATTAAACGCCGATTAGATTTTCGACGAGTTGGATTCGATTCCAGACGGCGTTGCAGCGACGATCGAAGCTTCGACGAAATCGTCGATCGATGCTCGATGATTCCGAACAACGAGAGCAAGTAGTTTCCGCCGGCCTACAACGGTCTGCGCTGCTGGAGGCCGATAGAAACCCCTCTCCTCGTAGTTCTCTTTTCAGTATTTCCTTCGGCGATTGCTTTCGTCCTTCTTTTCTTCTTTCATTTCCTCGAGAGTTTTGTTTTCCGCAACAAAAATCGTGAAATTTCTTCGGCGAGCCGGGAGAGACCTCGAGATTGTCGAACAAATGCACGTTCCTTCAGTCCTCCGTCCACTCGATGAAAGTCTCCGATACGACATGACGTAAAGCGAGCCTTTGCTCGAGCGGACACGCAATCCAAGTCGGTGCAAACCGGACCGAGACGCAGAGCCAAAACTCTGAATGACAGCTCTTGCCTCCGGTTTTCTCGATCGTTGCTTTTATATATATTTTTTTTTGTTCTTTCTGTTTTTATTCTTTTTCACCGGCCCCGTCACGTCCGACCCTGTGCCGTGCTTTTCGGCTTCGCGACGACGGGAACGCGAACGAATTTTATCGACGGGAAGTTCCTTGGTAGACTGCCAAACAGCCCCGATGTATCGTTACTCCAAAATCGCGAACTCTCGGCCGAGATACAAGCTAGATTATTCTTCTTCTCACCCCCCCCCCCCTCCGCCCCCGCCCTTTGCTCCAATCCCGTCGTCCTTTCCAGTCGTCCTTCATCAACTGGCAATTGTTTCGCGACTTTTCGATTCGACGGAGCTAATTGGCTCCGGTCGATATTCTTCTAATTATAAACTCGCGTTCTACCGTGCAGGACGCTAACGCAGTAGCGCATTGCGATCGACATTATAAAATGATAAATGTAGCATTCGTGTGCTTTGATACATTTCTTTTTTAAATTTAATTGAAGCCGGAGAGCGTAATTATCGAATGAGAAAAGGAAGGGAGTAAATGAAATTGGAGTGCAATTGCACGTCACGGTGGATCGAGTTGGGGCGCAATTGCACGTTACGGTGGGTCGTTTTGGAGTACAATCGCACTCTACGCAGACCTATACGAAGAACTCAAAAAATGTGATTTTCCAACAATTAATCGGAGAAAATATTTTATAATTTTCTTTTGTTTAGTTGAAGCTTTCTAATTGCACCGTTGATTTGGGTAAATCGGGAAAATTACTGCGCATGCGTGAAAGTCTTCATGTCTCATATAAGTCATATAAGTCATATAAGTCATATAAGTAATATAAGTCATATAAGTAATGTAAGTCGTATAAGTCGTATAAGTCGTATAAGTCGTATAAGTCGTATAAGTCGTATAAGTCATACAAGTCATACAAGTCATACAAGTCATGTAAGTCATATAAGTTGTATAAGTCTCATGCGACGATCAGAGTCCTTCGTTCCACTCTCCCTCTTTCTCTCGAAGAGCCTCGAGAGTTTACCTTCGCGACGGAAGCGATGACCTCGCGCAGCTCGCGAAGAAAAGCTCCGAAGAACGGCACGACCGGGCATTCCGGCATTGCGAGGGCTCGTGCGAGGGCCCGCTCATATTTGGACGACAGTAGCGCCGATGAGAGATATTCCAGCACCGGAAGTGGATCGTTGACACTCTGCCAGAATGGCTTCAGCTTGTTTGACCTGAAACAGAGACATTTTTCTGTATAGTCAACAGGCCCAGATCATCGGTCCACTGTAGATTATTTACGCGTTTTCATTTTTTTTTTCTCTAAAATGTTTATCTTAATTTTTCATTTCAAAAAGGTATTTTCAACATAAATTGTATCTCTTGTTGTGAGTGTCTTATGTTTTGTAATTTAACTCTGTGTCCTCAGTGTCATTTTCTCTTCGAGTCCTCTTTATGTTATTATTTTCCATTTTGTCAATGAAAAACAAGAATTAAAAAATTTGACACACATTTCGACGGGTGTCGGAGGGCTCCAAACTCCAAGCTTCTCCGTTACACGCGATAGTGTCGGAGCGGAATGTCTCTCTGTATGCAGAAAATGGAAGACTCATAAAAAAAAAAAAAAAAAGATTGATAGCGTCACGAGGATCGATGTGACATCATCAATCATCGTATTTCTGCAGAGTATCCAGCATAAGCCCTCCGCGTACGGGCGCTTCTGATCCATCCACCCTTTACCTACGGAGTACAATGGGACGGTAGCGTAGTGTAGTACGTCCTAAAGCGCGTCTCTCTGCAGTTACCCCGTAGTTGATGGTGTCGCATAAAATTATACATTCTATATACAGAGAGTGCACTATACCGATTGTCGGGAGGGAATAAAGGGTTTCCTTGCTCCCGCGGGATGCGCGGCACGAGATGCCTCCCGAAAAGGCGACTTCCTCCCGCGAGCTTTTCCGTCGTCTGGTTGTTCCGTTATACGAGACGTACACCTCTGCCGCTATGAAGCTGCGAAAGGCTTTACTGTCGACCATAAAAAAAACTGGTCCCTCCGCATCGCTATCTCGTTATCTACGTCTCGTGCTCACTTCCTGTCCTCGTTCGCGTCTGCATCGCCACTGGCTTCGCCGGATGAAAAGCGAGTCACGCAAGATACCATACCTGCTCTCAATGAATTTGGGAAATTATTGTTTTGCTTCCTCGCAGAGGAAGCTTTCGTAAAAAACAAAAATCGAGATTTTAATGTCGGAGTACTTGAAACGGTCTAAAAGGTCGAGAAATGCGATTTTTAGCTGGCCGGATGTATGCGTACGGACACATGTATGCAAACTTACATCCGGAGATATTTGCATGCATATCTCCGTATATATGTATACGTTCATGTGTATACGGTGTATATGCATGGGTGAGACAAACTTGCATCGTTTAAAACGGCTGTAACTCGGAAACGGCTTGAGACAGCTCGGAGACAGCGGGTTGAAATTCGGTACACTAGTAGACTGGTCGCGTCGGTTTGTTCAGTACAATTTTCATGAGGGTTCGAGATATTGTGCGATCTTGAATTTTTTGAAAATTCTCTGCGATAGCTCCGACTCGCGTTAGTTTTGAGCTATTGTCCTAAACCTGCACACAGATTGCGATTTTTTAAAATAAATTAGGCGGAAAATTGTCATAAATGAAGAAGCCATGTGCAATTTTTGTTGGTTTCACATTCCATACGAAGTATGTAAGGAGCGACGGTATTGTAATCCAACAAAAAACTATTCGACAGTCATATTATGGCCGGGAAACATGTTTTACATGTCCCAGAATGCAAAAAAGCATTTTCCCATTTCTGTCCTTCCGTCCTTCCGTGGGTCTGCATCTTCCGAAAGCCCAATAACTTGTCAAAGGGACTTCGTATCACAGCTGAACTTGTTGCGTGCCTTTCGCACGTAAGACGTAGTTGTTTGGTATTGAATTTCGAATTGGTTAATCCATCCGGTTTTGCCTACAGTTCATCAGCTTTAGCGATTTATGGAGTTACACTGCACTATCTGTGAGCGTGGCGTGGAAAGGATATCGATCCTAGGTCTCTTTCCGGCTATAGGGCAAAAGGGCAAAAAAAACTAAAAAATCGTTCCAGCAAGCGGACCTTCAGTAGACTCGCATAATAGATTCACTAAACTTTGTTACACGCTTCGTTTCCTGGATTCTCGGGGCGACTATTCGTCTGTACCGTCGATCCCATTTTCACTGGCAAAAGATCCGTCCGCCCTTCCAAGAGCACAATTAATCATCTGCGCGCGCACCGCCTTGCTCGAACAAGTGTTTTTACCGATAACAGCCTTCTCTGTGTGTATCGCGTTAACGTCGAGGAAATAGCGTGATTACTTTTCAGCCCGGAGTTCCTTTCCATTTACCCGATAGCGTCTTGGCTCCAATTTCTTCGTCTCATTTCCAGGCTCCGACGGAGTATTCGCGAAGAGCGGGAGTGGAAACAGTGACTCCGGCGAGGCACTCGGGGGAAACTCGACTCGTACCATCCAGCGTTCTCGGCATTGCCTCTTTCCTAGTTTCGTTCTTTACATTTCGTCTCTCACTCGCGGGCTTTCTCCGGCACAGTCGAGTACACCTTTTCGAGCTGCATTATTAAGCCTCGAGTGGAGGATGCGTCTCGTCCTCTTCTCGCCGATTACCGCTGGCACGCAGGTCCTTCCAGTGCCCGGCACTCCCTAAGCCAACAGTTGAAACCCGAAAGCGTGCCTCGCGGCTTGCAAACCCTTCTTTCCAGAGAGCCAAAGGATTTCCTGACGACGCTGCTGCTGCTACTTGGCGCTTCTACAGATCCGTGGATTCCGCGTCCATTAGAGACCATCCGAGAGCTCAGCGTGACGCTCGTGAACCTTTACGAGCCACAGCGATTCACCTTCCAAGCCAAGTACACTGCCAGGGGTGCAATGATACTCCGTCAATTAATGAAGCTAACGAACTGTCCGTAAGAAGTAAAACATTTATGTATATATATATTGCAGCATCGCTGAGAAAAAGATTCTATTGTCAGCTTCGTGCAAGGGTCGCTTATACGTCGTCCAATGGATACAGTATTTTGTCTTGCCGATTACAGTTACAATTGTTGTTTTGTCGATTTTGAGGCCAATGTTCGGTCGAATATCGACTCGCCCATCGTCTGTTTGCCGTGAGACGCCAACATTGGGTCATCAATGAGCGGCTTTCGCTACTAGATAGCGAAGTTGTTTCTCGCAAGCGAAAGTGTACCCGAGCGTCAATATAAGAACATGCAAAATGAACCATTCTTCAACTCTCGCAAAAGATATGTATTATTTTTGGATTCCGTAGTCGGTACTCAATAAATCCTTAGGCGGTACATTGATTGAGTATGATCGCTTTGAGAGTTCTCGCAAGGGAAAATATATAAAATTAACCTCTTGCAGATATGCGAAGCATAAGAAGGGGATCTTTCGACTTTAACGATCCCAAATAAAGTATACGTTAAAGTCTGCATTGAGAACCAATTATCGGGCGATCTTCTTGACCGACCTTGGGGCCAATCTTGGCTGTCAATATTGGCAAGATCTTATCATCTAAGCTTCCCCAAGGATGATCGAGCTGAGCACTGAATGTTGGCAACATGAGTACCGAGCTTTGCCCAACCAACAGCCACATCCGGTCACCTTCCATGGGACTCCAGCCACGAGATCAAGTGATCGCTAATGGATACAGTCTTTTTTGACCCACCACTGGCTCATGGATCATAACGAGTGGGTGACAGCCGGCCGAAAGTGGAGCCCGGTGCAAAGTGGACTGCATTCGCAAAACCCTTCGTGGGACGCGAAAAAAAACTCTCATCTGAAACGAAGGTGTCCCCGTTGCCCCAATTTCCTTCTCCGACCGATTATTATCATCACGATGACCATTATTATGATCCTCGGCAGCCGACTCGCCCGAAGCTTCATCGGCTTTATCCCGCTTTTCACATCTCGCTTCCGCAATTGATTTTCCCATTAAATGTTACAGTCCCGAGGGCAGACGGTGGATCCGGAGGTAAAACAGTGGGGAGCCATAAGTTCCACGAGCCAGACGGCTCGGCGTAGAACCCAGTGAATTTCGCCATTCGATTATTCCGGGCGACACTGTCTCCGCCTCTCGTCCTCGCCTTCCCTCTCGTCATCGTGATAATCGCGCCGTTTATATATGTATATATAAGCGTTTCCGGGAGCTTCCGCCACTAATTTCCATTTAATTCCCGTCAGGAGACGCGCAACCTTCCGCATGGATGGTTTATTATCCAACCCCGAAGAATACCGACCGCGCGGTTTCTGCCGGAAGTCGGAGCGGGGACGGAGAGAATACGACGATAAGTATGAAAATTGTGTGAGAAACTTCGCGATGACGGAGAGGCGAAACCCTTCCGGGCCAGCCGCACTTAAATTTTCGCCCCTACCGTCGCATAACCGACTGCCCGGTCCACCTGAGAACTTACACCCCTTTTACTTTCCGCTCACGGCGCACGACGCTCACCCGGAATCGAATTACTTTTTACGAGCGCCACGCTCACCGTGCCCGATCCTTCGCTCCCCCGATATCTGTACCATTATCTCGAGTCTCTCGCTCTCTGCCGGCCGTTCATCGCCGGACGGTTTAATTCCGTTACTGCTTTCCACCCCGGCCGGTCGTCCTCTTCTCGTCACCGTTATCTGTCCCATTGCACCCCCTCACTATACAGCGGCGCTTCTTTTCTCCCTTCCCCCCCCCCCCCAGCCCTTCACTCCAACGGCTTTAACGACCGTTTCGCGGACTTTGTTCGCCGCCCCGTGGCCCCGAAGAGAGAAACTCCTGAGCTTTGGGATTCCAGCTACGGAGGAGGCTGAACGGGCGAGAGCGTCCACCTTTGAACCAGCCATTTATCGACTCGACGACTGACTTCGCATCCCACGCGGATCTCCGGATGATCTGCAATGTCTTTGAAAAAATTAAGGTAAAAATAGAAAAATGGGTTGGGCGAGACGGAAGAGAAGGTCGATTCTACTCGACTTTGTAATATCGTGGAACGCAGCGGAGAAACGGGCGAGACGGAAAGGCTCGGGAAAGAAGGTCGTTCCTTTGACTCCGCGCAGCTACGGATTTACTGTTTGCTGGCAAGAAATATTAAATTCTTAACGATTGCTTCGCCCACTATTGCCACGGGAACCGCCATTTTTTCACTATAAGGTAGCGCGTTTTACCGCGCATCTGCGAGGTGTTCGGAGTTCCCATTTCACCCCGGAACGCTCGCGTTCCCGTCACTAGCGAAGCGTGCAAGACGAATTATCGTTTCGCAAAGTTTGCAGTGTGCCATTTTGCCCCCGCGCTTCTCCATTCCGCTCTCAATTCACTCGGCCATCGCCTCTGCGCCACCCGAGGAGCCTCCACCTAATATGATGAGCCGATTTACCAACTGCGAATTTCTCGATAACCGATCTCCCTCGGCGGGAGAGTTTCGATGCACCGTACGAAATCCGGTCGGGGATGCCGGGCGTTCCGGGCACCGCGAAGACGCTCCCGGAAGTTGGAAACAACCGGTGGCGGGATTGAGCGACAAGTTACCGTCGCCGGTAACAGCGGTGTAGCCAATCAAAGTGGCAACCAAAATGGCTCAACACCAACCTCAAGGTACGTGAACTCCGCCCTCTTCATTCTCAACCCTCAACATAGTTACACAATGTGTAGCTGCTGCCCAAGCTTTGGTGCTTTCCTCGCTGTCGGAGAATGTGCTATGCGCCTCCAGACCATTCATGCACATACATATATATATATATATACATATATATGTATATATACACAACGAAGTGAGCAAACCCGTCCCTGAAGGCGATGTCGGGTAAACCCTGAAGAGGTTCACCAACACACTGAAGCGATTGGTAGCGGCTCGTGTCTACGCGTGACATCGACGAAGATGGTGTAGAAAGTTGCTCGAGGGGGAAAGTGGGCTGGGGAATAGATAAATAGATAGCAAGAGGGGGGGTGGGGGGGGGGGTGAGAAGACGCTGGGGCTGGAGAGCTTACAGAACAATGGCAAAAGTTTCACGGAACCGGTAAAGCTGCATCCACCTTGTGCCCTATGGCGGCTTCGCCCTGCTCTCTTCGCTCCCCCCTCCGTTCCTCGTTTCACCCGCATTAGTCGCGGAAAAGTTTATCCGTTTATTTCACCGCGCGACCCGACTGTGCCACACTCCGTCCGTGAGGTTAATGGGGTAACCGGGTAACCCGGGAACTCCTCCCCGGTGGTGAGGCGAGAAGCGAGGCGCGGCAATCGGCTGCGAGGCTCTCGACGATGTACACAGAGGACACGTTTCATAGAACTTACTTGAGACCGGCGATGATCTCCATTGCTGAGTTAAAGTTTCCGGTGTTCCAGCAGGTCTGGGCCACTCGCAACAGACACGAGAGGAGGGCCTGGCGTTCCTCGATCGTCGAGCCGCTCGTTATCGTGTGGGTTACCCATGAGCTCACCTGTGAAAAATAAAACGAATGGGAAAAGGTCGCCCATTAATCGTCGCGCACCGTCGTTCTTTCATAGGTACATTCTGGTAGATTCTGAACTTTGATTTCCTTTTTTTATTTTTGAAAAATATATTGTTAAAACATTATTTTGAAAAATCGATGGTCCTTTTCGGCGCCTTGTTTGTTATTGCACTGCGACTCTTTTTATTATTGTTTTTGATACATTGTTAAGAACAATTTTGAAAAATCGAACGTTCTTTTTGCAAGTTTTTCGTAACTTTTGCCCAATGCTGCCGGACCACGCGAATAAGATGATTCGGAGGTGTCGCGGGAACCCGAAAACAATTTACATGTCTCGGATTTCGAGACCTAAAGTTAGCTAGCTTAAGGTTTAAGATATGCAGATCTTTTTAATACATTATTAAGCATTTTTTTTTATCGAAGAATCTTTTCGATTCCTTGTTCATTATCGAACTATGATTTTTTTAAACACATTAAGAGAATTTTTGAAAAATAGAACGTTCTTTTTGGAACCTTTCTCGTAGCTCGTTGCATCCGGTGCTGCCGGATCGCACTCATAGGATGATCAGGAGATCTCAAAGCTCCCAGAAACAATTTCCCTGTCTCGTATCTCGAGACCCAAAGTGATCTAGGTTAAGGTTTAAGGTACGCAGAGCTCCGTCGGGACGTGCAATTGTGATGGCACGAGTCTGCCAAATCGAATTTCGCCCTGTTGCAGAAATTACTGCGAGCTTCCCAGGCGAGCGCCCGCGAAACTTTGCCGGAAGCACGCCGGCCACAAATCTCGGATTTTCTTCACGCGCCGCACAGCGGGCGGGGCACAACCACGTCCGCGGACCTGAATTCATTTACCTCGCTCTTTATTTTTCTGTCTCGTGCCGGATGGGAGGGCTGCGTGTTTGTCTGCAACGCTCGCAAGCGAAACTCCCTTGAAGACCGGGAAGCTCCGGCGAAACGTCGGAACCGGCGAGGACGACGAAGCGTCCGGGCTCGACGGAGAGAAATTGAAAGAAAGAAATGAGGAGGGAAACGTGCGACGCGAAGAATGAAGAGAAAACGAGTTGAAAGGGGGAGCAAAAGAAGAAAAAAAGCATCCGGACCTTAAGAGAGAACGGCGAAGAAAGGGTGGTGAAAAAAGTCCCGGAGGCGCAACCTTGTGTGTCGTCGTTCCGAGCAGGCTTCCGACCAGTCGAGTGTGCGGCTCTCCGTATAGATCGCGCACCGGCGAGGAGAGAACTCTGAGAGAAGAGCCGGGAGATCCGGAGGACCGCAAGATTGCAATACGCTCGACGTAGACCGGCTTGCACTCCTCTTCGCCGCTATGTGAGATTCGAGGTTGGGTTGGTGCGGTCGCTCGCGAATACTACACCGCGTAGGGGGGGGGGGGGGGGGGAGAATGGGGCAATATGGCACAGAGGGGCAAAACGGGATAATGAGCCAAGACGCAATTTTCCAATAACTTTTGGATGGCGGCGATGGTTGTACTTGTGGCAAAACGGGTCTGAGGGTCGAACTTTAAGACGTTAGTTTGAACTTAAGTTTCGCTCTTGAGATCGAACGCATTGCGTGCTTAAGACTTATCTTAAGTTCGAACTTGATTTCGTGCTTGAGTTTGATCTTAAGTGCAGACTTAAGTTTGACTTCAAATTCAGACTTAAGTTTCATTTCAAGTTCAGACTTCAGTTTGATCTTAAGCTCAGACTTCAGTTTGATTTTAAGTTCGAGCTCAAGTTCCAATTTAAGATTAAACTCAAACAATTCCAACTTGAGATCAAACTCACGTTCAGACTTGAGATCAAACTCAAGTTCAAACTTGAAATCAAATTCAAGTTCAAACTTAAATTCAAACTTAAGATCAAACTTAAGCACGAAATCTCAGGTTCGATCGTAAGTTCGACCTTAAGATAGATCTTCCGGTAAGTACGCAATGAAGTTCGGGCCAAACTTCGATATTAAGATCGATATTAAGTTCAAACTAATGTCTCAAAATTCGACCCTAAAAATCCGGGTGTTTCGTTGGGACGAAATGGGGCGTCCAAAAATGATTGAGAAATGGAGTTTTGCCCTCACCGTCCCGTTTTGCCCCGCTGTGCCATTTTGTCCCGGTCTCCCCTACATGCAGCTTCCTCGACCCCTCGAGCAGGGTACACACTAAACCCGAAGCGACGCTGTCCTCCGCGCCGCTCTCGTTCGTGTCCGCACCGCGACTTTAACACACATGACGAGGGCGAGTGCTTTTCTCATCCTAGCTTTAAGTCTACGTGACGAAGTACGCGAGAGGCGCGAGTGCGCGCCGAGGGCTGCGAGCGCACATCTTGGTCGCCGCTCCATTACTTTCCTCCCGCGCTGATGTTTCTTCGTCGCCTTTTTTCTACGAAAGTTCACGCTCGAGCTTCCCGAGCTTTCGGACCGAAAGAAAGGGGTGTTTTACCGAATTTCACTCGGACACATCCGTGTTGGTGCTCGGCTAGGAAGCGCAATTCCGGCGATGGCAAATGTGATACCGAAAAAGAGTTTAATTAAGTTTAACAATCTACTTTTTTGCCCGCTGCGCTATCTGGATCCGCCGCAGCCGCGGACGATGCGTGGCTGCTCCGGCTCGCGCCTCGAGAGTAATTCGGACGCGGATCGTGCGAGACCGTTTCTCTGTGGTGGACGGTTTAAAAGATTTGTAGATTTAAGAAACTTTTTTGTTCACAAAACGTCCACTACCTTTTTGGTTATTTTACAAAAAAAAAAACATCGGTGTAAACAATTTTTTATGAGATTCAGGGTCGAATTTTAAGACGCTAGCTTGAACTTAAGATCGCTTTTGTGATCGAACTTCATTGCGTGTTTAACATATGTCTTGAGTTCGAACTTAGTTGCAGTTCGAGTTCGATCTTAAGTTCGAACATAATATCAATCTTAAACACGCAATGAAGTTCGATTACAAGATCAATATCCAGTTCAAACCAACGTCTTAAAATTCCACCCTTAATGTACCGGATTTGAAGTTTTTTTTCGATGAAATTTTGATGAAAAAATGAATGTTCAAGATTATTAATGATATTGAAAATACTTTGTCTTCAATGATTTACTTTAATTTCAATGAGAAAGTATATGAAATTTTTTTCATCGCGAGTGACACGGACGAGGTGCGCGACCGTTTCTCATCCGGTGCACCTGCACATGTATGCAAGCCGCGAAATGTTTTGTTAAAGTGGTGTACCTCATTAAACCGGTTGATGAGGGTCTGGACCGAGTAGGCGGAGGCCGTGCCACCGAGCCACAGTTCCTCCTCCTCGGTCTGTGTCGAGCTGTTGACGGTGCTCGGCGGCGTATCGGTACCTCGGTCCCTGCTCCACTGGCGACGATTACCCGACGCCGATGACGATGGCGAATCCGGTGTTTGCTGCTGATTCTGCTGGTGTTGCCGCTGCTGCTGCTGTCTCGACGCCGCCGCTCTCTGTGACGCTGCCTGTGTCAGATCCTGCGCGACGTGACGGAGATACTCGCACGGCTGCACCTGATAGAACAGCTGATACTCGCACTCGGCCAATCTGAGAGCAACCTCCTCGGGGAAGTGCAGCAGCTTGTGCAAATCCTCCAGCTCCTCAGAGCTCCGAGGCAGCTGCGGCTGCGGCCGCTTCTCCAGCTCTGAAATTAATCTCATATTAATTTGCAAGGTCGAAAGCTTGCGCATTGCTATTGTGGGCCGTTGCGCGTTACGGATTGTCCCACGGAGCCAATTTGAGATACCGGGTGCTATAAGGAGAGGGGGGGGGGCGGGCGGTGCGAAAGATGGGGCGATTCACACTCAGAAAAATAATTTATTTAAATCAAATATAAATGTATTTAAATCAAATATATTTGAAACGGCTCTTTCCTAGGCGATAATTTAAAAGAAGTGCAATTTTCGATGCAAAGTCAGTGGAAACTTGGGGCAAAGAGAAAAGTTTTCTTTTTAGATTGACTTTATTTTTATGAGGTATGTTAACACTCGGAGTTTATGTACAGCGAAACTTGTTTTTCTTACTTGATCCTTTATGGATGAATTTCTCACTTTTCTTATTCTCGGGAATAAATAAATTTCAATTGATTTCCGTTTACTCCGGGGAAGAAAGATAGCATGTGGATATTCCGTAGAGGGGGCCTTACTAATTGTTACCATGTCCAATGCTTGCCTCAGGAACCTTCCAGCATTGCGAAATGTTATCACATTCACGATACCTTCTTCATATATTCGCACAGATAAAATCTTAATATTCCAGTCACAAAAAAAAAAAAAATAACAAAACTTCCTCTAAGAGGAAGCAAAAAAACTTTTGAAAGTCGGTTTGGTCTTGCCAAACGGATTTTCATTTTCATTTCAATTTCATTGACGAGGATTTAATTGACAGTCCACTTGCTGAAGAAGGATCTTGCGTCTAATGGATTAAAAAAAAGGGGATCTCTTTATTTTTTGTCGATTTAATTAACGTCCCTTGTAATTCGAGCAATAAGAAAGCGTGAGGGTCGCCGTGTCTGCGTATGTGTGTGTGAAAAAAAAAAAAATTATAAAATTCAGGAAAAGGAATGACAGAGGGATCCTTTTCGCCGAGCGAGAAATCACGCGACCCCGTTTCCTCCCGGAGGGTATATATATATATATAGCGTGTCTCGCACGATTCTCCCACATGCTGTGAGGCGCCACGATTGTATAGTACAGGGACGGACCACACCCCATAATAGTGCACCGTGAGGGGTTGGGGAGAGCGAGGGGGTCGCGAGGAATTCCGGATATGTCGGGTGACCGTGGATGCATGCGGAGGCGAGGATATTAGCATGTGGCGCGGCTGGACGGGTATGAGAAGGGTTGGAAGGACGAGAGAAGCGCCTGCACGGAAACTGGCGAGAGCAAGATTTGAGCTCGAAACTATGAAATAGCGGAGGGGTCGGCGAGGGCGTCCGTTATCCAGGCTGCATTCGATCACGTGTAGGGGAGAGCGAGGGAAATCGGGGCCCCGGGGCAAAACGGACCACTGTAAAAAAATATGGAAAAATTGCTCGAGGGACGTTCGTGCTGGTGGGAATGTTCGTCCGGTCTTAGCCGACGTTGGGCGGAGACTGGCCGACGCTGTCCCAATACTGGCCCTGTCTGATGGTTCCACTAAGGCTCTATCGCTTTAATCTCTTCCGTTTCGGACCGGACGAGGCCTTCTTTAAGGAGAAAGGTCCTTCTTTAAGTAGAAAAGAGTCCTTTCTTAAGGAGAAAAGTTTATCTTTCTCCTTCTCCTTTCTCCTTAGAGAAAGGTCCTTTTTTAAGTAGAAAAGGGTCCTTTTTTTTAAGGAGAATAGGGTCCCTTTTTAAGGAGAAAAGGGTCCTTTTTTTATGGTGAAAAGGTTTCTTTTTTTAAGACAATTTCGCTCGACTATGTCCTCAAAGTGGTCCGTTTTGTCCCGCTCTTGGCTCGGGTACAGACCTCTGCTAGCCGAGCTTGTGACGATGGAGGTGAAAACGTCCCAACTTATAAAGGATGCCGCGGTGCGAAAAGCGTCGAGAGGCTTTCGACGTTTCTGTTCCGGATCGGGTCGAGGCGGCGGGAACTGAGATAGCCGGAGAATGAGAGAACATAAGAGGGGCGAGCGAGTCGGAGAGGAATAGGGGGTACGATCTCGATAATGGCCTGTCCGCGTTTATTTACGGTACAACTTATCTGGACACTCCCCCGTCCATCCCCGCCCGGCGCTCTCCATTCGCCGAGCAAGCTCAGCGGAGTTGGAACACGGAGCGTGCGACGGTTCCACTATCGGGTAATGCGATTGCGGACTCGGTAACAGAAAGTTTCGCATCCGCGACGTCGGCGCATTTCGCAAAGGGAAATTTCCCCACCGACAATTCCCGGCGGTCTCGTACACGCGCGCCCGGAGACGAGAGAATTGAATTGTCATTCATCGAACAACCGGAAGTGCGGCGGATGATTGAATAAGAATCTCGCCCTCCTCGCGATTTGCCCGGCCGACAGTCGGGCAACGAGTTCGCGAGTAGTAGCGCGAAACGCGACGACCATCGTCCGCCCTGTTCGTTACCTCGCCTATCGGTTAGCTCGTCTCTGTCCGCAGCAACTCAGCCTCAACGAGAAGAGGCTTTACTTGATATGGCGAAATGAATATTCATTTATCGTCAAGGAATTTCCGTCGAGCCAAAAATAAGATTTAACTGACCCAAAAAAATGTTAAACCAATGCACCAAAAATAAGATTTAATTGACGAATAAAAGGGGAAATCATTGAGCCGAAAATAAGATCGACAAAACAAAAAAGTCAAACCATTCGGTCATTAAAAAGAAAATTATATCGCTCAATTGAAATTTGTCAGCAACAAATGTTAGTCAAAAATAAGATTTAATTGACCCAAAAAGGCAAATTTAAACCATCGAGTCGAAAATAATATTTAATTGGCAAAACAAAAAAAGTCAAACCATTCTGCCAAAAATAAGATTGACCCAAAAAAAGATATCAATCCATTCGATGATTAAAAAAAAATAAAAATTATTTGGCTAAACGAGAATTTGTCGACAACGAACAAGTGTTTGTTCCGCCGGATCCGACATGTGAACTCTTTTTTCTCGGTGCGCGAGGATCTCGTCGATCCCGGTGCGCTCGACT
This sequence comes from Amblyjoppa fuscipennis, assembly GCA_963575735.1. Classification (NCBI taxonomy): domain Eukaryota; kingdom Metazoa; phylum Arthropoda; class Insecta; order Hymenoptera; family Ichneumonidae; genus Amblyjoppa; species Amblyjoppa fuscipennis. The sequence goes on along the minus strand of OY754491.1, from coordinate 22,721,214 downwards.
GTGACTGTTCCGTCATTCGTTAGCGGGTGCCTTAAGGCGCAGCTCGTCTTAAGGCATATCGTACCGCGAGACAAGACAAACAAACGAGCTATGAACTCCCGTCGGAGAGACGATTATCCGCGCTCTTACTACGGTCCTCCTCGTCTTCGTCGACGTCCTCGTTCTCCTTCGTTCCATTTATTCGGTCTTCCGCGTGGAAATTTCCCCGTCGGAACGCGTTGCTTCGGTGTATGCGCGGTCGTTGACAGGCCAACGAACGGAACTGGCGCTATCGTTAAGAAGAGAAGCCACCGTCAACGGTACTGCGCACACAGAAGCGCCGAGAGCTTCCAGTAGTTACATACCGCTGTACTGTGCCAACAGTAATTAAGGAACGAGCAACTTCCCGTCCGGGAGTGAGCAGTCCCGCGGTCCATCAGCCTCTCGTCAAGGCTTCGCGGAATAACCGAGCCGCAGATCTTTTCTCCATTATACATAAATTAACAACTCTCTGCTTCCGCGTTAGTCGCTCCGTCCTCGCTGACGGCAAGCTGGGTCGGTCCAGTCAACGAAAAATCGTGCGACAGTAGAACCCCGTTTGTCCGAGGTAATCGGGAGTGCGTCGGATAAGTGAAATATCGGATAACACGCATAAGAATACTCAATTCAAATCTGTAGGACTATTGTATATTGAGAAAAAGAAGAGACCATTAAAAAAAAATAACACAAAATAACAAACATAAACCATTGCCACTAGAATCGAAACTGTTGTATTTGGAGCAGATCTTTTCTCCATTATACATAAATTAAGAACTCTCTGTTTCCGCGTTAGTCGCTCCGTCCTCGCGGATGGAGCTGAGTCGGTCCAGTCCACGAAAAATCGTACTACAGTAGCACCCCGTTTGTCCGAGGTAATCGGGAGTGCGTCGGATAAGTGAAATATCGGATAACACGCATAAGATACTCAATTCAAACCTGTAGGACTATTGTATATTCAGAAAAAGAAGACACCATTAAAAAAAATAACACAAAATAACAAACATAAACCATTGCCACTAGAATCGAAACTGTTGTATTTTGAGCAGATCTTTTCTCCATTATACATAAGTTAAGAACTCTCTGTTTCCGCGTTAGTCGCTCCGTCCTCGCGGATGGAGCTGAGTCGGTCCAGTCAACGAAAAATCGTACTACAGTAGCACCCCGTTTGTCCGATGTAATCGGGAGTGCGTCGGATAAGTGAAATATCGGATAACACGCGTAAGAATACTCAATTCAAACTTGTACTACTATTGTATATTAAAAAAAAAAAAAAAAAAATAAGACACCACTTCATACAAACATTAACTTTATCAGTGACTTTAGTTATTTTTTTTTCATATAATTATAATTCAGTTAATTGACGTTAACTTCGTACAAACATAAACCATTCGTATAAATATAATTCATAGCAAACACGGAAAAAAAATGGTGGACCTTTCGTTACCAAGAAATTAGCAGGGAAAAGAAAAAGTAATTCAATATTTTTTTTTACATAAAAGAAAAGTAAAGCCCTTTTGGAAATATTTTTTTTTTCACAGTAAACAAGGAAAAAAGTGATGGACCTTTTGTGACCAGGACATGTTCGTTAGATCGAACGTGTCTCTCTTTTTTTTTTTTTTATCAGCGTGCACGCGGCGTACCGGACGACGAGTCGGCGGAGAATTCGGTTACCGGAGATGGGACACAGGTGTGCAGTTACAGAATTTCGATATTTCCATCGCACGAGCGGGAGTTCGCCGTCGGGAACGCGAATGAAACAGCTGTCGGAGTCGCGATCCGAGAGGAAGCACGCTTCAATTTTACAACTCATGATTTTCGTGAAATTTCTTTGGTGCTGTCGGTGAGAGCGCGGTGGCACGGAGAACGATAAATAGCCAAGGGAGCGATAACATTTCAATGGGTCCTTCGGGACACGGGAAACGCGAGCCCTTCTCTCTCGCTCTTCGATATAAAACTTTCGCGGCGTTCTCGTTATCGCCGGTGAAAACGTCGGTGCTATCGGAACTCAGGAATTCCCGTCGATCTCCCCGAGCACGGTTTATTATTCAATGCTCGCAGCTTTCCGGTTAACCTCATCGTTTCTCGATTGCCTCCCCGAATAAAGAAATCTCATAATTTATTTTCTTCGTCCAATAAAAAATTTCACCAACATTTCTCCCTATAATACAGAAAAAAAATCTTGCGCAACCGGAAGCTACTCGAGTGTGCAGAGAAGCTAAAAAAAAAAAAAAAAAAAAAAATCCGGCAACATTGGATGCAACCTTATAACCATTGGGGCAGTCGGTGAATGAAAAAGAGACCGAAGTAGCGGAAAGACGGGGGTGGGGATTGGGTTGGCGATATTAAGGAACGCAGAACGAAAGAGATCAGAGCGTTCGTCGTTGATGAATAATTTTTTACGTACTTCTCGAGTTTGCCCCGAGGGCCGGCTCGTTCTGACGCAACCTCCGCCCGGCCGTAAGGGTTGCAGTCGGGGCGGAGAGCGTTGGACGCGGGACGCTCGGCGGGCAAAACGGAACACCAGTGGCAAGGCGGTCTTCCGACAAGTGTTTCTCTCCAACAAAGAACAGTCTTCTCTCGTAGGACTGGTCCGTTTTGTCTCGTGTTCCGTTTTGCCACCCCCCCCCCCCCCCCCCTCTCGCGCTGTACAGCCCGTAGTGCATATAGCCCTTTGATTCGAGCTCCACCGGCGGGCTCCTCCTCCTTTCCTTTGTCGTTCCTCTTACTCATCGTCGTAGTAACCCGCCTGGCCATTTCCATTTATCTACTTCGCTGCGGGATACCTGCCGGTAGCAAAGCTCTCGGTACACTCTCTCCCTCTCTCTCTCTATGTATCTCCCCGGTGCTCCGCGCTCTCGTCGATCGGCTCTGAAACCCGTGATACCTTAACAGATTCTGGACTGTATTTAACGTCGCCGCTACAACGGCTTAGGCGTACCTTGTCGGTACATAACGTCACTGAGCAAACGGCAATTAACGTACGGCCCCGTACTTCTACATACGTCCATGCGAGTCCGAGTCGCGGCGTCTCGGTGAGTTGTTCCTCGCTGAATTATACCGGATCGAAGGGACGCGCGATTCGTGCCAGACTTCCGCCGTTTCCGGCCGGCTGTGACGCCGGCTCGTACGCAATGGACACTCCGGAGGGGACCGTTGTTTCCGAGTTTCGGTGTTAAAAATTTTATGAAACTTACGAGACGCTTAATTTATACAATTAATTCTTATGAAATTTAATGCACCGAACTGGAATTTTTTATGCGGAAAGTGGTATATCAAATTTCGTGTGGAATTGTGATGAGAAATTTATGTTCGGTGTGTTAAAAACATTGGAAATACTTTATTTTTTTAAAAATAATTCACATTAATTTTACTGCAAAAGGACGTTAATTTTAATAGTTTACTTTAATTTCAATTTAAAGGTACATACATTTTTTCATCACAATTGAACAGTAAATTAAATATACGAGTTTTTGCATAAAAACTTCCAGTCCGGTACATGAAATTTACGGTTTTTTTTTTTTAATGTTGGTAGCAGTTTTGGGAAAAATTATGTTCGGAAAAGCGGGACAAAATGCAATTTTCCGATATTTTTTGAATGCCCCATTTTGCCCCAATCGATGATTGCGGATTTTCCGCCACGTTTGCTCCACACAGGTCCATCCAAAAGTGATTGGAAAATCGCGTTTCGCTTCGCTGTCCCGTTTTGTCCAACTATTCCATTTTGCCCCCTTCATTTCTACACCCACGAGCAAGAATCCCCCAAAAAACAAAAAAAAAAAAAAACGGATACTCCGGGAAAAAAGTGGACGTCACCAGAATACTTAGTGGACGGATCGGTCCTCGGTCTCGCAAAGCAATTGTAAAATGGAAGTCTAAATACGCGAGTTCCGACCGCGGTGACGCAGATTGGCTCACGATCTTCGCGAATGAGCCGCGGCTTTGCTTCGGGACGGATCGGCGATTCCGATCAAACAGTAATCAAACGGCGAGCGAACTCCGGGATCAGCGGGGTTCAACGCAATCGGAATTAAGCGTTGGCGGACGAGCGAATCGAACGGTCGCCGTGCGCCTCGAATTTCAATGCATTAATTTGCTCCGAGGATATCGCTGAGCTGTGTGACGGAGAGCGGGGCAAAACGGACCACCGCGAAAAGAACGGACCACCTTCGACCGGTTCTTCGGGGGACTTCTCGAAACGAATCCCAGCGCAGGATCCGCGGTCCGTTTTGCCCCACCCCTATAAGGCGGCCCTAAAATTGAAGTGAAGTCCTGGTATTGTCCTTGAATTTTGCTTGTCCTTGAAAAAGTCCTGGAATGTCCTTGAATTAGACCTAATGTCCTTGGATTTTTTATTGCCACGTAAATTTGAGCTTCTTTAAAAATATATATTACCAGCGACGATCCTAAAAAAAATGTGTATCGGATTCGCTGAGACACACATATATACATTCGTGCATAGCGAATAGTTTTGTTTTTTTTTTACCGATTCCAACGTAAACGAAATTGGTTGTCGAACTAAATTTCATTTAGTATGTCGCGGATGACATGCATATTTTTATTTCTCGTAAATGTTCCAACGCAACCTTTGAATGTCCTGGAAATCATCCTCGAATGTTCTTGAGTTTCGTACGGACTTTTTACTGGACACCATGCATAAGAAAAATAAGCCGCTACAGAAGGAAGCAACGAAAAGCACCGACGCATTTTTCATGAAGCGACGCTTTTCTTTTTTTTTGTTATTACCGTCTCTTCGATTCCGACAGGAGTGCTTTTTCCTCTATACAGATATCGTCCGACCGCAGACGGCGGGCTCTTTCATTACCATTTTTATTCCCTCCCGATCGGGTCTCTCGATCGAACCGTAAGGTAAGTAGCGTGACAGGAAACCGGTAAGGTGTATTATGCACTCGATTGTTATTGTTCTTTTATTCTTTCGCTGAATCGCGTGCGAGTCCCATATAATAGAGAAACTATTTCGCGAAGTCGCGGAACTTTGGCCGGGAGTCACGGATAAGGGTAAGGCTGCCGTGCATCGCCTCCCCGCGAGGACGACATCCCCTTCGATCTTCGTCAATGTCCAACGGTCTCCGATACATGGCTCGTTTGGTATATAGCGGGTGCACGAGTAACCGTATCGCAGGTACGGGGTAACACGCCCGACGCCCGGAATCTCTGTGTATTCGACTAGTCGACCGATACTCCACGGGGCAGCGCAAATATTTGATCGCCCCAGTGGATACACAACGGCGACGAGGGAACGTTGAGCGAGAGTCCGCGGATATGGGAGTGAGTACGTGCGCGTAAGAAAATCCGATCGGATAATTCTCGTCGCGGATCCTCTGCGGAGGGCTCGCTCGGTCGGATTTCGCTGACGGCGGAAATATGGAAATGGCGGAAGGGTTTTCGAGGAAAGGGGGATAAGGCGCGTGAGGCGAGGATCAAAGCACCTCGTTCGTTGACATCGTTGTCGAAGAGTTTATGACTGCTTCGAAGCCTTTCCTTATCTTCGCGACATCGAGAAAGAGATCCGGATCGTTTGGAGCTGAGGTGAACGGGGCGAAATGAAACGCCGTTTTTAGCGAGTGCTGAGAGACCAAAGGGCGTGGACCTTTGCATTTAATATCAAGAATAACAATAAAAGGGGGCTCAGAGGGAAAAAAAAGGTTTATTTGAGTTGTTATTCGTATCTTAGCTTCTGTTTTTATTCTAATTTTAAGACATACTTCTCGCTTGACTTGCAATTGGCCTTTCCTCGTTTATCGTGGAGCAAATTAATTTAACATGTAAAACTATGCGGGTTACGCCCTTCTGTTTCTCAGCAATCGATACATATATTTTGGGATACATGGTCCGTTTTGCCCAACTCGATCTTTTTTGGATTCAAGCGAAGGAAGATATTCATTAAAATAGTAGTTTCACCAATACTGCATGGAGCACATCGGACGATTTTGCGACGTGAAAGGCTGCTGTTTCATAGTCGTGCCAAAGTTTGTCCGTGTCGAACATTTTAGATCTAAATTTCGCTTTGTAACTGGAATATCAAGCTTTTCCCTCGGATGCTCGAGATTTGACCCATTAATTAAATGGACCATCGTGCTTCGATTGAAAAATTGACCGCATCACCCTAAGAATGACCCGGTTTTATATTCGAAATAATATAAGGTACCAAAGTTTGTCTGTACCAAACATTTTTCATCTAAATTTCGCTTGCAACTGGAATATTAAGCTTTTCCCTCGGATGCTCGAGATTTGACTCATTAATTAAATGGACCATGGTTCTTCGAAAAAAAAAAAAAATGGTCACATCGCCACAAAAAAAATGGCCCGGTGTTACGTTCGAAACAATGTAAGCACACGTACCTTATCAGGTGATGGAGCGGCCACGTGGGGTGGAGGGTGCGGAGGTGGCCTAAGGTCCTGGCGAGGTCCGAACGGGCGGCACGTGATCGTCTCTCTGCTCCTCTTTTTTTTATTATGCGGATGGCGGTGCCGTCGCTGGCGGTGATCCTTGAGGGCCTCGAGACCGATCCTGCCGGTACTTGCAGTACCACCGGGACTCGTAGGGTTCAGCCTGACGAGTCGAGTGGCGAAAAACGCCGCGCATCTATCACGCCTAATATTACAGCCGGTTCTCTTGATCCGATTTATTTTTTTTCTTTTTTTTTTCTTCTTCCTTGTGTTGCACGCGTACGGCCCGAGGATCGCCTGGCTACATCAAGATGGCTCCATCGATAAATCCACCGGGAGGAGGGGCGGCCGTTTCTCCGCCCTGGGAATCGCTCGACGCAACGCGCTTCCCTCAGACTCGCTTCTCTCTACGCATAGGCGGCCGCAACTCTGACACCCGCTGAAAAATAGAAGAGGGAAAAAAATCCGTGGTTTATTATTGAGACGCAGAACGGATTTATCGGCAGTACGGCGGTTAACCGCGCGAAGCCATCTTGTTCGGTGCGGTATTGGGACGAGACACTCTCGTCGCTTCCTCCATTTAAGTCTGCGAAGAATTTTCTCCCGAGCGGAGAACGCTTCGACGCTTTTTTTTTTTGTCTTCACCGTATTTCGTGTCTCACTGGATTTTTCTCGACTATCATCGGCACGTCCGGCAAGCTCGGAGCCATACGCTTGGGCTCCCCTCGAGGACGGAGTCGCAGCTAACTTTGTTTCGACACGTCAAGGGAATACCACGAGACTCGCTACCGCTCATCTTTTCTCGCTCGGCATGTCCTCCGTGTCACATCTGGTGATTGTCTCAATATCATTCCCATGGATTTTCCTTCTGCTGGTTTTAAGGAAGATGGTAAAAGGGTTGGATCGACTAGAGAGCAAATAAAATGCTTTTACCGAAAGAAGGGCAAAGAACGGCAATTGCTTGTCATCAAGCTTTGCTGTTTGCTCGCCGGCGATATTGCAACAATAGTTTCTAGCAGGAGATTGCAGCATATTGGTAGCAAAAACCCAACGACGGTTGCTATAAGCTCATTTGTTATTCTTAGCAGCCGTGAAAGAGATCAAAATTCCTCGTCATCGGAAGTCAATCTCTGATTACACATTTCCTCAATCGGTGTTATTGCTAACGATAATGAAAGCATATCTTTTCATGCGATGAATGAGTTTGATAGTGGGTTGGTAATTAATTACAGTACATGACAATGAGTTATTTAAGAGTTTCTTTGCCTAAGTTTCTGAGATTCTGAGATTCACGCTATTTCACCAAGATTCATCAAGATTTGAGTTTCTAAGATTTCACCCGAAGTAATCGTGACTTAACCAAATTAATACTCGTAGTGAGTCGCAAAGCACTAACAAGCCTTGCTGACAACTTGCTGACGATATGCTCCTAAGAATTTTCGTCATTGAATGCTCCCAAAAACATAGGCATAGGCGGACATTTTGCTGGCGGGTCGTCGGCAAAATGCTATTTGGCTACATTTGCACAACAATTCATTGTTCACAAATTTAATATGTTCTTTATTTTATTTTTGAAATTAAAGCGCCCCGATTTTGCAGTAATTTTTTTTATGTGTACTAAATGGGCAAGACGTATCTTTTTGCGATCAAAGGCGCAATGGAATTCCAAACGCCTACGTATTGTTTGCAAAGACGAAATTCCGTTCTTTATTTTTTACGGTTATCTCGCAATGGTAGCATCTGTTCTCGGTCCGAAGTTATTTCTTTGCCACACGCGACGTATTTTTATTCGTCTAATGACGTCGAACATTTGTGACGGGCGGTACGAGCGAAATATCTTTTCGAAAATGCTCGAACTTCGGGAATCCACTGAGAGTTAGAGTTTTTTTTTTTATTACATACCAACGTACGGGCAACACGTAACAGGCGCGTCTCTCTTTCCCGTATAGTGGAGTACGTGACGCGAGATGAAGTTTCAAACTTTATTTCTACGTGGAAAACGATCGCGCTGTTGCGGAACAGTTTTTTTTTTTGTATTCTTTGCCATAAAGAGAAAAAGAGGAAGAGCGCTCGGCGGGGGTGGCGGAAGGGGGGGGGGGGTGGTTGGCCTATAGCGAAAGAGGATGCGCGGCTCTACCCTCGAACTATTTTGGAGAAGCTCCGCCGGAACTTCGGGAATTGCGGAAGTTGCGAGAAAATTTTTCTCAAGTGTTGGCCACTTTTTCGAATCAAATTTTTCTTTTTCGAAAAATTTCACTTTTACGGAGTTTCGCTCGACGGGGTTTGAAGTGTGAGGGAAGATGGGGCAAAAAGGAAGACCCGGGATAAGACGGACTACTTCTGAAAAATTCATTGTCATAGGTAAAAAAAAACCTTTACACTAAAACGGACTGAGTTGATCCATTTTGCCCCGTCCTCCTCGGGTGAACAAATCGTGCTGTTAAGTGTCGTAAGAGCTCGAGTCGTGCGTTCGTGTGTGGCCAGCCCGCAATTTGAATTCGCTGTTTATACGCCACAGACTTTAACGTGGTAGCGGGAAAGTAGCGAGCCGGCCGGGAAACTCGCCAGTTTACCGACTTCATATGTGCAACGTTCTATACAATTACGTAATACCCGAGTCTCCTCTCTATGTGGGCCTCCATATTGCGAAGTATCTACCTTGACATACGCGGGAAACTATGGAGCAGGACACAAAGGCGTCGCCCCCTTTCAACCCCATTCAGTCGGTGGGAGTACAAACGCGAGTGTTTGATCAAAGTTCACGAGGAGGGAGAACAGCGCGCAAAACCGCAACCGTTAGCCGTTGTATAGCAAGCATAGAAAGACCTGATTCGCTGCATGTTGCAGCTGCATCTCTCTGTTTGAGCGCAATTTTCAACGACGGGCTCAACACGGCCACTCCTTATCGTTCATTGTTTTAATTTTCGATCTTCGTATCTTCCTATTGAGACAATTGTTTCGGTCTTTAAAAATCTTTTTTTCTTTATAATTTGAGAAGGTATGCAATATATCGCTTGGTTAAAATTTACAAAGCTTATTTTACATGTTTAAGGTAAATCACAAGTCAACAAGGGCAAAACGCAAGTTTCCAATCACTTTTGGATGTCCAATTTTGCCTTGTCGGTACATCCGGATTTTCTGTCCCATTGTCTTACCCAAAAATTATTGGAATATGACGTTTTGCTCCACCGCCACATTTTGCCTCGCTCTTCGCTAAATGATTTGCGTGAAAATTGCAGTGGGCCATATTCACCCCTTTCGACCCTGTGCACCGGAAATACGCCTCTCTAAGTGTAGTCACGCGATAGCGGAATTTCTTTGACACGGCAACATTTTTGTGAGCCAACATGAAATCTCGGTTTAAAGAAAAGCCGCAATCAATTTTCGAATGAAAAAAAAAAAAAAAAAAAAAAAAAAAAATTGACCGAGTCCGTTTACCTTTGCCCAAAATTTGAACGAAAACCATCGAGTCGGCCGGGTGACTATCGAAACATTACGAAACTTATCCAGTCGAACAAATATTTTCGTGCGGATAATGGATAACGGTGTCGACGCATTGTTTCGAGCCTGATGTTTCAAATTCGCCGCTAACGAAGTAAAAAACAATGGAACAGTGTTATATGTCGACGGGGAATGACGGTAACAACCAATTGAAAGATAACCGAATGAAACTCCGAAATTCTTTGACCCCCAGATTTTGCAGACCTCCCGATAAACGCGGCAGGTTGCGAATTTTGCAATAAACTTTATGAACCTCGTTCGTTTCTGTTTTATCCTTTTTGTGTTTTTTTTTTTTTTTTTTTTACATTTTTCTCGATTAAAGCGCGCTCCGCGTTAATGGAGTCCGCGTCTGTTCGCGAGATAAAATAGGTTTGTCCGGTGAACCATTGAAAATTGGACGAAAGTGATAATTTTGAAATTTACGAACGGAACGGTGTATTGGCCAGTCGAGTACTTCTGCATTCGAGCACATACGCGAAACATTTACAATCCGCGTTTCACATTCGCCCCAGTGCGAATAATGTCCCACCGATATTTCCGTACGGCCCGCCCTGTAATGAAAGCTCGTTTGCGCTGCCGTGAGTGGGAATGTTTGTCGAGGGTCATATTATGTTCTCGAATTGCCGCATGATTTACCGAATGATTTATTCGAGCGTCATCGACGAATCGACGTTCACCTTTCGGTATTAATTGTACGCAGTTATCGGTTGCATTTCACTTTTGTTATTATATACATCTTTTTTTTTTGTTTTTCTGTGAATATTTATTTCACTGATCGATCGTCGCTGATGCACGACGATGCGTTCAATAAAAATGATAATAGCTCAAATTATACGAGCTCAACGAAAATGTGACTGCGGGTCGGTTTGAACTTTGCGCAAAGTTCAGCAGTCAAGATCCTGCAGGAAAGTTTCGCTTTGCCGAGTGGAATGAGGGAAAGACGGAGACAAGCTTCGGCAATTATTCGCAAACTTTCGGTTGCGTGCACGCGTGCCCGCCGATCCGTTACGAGAAGAAGTGAGGTTTTTTTTTTCTTCATGTTATATACACTTTTCGTCTCCGACGTCTTATTTTCTTCGATATCGATCGCCGCCCCCCCCCCCCTTTTTTATCGTCGCGGCTGGAACGCCAGTCGCATTATTAATATTTCCAAGACCCATAAATTAGATCCTAACTAAAACTGAAGGAGCGTGCGAGTTTATCCAGCAGGTGAGATCTCGAAATGTAAAAAAAAAGTCTCCGCCGCGAGTGATTAGTTTTTTATTTATTTTATTTTTTTGCAAAACAAAGTCGTCGGAGGTCGTTTCAGAGGACGAGAGCGACGGATTGAATTTTTTCTTATTTAATTTCTCCAAAAAAGGAGAATTATTCACCCTCGAAATTAATTCAAGGCTTTCACTAATTCGTATCACTTTGAATCTCTGTATTTTATTCGGTCCCGAGTCTCAATTTTTTTTTGTTGTCACAGAATAAACTCGCCAGACGTCGTTTTGAAGGACGAGAGCAACGTATTAATTTAATTACTTTTTCAAGAACACATTCCCTCGCCATGTTGATTCAAGATAGCTAATCCACTTGTGTTCACCTCGCCTCTGTGTATTTTACTCGTATGATCGCTTTTTTTTTACACTTATTAAGAAATCTAAAAAAGTATGCGCGAAAATATGTTTTTCATATATTAAATACACTTCCCGAACATTTTTTACACAATTCATATGAGATCTATGCGAATTTTTTAATATACAGTAACAAATATGTAGCTGACTGTTCGTTGAGACACACAATATTAGTTGGGTTTCACAACAGACGAACGGACGGACGATCGATGCAATATCGATCGTCATATAGAACAGTCTCGACCGGACTTTCAGAGAGTACAAACGATTGACAGTTCAAACTCGAGATCTTTAGCCGCGATTACAGCAATAATATCCGCCCCAAAACCTAATACGGGCGTTATTTTTTCCCTCACAGTCGTTACAATATATTTAAACACACATAGTATATATTTTCGCGCGAAAAATTGGTAATTTACATTAAAAATTTTGAACACATTTTTCGCGAATATATATATTTTTTCCCCCAACCGCGGAACTTCGTCCGGACTGTAATTTTAGTACTCAAGAGTATTTGCTCATTCGCCGTCCGGACTACGGCCAGCCGGCCGCAAACTCCCGCACGTGGGAGCGTAATATGCGACTGCAATTCAAAACCCCGATACACCGGGTCGGAAACGTACCCATCCGTGTATTTGCACGGTGCGCGTATGCGCGGCTTGCGTGTAATCGCCATTATGTTTAAAACACGATAGCGGGGAGGAAAGCTCGTTCGGAGAAAAGCGCTGACGTACATGGCGTCAACGATAAACGTTTCGTTCCTCGGAAAATGCACGACGAGAGGAACCCGTCCTTCTGGCGCATATTGGAGCTCGCCCACCTACGACCTTACGTTCTCCACCCTGTGCGCGTTCCTCCATACGTTTCTATGCACCGGGCCGCTCTCCAGGCCCGAGCACGGTTACGCTACTTCTTTGACCTACCGGAAAGCGCGGTATTGCCGGGAATCTCCGAGGGAAAAAGAAGAGCTCCGTTGAAGGACGCTCCTGGAAACTCGCCACGCGCACACACACAGCCTCGCTGAATAGCAGTCGGGTGCAGGATGAAATTCAAAAGACGACGAAAAAGTAGAGTGGATCGCGAATACCAACTTTTCTCTCTTTCACATTTTAAAACTATTCGCGGTAAATTCGTTGATCCCCGGGAATTAGCGCAACGCACTGTACGGTCCGATCTGCCTAGGCATATAATTTACTATCTGGATAATACCTGCATGGACTAATTAGAGCAATTACTTTCCTAATTAGAGTTAAACCTGCTATGCTGTTATATATATGTATGTTATATGTATATGTATGTGTATGCGTGAGTGTGGAGACGTATGTAGAGGGTAAGAGGGCGAATATGAGCCACCCCGGAAAAAGTCGGAAATCTAGTCTGGGGCACATTTTCACCAATATTGGTCTATGTTTATACAGGTTAGAGCGGGACAAAACGGAGTATTTTACTCATTTTTTCGACACACGGAAGAAAAGAATTCTCATCCTTGATTATCTCTTCTTGATATATATACATATATGTATATTGCAACGTAAAAGATAAAAAAAATATACTTCTACGGACTTTTTGTCATACACCCCTTGCCCGGCTATGATGGTGCAGGATTACCATTCTTGTTTTCCGTTATTCCGAGCTCAATTTTTCATTTCAATTTTTTTTTTTTTTTTAATTCAGGTGATATCCTCGCATCGTTGTCATTTGTCAAATGTATTTCTCGACCTGCGTCCCCCCGTTCGTTGTTCTGGTGTAGCGAACGTGAAATTAATTCATCGCGCGAGCGATGAAGGGGAACGGGACGGAAGAGTTGGGAAAGCGGGAAGGTTGATGCACGCGAGGGAGTGTCATCCTCACGGAGCAAAAGCATATAGGGGCTTGCAGGCTCGGGGGAATGAGAGATAGGGCCATTGTTTCGCCGTGTTGCAACGTCGATAGTCAGGACGGACCGGGCAGGGGGCGGAAGGGTTGGAAGTCCCTTGCAACGGAGAGCCTATGCATTGAAACGGCTGTATTAACTGCGTACCGATTTCCGAGCACGCGAGCCCGCGCTCATACACATACGTACGTAGATGCATACACATGCATATGTACACACATACGTGCATTTCACGTTTATTGCAATATAGCGAAAGGACCGTCGACAGCAGCCCGAGAGGGTTAAAAATAATTTCGCAAAATCGAAATACGAAGTTTCGTAAAAATTATTTTGACCATGAGCGACGATCTCGTTCGTTCGGGTTTGAATATCCAAAACCTGTCCTTCTGTTTCCCGTGTGATTGATCATTTTTGGTTTTCACTTTTGCTCGCAAAAATGGAGTTGCATGGTGCGATTGGAAAATTAACGAATTAAAAATTATGGAACTTTGTGGACAATAAATTGCTGTAAGAAGTACAACCTTTTTTTTTACACATTGCGGGAGGAAGAATGCTCGGTAGATAAAAAAAGATTCTTATCCGGGAAAAACTTGTTTGATTTTATAACTTAATACCCATGACGCCCAATTGGGCGTCATTTTCCATCCGAGATGAAACTAACAGAAAGATGCTTCGATCAATTTCGCACGCGCCAGCTTCGCCCAAATTGCATCCGAAACTTGGCCCATAAAGGGCTTACGTGAAAGTCACGTGACCGCCATATGGAAGTCACGTGACCGCGCCACGAGAGAGCGAGAGAGACAACGTTATTGGCGATCGCAGGGGAGGTCGGTAATAAAAACTGTAATGAACTTTTCTCGCGAATTCTGGCATGTGTGATCAAAAGAAAAGCCTCATCGAAAGCCGAGATTATATCCGCTTTCGATGTGACTTTTCTTTTGACCATGCGAAAACCCGTGAGAAAAATTGATTACAGTTTTTGATACCGACTTACCACGAGAAAGACGGGGAGGAAGGTGTTTCGTATGAACTTAAGACTAAACTGTTAGTTTTGCTGAAGAAGCGGCCGATGCGAACCGGCCGGATTGCTCCAATGGCGGACACAACGGTAAGAGATTCTTTTTTTATTCAAATGAATATGCTCAATTCGCTCGTCAGCCGGCTTACTGTATAGAAAAAAAGCTTTAACAGAAATCGCCGAAAGCAATATATTTTTTTAATAAACATTTTTTTCCCAACGATTTGACGATACACGGAAAATTGGGCGAAACCCGAGCGTTCCGACTAGTGCACCGTACAATCGAGCGTTTGCATTTTGCAAATTGCCGGAATCTTTTACCGTTAAAAAAAAATCAATCTTTCGCGAGCTATCGATACCTTTTTCCCAAAAAAAAAAAAAACAATTCAACCGTTCCGTCCTTTTCTCCATTCCTCGAAATTCCAAACCTTGAACTTCCGTCCGGTCTGTCATGGAGCTTGCCGCTTCGTCGGTTCCGTGCCCTTTGAACGTAGAGCGAGAGATCCGAGAATCCGATCCCTGGATTCCCCCCTCGTGAAATGGAATCCTACGTACGGTGGTTGGCACGCCGGCGAATCGAAGTTCCACGCTCGCGTACCATTTGCCCTTTGCGAACGGACGAATGTATCGATGCATATAGCACTGCTCTACATGAGAGCGGGGCAAAGCGGACCATTTTTTAAATAAATTTTTTGCTAGACAAAAAAAAAGTAGAAAGAACTCCCACATCAAACGGTCGATAAGTGTCCGTTTTGCTCCGGCCCTCTTCAGCCAATGAAATACCGTCCGGCACCGGATGCAAGCCCATAAAACCATACAGTCTCACTGTGTCCCACTCGGAAAGCGTTATCCCCGGGGCTACTAGAGATATTTGCCCCGGCAGGCAGTAAAAGTGAATCGGGAGCGAATAGAGCAGGCTAAGAGTCCCCGGTGGAAACAGCTGTGTCTGACCCCACGCATGCTTTCACTACTGCGCGAGTGTTTCCGATATATTAGTTGCTTCGTCGGTCACACAAGAATCGGCCCGGTGGACGAACCGACCATCAGGAGAAACTTGGGACGACGAACCCGTGTGTGTGTGTGTGTGTGTGTGTGTGTGTGTTTGCGTGTAATCTATAGCGGGGGAATTTGATATCACAGTGTTGGACGAGCAAAAACTATCCGGCGGTGCTGCGATGAAAGTAACTTTCTTTCTTTTTGCAGCGGTCACGTTCTACTTAATGAGTCATAAAAGTCAATGTCTTTGGAAACTTTTGACGATGCATAGCGCATAGGATTACACGTGTTATTTATCCTCCTCATTCCCCACCTTCCGTATCTTCAGCTCTCGCGGCTTGGAGGAGGCATTATGCATCTCTCGCGTTTCGCAGTGTTCCGCAGCGAGGCGCGCAGGTGGCAGGGCGGCCGTGAGATTGCACCGTAACTTTGTGAGCTAAACGACGGCGTGTGCGGCAAGATGCAGCTACGCGGTTAGACACACTACGAGTACGGGGAAGTAGTTACGCGGCGGAAGGGTATCATGTATTACGGAAGCCCGGAGATTGCTGGTGTATTACGCAAGTGGGAGAATACGTACAAGCATGAAGGGTAGCCGAGCGCAGTAGTCCGCGATTTCAAGGATTCGCGAATCGTGCTTCCGAGAAGCAAGCAAACTGGCTACACCGCGCTAAAGTCAAACAATATTATAATATCACGGGTCTGTTATGACGGTATTATCAAAATAAGGCGCGTTAAAATTACACGTAACGAGAATAACGTAATACAATGATAACAGGTCAAAATAACACGATACGAAAATGAGACACTTTAGAGTGTTATTTTGACGTTTTATAGTTGTAATGTGCTGTATCGATGAATGTTATTTTTCGACGCAGCATCCATCCCGCGAAGTTCCGTACCAGTACTGGGCAAATGTACTACGTATTGAAGTATCGAGTACTTGAAGTACGTATTGAAGTATCGAAATACCGAGTTCTGGGCAATTCTCGAGTACCGACGTATTGGGTACTGGCAGAGCTGAATTGCTGAAGTTTTGAGTACCGATCACCGACTCAGTACTTGATCGGAGCGTTAGGCCAGGTCTTGTCAGCTTCTCATCAAGCCTCTCATCAGGACCCGATCCAACGCTAAAATTTCAATCACGCTCTTTAACATTTATCTTAATATTTGCTCGTTTCTTTCCTCTCTCTTCTCTTAATTCCGTTTTCAATTCTCCAATTCTTTTTTTCCCGATTTTTTTTTTTTAATACCACCTTCGGCCTGAACCGTGCCAACGACCTCGGCTTTAACGCCGAGTTAGAATAATGCCACGCCCGAGCGCCCGCAGCGGGCTCGGGGTGACAAAGAACCGCGGCTTGGTTGTCAAATGAAATTGCAGTTACTGCCCGGGGCGAGGATGAGGAGAGAAATTGAGGAGAGAGAGAGAGGATCGTGGTAGTGCGGCTGCCCCCCCCCCCCCCCCCCTCTCTTCATACGACCCGGGCGGCCGCGCGTGTTTTACGAGGCCGGCCTGAGTGCCGAGAGTTCGTCATCATCGCGAGGCCGCCTATCCAGAAACAGCATCAGCATCACGTGAACCGGTGGCTCTGCCATCCGCGGCACGAGAACTCTCCGCGAACTCTCGGCGGTAGCGCCGAGTATAAAAGAATATTCAGTCCGAGCTCTCGCTTTCTTCCATTCTCTTGTTCCATGTCTCTTCCAACCCCTCGCGCCCTTTTTCGGTGTTTCCTCGCTTTCTCTCCCTTTCTGCAAATATATATGTATGCATGTACATGCATATGTATATATGTGTTGAACTGTTTTTCCCTCCTGCCTCCCGCACCATCACCGCGGGACACGTTGCATCGGGCCGCGAATCCGTGACTATTCTTCTCACGTAGCGAGAAACAGTGTGAGGGTTTTGTCAATAGGGGGCGAAAATGGGGTTGCCGGGTGGGCTCGGTTAATGCCGCTTCTGGGCCATCGGGGGTTTCAGTTTCTTCACTCCCCGTCGGACGGCAGGGACACGAAACGGAAGGCGAGAGAGGGATGCTAAAGGGGCGGGGAGGGTACTATGAGGGTTCTCTGTACCGAGACGGAACGACGGGGATGGAACGATGAGGAACGAAAACACCGGATAGAGAAATTCAACGAGGCGAAAACTTCGTCCTCGAGTCATTTCGTTGGGTCGTTTTTGTTCTCGCCCGTTGATAAGCCCCCCCCCCCCCCGCCCCTGGCCCGCCCAACCCAAAGGTGCGAACACTCCGGGCGCGAATCTATCTCAACTGTTTTATGTGCCGATGCCTCCTTCGGTTTTCTTGTTTCGGTCATTTTATCTCGTTTCGGTCATTTTATCTCGTTTCGGTAATTTTATCTCGTTTCGGCAATTTTATCTCGTTTCGGTAATTTTATCTCGTTTCGGTCATTTTATCTCGTTTCGGTAATTTTATCTCGTTTCGGTCATTTTATCTCGTTTCGGTCATTTTATCTCGTTTCGGTCATTTTATCTCGTTTCGGTCATTTTATCTCGTTTCGGTCATTTTATCTCGTTTCGAGCTTTGCATTTTCTTTCTGTTTTTATTCCTTTTTATCTTAATTTTTGTTAATGCCACCTGTTTTACGTGCATAACGAGGCGTACAGTTTACTATGTGTAGGGGAGAGTGGGGCAAAATGCAATTTTGCAGTCATTTTTTGATGACCCGTTTTGCACCACTGCCCCATTTTTCTCCGCTCTTCCATACGATGTGCTATATACAATGTGTTATGAGGCTACGGTCCTCTAAACCGAAACTGAACGAAGGGGATGAAACTCTGAGGAACGAAAACACGAAGTCTTATAGAGAAATCCAACGATGCGAAAACTTAGTCCTCGCGTTATTTTGCCGAATCGTTTTTATTTTCGTCCGTCGGGAATCCTAGTTCGACCCTCGCTCTCTCCAATCTCTAAAGGTGCGACACCTAGGCGAATCTATGTCGATTCTTATTTGTGCCGATGCCCCTTCTTCGGTTCTTTCTTTTCTAAAGTCACTTTATGTCGTCTCGACCTTTGCCTTTTCTTTCGTTTTTTTTTCATTCCGTCGCACGCTTTAACGTTAACAACGACAGGTGCGCCGTTCGCGAGGAACACGCGATAAACTTTCCTGCGATAAAATTCAAAACTCGTTTCACGCAAGGCTTTCTTTTTTACAGCTCGAAGCGCCGTACACGATTTATGAAAATATGCGCGGAAGATACTTTGAAAGTGGCCGTTTCTCGCCGACGTGGAGAGCCGCGCTGGCAGGTAAAGGGGTTTGAAACCCGACTTTGCATTTCTCTTCAACAAAAACTTAATTTCTCGATGCGGAAGCCCGACCTGATCGGATAGTAATTGTCCGAAATTAACGAATAATTCGTCTCAATCGCCAAAGTGCCAAATTGCGTGGACTATTTTTTTTTTTTTTATTCTTTTGTTTTCGAGTTTTCCCATCGGAACTCGACGAGCCGCGAGTTTCATCGGAAATGCTGACAAGTTTGTTCACGTGTGTCCCCATCACCGCGCGACCGCTATAGTGACGAGGGAGGCGAATTGTTTGGTCGGGAAAAGGGGAGGGCGTCGTTCGGTGTGACGTCGCGGCGAGCGGAGAGAGAATTCCCGTCTCTCTTTCGTTTCTATCTATCCATTTCACGTGGCTGGAGTCCAGCCAGTAGCAGACATGCTGTTTGCCCGACGAGTTGGTCGCGGAGGTTTGCGCGCATGCACAGCCAGAGGGCAAAGTGCCGATTTCAGTTTCGGCAACGAGCTTTTCGCTCCCCCGACTGGCACCGCTCGTACCTCGAAGCCTCACGAATCCTCGTGCAGGTACACAGGTGAAATCGTATCACTATGCATGGAAACGGCGTCCACACGCCGCGGCTACGATGGCAACGTCGCCCGCAAAGGGGAGGACTCGATCTCCGTCGTTAACTCAATTCACGATGTAGGAATCGGCGCGATGAAATCGGAAGTCTACGCACGAGAGCGAAGATTTTTTTTAGGGTTTTTAATTTTTATGAAGAAAAATCATATGTTTTTTTTTTACAATAATCAGTACTTTTGGAGATTGTAAATATTTATATATATTTTTAAATATCAATCATGCCAATTATTTGGAGGGTTATTAGTAAATATCTTTACTGGATTCACTTATTTAATTAATTTGATTAGAAAAAAAAAAAAATTGTAAAAATAACAAGAAATAATATGGAATATTCAACAAGTTTTACACATTCGTGCGATTAAATCGGAAGTTGGTATACGAAATGGGAGATTTTTAAAGAGATTTTTAACTTTTAAGGGGAAAACTAATATTTTTTGTTGTTTGATCTTACAAAAATAATTATTTTCGAAGATTCTACATATTTAAAAAAAAATATCAAGCATATGAATTTTCTCGAGAGTTATTAATAAATATCTCCACTGAATTCACTTGTTTAATTAATTTTGCAATTACTTTCTTCTTTTAATTAGCCAAAAAACCGGTTTCTTTTTTAACGGAAAAAAAAATGATAAAAACACCAAGAAAAAGTATGGAATATTTATTAAATTTTGCATCTTTTTTTTTAAACCACCACTGGCCGACGCTGTGCCAGCGCTGGTCCCGCGTGGCGCTCCCACCGGGGTGTTTGTGATACATCGAACCACAGTCGCGGCAATAATTGCGACGATTGGCTTTGATTTTTCTTCACAGTCGAGCGATAATCGTATTATTGTAACGTTAATCGTTAATTGATTGGATCGCCGTGTGTGTCGTTGCGAATCTCGAGTCCAGCATTTTATCCCGCTCGCCAGTTATTAATACATTGCGATCCCATGCGATCCCTGGTTATGAATGTTTTATAAGAATAACGATTGAAAGCGGCGTTATAAAAAGCTCGCGCAGAAGTACGAAAGTGGTCGTTTAATTACGCTAATGACAAACTCATCGATCCTTCGTAATCCATGGCCGTTAAAGCGGGTAAAGGTTAGCGAACGTAACCTTTCAACGTTATCTGTGTCAGGGAGGCGATTTTTTTTTTATCCCAACGTCCAGACTGCAAGTTCCAATCAGCCCGCCCACTTTGTCATCGATAATGTGATAAGATTTACGTGCCGGACGAGACGAGCTCTCCGAACGGTTCGGACGCTAGGTCAGGGTTACGATCGCGGCGTACAAAGTGAACGGCGAGAAGACGAGACTGCGATTTATTTAGAAATACTTACGTATCGGATACTCTCCGTTCGGAGTATTAAATCTTCGAAAAAAAATTGGGCTATTCGTCAATAAGTTTTCACGGTGCTGCAACGTGTTCGGAGTTTTGAGCTTTCTGACAATTGAAACTCGATTTTTTGCTGCCGCGGCTGTTATCTATTGTCGGTTAACTTTTCAATCGGTTCGCCGGGCTCTCTGGAATTTATTCTTTGATGTTTCTTAAATTCGGAACATTGACTCTTCCGTTATTAAAATGTATGTTTTTTTTTTTTTAATCGAGAATTTCAATATTTAGCATTCGGGACTTCTATCCCACCACGTTAAAAAAAAGTAACAAAAAAAAAAAAAATTGCTCAACGAATCAGGAAATAAAATGAAATAATTTAAACTCTCGAATATTCTGCACTGCAGCAATTAAAACGTTTTTTTGTAGCACGCAAGTGGATTATCCGTCGGGTTGCGCGCGATCAATTACTTCCACGTGCGTAGCGCGAGGTCAGCCACTACGAAAAAAAAAAAAAAAAATCTGCATGAAACAAAATTCAAATTAATAGCTGCTATATCCGGCTCGTTGCGCGCCAGAGGCTTGCATTTTGCGACGGGTTCGAAGATCGCGCGTGCAACGGGCGTCGCAACAGCACGGCACGAGGCTCTCCCGTCACGCGTTGCACAACGCTTTTTATTTTTCGCGCTATTCTTTTTTTTTTTTTCAACATGAACCGTTGCGACGCGCACCGTGGAAAAGCTTGCCGTATTTTTGCCTCCTTTTTTTTATTTATCATTTGTCTTTCCTTTTTCATCCTCCACTTTATTTCCGCGGCTACCTCGCACGGATTTTGTTCCCCTCTGCTCGTTCGCAACGTCGACCCGCTAATCTTGTATTTATCTTGCCCGACGGAACAAGGCACCGCGGCATCGGCCAACTGAATTTCATTGAGAAGTCCAACTTTGAAAAACTTCAAGTCTCGAAACGTGCCTCGAAGGATTTTCTCGGAATCACCGTAGGTATCCGCGGTAAAAGTCTGTCTGATTATGTCACGCGTCTTCGCCTCGTGTGCAATTTCCTTCGTGCATAACAAGACTGCGTAACATTGTCCGAAGGGACGAACAAAAAAAATACGCGAAAAAGATCCCGAACGAAACAGTGCAATTGACTTTTTTGTAACAAAACACCGAGAAGAGCAAAACTCAATAGAATTTTTTTTTGAATATTGCTGAGAGGGAACCGTGTAAAAGTTATTCGTCAGCCCTTCACGCGAAATATTCCACCGGTTCGATGGCCGTGATTATAAAAACGCCATGTGTGTCGTTTCTCAGCAGTACCAAAAAAAAAAAGTAATTGAAAAACTGTTTGATTGGCCATATCGCCCGTACATTTCCTAGGAGGTTGTACGACACAGACACTGTTCCTCCGACAAGGGCAAACAATGGCCCTCCGTATGTGCCCGCATCGAGACACAATATACATCGATGCAATTATAAAGTTGGGGAGGACAAGGGTGAGGTAAAGGGATAGGGAGATCGGCCACTGTTGCACGACAATATGTACGTTGGTAAGCAACATAAGCGATGTAGCGTATCTATATATATTCATCGTACGTATATAGTACTCTCTATACGCGAGAGGACCTCAATTGGCGTAGTTTGACACGAGCGGGTGGAGGTAATATGTGGGGCGGTCGATACAACCCTCGTTGATATACACACATATATATATGCACTCACACACATATATATATATTTATATCCACGTGCATGTATGTATATATGTATGTATGCACGTATGTATGAACGTATGCATGTATGCACGTATGTATGAACGTATATATGAACGTATGTATGTACGTATTCATGTACGTTTGTATGAACGTATGTATGTACGTATGTATGTACGTATGTATGTATGTATGTATGTATGTGTATATATACTCGTAGCACATGTCTCTCACACCCTTCCTATCTTTCTAACCGTATTCCAGCGTGTGCTTCGGATGTGCGACCGGACGGCGACGAACTCTGTGCAGTTCCCAGCAGTTGCCCTCGGAACATCGGAGCTCGTTCAACCTCCGGCTTCGTTGTGAACTGGAGACGAACCTGGAGAGAAAGAGAGGGCGGAGCTGCGGTTCTCTTTCTCTCTCCGTCTCTCCAGTAGCTCTATCAATCTTATTACTTCGATACTCTCGAACAGTGTTACCAGTCCACCGGTGTACGGGTGTACCACCGGCCAGCCAAGGGCCAAGCCCCCGCCGTCGTTACCGAAACTCCATTAACTCATTCATTCAAAAACATGTCTCCGCTCCAATTCCCCTCTCGTCAAAGGTGTCCACCGTCTCTCTGTCCGCCCGCAGGGATCTCACCGTCTTCGAGGCAGAGAGTTTCCGAGATGTGATCGATTTCCGAGAGTCTGAGAGGCTTTTAGATAGAATTACAATAGGACGGGACGGACTGTAGACCGCTCTATAGTCTGCAAGAGCGGGCTTCACAATGCGAGTGAAATTTTGCCGGAGCGTGGCCGAGACGCGGTAAATGGATTGCACGCGTAGGGGCCGCCGAGGCAAAACGGTAACGTCCTCGACGGTTTAGACGATGCTTGAGAAATTAGTTAAAAAAAAAAAAAAAAATGGTCCGTTTTTATACTCTCGCTTACATACTCGGTTGAAAGGGTTCGTACGCTTGGCAAATGCTTATTATTTTCAAAGTTCCATGATTTTTTTTTATTTTTATGATCTTACAACGCTTTTGTTAATAATTTTCCAACATTTAAAAAATGTCCACAATTACTTCGTCATGTTTTACTTTTTTTTTCTTTCTAAACATTAAAGTTTTTCGAAATCTCATGAAATTTAAATGGTTGGATCAATTTTTACTAAATTTAATACGAAACATGCTACAGTGTTACATTGCACAGGTTAGTCGATACCTGTGGAAAAGTTAAGCTCGATACCTTCATCTTTACTCGAATTAGACAGTTTTTTTTAGTAATTTTGCAACAACAAAAAATCAAAATTCTATAAAATCCGATTCCTTCATTAGATTTCGATCGAATTCAATAGCAAAGGGCTTTGATCAAAATATTATATTCGTGCGCGGTGTTAGGACGATAGTTAAAAATTAACTTATTAATTTTACGATATTTTCCTTCCCTAGCGACAGAAAACTTTGTAAGAAGAAAAAAAAAAAAATAAGGTGAAACTTTGCGAGAAATTCCCGACAAACGTACAAACCTTATTTACAGTGTAGTAGAAATGCACAAGATAGAGACAAGAGAAACGACACACTGCCGGGCAGGCGATAGATCAGAGCGATTCCGGCAGCGCGCTGGATCTCGGTGGATACCGAGCGAGCCGAGAACGCCAGAGAGCCGCAGATCCGATGGAATTAACCCGACGGAAAGATCCAAATTTCATATTCCGGTAAGGCGGATCACCGGACCGACGATGGTGGTAGTGAATGTGAATGAAAGCAGAGAGCGAGTGATTTAGCACTCGTTTAAGTGTGTGCCCGGACGGTGCCGCGCCGCGCCGCGCACTGCACGGTGTTACACACATAGATGGTACATCATCGTCGCGGAAAGACCCTCCCGCGGCTTTATTACGGCAGTAAATCCGGCAGCATCCGTTCCAACGTACTTATTACGAGGAGCGTATAGGCAAGCCCGGATCCAGCATCCAGCGTCGGAGATCCGAAGGTCCCGTACCAGCAATTTTTTTTTTTTTTTAGGGATCTTCGCTCGCACTCAATATGAGCCGAATGAATATGTTCCCTCATTCCCGAGTAAGTAAGGCGGAGGAAAAGTGGGGAAAAAAAAAAATCTCCGGGGCGTTTCTTCGCGGCTTAGCTCGACGCGAGAGCTTTACACATTATTTTATTTTATTCATTTTCATCACCAAAGCGTACGACGTATATTTACGAGGGAAACACGCAGTTTCACCACGCAAGCGTGACTCTCCGTGATGATGTCGTCGAGGAATATCTGTTACACCTTCCTCACCTTGCTTATCGATTTTTCTTGGTTGTTTCTAACGTCGGGAAGGCGGGGGGGGGGGGGGGGGGGCGAGGGTTTATTTTATTCCTACCTTAATAGGTGGGAATAAAATAGATTTTAGTTTGAACCACGCCCAGGGTGGCGAGAAAGGAACGTGGGGGTCTCGTGAGGAATCGATGTCACGAGAGTTCGCCTTCGCCGAGGGTCGTGCGATCGACATGGGGCTCGTGTACTCCTGTCTCCTTCAACCTCGTGCTTTTTCCTCTTTTTTTTTATCTCTTCACACTTGGGGAGCGGCGAGAGACATGCCTGGCATCGACGAATCGACTTCTCGGTTTTTTTTTCTTTTTTTTTTTTTAGGCACTGTATCGAATCCACGATATCTCGAGGCGAAAACGGATACATTCAGGTACTCGGCGGTGCCGCGACGTTAAATGCGATACCGCGATCGCGGAACGTCTGTAAATCCAATATCACTCATTTTTCGCTTAGTACACAGTTACGTTCGGCGTGATGGACGGATATCTCTGCATCATATGGATTATTATTTTTTTGGTTTATCCTCTTTCAAGTCACCCATCTCATTACTTTGATTAGATGTATTTAAATTTCGTTTTTTATTTTTTTAGCTGCGTTTTCGCTGCATTTTTTTTTGTATCTTCAATCTCTCCATTTCCATTTCTATTGTTATTCCGATTTTTTTTTTTTTTTAATAATTCTTTGGATAATTCTTGGGATTATTCTTTAAATTATTATTTTTCAAGCAGCGAATCTCATTTTTATAATAAAAAAAAAAAAAAATGATCACCTGCATTTTCGCTTTAAGTTTCCATTCAGTTGTCTTTTTCATATCTTCAAATTTTCCATCTCGATTTCAATTATAACTTCCCTTTCTTTATTTTCCGTCTAGACGGCCGATGGTCTCAAAGCGCGATTAAACGTTTGTCTATTTATTTATTCTCTGCTGCATATACAATCGTACGACTGCGTTGAAATTTGACTTATCACCGTTCGAAGAAATCTTCCTCTTTCTCGCGTATCTTCGCGTAGTTCGTGCGACTATATTTACCCAACAGAACCGGCAGGAGAGCGGTAGGGGGAGGAAATTTATCATATGAAAACTGCACGAGAGCAGAAAAGTTTACGAAGTGGCCCAAGCATCAATTCCCGAGAGCTTCTATTATTTTCTGCTCTCTTCTCTCTCTCTCTCTCTCTCTCTCTCTCTCTCTCTCTCTCTCTCTCTCTCTCTCTCTCTCTCTCCATTTCCGCATATCCGGCCCGAAAGCGGGGAAAGAAGTGAGCATCTCGATCGCGGAAGAAACGGCTTGCGGCGGAAGAAGAGTTTCCGAAACGGTCCCGCGGGACTTGGCGCGCCGATAAAGAGAAACCGGTGAAGGGCCGGAGGGGGGGGGGGGGGGGGGGGGTTAAGAGACGAGAAAACTGAGAAGTTGTGAATCGAGAGTGGGTTTGATCGCTCGGAACTTCCATATTCGCTGTATTATACGCGACTCTTCGGGACCTTGTTTCGAAAGTTTGCGAGCGAAAAAAAAAAATCAAAACTGGTTAACCGTGTTGGTTCCTAACGTGGCTAGAAACATTCTCCATTTGCGTCCTCGAGTGATAAATGGCAATGAAACATAGCATCGGAAAGATTTCAGTTCCGTTCGCTGACTCGGCTCGAGATGAAGTTACGCTGCTCGGTCGCCAACATAAAACTGTAATTCAAAGTTAGCTGTCGCGGTTGTTTTTGCGGTTGAGAGACGAGAACGTTCTGCGTCAAATAATTCGCTAGGGCCGGGCGTTTGTCGGTAAGTTTCACCTCGCCCTAAGCTTTGTTTAAAGTCTCATCTATTTTGAAGGCCCCGCCCTAAAATAACGCGGATAAGAGATGAAAACGTCGTCTTCCGTCAAATATTTCGGTAGGGCCGAGCGTTTTTCCATAAGTTTCACATCACCCTAAGCCGTGTTTTGAAGTTTCATCTATTTCAAACCTCCCGCCCTAAAATAACGTCGCAGCTGCTCCTATCTCCTAAATTCCGGCGAGATGCATCTCCGCCATCCGCCGTGCAATCGAGAACTTACGTTAATGTCATCAATGCTCTCGTGCATAATTTAATTGTCAGGAGCACCCACTTTTGCCTGTGAACTATATCTATATATATATATATATATAGATATATATATATAGTTCGCCCGACTCACCGTTCGCTCGTACGCTCGCTTTTTGCGTCCTCGCTCGCTCGCCCGCTCTTTCGACCTCTTTCTCTTCCGTGTGGCGAATGAACGAAGTACCTCACTGCTCGTATATATGTGTATATATATATATATATATAATATATACATGTACCCCTCGGTAAGTAATTGATGCTCGTATGTCGTTACACTGGCCGAGGGCGCGCGCTACATCTCCCCACACACACACGGTAAACCCTTCGTACTATGCCCAAGTACGTTCTGCGCGAATATTGCATAGCATGTACACTCGTACGATCGAAAGAGCTATCCGTTCGATAGTCCATTTAGCATGGCGCTTCCACACTCGCAGCGTTTACGACACCGAAGCCTTTCGTCTGCCCGTCAATGGTCGTAACCACTGTTTTCCACAGCGATCGAGCGAATCGCATATGCGCGAGCTTTACGGAGATCCCGGCTGAAATTCATCGGAACGGAAATAAATCGCGGTCAAAAGAGGAGGATTATAAATTTTAACGTCGCTTCCGCGCAAGTTACTTCTGCCGATTCGAGCGAAATTCGATATACAACTGGCATTCGAGCCAAATTCGGCAGAAACATTCATCAGAATTGTTTTTTTATTTATTGTAAATGTGCTTTCTGAATGGTTTTGAATGTTCCGCATACGTTAGAGTGAAAATATTGAAAATAATTATTTTTTTAATCGCTAAAGCAAATCTTCTTTCACGATGTAGAAACGAATCTCCGAGCTCGTTCCCGAAGATATTTGATTTCCGTTCGACGTCACCGGACCTAACCACTGTCTTTCACAATGATCGAGCGAATTACATCTGCGCGAGCTTTTGGACACCCCAGCTAAGATTCATTGGCACGAGGATAAATCGTGTGCGAAAGAGTACCGGAAGATTATAAATTTTAACATGAAATTAAATTTCAACATTAAATTAAACTTCAACATTAAATTAAATTCCAACATTAAATCAAATTCCAACATTAAATTAAACTTCAACATTAAATGAAATTCCAACATTAAATCAAATTCCAACATTAAATTAAATGTCAACATTATAAATTTTAACGCTTCCTCGCAACTTGCATCTGCCGATTCGAGCGAAATTCGGCACAGAGACTCATCGGATTATTTATTGCAACCAAAGCGTGATTCGTCGATTAATCCCACCATTCCGAGCACCCTCGAATAAAAATCAAAAAGAAAAATCCCGACTTCAAACTTTTCTCCAGGACTAAAAAAAAAAAAAAAAAAAACCCCATCTCCGAAGCTCGTTCCCGATCATATTTAATTTCCGTTGGTCGAGGTGATCTTTCTCCCTGGGTCGCCCGAGCCCGATTGGCCCCGTCTCCTTTCCCGCAATCGTGACTCTACGATACATGGGGGAATTTGCCTCCGCTCCTTTAATATTTTCTCTCGGTATCTGCCCTCCCTACGCGCGTATGTGTGTGTCTCTCCGCGCATGTGTCTTACCGATTTTCGTGCTTTCCCGTCGAATTGGTCGGTGCCGTTCCGCCGGGGTGGGCGCTCGACGCCCACCTTTTCACCCAACGGAGGGCCAGACAGGCTATGGAGATCGAGCAATACGAATTTCCAGCTGTATGTATTACCGACTCCGCAGGGTTTCGATTTTTTTTTTTTTTTTCGTTTACTCTGCGGTTACACACATACGTGTACGGCGTACACGTGTAGGTGCGGCGAAGGCCCGAGGCTGCTGATCTCACGGCCGACCGAGCACCGAAGGATAATGGAAAGCCTTTTTACAGTTCAAACGGGAGACGGGGAGTGAGGGAGAGAAACGGAGAAAGATAGAGGCGGCAGGAGGGGGGGGGGGTGTAAAGAGCATTGCGGTAACACAAGGGCAGACGGCAAATCGCGGTGGGTAAAGAGAACTTCGTTCGAGAAGGAAATAAAGACAGCCATATAGTGAAATGGGGAGGGTCGAAAGAGGAGCGAAAGCAAAAAGAATTTGACGCTGACCTGACCCAGGTGTACATGCGCTCACCCTCGCGGTACAGAGAGAATTGTGCACAAAGGAATTGAGATTCCATTGGTCGAAGCGCGCCCGCCACGATTCTTTCTCCATCCGCCGATGCTTCTCTTATCCTCTTTACGTATCATCGGGGAGAGGGATGTAAAAACATGCGGGGAAAATAGACGGGCTGTAAGTGCAGGGCGCTGCGCATGCGCAGCGATGGTCTTTTTAGAGGGTGAGAGAGAAATGTATGAAAAATAAATGAAAATAGTTTTCTCGGCTGGATTGAGAGCGGGGAGAATCGGGGCGAAGTGGAAGCTCCCTTTGAGACGAGACCCTTTTTGTTATGGCCTGGGAACTTTTTTTGCAAAAATGGTCCGTTCTGCCCTTCACCCTGGGGTCCATTTTGGCCCGCTCTCGCCTAGGATCGTCGAGAAACTTGTACATAGAGACGTGGGATTGGAAGTGCATGTGTGCGCGGCGCGTGCGCAGCGATGCCTTTTTAGACGGTGTGGGAGTCATATGAAAAATAAATGAAAACACATTTCTCGACGAAGTGGAAGCTCTCAAAAGACGTAACCCTTTTTGTTATGGCCTGGGAACAATTTTGCAAAAATGGTCCATTTTGGCCCGCTCTCGCCTAGGACTCTCGGGAAACTTGTGTATAGGCATTTGGGATTGAAAGTGTGTGCGAGACGAAAAAGCATCGGAAAGGGGCGTGCGGTAAGAGCGACGATATAGATTTATAGAGAAGAGAAAGCAAAAGCCATTTCCGTTTCTGTATCCGAGCGCCTCGCCGTCTCCCGACACATTCGCTCTCGGGTTCCGATATGTATGTGCCGCGGAGCGATATATATATATATATATATATATATATATATACACATATATATATACGTGTTTACTGGATACACCTATCCGCATTCAATGATAAGATAACGATACTGTCGTGTCGATCGAATTGCCCGCTATCGTTTACCTACCATTGTATACGTCGAATGGAAATGTCGATCGGAAAGGGCGGAGGGGAGGGAAGAAATCGTTTTATTCTTCTTCCTCGATTTATCTGCCGTAGAAATAGAGAGGAAAGAGCTTTCCACATTTGGTCCGCACGTTATTGCGTTTCGTAGGATCTTTAGCTGGAGACATTTACCTTTCGCCTCGTTCATCACGGTAAGATATTGAGTTCGCAGCGCGAAACGATGCTCGAAGGCATTGTAGAAAAAAATCTAACATTGAGCGAGGAAACAGAGCCGAGAAGAGCAATAAAACAACGTGCTGATTTTTTACCATTTCTTTAACCCAAAAGAACCACACACAATAAACAATAATTTCGTTAAATCGGAATACGAAGTTTCGTAAAAATAATTTTGTTAAATGTGTGACCAACTCATTTGTTCAGATTTGAATGTACAAACCTATCCTTTTATTTTCCGTGTCATGAACAATTCTGGTTTGTGAAACTAATGTCGGATGATAACAATCGGAAAATTAACAAATGCAACTTTGCGGACTTTTGTGGACAATAAATTGTAAAAAGTCCAAACTTTTCATTCTTTATGAAGACGATAAGGATCACTAAATTACTTACCCTCTCTCGGCTTCTCACGTATATATACATTCACTACCAAAAATTTATATCGCACAATTTCAGTTTCAACGATTTACAAGCAATACTCTTAAACATTGAAATTATGCAACGTAAAAAAAAATCTAGAAATTCCTTTTGAACCGATCTTCTCTTGCGCAGGTGTACAGAGCAAGAGTATTAAAAATTCTGTTTTAATGAAAAAAAAAAAAAAAAAAAATGTTTTAAAATCAATGTTGTCTTAGCGCTTTTCTTGGTTCTTTCTCGACTTTTTCCTTTCACTCGAGTTTACTTTCTGCTATATCAGGCACACAGCATTAGTGCAAGAACCGAAAAATTGTGTAAATCAGACCTTTCCCTGAGACTGTCGTGTTGCATCGACGATTTCGCTGTTAGATTTCGCTGTCCTCCATCGTCGACTAAGAAGTAGAAGAGGCGAGATAGGGTTAGTTCGAAAGAGGTCGGATGGACTTGTCTCGTCCGATGCTCTCCGTCCGGCACTCTAAAAAATTGAATCTCCAACTTTGAGCCGGCCCCGATCGAAGCGAGCGTGCCGAGGCTCGGTCCGTCTCGTTGCGTACGGGCGATTCGCGGGTATCGCGGATGCGATATATAGGTTACATCGCACGAGATCCCCGTTTAACTGGAGCAGCGCGGATGTGTGTCGGTGATGCTTGCGGGATGGTCGCGCGTGTGCAGAGCCATTGGCGAGTGGCCAACGTACATCGGAAGGCTTCCGAGAGCTCGGGAGCGGATAAGAGCGAAAGGAAACCGTGCGATAGAGGGTGAATGTGGAGAGGAAATCGGCGGGGGAATCGGCGAGGGCATCGGAGAGAACGAGCGATCGCCCTCGTTGATTCCCGTTCGGTTCGGCGTTCGCTGGGTTGCTTCATTACCCGGTGCGAATTGATCAATGGCATCGGTCACCTTACGCATGTACACAGTAAAAAAAAAAAAAAAAAAAAAAATTGTACTTTTTAAAACAAATTATTGTCCACAAACGTCGACAATTTTTTGTTTGTTAATTTTCTAGTTTTACAAACAAAAGTGCAAATTAAAATTGTCAATAATACAGAAAATGAAAGGACAGTTTCGTATATTAAAATAAATGACAAACAAGTTTTTCACTTATTTAACAAAATAATATTTACGAAATTTCGCATTCCAATTTTACGAAATTATTCTTTACTGTGCACGCGCACGAATTCGCCGATGACGAGGCGTTCGCGAGATCGGAGGTGAATGAAAAAAAAACTTGACCCCTAATAATTTTTTGAACGGGGGAAAGAAATTCGTTCAAACAAATCTGTACAACAAATATTCGCTTCGATCGATCGGAATGTCTTTGCGGCAGCGACGATTTGCCGAGTGGACGTAGAAATCGGGTGAAGAACGAGGATTGTCGATGAAACCCACGAAACCCCCAGAAACATGTGTTTTTTTTTTTTCCGAAGGAATCGAAATTTTGAACGATGAAATAAAAATTGCTTCAAGATAATTCTTCATTGGCCCAACTAAAAAAAAAAAAAAAAAAAATTCAATGCAAAAGAAGAAATTGTCTTTTCAACAATAATCATTCGCTCCGATCGACCGAAGTGTGTTTGGAGCAGCGAAAATTTGCAGACTGGCCGGAGAAATCGCAAAGAACAGCGAGGGTGGTAGATAAAACCCGCGAGACGTTCGACATCTACGATTCCGGACACGCGCCACCGTGTATGCATACGAAGATATTCGAGATGTAGATACGTTCGGTCGTTCGTTTTGCATCCCGCCGAAGCTTCGCCCGCGGCGACGGCTGCCTCTTCTCACCCTCTAAACTCTGCATGGGACCGTCGCGCAGCAGCTTCTTCGTATAATGCATGTATGCCTCATCCGATCTCGAATCTCTCTACGATCGGCATAAATTATGCCGCAGCGCAGCGGCGATATGTTCTCCAGTCACATCGAACTAGCGTCTCGTTCATTCCTCGTGGAATGACTTCATTCCGTGCGAGAAGTCTCCGACGGCGAAAATTTCGAGATTAGACACACCGACTGCACACGGGGTTTTCTGTGACCCCAAAAAATCGTAAAGTAAGGCAGGGGAGAGCTTCGAGCTCGAGTACGTATTTCGTTGAGCAAAAGTTCCCTTAACTCCCGACTGTCCGCCTCGCGGAGAAAAATGCTTTAGCTGCTCTAACAAAATGAATTTTGCAGACAATGATCTCGCTCCCGCAGCGAAACGATTAGTAAAAGCAGCAAAAAAAATTACCACGAAGAAACAAGTTGGTTTTGCTATCGCGACAAAACTTTCTTGTAACTGCGACGATTTAGTCCGCTACGAGAACGAACGACGCCTGCGGCAACGCGACGGCCGAGTAATGGGTAATAAGATAGTTACGGATAGTGTTAAAAATTTCTGTTTGAAAATTCATAAAATGTGTATGAAGTTTTTTATGCATATAGAGTATATGAAATTTCATCGACACGTATGTGATAATATTGCCTTACCGATACATTAAAAACAATATTATTTGTATGATATTTGCAATAATATAATTTTCATATACTAATCTCTTGATTTTCAATGCCGTCACCGGCAATTTTAATATACGGATTACACATTTAAGATTAAATTACCAAAATTCAAATACAAT
This sequence comes from Amblyjoppa fuscipennis, assembly GCA_963575735.1. Classification (NCBI taxonomy): domain Eukaryota; kingdom Metazoa; phylum Arthropoda; class Insecta; order Hymenoptera; family Ichneumonidae; genus Amblyjoppa; species Amblyjoppa fuscipennis. The sequence goes on along the minus strand of OY754491.1, from coordinate 22,688,207 downwards.
GTATATGAATTCTAATTTCATATACCGAGGTTTTATATTTAATATAACTTTGTGTATTAAATGTTTTGTTAATTTCGTAACATTTTTAAGAGTGCGGACGACATGCCGGAAGTGCTTATTCCTTTCTTTTCCCATCGGGCTTATGAATCTCGAAAATGTCTCGAACCGAGACGACAATAACGAGGCGCGAGGGAAAGCGACTCAGAGGGAATATTTTTTCGCGCTAAAAGGCCCGATAGTGCTATATTGACCGTCGGTAGATTGATAGCTCCTTGAAAAGGAAAAAAAAAAAAAAAAAAATGTTGAGCTATTTGTTTACCGTAGGGCGGATGATAGGAACGCGGCTACCGGCGCTGTCGTGTAATGCAGACATACCCGACTATGCAGCTATAGCTTCCGCTGTCTCGTTCTGGAACCCGATCAATGTCAAGATAGTTTGAGCTCTCGAGGCGTGAAATCTGTTACGCTTCGTTCTCGCGCCGCGAGAGGAGATTCACCGACAGGGCTGCTAAAGAGGTAAACAAAGTCTCGGCGCGAGGTGGGCGGATAGCACAGCGATACAGTCCATCAGCTGGCCGAGCCAGGGGACTCGCCGGCTAGGGGAGCGATTTGAAACCAATTCCGCTGTTTGATAAAAAAAAAAGAAAAATCGAAAAAATTCAGGCGCTGAGTTTTCTCTCCCGAAAGGTCGGCGCGGACATATCGGTGGCTCAATGCCGTTAGGTCGTACAGTTAGCGCATGTATAATATGGCCCACCCCAATTAGCACGTTAATCAGCGATACGTGGACCGGACTCTGTTCTCCATTTTTTTTTATTAAATTTTTTTTGTTCAACTCCACACACGCCGTTTTGTTATTTTCCACTGTATCATTACGGCGGTTGTCTAAAGGATAAAAAATCATCACACAGTCGGTAGGCCAGCTGACTCGCGAAAGCTCTTGCATAATTAATACGATCCCCTCGCGAACATGCCAATGTAAATTCATACCCATATTTTGTATCATTTTTATCACTGCTCAGAATATAAAATAAAAGAACAATGGGTAGGAAACCGCAGAGGGTGGCGGGGCGAGAGGGGGGGGGGGGGAAGAGGATGTTCAGCCGTACATGACTGCGCATATCCACGAATTATGCATACGCGCACGCCAGTGCATAATTAACGAGACCGCGTTAAACAGAATTAAAAAAAAAAAGAACAACAAAAAAAATTCGCTAGCGAGGATGTGTGTACGTGTTACAAATGGCCGGTACGTTGCGCGCGACTTGTGCCGTATGTAAAATGTAACGAGACCATTCTCTTGTCCATCCGTTCTTCCCCGCACATACACAAACTCGTTAATACTCGCAGAGCCCGGAGATAATTAATAAGCTCCATTCGCACGAGCGTATTGACCGCACTCGTGCATATATGCATTAAACCTCCCCTCTCCCCTCCCCTCTCCCCCCCCCCCCCCCTCCCGCTATGTGTTCTGTGTGTCCCGTGCGGTGGTGCCTTCTTTCTACCTTTCAGCTTCCAGGGATGGACTTTTTAGCCCTCGCGACGAATCTCTGCGGCGCAGTTGACCAACTTTTGGCGCAATATTAACTATTTTTCTTTTATGATCTGTTTTATTTGCTCGACGGATTTGTCCTTTCAATGTCAGTTTACAATAAATCCTCATTTAGAGCTCGGAATAATATATTTTATTATAATAATGAATAATAAATTGAGACGAACAATACAGAATGGAGACTAATACATTTTATCATTTTAATAGATGATTAATGCAATTTAATTAAAGTGAAGTTAACTAAATTTTTGGAATTTTTTAAAATTCGATTATGAATCGAATTGAAGTTACATTTTATGAAAAATAATAAATGATGGACGCTTTGATTTTTGGTGGTGGCGATTTGTCCTATTTTCAGAAATATACGCTTTTCTTTATGAGTCACATTTGTTGACTATCTGTAGTAAAAACAAAACGATAAGGATCGAAATTCGAGAAGAGCGGTTGGTGTTTGCGTGTGCGATAAAAATCGTTTCGTTCGTGACCGCGCGAATTTTCGTCTCAAACCTAAAGTTCCCAAGATTCTTCTGGACAATGTGACAAAAAAATGTTGTTTAATTCCGAACAATTGCCCGATTTGATCCTCGACCGAATTCGTCGTTGCGCTCCACAATCAGCGATCTACACAATGTTTCGTTGCAATTTCACGAATTTCGCCCCGAGCACGAAAATAAATTAGGTACAACATCCCATCGACGTTCGATCGATTATCCGAACAATTGCCCAGCGCCGTCGGTGTAGTCGCCCGGCGTCCCGCGTCCAGAAGCCGTATTAACCCGATCGGCTCGATAGCGTATAACTATGTAAATTGTGCGTGCTGGGTGGGCCAGGTCCGAGTGTACGGAATGCCCACGTAATGCGGAGAGACGCGAAGGACGACGTAACAATCACCGGCGATACAGAGGAATACACACATAGAGCGAGGGTTCTGCCGCCCCCCCCCCTTTCTCCCTTCGGCTGTCGCATGGATATCGAGGATCGATAGTTGCCTCGCCATTCTCCCACGGGCTCAGAAGCTTTGAGTCCTTTCGCGAGGGAGTCAAAAAAAAAAGAAAAATAAATAGGAAAATGGAGCAAAAATAACCGAACAAACGAGCGCCGCTTTCTGGAATCGCTTTTGCGCTGCAGCTGTGGGCCGCGCAGAGCCATAAAACACTTTGCACGGTGGAAGAAGCGAGTGTACCGGCGGAGAGTCGCAGCGGACGAAGGTGGGTTTGGTTCTTTTCCGATGTAAAAAAGAAACGTTCGATCGGCGGGAGCGCACCTTATGCCCCATATTTTTCGCGAAGCGTCTGTTACCGATAAGGCATAGATTCTCCTACATGGCTACGATTCATTTTGTCAAGTATCCAGCTCGCCGACCGGTTTACAGGCTGACGTCGCTTCTAACTATGGCGTAAAATAAAATAAAAAAGGCGCTATCGGGCTATTCCTCACTCCGGCTCTTCCGTCACGCTCTTGGAGATAAAAACAAAACGAAAAAAAAAAAAAACGGGAGAAATGTATATTCGGGCTCGTGCGGATGAGGAATGATGAAAAAGCACTCCGCTGCCGGACGGGAATCGGGGATACATCGGTATTAAAAAAATTCTGGTCAGGAACATCGGCGCGCCGCGCGGTGGGAGAGGCGGAGCTGATTTTTTTTAGCGAGGTGGGCTGCGCCTATCTTCTTGTCCTGTTTCCGAATCGACGAGCACGCGATTGAGCGCACTGGTTCCCGCGGGCGTGGGACATTTGACGAGGGGGCTATTGTGCGAAAGGGTTTACACGCACCGTTCTATCGACCGAACGAGCAGTGCGCAAAAAAAAAAAGCGCGCCTAATTTCGCAGACAATTGTCGTGTGGGCGGAACTGCGATGACCTTTTGTCAGCGTTTCGTTCCAACGTCGATCACACCTTCGGCCAATAAACCGTTTCGATGCCGAATGCAAAGAGTGTTCTTCGATCGACACAATCTCGGCGCAATGAACACTGCACACTTTGCTGCAGCCCTTCGACGCGACTATTTGGGAAAAATAATCTTTGATTCTGGTCTAAAATTTTTGGGAAAAAATTGACTTTGAGTAAACGGTCCAGTTTCCGTCACTGTCTCATTCAACGTCAGTGAAGCCAATTTATATTAATATATTATTATTTATTATTCATGATAATAAATACTGTTTTCGTTTAATACAAAAAGAGCGGATTTTACTTTTGATTATTGCTGCGATACGTATATTTTAATAAAATGAATTTAACAATTTGACTGTAAGTGGCGCAACTCGCGTTTGAGGATTTTCAAGCCGCAGTTGCTATCAACGCGCTCTAGCCGAAGCACATCGCGACTTATATGCATGCATTACTTTGCAAGTATTCAAGAATATAAAATTTATACCAACGGTGTTAGTACAAGTGATATTATCGATTAGATTGGTAATTATTTGTTTTGCTTTATTACGTCCCTTATTAAATTGGTCGTGACAGAAAGTGGGTCAGCGAAATTGGGTTACGCCGTATTTTTCGTCACTTGTTGCATCGCAGTCATTATAAATTCAGGTTAATGTTATGATATCATTTTGAGTCGTGAATTAATTGAAAAATAATCATATCTGTATTATGGTGGCATAAATTCCGACACAGAGATAGAAACTTGGTTCTCGGTCCGACATACTCCGTCACGAGTGACAGAAACTGGGTGCACGATGTTGATGAAAACTGCGACATAAGTGGCGGAAACTGGGTACGATGGAAACTGCAGCCTGAGGTCTAAAAAGTGACGGAAAGCCCGGCAGTCGAGACATTGTTGAACACGATAATTTAACAATTAAATCCCGCTGAATTGTCTTCAATAATAGCTCAATAGCATTCAGAACGCTTTGATGTACATATAAATAAACCGCGAAGATATCCCCATGAGACTAAAGTTCATCATGTTATAGCGGCTGTACGTTGCGTCGCGCAAGCTTCGCTCGGAGAATTTCACTGAGAGAATGGAATTCTACAAGTGAACCATTTTTTTCTTCATCCTAAAGGAGTGCATTGACGGAGATCTGCCAAAGACGACATTTGACGTCAACAAAACATTTTCGCGATCATGTGTATTAAACCGTTTTATTCGGATCGACAATACAATCCGGATAGAAATAATGGAAAACGGCGGTGCCCCAATGATGACGGAAACTGGGCTGCTTAGCTTTAGTCGGATCGACACAGAGGGCCAGTATTGGCAGGGCGTTGGCCAGTCTTCACTCAATGCCGGCCAGCACCGGTATCCGTAGCATTCCCACCAGACTAATTCAACCCGGATAGTTTCTCGAGTATAATTTCTTCGCAAATTTTTACTTAAGCGCGGGTCTGAAATTGGAGGGCTGCACTTTGCTCCCTGACATAACAGAATATAAACGTATATTGAAATACTAACTGGATGTGTTCCGGTACAGCGTGATTCCGACACCCAACGCCCCAGGCAAATGGAATTCCGTGCTTGGAACGGAACCCATCTATTCTTTGTAACTCTACACTCCCTTACGCTTCTCCTAGGGGCTCTTCCGAGTGTGCGCAAGTCCGCAGCGAATGGAGGGGTTGTTTAGCATCCGCTCGGCCGTAGCGGCCGCTATCGTGTTTCCGGTAATGCGATCGTAACGGACCTCTCCGTGCGGACATTCGAAAATCATTCTCTCGAGCGTCTCGTTCATCCGGATCACGTTAACACCGGCCCTCGTCAAAGACTCCGGCACTTCCGGCATTCAATTTTCTCAAAGTCCTTGCGGCTAATGCGCGCTCTCTGTTCTGAAACTTTTTCGCTCCTTTGATGTCGTGTAATATGCAAATTCTCTACTCTTCATAATTATGTATGTATATTTTTCTTTACGTCGGCTTGACGTAATAATCAAGAAGTATCGCGCATGCGTCACCCACTTCAACCGTTCCGACGTTCGTTCAAATTTATAATAAAAGAATCTCTTGAAACACAATTTTTGGTTTTCGGATTTTCGTCATTTTCAATGGCGCAAGTGAATATATACTTTTTTTAACCGAATAAAGCGTCAGTCATTTTTTTTTCAACAGTCTGATGTCTCCACTTCAAAACACTGCTTGCGATTTTAAGATCGCTTGAACGGTTGAGAAGTTACAATTTTTTTATTTAAAAAACGAGCTTTCCGCTGATTTTTCGCTTCTCAGTCCTCGAATGGTTTTTTCATTAAATAAATGTAAACAAAATCACATGTCTCGTACACCATTCTCTTTCTTATGAAAAAACGAAGAAGCCGACGTATGAGAAACTCTCTTTGTCAGCATAGAACCGGTTTTATGATCAAGAAAATCGCGACGAGCGTTCGGACCCCAGTCATGCGTTTGAGGGTAACAAATAAATTCGTGACTTGTCGGGTTAAATGTCATTCGACAAAAACTATATGTATATGGATATGTATATATAGACCTTCCCTTAGAAAATCACTGTGTATGTGTACATGTACATATGGATATGTATGTATAGAAAAACTATGTGTATATGTACATGTATATACAGACCTTCCGTTAGAAAATCACTCGGTATCGTATAAAATCTAACTTTTTTTCTCGGTGCGTGGATGAATGAGGGTGCCCAAATTCGGATCGCCTAGTCGTTTCGGTTCAAGGAAATTCGTGACCAAAGGGCATGAATATCGGCGACACAGTATTTTCGAAGCTAAACGTCTTCCGGCACGACTCCGGGGAGAATTCAAACGAGAGCGTGAATATCGAAATTCTCGGTTGCGCCGAAAACAATATGTCTCGAGTGTTTCAGCTTCGCATACACCTCGCCGACTGTCTGTCGTTATTGCCGCTCTTACTACTGAGTGACACGAGGGCACACCGGTGGATACTCGTGTCTTCCGCGATGCGTTTGCTCGTCTTGCCTCTGCACCTCTGTTATTGTATCTTTGAGGAATAAATTCCCGAGCGGGAATGTTTTTCGCACGCAACGCCGTCGATGCCGTAGTTCAGTGTTTCGCCGCCCACACGAGCTCTTGGCGGAAATTTATTTTTATCGTGGAAAACACTTCGCCCAGACACGCACGTCGAGAATGTCGCGGAGCGATGCGTACACCGACATCCGTCACGATCGTCGCGGGACTCGCAACGGGGAATTAATTCATACCTATTTATACCGACTTATTTATATCCATTTATTTATACGGATTTATTTATAGCGACTTATTTATACCAAGCTCGTACGGAAAAGCTACAGCTTTGTGGTATTTCCACACGAAGCTACAAAAGAATGAACACAATTAGAGAACAACCAAACGAAGAGGGAGAGTTTTTTTTTTAATCAGTCCCCTAATTGCGAACAACGCAATCAAGCCGCTCCACCGAATGATTTACGTTCTCACCAGCGACCAAATATTTCCCGGTATATTTCAGCGCGTATAACATGTTCGCACTCGTGGTTTTTTTTTCGCCACTCAAAGGTCCTTTTTTTTTTTTTCACGCGATATAAACGCGCAGAGCGGCCGTTAATTCGTTGCCGGTGGAGAGTAGTCAGGCGCAGCTCTCTGCGGGTACGTCATGGACGTACGTTATGAAAAGGCTCGGGGAAAGTTCCCATTCGGTCTTTATTTACGCGCGGGCTCACTTTGTATTTATATGCAACGAATACCCTCACCGGCTCCCTCGCACTTGCGGTCTTTCTCACTTGCTCTGTTGTGCTTGTATTTGGGTCAGGCGGTAAAGCCGGAGTACCCGTACTTCTGGGATTCCGTCGCTCTGCCCCTATCCATCAAGAGAGAACCTCTCTATCTTCTCTCTCCCTTCGGTTATTCTCGCCGTTCTTCGCCTCCCACGCCTCCTCCGCCTCGATCTCTTATTCACTGTCAAAACTCGGATGTGACGGTGAAATTTTGCATTACCCGCGAAACCGCTTCGAGAGCGCCGCTTCCCGGATTATATTGTATCGTGCAAGACGATGAGAAACGCGCATTGTCGTTTCTCGCTCATTCATCTCGGCATCCCCAAGTTAGCGGAAGACGAAGAACCGAGCGGCAGGGAATCAGCTGTAATGCGAAGCTTACCTGCCGACTAAGAACGTCCCGACGATTAGGCGACAGTTTGTCAGGAGCTTCGAGAATTAACCGTCGTCGGTAGTCCCGTCTTCCCCTGAGGTGACGCGAAATTCCGCGGTTGGCGACAAAAACTGTGCCGAATGCCGCGTTTTGAGACTGCGCTCCGCCGACGAAAAAGAAAATTGTGACCCGCCTAACGAAGGTGCCATCCAAGCCCATCCCGTGCAAGAGCTCCTCGTCGTTTCAACGCTTTACCCCCAAGTAGTAGCAGAACCCCGACGGAGCTGCCCTTGCGCCTGAAAACCAGGACACCTTGAAATCCGAATTTCGAAGTTGGTCCCTATTGAACTTAGTTGCACCGGTAGAACCTCCGAAGTCGTTCGGCTAACGATCGGAATAACAACGTGCTTCCGGACACCCGACGGTGGGCCCTCGATAAAGGCATCGTTCGCCGGTTAAGGCGGAGCGTTAATTAGTTTGACCCCGTTATCCACCCCGTCGCCGCTCGCTCCTTTCAGGATCTCACCGCCAACCTCGCCGCGGCATCTCGGACAGGGATGTTTATATAATTTCTTCTTTTTTTTTCTCATCTTCTCCCGACATATCTCCGTGGAGCAACACCCGATGAATACGCCATTAAGTGCTACCACATCACGGTGACCCGACCTGCACCGTCGCAACTTCGGCTAAGTATGCAGGGCACGTCGAAGTTCACGGAGCAACAGTCCAAAGGGGTTGAAGGGTAATTCCTGCGGAGTCTCTCGTCCTTGCTGTGGCAGCGACCGCAAGGGAGATCAAAAGTAGCGTCTCGTCACCGCAAGCTCATCGCCCATTCGCGGGGCTGCGGGCGGCTTCGTGGACCGCGGTACGAAGATTATCGCTCACCAAGTTTCTCGTCGTAGACGTGCGCACGACAGTCCCTTCGCGTGCCCGTGCACATCGACGATCTGTCAATATTGTTCGCGAACAATAACGTAACTCGTGCTAACTCCGTCTACTGTGCCGTTGTGTACCGAAGTTACGGAGCATCCAGGCTGCCCAGGCTCTCTCTCTCTCTCCCGTGAGATCCATTACGATAGTTCGATCGTTCGATCCGTGCCCGTGGCGGCACAGGTAGCGCGTGACAATGGTCTCGCGTCGCTTGTCCCGCGAATCTCTCAGGTCGAGACGCGATAGAGGCGAGACCTTCAAGGCAGTCCTTTCGCTATGATCGACGCCACTTCAGTTCGAGAGAGGAATGAGAGAGACTAGAAACACTTGTTGATGGAATAAAAATCTGAAAAAAAAATCGAGCGTATCGGAAGGTACTGAAAAAATTGTTTTTGAATAATAGTAATTCCAAAATTTTATTAACAAATTACTGAAAAATTGTAATTGTGCAAGAAATTACCCGGCAACCAGAGCTGGGCAAAGTACCGAAAAGTACTTGAAGGATTAAGTACAATGTACAAAGTACTTTTCCTTCTTAGTCGGAAGAGGCGGAGTTCCATGAGTACGAAATTTAGAGGGGAATTTTCAAATCAAACAGCCCTGTTTAGGGCAAACATTTTTTTCAAAACGTCCAAACTCTTCATTTACAATCTTTGGTAACAAACTAATCGGCTGGTCTACGACGACTGGATGTATAACAACTAAATCTTAGGACGCATGATTTATCTAGTACAGTGGCCGAAAGTGAGAAAGATCTCGAATTTGTGCATCAAAAATCGTATTTTTGAGATTAAAATGGAAAATATTGGGTTGGGAGTAAAATAATGGTTATATTTGTGTTCAGCGAAAAAAAATACATCGAATATAGCCTTGAACCAAAAAAAATCGAGTGTACAACAATTTTTAAATTTTTGCGCCACTTTTGAAAAAACGTCGATCTTCGTGATTTTCGAAGGTCGATATCTCGGCTCCCAATGGAGCTAGGGAAAATCCGAGGTGCTCGTCGTGTTCTGCGGGCAAAAATACACAGGATAGGGTCTTGACCAAAGTTATAGAAGCGTTTTATCGGGCATTTTCAGAACGTTGAAAAACGTGAAAAATGGACTCGAAAGGGGTTAGCCTTGCAATTTTTTGACGAAATTTTTTTTGTCTTCTTTAAAAACTTCTTTAAAAAATCTATTTTTTTCCCGCTGAACCCGAATCCGCTGGCTTTTTTGGAACTAAAGTACAGTGAGACATTGAAAATCTCGATTTTATGCACGAAAAATCGTATTTGCGGGATTTAAATGGAAATTATTGGATTGAGAGTAAAATAATTTTATGAGACAGACACTTTTTTACGTTACGAAAGAGGTGCAAAGTAATTGGCAGTAAAAACAACTAGGTTGCCGATTAATTTGTTGCACAATTTTCCATTTCAGTAATTAGTTAATAACATTCCGGAATTATTGTTGTGCACAAATGGTCTTTCAAGCACCTTGCATGTGCACGAATTTTTCATATTTTTATTCGATCGCCAAGTGTTTCAAATTCTCTCTTATTCCTCTCTCAGCCTAAGTCGGCGTCGTACATAACGAAAGGACTGCTTTAAGCTGATTCCACCGTGGCGTTTCCTCGAGCCGTCTCTTGTTCGTCCGGCACGTAAAACGCATTCGTGAATTCTGGGACTGCGCGAAACGGTCGTGGATAAATGGAACGAGGAGCGGAAAATGCGACGCGGAGGCGGACCGACGAGCTCGTCCTCGGCGGTTCGTTCTTCCGGATCGACCAGTTGTACACAGATGGCCAAGACGAATGCGGAGTGGGAAGAGAGCGAAAAAGTGAGAAGGCCCGAGAGCGATGGACGGAGCTATTGCGTGGGGAATAAAATTAAATAGCTCGCCCCAATAAACCGCGTGGTTAAATACGCCCCGGGCGATTAACGTTATTCTCGGAATGAAAGCATATGCGCTTGTATCCAGCTTCCCCATCATTAGCTGCAGCCGAAGCGGGCGCGGAGGAAAACTGCTGACTCAGAAGGAGCGGCTGGATCGGCACCGAGCTTGGTCCCATCGCCAAGGAAATTAAAGCCTGCACCGAGGGCGCCTTTCGCAGGAAATGGACCGAGGAAGATTTCGATGTCGCCACTGCCGTTTGCCGGTCAGCGCACGTACACCGTCGACTCTCTCAGGCTGCATCGAATGCATCGGCGCAACGAGGAAAACCAGACGGTCCGTTGGGTGCCCGACCAACTGCGATACGGGATTGCCAGCGATCTTTTTACACATTTTTTTTTTTTCTCCACCACTCTGTTCGCTACCGAGCTTTTTCCTCCGGTAAGCGGGGAGACGAGGGAGGCCGAGAGAGGAAAATGAATCGGGCGTCGGGGAAGAATTTTCTCAGCGTAAGCATGCGGTGATAAGCCGCTCGGGCCGGCGTTGTTAATGAAAGCCCGAGCCGGATAGTTTAATGAAAAAAATAAAATAAAAAAATAAAACGGAAAACAAAATCGTGGGCGTCTTTCCGCACACGGTTATTACACGTGCAGCGTTCGTCCTCGCGTTCACGTTCGGCCTGCATCGAATGGACCGCTGCGGAGAGTGCGCTCTCGATGCGCATCGCAGTAGTAAAAGTCACGGCGAGTCGGACAGTTCCCTTTCGTCAAGTGAACGAACGGGGCGGCGAAGAGCCTTCGAGATTGCATCGGAGTCACCCAAGTGTTGCCCCAGCAGTCCCTTTCGTGCAGTTACCTACCAGCCGGGAAAACCCTCCGACGAAATCGGCATCCCACTTTCGGTATAATTGAATTCGGAAGAATCTCCCGTCGACAACAAGATACACTGTTAATCGAAGTATCGACCTAATACTGAAAGCAACATAATAAAAAAAAAAAAAAAAAAAAAAAAATCGTAAAAAAATCCAATACAAAAATGGGATTCCTATAAATTCTGGACGACAACTCCACTTTCCAGGGGGGGGGGGGGGGGGAGCGAACGAGAAAGATTGGAAGAAAAACCGCACGATGAGAAGAGTATTCGCTCACTGGCGCGTTGTCATACCCAGACGCGCCGAGGATCAGCCTTTAATTAAATTCTTCCATCCCTCGCATCGGGCGACCGGGCGACTGCGACGGAATGATCATGGGCGCGCGGTTTACTGACTTATGGAAATTCTAGAATTTCCTCCGCCTTTGAGTGTACACAGTGCCCTCTTTTTCCTCCCTCCTGGCCTCGCTCGCGCTCATCCTCCCCGCCACCCCCCCCCCCCCCCCCCCAACCCTTCGCTTTCGCGAGAATTTGCAAAAAGGAAAATCCTTAACGATTATCCTCAGCCAACTTCGTTTCACAGGTATATCGACATTGCGACAGCAAAAAAGGGATCGCGTTTGTAGAGGTCTCGCAGGATTTGCGTATCGATTTTTTTTTTTTTATCCTTCTGTAGAATTTTCATGAATTTATTTAACAAGCGTTTGTCGACGAAGGAGCACGATTCTCTTGTTTTTGATTTAATCACTTTTTTTTTTTTGAAGCAAGTGACCGAACTCTTGACGATGAAAAATGTGTAACATTGACTATAAGAAAAATTATGAAGGCTTGGACGAGGAATTTTTTCGTTAAACGGACAAACCTCTGTCATTTACAGATCAATCAAGGCATTAAAATTTTTTTTAATTATCAGATACATTCGATCGTTGACAAAACCCTTTCGAATCCACCGCCTCGTAGTTTTCTCGTTCGCCGAATGACATATTTTAACAGGGCGTTGAAAACCGTCTCTTCTCAACTGCGCAATTATCGGTCGGATAGGGTAATCTCGTCGGGCGCAAATAAGTGTATTGAGAATCGATGTGACGTGCTCGGGGGCTCATAATTCTGCGCTCTCTCCATCGTCGGGGCAAAAAGCTGCCCAGTGATAGGAGCGAAGACGAAGCGAATGAACAACGGGGCGAAAGAGAGAGGACGTTTTGTGCACAGCTCGCGACCCTCTGCGTCTCCATTCGCGCCTGAAGACTTCCCCACGGCGACGATGATAAGCCGATCGATCGAGCACCATTACGACGACTGTATCGTTTACCTTCGCTATCTGGTATCGTTTTATCGCGAGCAAGAGTTTTCTCTCGCGAAAGCAATCGATTTTTTTCCAAATCTCACCGTCGGCTCGCCCTCCCCATCTCGATTCCCGATTATACGATCGTCGTAAAACCGTACACGGGCATCGTACATAAATCCTGGCAGAAACTAAAAAAAAAAAAAAAAAAAAAAAAAAAAAAAAAAAACCTTGAAGTTGTGACATGGGAGACGAAAAAAAAAAAATTAATAACCGAAACGGTTTATGTTTGCATCGAAGATTAATTTTCCGAGCGGAACGTAACTCGTCGATCAAAACCTTCCATATCCGATCTCAGCCGGCTGGTTAGCTGATCCGTCGATCATTGCAATTTCCCCGGAGGCTCCGAGCCTTCGGAAATCCATTTCCGCCGGTGACGTCTACCGACAACGTCTGCATCTGACTCATCTCGTCACACCCGGCATAGCTCGCGGCGGCCTTTATGAATCGCATCGACGATTATCCGACTACTAACGGCTATCCTTGCGACGGATAATTCATCTGGATAATCGAACGAAGTTATCGTGTCCGATGATGCGGATGCGCCGATTCATCATATTCGTTGCCTTTTTAATCGATTATTCAACTTGCTGTTTATGGAAGTTTGATTTTGTTTCTTTCGGAGTCAAAAATGTTATTGAGAAATACATCACTGTCCGCGAAAGGCATTGCAATATTAGTGATGAATTATGCACGTCATTCGTAATGTTTTGCATAAATGATTCGTGGACCGAAATTAAGACACCGATTAAGAAAAATATGTAGTCCAGTTTAAGAATCTCAACGACTACGGAATCGTCACTACGCACTGCTGACCAACATTACTAAACGAAAACCGAAATCACAAATCTCTTCCCAAAACTTATATGAACAATTTTTTTGAAGAATATTTGGGACATAAAATGACTGATTGATTGGTAAGTTTATATCGCGGATTCGTGATGTGTGACAAAACACTTAGAATTGGACGTGTATTGGACCTGAAGTGAATTTACGTTTCGTTCTCTTAACTCTAATTCGGTAAATTGATTGACTGCGTTGATAAAATTAACTTTGCATCAATAAATCATTGAATTTACAGGGTAAAGTGCGGTTTTCGCATTTTGTAATGCTCAAAATTAAATGTAGTGTCTATACATTAATTGTAAATGTAAAGCTCAAAATTTTCTACTCAGTAAGAAGTCATATAGAATATATTAAATAAATAGTTCGTATAGAAGATATTAAATAAATAGTTTAAGTTGGATTTCGATTGATAGTCGATCCTTCTTAACCGGGTTGCTTACCAACTAAGTCCGCTACTGGTAGTCGCCCGATTAGACCGTTAAATGCATCGCCGCCAATGGAAATATTGTTCACTGTCCACTCCTTACTTATCCGCCTTATCATTTTCGCTCGTCGACTCGCTTCTTGCTTCTTCGCGAAAGGGAGTAAAAAAAAAAAAAATAATTGGGTCAATCCCGGTTATCAAACGAAGTATACCGGTCGAGAAGCGTTGTTCTTTTTTTGTCTCTTTTGGCCCTCGTCTCGAAAAAGTCGGGATACCTTTTACGCCAGTGCTATCGCGAGGGGGGCCATCACCGGCCGAACACGGAATCAAGCAGACGTGAGCTGTTTCGGCGGCGTGTGACAAGCGACGCCTGGTTTACGATCGTCGAAGGGACGGTAAATATTTTTTACGAGGAAAAGTCTCGACAAGCGTCCGACGACTACGAGAGTCATCAGGGGAAAGAAGCGAAAGAGCGTGGGAGGACGGCGCGAGGACAAATCGCAATAAAAGTTGTTGAAAAGAAAGGAAAAAAAAAAAAAAAAATGAGGAAACAAAAAAGAAAGAAAAATAAGAAAAACGAGGCGTCGAGGAAGGACGCCAAAGAAAGGTAACGCTGCGTACCGTCGGGACACGGGATATTTATATTTCTTCGGGTTTATCCACGCAAAATATATCTTTTTTTTTGTTTACCCCCGCAGATTAATAGTGCCCCATTCTTATTATTTTTACGTCACAGTTGCACGAACGTCTTTTTCCTTTTGTTCTCAAATCTTATCTCACTCTAATCGCGATCATTATTTTTCGTCACCGTGCGGAGGGGCTAACTTTAGAGTAGCCTCGACAAATTTCAGTCGACGAAGAATCGTTGCGAGAGTTTGGGGAAAATATGTAATATTTTCCGCCCTCCCGCCTGGCCCGAAAAAAAAAAATCGGTCGCTAGGTCGGTAAAAAAAAAAATGGTAATCCATTTTTTCCGAGGGTAACTTTTACGATAAGTGTCAAATTATCAGGCTCCGCTCAGCTGTTCCGTGAAGTCTCTCGCACTGTGCGCTCAGGCAAAAATGCTGAAGAACCTCGAAAAAAAATGGATCACAGTTTTTATTACCGACTGAGTCTCTTTCACAGGAATTTAACTGGGACGGCGCTGCGCATCGAAACATCGCCTATTTCGAAGTGCATCCGGATAGGGGACAAAGCTTCGTGACCATCCCATGTTGCAATTGACATTACGAGTTGAGTAAGGGGTGGCCTGATGGATGCAACGGCTCTCGCCATCGGCCGCGACGGCCTCAACCGATGCGCCTGAATCGTATCGGGTGACGCAACTCGGCTGTGTCTCTGCCGTTTCCCTTTCGCTTCTGCAAACTCTATTCCGTTCGCAGTGCGCGGTGCCGGTCGCGGTAACGCACGAGAAGGGGATTCCCCGATCGTGCCAGTGGTACGAGTAGGGTTCGGTCAGTCGGTGAGCGTGTCACGTCGTCGTCGTCGTCGTTGTCAAGAAACGAAAAAAAAATCGGCAAAGTCACGCCCATCGGTGTCCCAGAGGGGAACGATCGCATTGGCGAGGAAATAAAAAAATTGGCGAAGAAAAGGTAGAAAAAGGCGAGTGTTGTACGGCATTTTTTTTTGTCTGTATACTGTGATATTCGACACACGCACTCTCCGCCTTGCTCCATCCATCCTGATACGCGGTGTGATATAAATCACCCGGGAGAGTATATTGCGTGTTTGGCCCATCACACGCCTTTCCTCAATTACCTCACTATCCATCCACCCTCGCTCTTTTCTCCCCGGGGCATCCTCCGACCACGCCTAATTCCTCGAATGATACTCTTTTTTTTTTGTTATTAGGTCAAAAGTCCGCGAGAGTTTCGATGTACCGAAAAATTTTTGATGTAGAGTAAAAAAAGCAATCTACATTTATCCCCGTGCAAACTATTCGATATAGTAGGAAATACTATTTTTTTTCTCAATGTAACATCAAAATACAAAAAATAAAAATAAAACAACCAGCGAAAGGGGGGGGGGGGGGGGTTGGGTCGATTTTCCAATAACCATTTTTTTATCGACAATATTATATTAGTTTTTTCAGCATGTGTGGTTTCGACATGGAACCTTTTGAAAAAAGTGGTAATATTATTGGGGATTACTAAAGAACTCGACCGCCGATATGGAAAATTCCCTCCATGCAGGATATTCGCGCACAGCCCATAAAGGGTTAATTTCACGGGGTCGAGGCGCATCGCAAGCTTCCCTTTAAGTTATCATCGCGATAGCAAGCGCCAGCGAAATTTCACCGTGCACGGACGAAACAAGGAGCGCACTATGCGCATGTAAATTATTGTTAGCACGGAGGACGTCTGGGAGCCACCCTCTTGCCCTATGAAATTAGTAACGCACGACCGTGCTTGACAATACAACGCTTTGATACACAACCCGCTCGGATTACCTTCGCTGTCCCGTATACCGGACTTAATGTGCGCGTCGATTATAACATCGTTGCGATATGCGCCGTGCGATACCGAACGAAGTCTCTCAATGGCCCTTTCGCCACTCCAACATCGCTCTCGGGGTTGACAATTTACCCCCCCCCTGCAATATTCATAAAAGCGAGTGGCATTGTCCGATTGGCGACGAGTACGCATGAAAGTTAAAGAGACGAACATGAATTATTCCCGCCAAGTCGACATTCCCTTTTCCCCTGGGCGAGCGTCTGATCGATGAAGTACCATTACCACTTGCTATATATGTATGTACGTGGATATGTGTGTGTATATATACGTGTATGTATATGTATGTGTACACATTTCGCCGCGTGAATTGAGACTAATGCGATGAATTACGACCAAGTGGATTCTGAGCACAGTCGTAATAATTAATCATCTTAGATTAAAACTAGAGTCTGGCGCCTCGAAGGAGTTCTAGAAATCCGTGATATTAATTGTACTGTCGGGAAATTTATCACCCAATTATCGACTCGTGAAAGGCCGCGAAATCGTCGCGCTTCTCGGTAGGAGACGAGGACACACGAGTCAAATAAAATTGTCAACAGGAATTCAATAAAAACGTCCGCTGACATCAAGAATTCTTTTTCTCGGTGATTTTAGCATTTTTTTTTTTCTCTTGTTATAAATAACACGATTTCTCGAAAAGGACTGAAGAAAAAAACCAGTAAAATCCACGAGAAAAATTGTGATCCTTTGTGGGGGATGAGAAATGTTTGTTATAAATGTACAAACCTCTTCCCCGCCCCCCCCCCCCCGTGTATCACCCGGCATTACCTTGTATACGAGAAGCCACGTCGTAGAATTATCTTCGAGTCTCCCTTCCCTCGGCTGCCTTTTTCCCGGAGTCTTTCGCGGTCCTCGTAGCTGCACGAGACTTAGGTGGGGCGTTTCACAATGGCTTCTCGTGGAATCCCTCAGGATACTACAACCCCCCTCGTTAGGGTTCGTGTCGTGGGATAAAAGCAAGAGGGGTTGGCAAGCGAATGGAGGAAAAAGATAAAAGTGGCACGAACGCGAGGAGCACAGTCGTCGTCCGTCCGTACACTCGCTGGCAATCTCACAGTGAATGGCCGAGCGAAACATCCTGTACGGGATTTAGTTCAAAGTAAAAATAAAAAAAAAAAAAAAAACGAAAAAACCTTTCTGAGTCTACAACGAGCACAATACGAGAATAACCTGTCTTCGAATACCGCACGCCATAAATTTGAGGCTACTGCATAAACTATTTAAAAAACACAAAATTAATAATGAGGAACGAAATAAGTATCATATTAGTCATTTACGGCACTAGTGCGATAAAAATTTTTCTGACGAGTGTGACTTTGCGGCACGACCCGAAGGCAAGTGCTGCAATCACACGGGTTCACAAAAAGGTTTTCGCACGAGTATCCTACCAAATTTTACTTCACGAGGTGTGAAAATGGCAGTTTTGCGTACGCTAAGCGTGCGTAAAAGTGCCATTTTCGCACCGAGTGTAATAAAACTAATAATAACACCGCACATACAAATGTGTTTTACTCCCGTATTGAGAAAAACACAACACCCAATGAAAAAAGGATTCTTGTTTCTCATTGGTTAATCGATGTGACACCGCGAACTATTAATTTGTTTATCGAAATATAGTTTATGTACGTACGTTTGCACCTTACCTTACATTTGTTTTTGGTCACAAACATAAATCATTACACAAAGAATCAATATGCCAAATTTGGTGAAGTAATATATTGTCGTTTCGACAGACAATGGCGCCTTCGAAAAGTCGCCAAAGTGGTTCATCGCACTGAAACGCATAACTCCCGTTTTGCCCGTAGGTTAGTTGGGAGTTAAAAAAAAATACTTCAACCGGCGGTTTCCCGAGGTGGCCATCGACTGTGCAGCATCATCTTGAGACAGCGCCAGCGAGAATGAGTCTCGATATTCGTACAATGTCGAGATCGCGAGACGCCTCGGGAGGGTTTCGCACCCCTCGGTTGCCGGACGGCTCCCATAGCGCCTACTTATTGCAACGCTTATATCCTTGCCCGTGTCGGAAACAATTCTCGCATCCCCCGCGGTACTTTCTCCGGTTTGTCTGGCCCTCCTCTCACTCCGGTCGTAGTCTTAACACGCGTGTGGCCTGGGGGGGTGAACAGAAAAAAAAAAAGGAAAATGCCTTGCTTCGTTAGCCGAGAAATTAGCAAAGCTCTGACGAAAGTGTAACAGGATGTGTTGAATGGAATTTTCATGTAGTCAGTGACGTTAATCCTTAACTTCCCCTTAATGGAATTTGATTTAGCTACCTACGTGGGAGACACCGTCGCGTATCGATCCCTCCATACTGTGCAGGGATAGGACGGGGCAAAACGGCGAAGCTCAGGAATTAAAGGTCGAACGGATGAGACAGTATTGACGATTCGCCAGTTTACTAGCGAGAAGAACGAAAAATTAAATTCGCAAAAATTACTCCGAGCCATCCGTGAAAAACAGCGATTCACGTCAAAATGTTCGTCACGAGATGCGATAGTTTTGTTTTGAAGTATTTCCAGTCTTCCGACGAATTTTTTGGAACGTCTTTCGGTAGTCCATTTGGCCCCATGTGTAAATTCGGCAGCCTCACCGTTTTCGTCTCGGTCTCCCTTGCGTTTCAATCAAGTTCATTGACGTCGCGTGACACCGGTTCGCATAAAGCACAAACAAGCCCCGATCGGATATAGGATAACCGTATCCAGCCGTGTTTCGTTAGGAAGGTCGCTTCGCAGGATTAGCCTGACGAAATTAGTGTCCCGACGATTTACCGTCTGCCCGACACCCTTCCATCTCGATCGTTTGATAAATACAAGAGCGTGTCACGATACATAGCCATACGTCGCTCGGCACAGCCCTCCGACAGCCCTCCCTGCGCTCGTCAGTCAATCCTCCCGAAGCAGGCGTCTCGTTTCCGGCTCACCCTCATCAGCCGCTCTAGGCAGAAACAATCGTTATACCGGATTGACCAGCTTCCCCAACGTCCATCAATATATTGGCCCGGTATTACCATTTCCTTTCCTTCCCCATAACGAATCTTTCCTTCGATTTATCGGCTCTTCCAGCCTCAACGTCGTTCGTCCGCTCATCCGGTCAACGAGGCCGGAAACTGATGATCCACCGATTCGATAATTCCGCTTCTGCCCTGATTTCCGAAAATAACTACTAATCCGAATAGCACAGATGAATGATAGATAAACGAGCCCGGTGGTTGATACGGGATTCAATGGAGGATCAATCCGAGTGAATTCGAGCGAAATGAGCTTATTGCTGCGAAGCATACCCGCTGGGTCGAGCCGTCCAGCGTCGTTGACCGACGACATCACCGAGTGCATCCCTCCGTGTCGTCCCCCCGTTTTCTGCAGCTCCTACAGTGGTATCCGTCGGATTCTCATCGGATTGTGGCGGCCGTCCGGCGCCTCTTGTTTCGCCCCGTCGAAAGGCAACGGCCATCGGGGAAGAGATCATTCGATCGAACGACGCTGCTCGAAGCCCGGAGATGCCACACCAATGCTGCACGTACTCGGGAAGGCTACCCCGGTGTATGAGGAAATTCGAACACGCTACCGGACGAAGTACAACCACGTATAACCCATCGAGTCGCAAGGGGTTTCGTCCCGCGAGCATCGCGGATGGAATTCGATTTGTCCGGCCGGCCGACGATGGTCATCGCGAGCCAGATTGAAATCTCGGGGAGAATCGATGAGGTCCCGGGTCACTTGATTCTATATCCAGCGACGGAGAGGACACACCGAGTGGGACGACCGGATGATAGAACGGAAGGTCGAGTTATACTGCACGGCAGCCGGCTGGGATTGATGTAGTTGTTAGGTAATGAAACTAGCTGCAGTGTTTCTGGCTGTTGATTCGTCGTTCGGTTATTGTAGTGCACTGCTGTTGATTCACCGTGTTCCGTTTGCTCATAATGGGCGAGCGACCTTCTGGTCGAGCATAAGGTAAATGTTTCGTAATTTGATTCATCGTGACGCAAGAGTAAGGAGGGTGCAATGAGGGTCACACATTGTGAACGAGTGATCGAGCAGTGGAAGACCTGCAGACAGTGCGTTAACTCAATGTTTCCATGAAGCTTCTTTTTATTAAAATGGGCAGTGTATGCGAATATGTAGATTTTTACACGTGAAGTCTGTTCTGATCTACTTAGGGCCGCGTTGTCAATCTCTAAGGTAGGAATATACTGCACTCTAGTCGGATGCAGGCCCGTACGAAGCGTTTTGGAGAGATTAATTCCTGGAGGATGTTCTGGGTATCTTTTCCCAGGGTGTTCGTAAATGATTCTCGACGATGACTTCGGTGATGGAGATGGTATATGTGAAACGATCCAAGATGCACGAATCCGTGGAGAAGTTGCGCACTCTCGCTTCGGTTTACCTCGGGACGTTAGCAAGAGCCCGTGAGAAATTTCAGTTAACGGTAGCTTGAAGAAGGTGATGGCCCACGATTTGTGAACAATTCGGTGTCATGTCGTTCGAGGCGGACCCTGCCGGGTACATGACTGCGTTAAGATTGATAGGATGTTTTGTAGCGCATGCTCTTAATGGACGAGAGAACTTCGGGTCCAGCCAATGACGACATTAGCCAATGGCTAATGTCGTGCTTGATTCACACACATTACCTGTTGATTCAGCGTTTGGTTATTGTAGCCGTATTGCTGTTGACTCAGCGTTCGGTTTTTGTATCCTCATTGCTGTTGATTCATCGTTTGACCATTGCTCCTGGCTGGAAAACTAGTTGATGCGGATGCGGAGGATCATTCAGGATGATATAACCGGTCAGACTGGATGTCCGATCGTTATAGGATGAAAGTGACGAGTGCAGCCAACCGATTCGACATTTCTCTTTGAGTGCAGCGAAAAATTTGCAAACCTCTCGCACTTGTAACTGGAAGGCGACGAGTCGTGCTGACGTAACTCTCCAGTGTGCAATTACTTGGGAATCTTACCCGTTGGAGTGTATGGCGAAGTAGGTGAAGTCGAAAAGTTCCCGTCACTCGTTTATCGGGACTTTGGCCTCATCGGTTGTTTCGCAAGACTCTTCGCGCCTCCCCCCCTGCCCGGATGGGGGAGGAACGACTTCTCCTATCTCCTTTATCTTTCTCTCCGGGAGCTTTGCAAAACTCGGGCATGGCGCGATCCTTTTCCCTCCGAATCCCACAATCCCAGAGGATAATGCTGTCCGCTTTCTCGCGATCTCACTCCATCCAGTCGACACTTGCCGTTTATTCGGTCTCGTTTTTTTCCCCCATTGTTTTTTTTTTTGTCCCCTCAAACTCCTCGGGCGTTTTACCTCGAGTCTCGTTATTAATTGCCTCCTTGGCTTGGCTCGGGTCTCTCGTTTGAATTTTTTTTTTTTTTCGCCCCCTTCAGTCACCCTCCTCGACGTCTCTCGGCAACGTTGTTATCCAACGACTTTGTACCGCAGTTTTTGTTTCTATTTCCGTTGCTCCGTCTCGCGTTTCTCTTTGTAGGTAACACAAATGATGTCGCGGCCCCCCAACAGTCGTTTTCCACGACGTCGCCCTCCTTCCGCTCTGTCGCCCCCTTCGGCTACCGATAATTGAGGGAATTAATGGAAAATTGTTGCGAAACCGAAACTCCATTTAGTCGATCAGAACAAGAGAAACTTTGCGCAACGAATATCATCCAAAGGGACCGAGTGAATTACTCAGTAGCGTGCTCGGGTAAACAGTCGATACAAATAAATTTGCAATCTCACCGGCTAATTCTTTCAATTTTCTTATTTTCTTTGTTTCTTACTGAAAACACCAGTGTAGCGAACCATCCTTTTATTCGGTCTCGTTCGAGTGCCTACATCAGACAACGAAGGTAACCCAGTCGCAGTAACTTTTCTCCCAAACTCCGAAGAACTGTTCATAATTTCTCTTTGCCTTCGAGGCTAAGTATAGGAAAGGACTGATTGGTAAATTCTTATCTTAATGCTTATTGATTTTTGCATACGTAACCGTGTCGGTGGCGGGCCGATCGATATGGGCTAGAAGTTTCGCGGTGTTTTTCGCGGTTCCGTGAGAGACGTATAAGCGACAGGTGAACGCTCTCGGGTGGAATGGGAATGGTGTTTGGTCGAGTACGCCACAGGCGAAGGATCGATAATGGTTATGAATGACCAAGGCACACCTCCACGTCGAGGAGGCACGGAATGTTCCGTTTTCCAAGCCTTTCCGATTCTCGACGCGATCGTTCGCGGTGGATATAAACGCCGGTGGAGGCACTTCGACCGGTCTCGTTCTCCATATAAATACTCCTAGCGGGCTTAAGAAGCTTTCGTACCGCGGGCTCCTCGAACTGCCGCCAGTCGCTGCTGCTCCAGCATAGCTATGTATATGTTCCTCACGTGGATGCACCTGACGCGCCCGTAATATCAGCACGCCATACCTCGCAGCTTTTGATCGCTAGGTAGCTCAGTCTAGCTTGCCAGTGAGAGAGCGGGGCAAAAGGGAACACCGGGGCAAAACGGACTTGAGATTGCACATTTTTGTTCCACCTTCCGCTAGAAATCGGCGAAAGTGGTCCGTTTTGCCCGCGGGTTCCGTTTTTTCCCCGCTCTCTCCTACTACTTTGCCACAGCGCTTTCTACATTCGTCAAGAGAATAAGAAAGAAGGATCGGGAGTCGAAGGATCTTCGACTTTCAGCTCTCGTCGAGACTGCGATAACCATTATCCGTATATTTATTATGGCTCTCGTGTTCTATCTTCTACGTCGCGAATCAGATAAAATATCGTCCATTTATAGCTACATGTATGTGTACATACATATGTGTATATGTGATTGTTGAGTAAGACGCAACGCAGAACTAGATTTATCGGTGTAATGAATTTTAACACGAACGCGACAGGTATATCGATCCTACCGGCGAACTGCATTGCTGGAATATTTCAACAGCCGTCCCGAGCAGCGTAGGGGGACTGATAATATCTGGGGAATTTGTAATAATAACCAACCGCATCTCCTCCGCAAGCTTGCTCATCGCGATAGAGACTTTAACGTCCCGGGCAGCTCATCCCGTTGTCTCTATAGAGGCACGATACGATCGGAACGCGTATATAGCGCCCCGAGCCTGATAGCTCTTCGCGCTCCTGGCACGGGATTCACCGGGTGAGATTCTCATCTCGCTCGAACGAACGATGCACGAGTGGTGTAACAGCGCTCATCAGGCGAGTTACAGCTCTCTTGTTCCGTACGACAATGTGGACCAATATTGCCCTTTTTTTCTAACGACGGAGATGAACAAGCAAGCTGATTCGAAAAATACACCCAAATATTGCTAAAATTAATATGAAAATGGAAATTTTAATGAAGGCGAAAAAATTATTTCTTTTTGTAATGAAAATTTAAAAAATTTTAAAATTGAATATGTCACAAAACCAAATTCTTACCAAATTCAATAGCGAAAATTGTTTGATGCTAGTCTACTTCTATAGAAAATTTCAGCGCGATAACTCAAAATTTGCGAAAGCTAAAGCGCGAACACACTTTTTTCAAAAATTTCAAAATCTGATAAAATCTGAACGAACGTTTCGATTATCGCGTAAATTGTAAGAAGCACTCAACTGCTCTACATGTGTGGGAAATTTCAACCCGATTTATAACACCGTTCTTGAGTTATAGACGGTTGAATTTTGCAGGCCTGGCACACACCCGCATACACACATTCACCCGGATATTTTTTACTAAATGTGATTTTTCGACTTTTTGAAACATTCTAAACACGTTTTCATTAAAATCTCGAAAAATAAAATTTCATCGAAACAAAGCTAGCAAAAAATTGTCTAAATGAAAATGAAATTGTTATTTAAAATGTAAAGTTAAGATTAATTAGATTTTTTGGTACCGGCTAGGTATCGAAAGTGTGTTTCAGATTACCCTAAAGCGAGCTGTGAAAGGACGAGGAAGTCGAACCGCACGAATCGAACGCTCGCCGCTCTTCGGGTATGTAAAATTTAACAGCAACTTTGACGCTCCTGTGCGCGTGTTTGCTACGTCGGAGTTTGCTATCCTCCTTCGCACTCGAATCTTGCTCGAAGAGAGCCCGAGCGAGCCTATTTAATCGAGAAGCGCCGTAACCCCCTCGTACATCGGCCTTAATCTCGCACTTTATCCGACGTACACGCGATGGGAATATAATGGAGTTGCACCATTAAACTTGGCGGAAGCATCGAGGCTAAATTTTCCCCCCGTTGAACCGTAATTAAGAGGAGGATCATTAATATCCCGTTACACAAGACCGGCGATCGATTTTCTTGCCTCGAAAAAACTTTTTAATGTCTCTTCGACGGCAAACGATACAGTCCCTCTCTTCCCCGCCTCCCGATATCCTCGCGTTTTATCTTTTTCACCGTCCCGACGAACGTCCCGGAGCGCACCTGGTTTCTCAACAACTCTCGACAAAATTCAATTACTTCGACCGCGCCGCACCGACCATCGCCAACCGCTCGCTCGGGTTTCGTTGTCTTTCGAGTAACGAACGACTTTATAATTAATGATAAATAATCGAGTGACTTGCGATTTAATACGATTGAAACTGCAGCGACCGGCCGGAGCGCCGCTTGAGATAACATTTGATTATTTATCTTGGCAATTACATAGTTTTCCTCCTCCGCTCCCGAAGCTCGCCGTGTGTCAAGCGTATTTCGCGATTTTCTAGGAGAGTTTGAGCCCTCGGGTAGCGCGCCGGTTCCTTCGGGACACTCCGCTCGAGAGGAGTCTCGCAGAAACAATTGGAAGCTCGAGGGAGCGGCCTCGAGAGAGAGAGAGAGTGTGTCGTTCGAAACTCTGAGTGGACGAGACTCCAGTTTTCGAGTGAGCTTTGTTAACTGCGCGCGAGGAGGCTCGATGGAAATTTTAAACGAAATAGTGGAAATACCATCGAAACACGCTCCAATGTTAATGGCGACATGTGCGGAAGAGAAGAAAAAAATCCTCCGCTCGAGATAAAGAAAGTTGAAATAGAGTATAGAAGCCGAGAGCGAGAGAGTGCTCGAGGCGTTTCGCGGTCTCGAGAGGTTCGCCCTCTCGCTTCGCATCCCCCGGCCGGAAAGGCAATACGACCGGGGGATATGGAACAATTCACCGCGCAGTTGCAAACGAAGTCGGTGCAAAGCTCTCGGAGAGGCTGCGGTGTTTCGCTGCGCCGAGTACGATTTTCCGGGGATAAGTGTATAGAGGCGCGGAGTTGCAAGGACCGAAAGCGAACGCGCCCGGGTGAAACGACTTTTAAAGTACATATTTGCAGCGGCGAACGCACCCAGGCGAGAAACCGACCGACCAATTCCAAAGTCTTCTCGCCGCAACTTCCACTCTACGTCCGAACTTATCTCCCCTCGTTCGGACTTCCGTTCCCCGCTATTGTTCCCTCCGTGCTGCCGAGCTTCCACATTTAAGACACTTTGGGGCTTGTGCACGCGCGATAGCATCTCACTTTCCGACCCGAGTTTCATCTATCTCCTTTCGAGGCACCGTCGGGCAGTTCCCAATTTTTTGAGAGTTCCTTAAGTTTCCCGAACTATGGGCGATAACGGGAGGCAATGCCGAAGAACCGGTGACGCGGATCTTTGTGGCTGACGAGCCGAAGCGAATAACTTCCAGAAGCGGGCCTTCAGCTGCTTCGCCGTGCGAACGTCAAAGCAGCGAAGCTTCATCTGATGGAAACCATTTTTTTTTTTTTTGTTTTACCCATCGAGCAACGGAGCAATTGATCTTCATTCTCCCGAAGAATGAGCGATGCGAACCTCCGTGGCGAACGATGTTGGGTTCGAATTGTAAGATGTTAGTTTGAACTTGGGATTGCTCTTGAAACCGAACTTCGGTGAGTGTTTAAGATCGAACGTCAGTTAGGAACTGATTTCGCGGCGAAGTTTGTTCTCAATTTTTAATTCAAGATCGATCTTCGGTTCAAACTTGTAAGAAGTGATAAGAAGATATCCAAAAAAATCTTCAGGTCACCTATTCATGACAGTATATAGTGCCATCAAAGTTAACCGCATTTTGGATCCAGATGCAGATTCTACGCCAAAGAAGCGTTAAATTTCGATCCTAAGTCCGAATTTGAGTTCAACCGCAAGATCGAATTCGACCTACAGTCGAAGTTGAGTTCGGACTTGAGTCCAAACTTACGTGCTTAAGATAGTTCTTAAGCACGTAATGAAGTTCGGGTCAAAACTTCGATCTTAAGTTCGATCTCAAAAGCGATCTTGAGTTCAAACTAGCGTCTAAAAATTCGACCCTAAATATGACATCGTCCAAAAGCCCCGAACGGTTGTACCGATCGAACAACGAAGCAGTTAAGCTTCATCCGATAGTAGTAACCTGCCGTGGACATAACGTTTCGCAGTAAACATCAATCCAGGCTATTTTATTTACGAGAAACCGTGATATCTGGCCCATGAGATGCCGTTTCTCCAAACTCCGTTGTGCCTTTGCTCTCCCGTAGCGTGGGCATCGCCGTACCCGTTAACCGAACGGAAGTGTACGCTTTCACAAGCAGGCAGCGAAGCAAATACGTTCTCTCTGTCTCAGGTGTACCACGATGGAAACCAGACTTCCACTCCGCGATAAATTTCTGCCGTACACATTCGCATGTTCGTGTGTACGTGTGTCTCTCCGGCGCTGCTTCGAGTCTCGGCTCCGCTATCGCGGTCCCACTCCGCGTCTAGCCGGCTTGATTCCATTTCGATAAGCCGCGCCGTCAAAACAGGTAACATTACGCGATACCAGAAGGCGAGGCAGATGTACCGAGTGCCGCGTTTCACGTGGGAGCTTGTTGTCGCGCCTGGTGCACGGTAAGATGATTAACAACGCTACAAATCAGTGCGTGAGCAAAATCAAAGGTATCCTTCGAGATAACAGCTCAGCGCCTTTTGTTTTTCGCCAGATCTTCTAAGACAACCCTAGTACGAGCGCCACATCCAGCCGGTATTGGCACAGCGTCGGCCAGCACCGGTCCTGAGTGTCATTCGCACCGGGGAAGGAAATGAGTCGTTGTACACAACGCTATAAATCGGTTCCTGGGCAAAATCAAAAGTGTCCTTCGAGATAACAGTGCCTTTTGTTTTTCGCGAACCCTTCTAAGACAACCCTAATGAGAGCGCCACATAGGGCCGGTATTGGCACAGCATCAGCCAGCACCGGTCCTGAGTGTCCTTCCCATCGGCGAAGGAAATGAGGCGTTCTGCACAACTCATCCCACCCTGTCCTATGAGTCTCACTCGCTATTATTCCGGGGGATGTTTACCGATCGAAGTGTACCTCGCCCAGTGAGAAGCCGCGTTTCTCGATTAATCATTCTGCTGACGCACCGGACATCCGGCTACGGATAATTAATCCACCTCCCGAAGGTCTGCCAAGGGAGGCTCCCGCTAAGAGAGCATCCTACAAGCATCTATAGACGTTCGCCATGTTACTCTCGAAAGCCGATTTCTGTGTAATCGCTTGGGTACGTGGCGCTCCTGGCTAACCCTCTGTGCGTCTCTCCCTCTCTCTCTCTCTCTCTCTCTCTCTCTCCTCTCTCCTCTCTCCCATTACGGCAAGACGGGCGAATGCGCCGCCGGAGATAATTATCTGCGACTAAACGATTCCCTTGTTCTATCTTCCACTCGTACCTATAGCAACCTACTATTATTTAGTGCTACTGATCTATTTTTTTACTTGTATTTTTTTTTACCGTGGCAAGATCTTGCTTCTTGTTGGTAAATCGCGTCACCCAGACCGAAAGGATTTAACACATGTCTGGTTGAAATTCTATTGGGTGCTTACGGCGATGTGGCGACTTGTCTTTTTTATCGTAAGAGACGGAAACCAAACTGGAAACTTAACTATCCGGAAATACACAGTGAATTGGGTACCAATGTTCCTTGATCACAAGCGTCTACGATTCTTCTCACGTTAACCCTTCATAAGTCACACTGCCCGACAATGGATTAACGGACACGAAGTGGGGGCTACGCGTTGCTACACAGTAAAAAGGTTTGTACTTTTTACAACTTGCTGTTTACAAAAGTCCACAATTTTGTATTTGTTAATTTTCCGATCGCACAATTAACTATTGTTAAAAGTCAAAATCTTTTTTACCGTGTAGAGCGTGACTCGATAAGCATTAATGTTGAGTATCTAACACGGAAGACATTCGACAAATTCGACGGATCGGTGGTGGGGACGTTAAAGAGATACGATCGATCGCCATGTCAACCGACGCGCCGTGGAGCTCTGAATCGCTCAGACGTTAATGACACGCGAGAAAGATTAATAATTTATTGTACCATGGGCAAGTCGTGTAAGAGTAGCGTGGAAAGTAGCAGGTGACCTGAAATTTTCATTCTACGCTGTGCTCCGCGAGCTATACTCATGGTAGCTAAAGAACTCGGCAAACTTGGCAGCCGGTGTCAGGGCGTCTGACGCAAATCGGTATGTTCCACTGAGGCTCGCGACCAGCTCTGCCTGTCGGCTAAGTATGTGAGAGCCAACGACCCTCACCACTTGCTTACTGCGCCGCGAGAACGCCCTGCTCGCGAGTACAGTAGACGACAGCGTAAGTTGCATGCTCGGGAACCAAGCCAATACGGCACGAGCGGATAAGTTCAGTGCCTGTAAAACCACAAAAATGCCTGGTTTTTTGTGGTTTTCCTATCTTGCTGGATATCTTGCTCCACATCTTAAGGTACATTGTATCTAATAATGAAGTACGGCCTCATACTTCCTTAACTGGATCGAAGATATTAAGCGAGGCACCTAGGGAGACTTGTTTTGTTAAATGGCTTGCTTGGTATATTTGATATTGATATCTTCGATGTTGATATCTTCGATATTGATAACTTCGATATTGATAATTTTGATATTGATAACTTTGATATTGATAATTTTGATATTGATAACTTCGATATTAATAACTTCGATATTGATAACTTCGATACTGATAACTTCGATATTGATATCCAGGAAACCCAGGCACTTATGAACAGCAGTCTGTCTGCCCTTCCCGTGCAAAATCTTAGAGCAGGCGCGATTTGGTAGGCAGGTGACAAAATCAAAGATGTATTTCGTCTCTTTCCGTGCAAGTAGACGGTAGACGGACTCTAAAAAGGCTAATCCATCTTTGGGCAAAGCACGACTCCGTCGAGCTTTGTCCAACTTATCCGGTTGGCAAAGCTTATCTGGATGGAACTTACGCTTCTCTTCTGTACGCGTCCCGGGAAGTGAAGTCGAGTGTCTGCCCTCCCGCTGCCTGGTGTCTGACACTTTTAGTATCCGTCCGCTAGAACGCTTCTCTGGCTCGCGACAACGATGCAAGGCATCCGTGTACCGAGCCCCGGCGGCCGGGGAAGCCGAGAATTTACACCGAAAGCCCTCAAGCCGGTCGCGGGGAGAGACATGTGTGCTCAGCTTGTTTATGTAGATATTTCGCTCTCGATGGGAGAGTAACGCGAGGGTGAGGTTCCGGAGTATCCCCGAGAACTCGGGTACTCGGCTCGTCACCGCACGAGTCCTGGAGTACGACAACGGGAGAAATTCGCCATGGAGCTCGTTGGAAAATATATCCATATGCAAATTTACAAACGTCCGCGAGGGATCATTCCGGACACGGAGAAACTTCCACCTCTCCGTTCCACTTGCATCACACGGTAAGAAGAATGAATCGGGTCGCTTAGATTAAAATCCGCCGCAATTATTTTTCATCCGACAAACAATTAGACGCAAGGAGAGTTCCATCGATTTCGAACAAAAAAAAACGGCTTCAATATTTTTTTCTCGGCAATTAAAATTTTCTTAAGGAACATCGCACGTGCTCGATTGATCGAGACGATTCTCCGATCGCACAAAAAAATTACCAAGACCGTATATAAAAAATTGTAAAAGTTCATTTGTTTTTTCTTTCCGATATTAATTTTATTTCCATATTCTTGAGTTTTAGGTAAATGAATAAATTCACTTGGCGTCCCGCTCACTGTAGCAATATGGTTGATGATCTTCCCCATCAACTTGTAAACTGGCCTCAGCCCGTTTTAATTTAATTTCATTTTTTTTTTTTTTTTCTAAATTTTACCTTTTTTGACGGATTTCTCCTTCTTCTACCGATTCACATTTAACCCAGTACAGAGCTCCGAATACAAAATTTTAATATAAAGAAACATTGTATTCTAGACTTTCATACCAATCTAACATACGTTACACAAGCTATTATTTTAACGAGAACTGGCACTCCCTTCTCTTCTTTTATTTATTTATTTAAATAAATTAATAAAATAAAAATATTTATCGCGTTAACCAGTGAATCTACGAAACTAGAGTGAGCGCCAGATGACACCTATTCTGGCCCTAGGCCATCGATACGAATGGGCTCCTCTCCGATCGTCGAAACTTCTAAATCCGCAGGGAGCAGTGTGGTGATTGAGGATGGCCCAGGGGGGTGGGGGGGGGGGGGGGGGGCGGTCGGAAACCGGACACCTATTCTCGTGAAGTTTCACAAAATGATGGAAGAAAAAGTGAAGATGAGAAAATAATGGATCGGAGTACCGTCCGGTTACGTGCGGGGACGAAGCGACGAGCTAACTTTCGCCGTGCGACTTTTCCGACGGAGGGGGTCGAAGCGGTTAAAATGAGTTGCGAACTCGTTTGTACGCGGGACGCGTGCGGCTCACGCGAGAAAATCGGGAACCGTCCGGCGATCTGAGCCATCGAGGGGAGTCGGTGGAAAATGTTTGCGAAAGAGTCGGCGAGGAGCGGTATCGGGAAAAACGGCGAGCGCTCGACGGCCGGACGGTCTTCGGTCGAGTGCGACTCGGTGATTTACGGCCATCGATTTTTCGCCGAGTCGAGAAGGAAAGCCGGCACGCGGCAGTTTGCTTCTCGCTGCCGGCTACGCCGCCGACTCGTGAATTTTAATTGAATTTATGCGAGAAGCGCCGGTACGTCGGACCCGGAGGTAGACGCGGGAAGAACGGACCGACGGACGGACGGAAGGAAGAGTCCGAGATGAAAAGGGAAAGAAGCCGACCGAGGCTGGAGAGCCGCTCGGCGACGAGGCCCGTAAAACACCGAGGATTCCGGCGCGGAAAAGAGCGAACCCAAAGTATGATACTATATATAGGGAGAGCGGGGCAAAATGGGACGGTGGAGCGAAACGGGTCAGTCGGGCAATACTCAATTTTCCAATGATTTTTCGATGTCCCATTTTGTCCCACCGATACATCCGGTTTTTTAAATCCGTTTTGCCCCACGTACCATCATCGCCGCCATTCAAAAGTTATTGGAGAATTGCGTTTTGTCTCATTGCCCCATTTTGCCCCACTTACTATCACTGGCAGCGTCCAAAAGTCATTGGGAAATTGCATTTTGTCCCATTATCCCGTTTTGCCCCAATGTTCCATTTTGCCCCGCTCTCTCTCTCATATTGCTACTTAAAAAAAAAAAAAAAAAAATTCCCGGCGAATTACAGGATAGCCGAACGCAAAGTAGAAAGCTCAACTATTCTTCTACCGGCGCTTCTCGGCGACTGCATATTTCCTAAAACTATTTTAATAAAATCCGCGCTGCGGCTGACCGACCGCAGCGCGGGAGATCGAGCTTGTCCGCCTCCAACGTTCTCCCAAGTGCCCGATGAAAAGTAATTTTTCACCCTCGGCCTATCGTTTCGACATCGTCCTGCGTTAAAAACATTGAGGGTAAAAGGTGAATCCGAAGTGAGGAAGTTTTGCCGCCCGAGCCCTTTTACCGAAGGGACTGTTTCCATGTGCCTTACGTCGATGTATATTGCGTCGTTAATTCTCGAGGCGGCATCGAGTCGTTGATTGCGTTTGGGGTGCGGGCCGAGACGAACGTGGTTCGAGGGTGAAACCGGTCGTTAGAAAAAAAAATGGCTGCCCTCATCAGTAAAGAGACGAACGTCTCGGTTTAATGTATCATAATTGAAAGCGACACGAAGTGCGTCGTGCGTATCGAGATTGCAATTTTCGATGGGCGGAAAACTAAAAGTCTGGAAGTTCATTTCGTCAACATTTTACCGGCAAAATTCAATCGGAGATTGAATTTTATGCCCGTACCGGTTTCGAAATTTCGTTTCATTTTATTTCACAGCAAGAGCCCGAAATTTATTTTTTTTTAATGTATAAAAAAAAAATATTCGAAAGTACGATTCCTTGCGATAAAAAAATTGGTAAAATTAACAAGAAAAAAAAAAAAGATTACTAGTCTTCGGGGAAGTGAAATGGTTGTCGGTCGTGCAAATCTTTCTTAGCTTGTGTACGAGCCTCGAGTGCGCAAAAGATACGCAATTTACGAGCGCGATACAGCGTAAGTGGGCTACTAATTTTCCGTACTCACCGGCCGGCACGCGATCGATACGTTTTCTTGCTGCTGCTGCTGCCTCTTCTCCTCTTCGTCCTTCTTCGGTCGAAAGACCACCACCGTTAACGAGGAAAAACTTCCTGCCTCGAACCTTCGTTTCTCAGATCGACGATCACGGTATTTCATTCGATCTGCAACAAGATTAATGAAAACAATTCAATAAGACGATTAAATAGACGCGAGTTATTGATTGTATTTAACCCTTCGATTGTACTTAACCCTTTGATCGTACTTAACCCTTTGATTGTATTTAACCCTTCGACTGTGTTTAACCCTTTGATTGTGTTCAACCCTTTGATTGTGTTTAACCCTTTGATTGTGTTTAACTCTCTGATTGTGTTTAACTCTTTGATTGTGTTTAACCCTTTGATTGTATTTAGGCGTTTGATTGTATTTAACCCTTTTATTGTGTTTAACCCTTTGATTGTGTTTAGCACTTTGATTGTGTTTAACCCTTTGATTGTATTTGACTTTATTTCGCGAGCAAACGCCCATGTCTCCTTTTAAGTACAAAAACGATACGGACGTTCCTAATATTCTTTTTCTGCATTTATCAGAAAAACAACACTTGAAGGTACGTCTCTGAATTTTTACAGATTTTTTTTGGCACATCAATTGTTATTCGAATCGTTCGAAGGTTGCCAAATGCTAGCTCATCATTGAACAAGGATCCCGTACGTGAAGGGTTAATTTTATGCCGGTTAGCTACCGTCGAGACGTAAAGATTTTTTTTTGTATACTCGACGTTGTCAGCTTTTTGTATGTGTGCGAAAATTCCTTTTTTTTTTTGCCAAGACTGCGAATAACGACGAAGGGGGCACAGCGGGACGTACAAGATTGCTGGCCTCGTGCCGAATTTCTTTCCCTCGGCCTCTACGGCATCTCCTCAAAGGGGCATGCGAACCATTATGAAAGGGAGGTATTACATGCCCGAGGATTTTTCGAGACGCCGGCAACGTATCTCGTGTGTGGGGAGGGCTTTGGCGGAGAGTTATGGAAAGAACGGGAGAGCGACTTATCGTTTCTGGAAATATGCCACTTTCCTTATCCGGCCACTGACTGTGTGGGCGCTGAGTCTGCTCAGCAGCTTTTCCGACTCCCAAGCAACGGCTATGATTGGCCTATCTTGGATTTTCCACTTTGTGTGCCTCACATATTTTTTTGTTTATTTTTTCACTTCAATGCGAAATATGATGCACAAAAAAAATGCCCCCACCTAAAGCACATATTATCAATCGGATTCGCTCGCTGTACCTTGAAAAATTAACGAGACGATCTTCCTGTATCGCGGTAATGAACGATTCCAATTTAAGAGCGTTGCGGAGAACGCGATGTTTGTGCGAACGCGCCCGGCGAATAAACTTCCGGCAATTAACTCTACCGCGTTGCTAATTGAAATTCAGGCGTTTCATTACCACACGGGCTTTTCTCCTTCCTCTCGGCGTTGAAACGCGTTCTCTCGTCCGGGCTCGGGAGTTCGCGTCGGGGCTGGAGAAAAAGTTTGGATGATGAATGTAAAAGGGCTACACGCCGATTGGCCGGCGCGCGTTGCCGAAGGCGGAAGCTCGAGGCACTTCATTCGCGCCGGAAACGAGGAATCTTTTTTGTACATCAACTCGGATCAGGTGTGAAACAAAAGACACGTGAAAGATACAAATATGTGGATTGGTCAATTTTTCCGATCCGCCGATCTGACGACGCTCGGATCCGGAAACCTGCTCTCGGAAGTTAATATTATTACTCCCGGCTCGTTCCTGATTCGCCGATGCTCCCCTCAACGAATCAAATTGTTTCCACGACTGCAGGACGACGTTAATCGAATTCCTTCCGCTTTTCCCTGTTGTTCTTCTTCGACCGTGAGGGGATGAAAAATTATCCACTTAGTTCTCTGTTCGTTCATTCCTGCTGTGTACCTTTTTTTTTTTCTTTTTTTTTTTTTTTTCCTTAAAACACCGGATTACATTTGCCTCTCGCGCGCTGAATCGCCATCCGCTTCCAGTTACTTTCCGCCTCGACTGCTAACGGCGCTTCCGCTGTAGTCGTAGATCGCGGATCTTTTTTGTCCCGAGCGCAAAGTAAATCGAGGTCCGGAGCTCCGAGTCCGACTTCCGGAAAGCGTTTGTGTTGGCTCGGAGTTCGAAAGTGAACCAGTTGCACTCCGCGGCTGGCTTTCTCTCCAGCCCTTAACGCACCAGCGGCTCCTAAAAACGGCGGCCGAACTCTCGTGACTTTTTGTACTTATTTTGACAAAGGACGGGGAAAAAAAAAACATAATGCGAATTTATTCGATGGCCGCTCGGGGGAGGAAAGCTTCGGAGGAGTGACGCAGTCGATCGTCAAGCCCGGATCAAGGGGGCCGAGTCTCTCAAATTGATACGAAAACCTTATGAATATCTAATATAAAAAAGATGCCGAGCTGGTTCCTGCTCTGTTAGCTCCTCTTTCTTCACGTGATCCGCTCTCTCTCTCTCTCTCTCTCTCTCTCTCTTTTTTTTCTCTCTCCAGCCGCACCCTGCTTACGCGTCGTTGAAAAACCGGCATTCGCGAGAATCCCCCGCTCCGCCCTTCAACCCACTCCACCACGTCTACGATCAACCCCCGTAGGGATTACTAAGCAGTTTCTTTTCCATTTCTTATCCATATACGAGGCGCGACAACGGCAAATCTCCCCGTCTATAAGTATAAAAGCATACAAAGCGATGATGTTTCATATACAAGGGGGCGAAATGGACCAAGGGGGGGGGATTTTTTTCGGAAAGAAAACTTTCAGTTTTCGTGACGTCGGTAAGATTGAGTGGCGGGCCATTTTGCCCCAAATGGAATTTTATTTTTTATTGAACAACCTTTATTTCTCGGTGACCCCGTTTTGCCTCCCCCCCCCCCTCTCCCCCTCTATACACTATACTATATGCATATGTATATTTGTGACAACTCGTATGGACACTCTCGCGATACTTACCGCGCAAGCGCGGCTTCGACGAGACAATTACGCGTTCGCGGTTAATCAATCAAACGCTGATGCTCTCCGACTCTCGAAGACTTCTCCATTGCTATTGTCTACCTGCATCCGTCTCCGTCCCGAATTACCGCGACAGCGACGATGTTTCGTACACGCAATGGGACAAAATGGGCCGAGGGGACATTTTTCAGAAAGAGAACATTTTAGTTCTCGTGACGTCGGCACTGTACATTTTTTTTTTTTTTTTTTAATTAATGAACAGTATTGGGAGCTTTTATTTAGATAAACTGTTTCTGAAGTTTCGAAGATATGTGCATTGCAATTGCGCAGTAAAAATTTTCATTCTTAATTAACATGTTTGGAAGGATTCTGGCATAAGATATGTTATTTCAATATCTAGTATTTTTATTTTAGGAAGTGCATTAGCATTCAATTAATATAAGTACTTTGAGCGAATTTCAGGTTCCTGTATATTAAATTTACAATTTATTTTTAGTCTGTAAGATCGAGAGACACGCCATTTTGTCAAAAATCGTAATTTTTCATTGAACAACTTTTCTTTCTCGGCTATTCAGTTTTGCATCCTCTCCTATATAGTTTGTTACAATATATATTATTTATATAATTATATATGTTTGAGACAGCTCGCATGGACACTTCAGCGATATTTAATGCGCAAGCGCGGTTTCGACGAGTCAATTACTTGTTGGCGATTAATCAATCACACGTTAATTCTCTCCGGCTCTCGAATACTTCTCCATTTCCATTGTCTACCTGTATCTGTCCCCGTCCCGAATTGCCGCGGCAGCTTCGCTGCTGGTCGATAAGTCCAGGCGGGGATTACGTGAATGTCGCTCGGCGCTGCGAGCTCGGCATAAATTTCGTATCGTCGGATCTAAATAATGCGCACGAGAGTATGCGGCTGAACAACCCGACGACAGCGATAAAGATATTATATCGCGAAAAGGATTACGCGCAACGCCCACAAGGGTGAGCGATGCACCCAACGGAGAGCCGAAGAGGAGCCACAGTAAAAATGAAAAAAAAAAAAAAAACGCAACAAAACTCACGGCGCAACGGGTATCAAGAAAATGTTCTCTTCATTCCGAGCCTCCCCTTTTCCCGCCTTGTCCCTCGCCCAATCAATTATCGTTCTGATCTTCCGGACCAAAAAAAAAAGAAAAAAATCTGAAATCCACGACTTGAAGTATTTCCCATTTTGCGCATAATTTTTTATTTTTTTATTACGATGGCTTTAAATCACGCAGCGAAACTCATCGTCCCGTGCTTCAACATCGTAGAAATTAATAGCCATCGATCGTCGGTCTTATCCTCGCGTCAAACTTCTCCCGACAGTTATAAATAATTTGGAGTTTAACGTTCGAGACCCGGCGAATAAATAATTATCCCTTCACTGAGGAGATCGCGAGTCGGTAGTCTCGCATTCGCGAGGGTTTCAGCATGACAATTCCCCGAGCGAGGGTAATATGGCGCGGCAGGCAGTTTCCCTCGTTTGCCGTCTCCGCCGCGACGGGCTGCCGAAGCCCTTGGTCATGGTATAGAGGTGCACGGAGCACACAACTCTGCACGTATAACGTTACGAATTCCCGTAGAGCAAGCGGAGCCTTGGGGCGAATTTCGTTCACCACCGCGATATCCTCATGCGGGGTGGTTTCAGTCTGCAGAGACGGCAGGCGCTACCTGGAGAGAGAACCAGAGCCGGCTGGCCGTGGTGTGCCGCCGCTGCTGACCCGATAAATCAATGTAAATTACCTAAGGGTAGCGCTCGCGCTCCTCCAACGATTGGAATCGAATAATGTAACGGAACTCTCAGTGGTATGCAGAGCAGTCGATTGGTCGAAACTGTTCTGCATGGCGAGTGGGTTAGAAACGTGGTTATTAGGGTACGTAAATAGTGGCCGCGTCTCTCCCACGCTATAGCCTTGCGAATCTCGTGCACGATTCGTGAATAATTGCGTCTCGAGTGTGCACGACCCAGAGCCGATCGATTGTTAAACTGCGTGCGAGTCACCTTATCGGGTGTTTCAAACGGCAGCGCTGAAAGGAGCTGGTCACTTGTTCGATCATACATTCTGCATGCTGATTATCATTTTGGCAAGCGTGATATTGATCGCTCATGCCAAGACGATGATCAACGACGAATTAATCCCTACTCGTTTCAGGGGATTCGCGTTACCATTCGAAACACCCGACGAAGTGTACTTCATACTTGCTGAAGAAGACATTAAGAACGTCCTCACGAAAAGATGTTTCTCTCGATTGCGAGGAAACTCGCGGCTCCGGTAGAAATATTCTTAATAAATTGTTACTGAGGATATTTTTACCGGAGACGCGAGTTTCATCGTAATCGAACGGAAATGTCTTTTGGTGACGATGTCCTTAAAGCTTTCAGGAAGTATGAAATACACTTTGTTGGGTGTTTCGAACGGCAAAGCGAAACACCTGAAAGGCGCAGGGATTCATTCGTTGTTGATTATCAGTTTGGCAAGCGTGATCAATTTATCGAGGATATTTTTACCTGAACCGCGAGTTTACTCGCGATCGAGCAGAAACATCTTTTGGCGGGGATGTCCTTAAAGTCTTCAGGAAGTATGAAGTACACTTTATTGGGTGTTTCGAACGCTAATGCGAAACACCTAAAAGATCTAAGGATTCATTCGTTGCTGTCATCATTTTGAAAAGGGTGATAGATTTATTGAGGCTCATTTTGACCGGAAACGCGAGTTTCATCCGAATCAAACGGACCCAGGTGGGAATGACAAATAGGACCGGTGCTTGACGACGTTGACCGAGCGCTCGTCGACGTTGTGCCAATACTCGCCCTGCGTGCCACTCCTACCAGGGGAATCGTCTTTTGGTGATATCCTTAAAACCCTCATAAAGCATGAGCTACAGCTGTGATGAACCTTCGGCACTCAGCGTCTCAACGCACTGGGATCCTTCGAGTACGCGCTTTTGGATACTCGTACGTAATGATTTGCAAATTTAAAAGAGTAAAAAAAAAGTACGGCAGAGATACTGCCATCCCGTCAGTGCGATTTTCATATTCGTCGACCGTTCGAAGTTTCAACGACGGGATGAAATATTTATGCTCTTGCTCTCTTCGTCCCCTAGAAGCTACCCCCTCGGTAGGCCCCTCGTCGTAGCTTTCCCTCCTCGACCAAGATCAAGCGAATATGGCGTATGAATATTTAGAAAATTATTCCTCCTTCCACCGCGACTACGGTGTCCTTCGACCGGTGACTTGCCTGCGAGACGGGAGGCCACGTCTCCAATCGTGATACGTGCCCTCCCGGCGAGAACTTCGAGAAGCAATTATTCCGATGGGAGAACAGGAGGATTCATCGCACGGTACTTGGATAATCGTGCGATCCTCGATTAGTATATACGCTTCGAGGGATGTTTCGGTAAGGCAGACGGAGATCGGTGGATGGACCCTGAGGACGTGTTCGCCAGTTTCCGCCCAGTAGTTAGAAGCGGTAATGGTCAGACGACCGCCTGCCCACGACCATCGGTCACCGCAGCTGGCGCTATTAACGCGCGGCCCATCTAGGAGACCGAATTACTTCCGGAATCGACAAACAACATCTATCAAAGATTTATGTCTCCTAAGAAGTGACAAAATCTCGCCATTTCTTTTTTTTTATTTAAAGATAATTGGAACTTTTTAGTTATCGAATGTTAAATTGGCTTGCCGCGCAAACGAATACTTATTTTGTGTGAAATTTAATTGATTTTGGCAATTAACGCGCGGCCCATCTAGGAGACCAAATTACTTTCGGAATCGACAAACAGCATCTATGAAAGTTTACGTCTTTCTAGAACTGACGATATCTCGTAAGTTTTTTTTTTTTTTTAATATATATATAGAGAAAATTGGAAATGTTTAGTTTTCGAATGTTAAATTTGCAAGCTGTTCGAATATTTATTTTGTGTAAAATTTAATTGAGTTTGCGCAATTATCGCGCGTTCCATCTAGAAGGCCGAATTACTTCGGGAATCGATAAGCAGCATCTGCAAAGGTTTACCTCTCTCGAGAACTGACGATATCGCGTTAAAAAAAAAAAAAAAATTTTAGATAATTGGAATTTTTTTAGTTTTTGAATAATAAATTGGCTAGCTGCGCATTCGAATATTTATGTTCTGCAAAATTCAAGCGAGTGGACTCACTCGAGTGAAAAAAAAAAGATATACAAGCATATATTCTCTCTGCATTTACGCAAAAAGTCATCCTTTTCTGTAGTTCCGAAACAACGGGCCGGTAATTGCATCATATTGTGTGCATCCATAGTCGAGTATCGCTCTCGTGGCTCCCTCCCGTTCCGTCCTCTTTCCTCGACAGGTTATCATTGCCAGTGCGGCCAGAGGGGCAAAGGATGCGATAGAGGCATCTCTATGACTCCGTAGCGACCACCAGCGCAGCCAATACATCGTAACAGCTTCAGCAGAGCGCGTCGATGATGCATGTCCGTTCAGCCCCGTAGAGCCCCGGCAAATTGCATGAGGCACTTTCACATGAAAACTGGGACGGCGTAACGAGGTAGAACGTGCGCGAAATTTGAATCTCTCACGCGCCGCTAAAGTGGTTCGATAGGCGGGCAGAGAGAGAGCGAGAGAGAGCGAGAGAGAGACTGCAAGAGAGGGCAAGGGAGCAGAGACTGAGCAGTGACAGAGCGGGGCAAAATGGATTCACGTCCTCTGGCATTAAACTTTTTTAAATATCTGACAAAAAAAAAAAATCGTTAAAAGAGTCCATTTTGCCCCGCCCAGCTCCACAGCTTTTCTTTCTCCTCCAACACCGTCTTTCCGGTTTTTTTTTTTCACAAAAATTCGTGTTGCTTTATCTTCTTATCATTATTCCCGGGGCCTCCTCGACAGTGCACTCAGCCTGAAGACGCCTCCCTCCGCCTTCTCGACGGCTCGCCTCTCCGACGCGTGAATTTCTTTTTACCGCGAATTTTTGAGTGAGCAACCTTCTTCGATGCTTCATAACACGAGGGGAGTCTCCTGCCGTTCCCTGCGAAGATAACGTTTGTCGCCACTTCACACTTGCCTGCTCCAGTTGAACTGCTCACCGATGTGCCTCTGAGCTGACAAGTTAAGGTGCTACGGGGAGAAACGCGTATCATCCGTTGCGCTATAATAATCCTTGTGAGCCGAGGATTTTCCCACCCCCTCACCGTAGATATACGTAAGCGACAGCGGCACTCGCGTTGGGGACATGTATATATATATATATCTATACGTGTATATATGTATATACACACACGTATAGATATAGGGCTGTAAAGAAGTTACTGCAGGGAGTTCGCGTACAACTTCCCACCACCTTCCAATCTTCGGTGTAACGTACTCGTTGAATCCGCGAAGAAATCCGGAGGGATGAAAATGTCTCGTCGGTTATACTTCGCCCAGCCTGCTAAACATTATTTCGATTTTGGCACGATTCCACGAGAGAGTAAAGCGCGAACACGATAGTTGGTACGTATTTTCGACTCCCGGCTTTGCTCTTCCTCGTGCCCCGTGCCCGTCGTTTTCGTCGTTCTCTCGACCAGGCCGTTGTCTCTCGGCGCGGAAGGAAAGTGTATACGGTCACGAACGTCGACGGGACGCCTCAGGGCATTTCATTCCTCGGGATCACACCCCCGAGAGAAGTGGATACGCACCAGGGGCGGTTATGAAAGTATTCGCGTCTGACGGCCACAACACGCGCGGGCACTTTTATATATATTTTTTTGGGGCGCTTCGTCACACTTGGCATTTATTTCCCCCCATGTTTGTGGAAATAAAATGCACGAACGTGTGTCGCACATGAAAAGCATCCTTGGAAAGACTCGCGGTCATTTTCCGGCTTGCTTTCAGCCAGATATTCGAATAGTCATCGGGCAAGATATCGAGCAAGATATTCAAAAAGATATTGAACAATCATGAGATATTGAACAAGATATCAAGCAAGATATTCAGAAAGATATCGAGCAAGACATTAAAAAAGATATCGAGTACGATATTCAAAAAGCTATCGAGCAAGATACTCAGAAAGATATTGAACAAGAAATTCAGAAAGATATCGAGCAAGATATTCAGAAAGATATCGAGCCAGATATTCGGAAACTCATCGGCCAGCTCGCTCCAAGTTTGGTTTGACTAGAACCGAGCAAAATAGGTTTCCATTCTCCTCATATTGCCTACAGAAACCTATGCTTTTGTCCAAAATATTGAAACACAGTCCGAGAAAATAGGAAAAGGGATTTGCTGCCGAACAAGCACGGGACGGGTGGGTGAGTGTTAGTGGTTGTTCTGAAAGCTCCCCGGTAGATAGGATACACCGAACGAGTTAGGTCTTCTCTGCACTTATCGAACGCCATACCCGGCGAGCTGCGAGATGAGAGCTTTGCTGACCTGTTGTGCGGAGGCAAAGTTCAGTGGCGCTCGGGGAAATATCGCTGAGATCATTTCTCTCGATGTACCCACAGGCGACCCTAGCTCGAGATACGCGCTGTGTAAGAGTTCAAGACGCTCCGTCGACCTGGAAGACGGCACTGCTCTATGTACTTCTTTTTCCCAATCGAGTACACATAGGTTAAACCTTCCCCCCCCCAGCATCGATCCTATACGCTGGCTTCTATGTAGTTACAAGCTAGGTCGGAACACCATAAGCTTTTTCCTTTCACTCCTCCCTTGGCTTCCTCGGGTACTTTCCGAGAGGAGAACTATTGCTGGAGGTAACTCGTTTTCAACGAGGATCGAGTTACAGGCTTCGGCTCTGCACTATCAGAAACTGAAAGGTTCTGCCGGACGTGGAGAACCGACGGCTCAAGGAATTATTTCAATGGTGAAACGAGAGCAAAAAGTGCCGAAGGGTCGAGCGGATAACGGGATAAATTAGACACTTCGATGCTATGTGAGTAATACCAAGTCCGGCTCGAAGTAATTGTCAATTCCGGAACGTCACTACCCGTTTGAAAATCTATTATCTTTCACCGGACGAGGAGAATCGATGGTTCGAGGAATTGTTTCGATGGTGAAATAAGAGTAAAAGAGAGAAAGAGTGAGAGTGGCGAAGAGTAGAGCGGATAGCGGGATGAATTGGAGACTTCGTTGCTGTTGAGTATTACCAAGTTTTAGTCGAAAAAATTGTCAATTCCGAAAATACGTCACTTCCGGTTTGAAAATCACATCTTCCGCACCGGAAGCGTCCGGTCGAAAAATGAGATTTTCATGCCAAAAAGTGTGGAGTGAGCGATGTACCGGTTTTCCAGTCATAACAGTATTCAGATCATATGTAAAAAAAAAAAAACTGCCAGGTCCCAATGAAAAAAACTGCAAGAGGAGGTTCAAATTTGTTTTAAAGAAAAAAATATTTTAAATAATATTCTTGAAATATTTCTTATATTCAGATATTTTTCACATATTTGTTATTTCGGATCGACTACTTGTTATATTTGGTATATTCGGTTGATCATTTTTCGCATGATCGGACGATTAGTTGCACCTTTTGGAGCAACCAATCGTGAGAGATTTTCAATCAAATTTTTTTTATTAGCCAAAAAAAAATCAACGCTTTTTCGTGCGTGAAATCGATGGCGCCTCCCTCTTAAATGTGATCGGAACGATATTCCGGTAGCGTCGATGCTGCAGATCCATACATGTGCCGTTGGATAGTTAAAAGCGAT
This sequence comes from Amblyjoppa fuscipennis, assembly GCA_963575735.1. NCBI lineage: Eukaryota > Metazoa > Arthropoda > Insecta > Hymenoptera > Ichneumonidae > Amblyjoppa > Amblyjoppa fuscipennis. The sequence goes on along the minus strand of OY754491.1, from coordinate 22,644,809 downwards.
CTAAAAAAAAAAAAAAAAAAAAAATGAAAAAACTCCATCCGAGCGTGCAATTTTCATACGACAAAAGAACGGAGTAGCCGAAAAAAAATGTATGCATTTGGGCTGCTGCCATAGTATGTATATCGAGTGCAAAACGGCAACGAAAGTATCATTGGTGATACCGAGGACGACTCATGCGCGACGATAGGTAGAAAAGAGGCATATAACCCGGCTGGCGCGACTTTTTATCCCCGATCGGAAGCGGGAGTACAATAAAAATAAAAAAATAAAAAAATTGAAAAAATAAAAAATCTCTCTCGATGCTCGCTGACTGCGGGTGTTCCAGCGCAGGAAAACCGATGCTGTTTCCTGTCTGCCGCTACAGCTGCAACAAACTACCACACGGACAGTTCTTCCTAATACCACCGGCTGTGCTACTCCGAACGATCCGCACACGCGATAGAAGGCTCGTGTAACCGTGCAACACCGACAGACGTGTCGATAAAAGTTTTGAAAAATTCGCAGCGGATTCCCGTCAATTTCCTATCTCTCGCTCGCAACCGGATAACGTTTTCTTTGCGTCTTTTTTTTTTTCTTTCTCCTCTATGCCCTGAATTCCCATATGTCTCTTATTCGGCTCAAACGTTTTTTTTTTTTTCGACACCCGACCGAAAGAGCGAAATGCTGTGCGTTTGACTGCTCTACGTTCGCTCTTGAAACGCCGCATAGTGGTGCATTATATAAAACAACAACAACAAAAAAATCGAAACTAAACAATCGTTAAATTATTTTGTAATTTTTGTGATTTAGCAATTTTTTGTTCGAGGATGGTTTAAAAAGTTTCTTTTCTTCAAAATTGACAATATTGTTTCTTATTTTATCATTTGCGATCCACCTTTTTGTCCGGTCGAGTTCGTAATAAATTTTCTTCTGCATTATGAAAAAAGCAAAGCACTTCAAGGTGAGTCTGTGAATTTTTTCAGATCTTCTTTGGCACGTTAACATGTTACTCGAATCGGTCAAAGCTTGCGTTCTCGCTGAGCGAGACACCGGTACACGAAGGGGTTAAAAAAAAAGTGCATACATAAAGAAAAATTAAAACTAAACAAACGCTAAATTATTTTATGATTTGTGTCAAGTATTGATTTTTGGGTCGAAGCTGGTTTAATTTTTTTTTTTTTTTTTTTTTTTTTTTTTCTTAAAAATGTACAATTTTGTTCTTCGTCCCTATTCTCATACACCTCCATTGAGTTTCCTTATTTTATCATTTGGCATCCACCTTTTTGTCCGATCTACCTTTGTGTCTCATAAGAAACTTACATCTCTGGTGCTCGAGACTCGAGCTTTATGGCTTAATTAAATTAGAGTTTAATTTTAACGATGGCGGTAGACAGCAGCTTCTCTATTAAATTACGTCCGCTTTCCGCATCCCGGGGGTCCCGCGGACGCTCTCTCGCCGCAGAGCACTTTTCAAACGTTAAAATCCACCGCTATGCGGAGAGACGGGCGACGGAGAGAGAGAGAGAGAGAGAGAGCGAGAGAAAGCGGAAACAAGGAGGGACGACGATGTTGGAAAGCTCTAACCGGGAGAAACTGAACGGCGAGCAATAAACTGCCACTAGTCATTCTGGTGAAGCGAAAAAGTTTAACTGGCATGAGTGCAAGAAACATTTTAACAGCTCTCCCGCGTTCTGCTAGTCGATCCTATTTTTCTTTTTTTTTTGCCAACTTCCGTTTTAACTCAGCGATTTCCAAGATCGTCGCGACGAAAAACCGGATAGTGGACAAAAACCCTCGGACAAAACCTGTCGACGACAAATCGAAGCGGCGGCTAACGAACAATCCGGGCCTCTTGTTTACTCAGGAAGTTGATGGACGAGCATCGAAACGCGAACAAACAGATTATCACGGGGGCTTCGGAGTACTTATGTACAGCGCTCGCACATTCGAGTGGACGATTTGATGATTTTGCGACCGAACGATCGTCACGTTCATCGTCCCCAGTGGCTCTTATCGCGTACCTCTCATCCGGTCGCTGCACAGGCGACACGTCGCCGACTGTCAATTATTCAAATCGACGGGATTATCGTGCTATCTGTCTATATGCAGTGCTCTGTCGTTTGATTACATTGTTGATAACGCTATGATTGATAAGAAAAAAAAAAAAAAAAATTGGCGTTCGACACACGAGGAAAGTTTTGGGGAATAGAGTCGCCGCACTCTGAGACATTAATTTTTTCGTTGATAACGCATCTTGGCACAAAACCAACGGCGAACCACACTTTTGTCCCACTTTTGAGGGCAACTTCAGCCCCGCTACAAGTTGAAATCTTGAAAAATATAATCTTTCTTTCAACTAATATAATTGCATTTAATTAAATTTCTTCATTCAATTTCTTTAATTCATTTTATTCATTCATTTTATTTTATTAAATTCCTTCGTTCAATTTATTCAATTAAATTTCTTAATCTCATTAACTCAATCGAATTAAACAAAGATTTTTGTGGATACAAAACAAAACCAACAGGCGCTGACGTTAATCCCGGCCACTCAGTAAATCAAAAGAATTTGTCGAATGGAATAGTTTGGTGTTTGCTCGTTGCTGCTTCTTCCAGAGTTACGTTTCGTCAATCACTCATATCCCGAGTCATTTTTTGACAAGCCCTCTGCACTTGATCGGTAGATAATTCGATATTATCATCGAACAAAAAAATTATTATCGTTATCATAAAAAAAATAATAACAATTGACGAGCATTAATCGACTGTGATGGGTATAAGTTGGATGAATTTTTTTTTAATTATTAATAGCAGTTAGTTGGCAATAAATTTATAGCGTAAAGCGCAATTATTTCCCGGTCGACATCCCAGAGTCTGTACCTATTCAATATTGTTTACACAGTTTAACAAAAAAAAAAAACTCTAAATTTAATGCACCAGACTGGAAAAACTTTTTATGCAAAGTCTGCTAAATTAAATTTAACCTACAATTGTGATGAGGAATTAACAAACTTTTACGGTGAAATTAAACTAAACGATTGGATTTAAATAAATTTTTTAGTAAAATTAAAGTGAACGATTAAAAGCGAAGTGTTTCCGAAGTTTTTGATATACTGTCCCTTAATTTTTCATAATAATTGTACATGAAATTTGACATACAAGTTTATGAATAAAAACTTCATTTGATTTCAAGCGAATTTTTTTAACGCCGTACAGAAACTCCACTTTAAAGCTGAAATATTAGGGTTCTCACTCATACGGCCGGCATTCTCTTCGCCGCTTCCCACTCACGCGGCCACCTTCGCCAGACGTTATGTCAGGCATGTGCGACAAACATCGCGGCATTCTCGTTAGAAACGTCACGTTCAGTTACGTGCGGCAACGACTTCCACCGGAGTCGATTTCAGATATTCGCCGAAGGATACGCGACCCGAACAGTCTACGCGCTCTACGTGGAGATCGATCGGGCGCTCTCTCCTCGGAGCATCCTCCTCGCAGCTCCTGCGAGAATGCGTTTCTTTTCCCGTCCTCTGGCAGCTCCGCTTGCACCGAGCGACGGGGTAATGTATGTACACTGCCGATGGCCGCGATGCTTCACCTAAATTGATTCGATGCCGACAGACAAATTTCAAGACTCCGCGACGAGGTCGACCCGAGAGTAAACGTTACTGGATACTTTTTGAACTGAGAGAAATTGCTTCGCATTTTTGTTTGTTTTGTTTTTTTGGCTGTTTTTTTATTTTCACGGAAAAAAAAAAACACCCAACCTTGTGAGAGCAAACACTGCACAGTAAAAAAAAAGTTTGCACTTTTTTTTACAACTTATTGTCCACAAACGTTCACATTTTTTTATTTGTTAATTTTCTAGTTTCACGATGAAAGGTAACAAACTAAAATTGTCAATGACACGGAAATCAAACGAGTTTGTCACTTGTATGACAAAATTATTTTCACGCAATTTCGCATTGCGATTTTACGATATTTTTTTTTTTTTTTTTTTTTACTGTGCGACAGTGACTCGCCGACCATTGGGAATATCACAACTTTCGAAAAATTCGCCACGTCGGAATTGCCCTTCATAATTATGATGCGACGCTTCATCTGAATTGATTCGTTGCCGAAGACAAATCGAAGAACTCGGGACGACTCGACCCGAGAATAAACGTTACTGCATACTTTTTGAACTCCGAGAAATTGCTTCGCGTTTTTGTTAGTTTTGTTTTTTGGCTGTTTTATTTTTTTTATTTTTTGGAAAAAAAAAAACACACCCACGCTTGTGAGAGCAAACACTGACAGTGACTGACTCCGAGCATTGGGAATGTCACAGCTCAACTTTGAAAAAATTCGCCACGTCGGCGTTGCCCTTTATAATTATCGCTGACTATTCGCACAAGCTGGACGTTGATCGAGTTGACGGCCAGGCAGGGAGGAAAGAAAATACAATGAAAAATGCTGAATTAAAAAACAAAAAGTAAAAAAAAGTTGAGAACGAGAACTCTCGGCGTTGACGTAGCGAAACGTAATTATCGAAGCTCCGGAGATCTGTCAACGAGACTGATATTTATGACGGATCGGAATTTCGAGTATTTCGAAACACCCCCGGTGGGTGGGGGGGGGGGGGGGGGGGGAAGGATAGGAATCCTCTCGCGTTCCCGCGCGACGGCTGAGCTTCCGACAGGAGGCGAAACTCATATTCGCCCCTGCTGCGACTGCAATGTGCATCGTCTCCGTTTAATTGGGACATCATTCTTCGTGCTTGCCAGAGTATACGGAACGGCAATAGGCGATGATATTCCAGCGTGGAGATACGAAGGGGTTATGAATTGTTCGATCGTTGTCCCGATTGACGATAAATCCACAAAAATCAACGGCAATAAACGAACAAGTTATTTGCGTGACGATTAAAAAATAAATAAAGAAAATCTTGACAAAAACACTTCACTGAGAGAAAAGGATCTCGGACAAACTACCGAGTCATGTGGTAAATTTTGACCAGCCAACATGGTACACCAGCGCCAGCGATATGTGGAATTTTCACAGAACCGTTTTTACCCCACCCAAGAAGGCGGGTTAATAAAATGTTGCGTATCTGCCTAAGAATTTCGTGGATAAACTAAGAACTTAGTGGATAAACTAAGAATTTAGCGGATAAACTAAGAATTTAGTGGATAAACTAAGAATTTAGTGGATAAACTAAGTATTTAGTGGATAAACTAAGAACTTAGTGGATAAACTAAGAATTTAGTGGATAAACTAAGAATTTAGTGGATAAACTAAGAATTTAGTGGATAAACTAAGAATTTAGTGGACAAACTAAGAATTTAGTGGATAAACTAAGAATTTAGTGGATAAACTAAGTATTTAGTAGATAAACTAAGAACTTAGTGGATAAACTAAGAATTTAGTGGATAAACTAAGAATTTCGTGGATAAACTAAGAATTTAGTGGATAAACTAAGAATTTAGTGGATAAACTGAGAATTTCATGGATAAAGACTGACGAATTCTTCGATCAAATTTTGTAATGCATTTGCACTTGAAAAAAAAAAAAATGCAAACCTAAAACAAGCGTTTCGACGACTATATTCTCGAGTAAGAAGGTATATTCTCGCAAAAATCACGGGACATTCGGGTAATATCTGCTACAGGGCAAATTACCATAACTTCCAGCAGAATGTCTCAAGTTCAATACGAATGTTTGCCAGGCTATCGCTATAGTGTTCCCAAATACCTGAAAGTTCCGTCGGGTTTTACCAGATTTACGGTCATATCTATCAGATCTTTTTCTCAGTGTATTCTTTCGCTGAGCATCCACCCTTTCGTCGGCCTCTCGCAACTATTGATCGGGCTTTTACACCAACGAAACCGGAACATACTATACAAATATCATCATCCAGAGGGAAATAAAACGAGCGATATTTATATGGATGTGAAATCCGTCAGAGCCAATTCACGACAGTGTACGAACACGTGAGATATTGGATGGTAAAATTCATTGAGTCGGCAACAAATCCTGTCGGGTAAAACACCCCCTTGAATCCGTCGAAAGAACACAAAAACATCATCCACCGGTGTGCAGCGATGCGTGCAGAATCGGCGTGCTGCAACGGCGTCCTCTTTTCATTAGTCGCACCGCTAGGCGGTTGCTGTTCTATTAATTAACATCAAACTCGTAATTGCATTGCTCAACCTTCCTCGCAGGATGCTCGTGCACCAGCCGCGATACGAAAAACGACGGTTTAAAAGAGATAAAAAAAAATAACCCTAACAGAGTAGATAAGAATAGCGCGAGATAGACGCCAAGAAACAGCAACAACAACAACAACAACAACAACAACAACAACAAAAGAGAAGTTCTCATCGTGGGTTCTCGAGAGATCGTAAGCTTTATGAAACGGAAAGTTTTCTCGCGGATCCATAGAAAATTCTCTTTATAATAGGGGAGACCGGGACAAAATGGCACAGCGGGGGCAAAACGGGCCAGTGAGGACAAAACTCCATTTCCCGATAACATTTGTATGCCCCATTTTGTCCCAACGATACATCCGAATTTTGCAAACCTGCACAGTAAAAAATATTTGTACACTCAACAAAACTTCTTTTGTCCACAAAAGTCCACAATTATTTTGTTGTTTATCTTAAAAAAAGTAAGACAAGATTTTTTGTGTAAAATTAACAAGAAAATAATTGCGGACGTTTGTGGACAAGAAACGTTCGTACCATTTTTACTGTGTGTTTTGTCCCACTTGCCACGATCGCCACCACCCAAAAGTCATTGGAAAATTGCGGTTTCGTCTCATTATCCCGTTTTTCCCCGCTGTGCCATTTCGCCCCGCTCTCCCCTATACGCTTATATATACGGCAGGCACAGTAACAGAGTGCTTTATTAATGTTTCTTCTTGTCAGATACCGCTCCAACATTCTCATCCGGGAAGGTTAGTGAAAAGACTCGAGCAAATACGTTGAAAACCGTGCAAACGGCTTGAGAATTTTCAGTCTCATACGCGCTGCGAAATATATAATTAATTAGCTTAAATACATAATTATCCGTCAGGGCACATGCGAGTGGGAACGGGCAGGCGAAATGCTCGTAGGAATATCGCGGAGAGCGAGATTTGAACATTTGCCTCGGGAGCGTTGTGCCGACTTGAGAGGTAAAGCGCTGTTTCGCCGAGCGGGTGAACGTGGGGCGAATGGTAACGGTGCGACGGAGCGGGCTGAAGAGGCTCGGCGCAAAGGGAAAACTACCCCTATGCACGGCGGCGGCTTTGCCAAAGATAAACGGTAAACAACGCGTGTACCAGAGGGTACGAATTAACGGAGGTTAATTGAATGTTGGGACTTCTTTTTGAGAAGCGGAGCCGGAGCAGCTTGTTCGCCAAAGTTTCGAAGCCGTTGCAGGGATGTTTTAGCGGTAATAAATTTGCGGTATAATGCGTCGGGTGGCGGCGTTGATGATTGCACCGAGAGAGTTCCACGAGAGGGAACATTCTTGCCGTTAATTGCGCGATTGCTCCGGGCGAATTGTTGCAGTTCCGCAGTGAGTGCGATGCAATGGCATGAAGACGAAGTCATTAGCCGCTATCGTTAGGGCGAAGTGAGAGATGCGAGGCGAGCTTGAGAGAAAGCGGCGATATCTCAATCGACTTCGCGGGAAAAGATCCTCAGCTGGACCGAGTTCATTCGAGGATCGAGTGGAGAATGGCGAAAGTCACCCCAAAAAGGTTTGCGGACCTGCCGGAGATTCAATGGGAAAGTCCAGCTTGTCCTCGGAGTGCTTTACAGACCTCGTGGAGACCGAGCGAAAAAGTCGACGGGCTCTGAAGAATTGTTACGACTCTTTTGTAAATTGAATGAAAAAGCTGAAAGTGTCCTGAGCGACCGTTACGGCCCTTCTGGAAACGGAGCGAAAGAGGTTAATTGGGTTGACGAAGAGCTTTACGGTGCTATCGGGACACGGAGCCATCTGGTCCGTCTGTGCACACTTCTCTGCTGCGCGGATTTCGAATGGCAAAGATTACGAGATGTTTTATTTGTTTTCTCTGCATTGTCCTCCGCTTCTCAAAGCAACTGCCTTATGGCGGGTATCGACTCGGTTGATGGAATTAGTACGCACTTATGTTTTGTCCAGTTTTGGTTTTTGTCCTCAAGCAGCGAGCAAGTCCACACTTTTTGTGGCTGCAAACGACTTTCTCCTGTGTCGCATTCGCCTTAGTTGTGAGTGCGTAAAGATATTTCGAATTATGGCTCGCCCTCGTTTGGCGACGCGAGATCCGCGTCGCCAATAGAGGCAAAGCCGACATTGGACTAAGAGAGAAGAGGAGAGAAATACTGTACTAGCTCCGAAATCCCGACACCTCGTTCTCTTTCGCTGTGAGGACGTCGAGACCTCTGTACGTTCATGGGAGAAGACACCAAGTCTTTTTACAATTTCTATAACTCGCATAGTTTCACGACCAAAGTCATAGCGAAACTCCTATATCGGAAAACCTATATCGGCAAAGTCGGTCTCGGATTCGCTTCACGACCTCAAAGATTTCGATGTCCAGAGAGGCGAATCGTGGAGAATTGAGCGACTCGAGAGTGCGGCAAAGGTGGAGAAGCCGAAAGTGAAAACGTCACATGGGACGAGTCTCAAGCTCCATCAACGGAGCATTTATCGCCAAGAGATTGAGGAAACCCAGAAGTACGCGAGAATCCACGGTCTCGAAGCCGACCACGAATTAGATAACTCGTGCATCTTGGCCGATCCTTCGTGTCTCCGAGTTCTTCGCCGGTCATCCCGACAACCCGAGCTAGCACTCCCCTCGTTAGCTCGAGGATATCTCCGAAACAATAACTATTAGCAGACGGAGAAGCCGCAGAGGGAAAGGGACGGTTCCGGGAGTGTGCGACCATTAGGAAGTAATTTCGAGCACGAAGATATCGAACAATGGAATCAAATGCTCCGTTTACGTGCGGTCGGTAGACGCTTTATTGTATCCCGACGTATTCGCTGATATCAGAGGAGCGATTAGTGGTTTATCGATTACGATATCGTTATTGAAAGCTTTCTTCGGAGGCCATCGACGCTCATTTTCCGCCCCTTTTCGAGGAAGACATTAACATTTCTGAGGTAAATCCTTTTGAAATTTCGCTCACCCGAAGGTTACACACGTTTCGAGATGGCACTGAAATTTCGTGCACGTAACTCGCCCTTTACCCGACAATCGTAACCGCCCTTAACTCGATTTCGCGCCATTCCCGGCCAGCGGCACCTTGAAGCCGTACGCGTTCGAGTGGATTAAGTGCCTTTCATCCACTGCCGATTTTACTGCACTCGGAGATACGTAGGGAAAGTGAGGCTCTAACAAAAAGTGCAAACACAGAACGAATCTCAAGTAGTGAGAGCCAATATATGCGGAGGCCCGCTCGAACAGCTCACCCTGGCCAGGCTTCCGTTGGTCGCACTCGGAATCCCTGCCACTTTCACTCGACCCGCTCACACTTAACCCTTAAACTTCCAATGTGCCACGGTGAATCAGATTTTTGCGTTCAAAGATATATCAGCCGTTTCCAATTTTTTAATTTTTTTTTTTTTATTACGCAATATTTTTTACGAACAACAATGCATCGCAAGAAAACTTCGTTTCGAGCATAATTTTATCACAAACATATTTTTTGTTTCGATGTAAAAAAACTAAAAAAGTCGGTTCTTTAAAATTGTAACTTTATCGAGAATCTTTATTGAGAAAGCTATCGAGTGGTTTTGAAAAAAAATCATGTTTTTCAACGGAAGAATGATTATGTGAGTCCGAAATTTATTTCCCGTCAAGTAAATCTTTTTTATTCATTTTTTATTATGGAACATTTTTACGAATAACAATGCATCGCAAGAAAACTTTACTTCGGACATAATTTCATCACGAACATATTTTTTTTTTTTTTTTTTTTTATTTCAGTGTAAAAAGCTGAAAGACTGAGTTTTAAAAAATAGTGATTTTATCGAGAATCTTTATTGAGGAAACTGTCGAGCGTTTTAGAAGAAATTACAGCTTTTCAAGAGGAAATAAATTTCGTACTCAAAGGATTAATAGTAGTTCCCCGTCGAAGCGGGCAGTGGCTCGAAAAAAAAAAAGTCGTTGGCTCCTTCCGCGGAATTTCAACGACCATGCAAACACCGCGTTTTCCTGCATCGTAGTTCACCGGAGAATTTTTCTTTCGTTTTTTTTTTTTTTTTTTTTTCCCCGACCTCTTCACGTTCGCAATATCGCCCGAGTAATAAAAATCCCTAATAAACAAAGCCGCTTTTATTTCCCGGTGTAAATGAAAACCTCTACTCAACGCGTGTACCCGGGACGTCCGATGGAAAAACACGAACGCGTAGAAAAAAAAAGAGGAATGCGATTGGATCCCGCTGACGCCCGCCGAGCCGTACCTGGCGGGTCAAAATGGACCAGTTCAAATGTTCGCGGAACATCCAAAACAAAGCCTCGTCCCCAACGGAGCACGCAGGTCCGTTTTGCCCGCCCGATTCCATTTTGCCTCCCCTGCACGCATTTCGTATTTGCGTGTGTTGCCGCGAACGCGACCTTTCGCACATTGAAATTTAATTTAAAATATATCCTTTGTCCGTCGATGCGGTACCGGGCGATCCGGCACCGCATCGACCGGCTGCCCTATTGTCCATAACTTTTGTTGCTAAAACCATTGTCGAGGAACGAGCGGGGCTATCGTCCGTATCCTCTCTGCCATCGCTAAAACCGTCCTGGCAAAGGAATTGTATTGCGATACGTCGGTCACGAGGGGGGGGGGGGGGGGGGGGGGGAGAGCTGCGGCCATGAAAATATTCGACTATATGCACAATAAACGCCATATATTCGAGCTTTTCCACCCTCGTGCTTTCTCCCAATCGCTCGTTCCCTGTCTCTCTTCCTCTCTCTCTCTCTCTGTGTGTTCCGTTTCGGCCTACAGGCTCGCATTCCGAACCTCGCAGGCGAAGAGAAACCCTCCCGCTTCCCTTGCGACCGACGTCGATATAATGGATGCTTCGATCGAATTTCCCATTTTTGTTTTTACTTCGCCGGTACAATGCGGCGCGGCCGCGGAGAACTTGGAACTTGGACGGTACGGAATGAGGATGTGCGGAACGGCGGGTAATATATACGGCGGGTGTACAGCGGGGCGCGCACGACGAAACGGGAAAGCTCAGCTTTCGCGGAGGTTCGCCACGGGGTTGGCGCGTAACTCGATATCATACCGCGATAGCGATACCGCACGATCTCGCGACTCTTGGAGTCATTTTTTTTTATTTTTGGTTGTTTTTTTTTTTTTGGCGGAGGGCAATGGCGTATCTGCCGGAGGATTTTTTTTTAGCATCGAAAGTGAGTGGTAGGCTGGAAAAAAAAATTTAATAACGGTGATGATAAAACATTTTTTTTTTTTTTTTTTTTGTTATCGGAGAACGAATTTTTAGACCTCGGTGCTTGTCACGTTTGTATGGAGAAAAACGTTAAAACGGGAGAAGGGTTTTTACGCTTTTGTCGATAGCGATGTCCATTATTAGTCAATGTAGTTATTCTTTGAATGTGATTACATGAACCTGTGACTTCAGCATCCGAACTGTTGTATCCGCAGTTCGCAACATAAGGACGCAGCAATCTTGTATCAGTTTAAACGCGTATGCAACAAAGTCGAGTTTTTACGTTTTTTTCAATACCGTCGTCCATTACTCCGTCCAATTATTAATTATCCATTATTAGTTAATGTAGCTATTCTTTTAATATAATTACAATTCAGTTAATTGCCATTAACTTCGTACAAACATAAACCATTGACTCCGGAATCCGAACTGTTGCATTTGCAGTTCGCAACATAAAGACTCAGCGAACTTGTATCATTTCAAACGCGTATACAACAAAGTCGCCTTTAGAGACTACTCCTCGCGTGGGCATTGCTGCTCCGTTTTATCCGAGCTCTCCTTATTATCCGAGCCTGCACCTCGGATAAAGCCGTGGCTCGGTTAATCGAAGGTCGGATAAGCGAGGCTCTACTGTAGTGGTGATTACGATAGCGGTATTAATAATATCCTCCACAAAACCAAGTGAGCGTGCTCTTGATTTCGCTCGTTCGTTACAATATATTTATTGTATTTCATAAAAACAGTATACAACACTGATTTTTCACCTGGAAACTGGTTATCGATAATATTATCCAATTCAAATAAATCGTTACAGTTCCGCCGTTCTTTTCTATGTTGTGTACGCAACCGCATATTTACTTTGCGCCCCGTAGCGTATTCATGATTTATAGGTACACTCTGCGTTCACTCGTACACGGTGTGTTTAAAAAAACGCGTAGGCAAAAAAAACACACACACACAAGCACGATAGGAATATAAACAGGATAAACAGGAAACAGGACGACAGAGGGCGAGGAAGTGGACGGGGAGTGCAGGAATGAAAAATAAAGAGTTAAAAAATAAGTGGGGGGGGGATGAAACATTCGCGTGGTTAGTGAGCGAGGGAGGAGTGGCTGCTAAAAACCCACGCTCACGGTTTTTGTTGCCTTTATTTTATTCTTTATTTTTTTATTTTTATTTTTATTTTTTTTCACTCGTCGCGTGCTCAACGAGGGAGGAATGCGGAGTACATTGGTGACGGTGCGGCAGTCGTTTAGCGACAAATTAGAGCCTCGATGCTCCCGTATCGCGGGTTGTTTTCGAGGGGACGAATGTGGTGGGCGTGAAAACGTAAAATTTGTCGCTCGACGAAGTGAGGAAGTGAAAAATTGCGAGAACAAAAAGGGAACGACGAGAAAAGTAAACCGGCCCGTCGGGCGGGCTTTAACACATCGGGCGGGCTTTAACGACTCGACAAACTTTTCGTTTTTTCCGTCGGCGCGGTCGGTGCGGACTTTCAAGAATTCGTTAATGCGCGTTTGGAGTCGCATCGGTAAATTTTTAGATAACTGCGAACATTTTCTGATGGATCGGGGGGGGGGGGGGAGAAAAAACACCAATGTATTAGTGAAAACTGCACGAATTTCCGGTGACTATTGGTTTCCTTTAATCAATCGTGAAGGCACTTAATTGATGGGTTTGCGACTCATGTATCATTTATCGAGATCTCCGGGCTAATAATTTATATTTTACTGTTATTAAAACGATGATTTTCAAAAAAAAAATATTTTTTTAGGAAAATTGAGATTTTCCGAAGAGGCTCTCCGAAAAAGTAAAGGTCCGTGAAATTCATTTATAAAATCCCTTACCCTATTGCTCGGTCAGTAAGCGAATTCGCGCAACGGTTCTTACGCGATACTTTTTGTAAAAAAAAAAAAAAATTCCAATTAGAAGATTGCACAGTTTTTCTCGAGGAACAGACTATTGCTGCGAAATGCGGTTTTCCCCGACAATAGATAATAAAATATGCAATATGTACGCGATCATAGAAGATTGCGCCGCGATACTCCATAGTACGTAATACAATGTGAACCGGAAGAGGAAAATCGATGGTCGGCAGCGTCGGCCGCTCTATCCGTTGGGCATTGGGCAAACGAAAGTTCGACAGGCTGTTGCGGTCTTCGGTCTTCGCGTCGTTCAAGAAAATTACATTTATCGAGCGCACGGATAAGCTGGCGTATGTACATACATAAGCGTATATATTGTGGAATTCACCGAGGAGCGGTGAGTTTTGCAACGTATTTTCGGGTGTCGGGAGGGCGGGATGAGAATGTTGGTTAGTAGCAGTCTAAAATCGGAGCGCGGTCGAAATTCTCGCACTCTACGCGGAGCCGACCGGAGAAGGGGGATGGCCAAAGTATCTGGGTAAAGGTGAAAATCGATGCGCGAGACCAGCAGCACTTGCAGCAGCAGTAGCAGCGGAAATCTGGTCCTTCGGTTACCTCGCTTCGTTTTCACCTCCCCCTCACCCTCCCCCTCCCGCACGGCTCGAAACCTTGTCCTCACTTCCATCTTCTACTGAATGGTAGTTTTGTAGGGTAAAATTGCGAAACATGGCCGTCCGACTTAACGAGCAAAAGCCATGGGACGGGTGGTCCATATTCGCCACTTTCACCCCAATGGCTCAGAGCAACTTTTTTTTTTTAATTTCCCGTTTCTGGCACGAATTTTCTCGGCAAATGTCGAGGTGGAGTAAAACGAATGACAGATCAACGATCATCGAGGTCAAAATTGATCCAATATAGACTTCGAAACACCGAGTGGGAAAACTAGTTTTACCCTCCCCATCCCTTAACCCTGGAAACCCTGTCCTCACTTCCATCCTCTACTGAAAATGGTAGTTTTGTAGGGTTTGGTAAGGTTTTGTAGAGTTTTGTAGGGTAAAACTGCTAAACTTGGCCGTCCGACTTAATGAGCAAAAGCCACGGGACAGATGATGGTCCATATTCGCCACTTTCACCCCAATGGCCCAGAGCAACTTTTTTTTTTAATTTCCCGTTTCTGGCACGAATTTTCTCGGCAAGTATCGAGGTCGGAGTAAAATGAATGACAGATCGGCGATCACCGGGGCAAAAATTGATCGAATATAGGCTTCGGACCGCCGAGCGGGAAAACCTCGTTTCCGAGATCTATTTTGGGAAATGTCGCGATTATCGGTATATTTCAAAACGGACGAACGACAATTTCCCGATTTATCATCTCAACTCGCTTAAGCGACGCATGTAGGCCGTTCCGCACGAACTCGTTACCGAAATAACATCGAATAAAGATGCAAATCCGATGTGCACACTTTTTTTTTTTTCAACCTCGTTCGCGTGGCTTCCTCGTACGCGCGAAAGCCAAAGTGCATTATTGAATTTCCGATGGAAGGTTCTTTCGCGAACGTCGAAAAATGATGAAGCAGTATGGAAATTAGACGCGCCTTTTCGATTTAGGCGCGAGCGAACCTCCTCGCTTCCGCGACAGTCCCGCAGTGACAGATCGTACGACCAAACCGCCCTCGCCGAAAAATATCGAGATTAATGTTGCGAGAATTGTAAACAGGATTATTAATGTTGGACGGCGAGCTCGTGAAAATTCAGTGAGCGAGGGGACAAATGGAGATGTAGCGGAGGGAGAGGAATGACAATTTTTCATCGAGTCATCGGGGAGGAAGAGGGCGACCCGAGAGGAGAATACGACAGCGAAGAGACTCGCGACTCTGTCCGTCCTGTGCGGCGACGCGCGTACCGGCGAGCACTCTCTATCTGGGCAGCGAGTATCGCCCGAGAATAAGATAAATGATCGGGGGTTTCGTTACCAGAAAGATTCGAGTCCGCTCCGCTCGCATCGTCGGACGAGAAGCTCTCGAGTCGGACAGACTCGAGGAGGCAGACGCAGTGGGCGAGCGATGCGCGAGAGCTGCTGGACCGGCGGAAGAGATCCGGATTCTTATCCGAGAAGAAATACGACGAAGCCGCAGCCTCCGCGGTCCATTCGGTGATCTCGGTTTTTTCGTCGGGTCTCCGATGAAAATATTCAAAAATTGTATAAACCACCGGAGCGCGGAGGTCACACCGGAAGTACGATGCTCTCATCTGGCTCTCTCTCTCTCTGCCTCCGAAAGCTGACTCGGCTCCTCGGCTTCGCTCGCATTCCCAACGGGCCTCTCGGATCGCCGGCCTCTCCGCTCTCCAGCGAGCTCGCCTCTCGACCAAGATTATTTTTATATTTCCCGGTAGGGTACGCTCCGCCGCGTAAATAATCGTCCCGAGCACGCCCGAGGTCGCGGTATAACCGAAATCTTGACCGCGCCGCCTGCAGTCGACGCTCTCCCGGATGCCGGAGTCTCGAGAAACTGTACACTTATAACTTATAACCATCGGTGCGCAGGGTGAGGCAATGACTATTAGTCACCTCAATTTTTATTTTGTTTTTTTTTTTTTTTTTGGTTATCTGTTTTGACTGCTTGAAGAAACGTTTCTACGAACGAGGCTTTCGTTACAGAGGATAGCAAAGTAAACTTATGGTTTTTTGACAACTTTTTGGCTATTATGGACCACTGTGTTCGACAGGACAACACTTTGAGAAGAATTGAATTAAGTGTGAAATAAATACATACTGAATCATTTTATAAATTTATATGTACACTTATAAGTTGTAATTGCACTGCGCAGGGTGAGGCTATTAGTCACCTCGATTTAAAAAAAAAAAAAAAAATTATTGTCTGTTGTGACTGCTTGAAGAAATGTTTCGACGGCCGCGTCTTTCGGGATAGAGGATAGCAAAGTTGAACGTATGCTTTTAGGCAACTTTTAGTCTAAAATGGTCCACCATGTTCGAAAGGGCAACACTTTAAAAATAATTGAATTAAATGCGAAATAAAAACATAGTGAATAATTTTATAAATTTATATGTGCACTTCCAAGTTGTAACCACACTGCGCAGGGTGAGGCAATGACTATTAATCACCTCCATTTTTTTTTTCTTTTTTTTATTATCTGTTGTGACTGCTTGAGGAAACGTTTCTACGACCGAGTCTTTGGGTACAGATGATAGCAAAGTAAACATATGCTTTTAGGCGACTTTTAGTCTAATATGGTCCACCATATTCGAAAGGACAACCACTTAAAGAAGAAGTGAATTAAATTTGAAGAAAAAAATATCATAATGAGAGTAATTTTATAAACTTATATGAATGCTTTCAATGTGAAACAGATAATTGCCATAAAACGGTGCATCTTCCGCTCGATGTCTCTCGAAACATAAAAAAAAATGTTTAATTTCATTTTATCCAAACAGCCACTCGGATTAGATTTTTTTTTTTGATTAAGCAGATAATAAAGTTATTTCACCGCCGTGTACACGCTCCCTCCGCGTCTTAAGTTTTGCTCTTAACTCACTCCGTCACTTTCGGAGTCGTCAGAAGTGGAACGACCAGGGCTTAGGTAAACTTCGTCCCCAAGTTTTTCGCACGAGGTAATACGCTTCGCTTTTCTGTCTCGACGCTTCTGCTTTCATCCCTCTCTCAGTTCGCCACCCCCCCCCCCCCCCCGCCCCCGATTCCCTATCCGCGCGCGCCTCGAAATCCCTGCCGTCATCCTCCGCGGCCCAGGCTCGCGTCCCGTTACTGTCTGTGCATAAATCCACCCGCTACGCTTTTCGCTCCCTTTTACATTTTTGCCCCCCCCCCCCCGCCCCTCCGCACAACCCTCGCTGAGCTTTTTTCCTTTCAGCATCAACCGCCCCGTCAACCATTTACAATTTTTTTTTTTCCACCTCTTCGCGGAATGCAAAAGGTAAATGTTTATCGTCCGAGACAGATATATTCGGCTCGAATCTCTCGTTAAAACTGGGCGGGGAAGCTGAACATAATTGAACTCTCCACCGGGCAAAGTTTTTCCCCCGACCTTAGGGCGCCCTCTAAGAATAAAAAAAAAAGAAAAAAAAAAAAAATAAAGCCAGATTTCTTTCGCGACTAAGAAAAGAAAAACGAACCTCGGAGATAAAATGAAAACACAGAGTGACGGACGGCGCGGCGGGGCAATGCTTATCCCAGCTCGGGGATCGAAATTTAAAAAGCTGTCCTGCGAAACGACTCTTTCCATGAATAATTTATGCGGATAAGAGGAAAGGTCCTCGGTGCGAGCGAAAGTGGACTTTTCGTCGAGGCTTTCGCGAGGGTGTCGGTGAGGAGTTCGTCGGGGGGGGGTGACATAAATCGCGAGAGAGCCCGAAGGACGGTCTCACGGAGGCGGAAAAGCGGGGCCGAAAGGTGTCGAAGGGACTCGACAGTGCCGACTCGAACGAAACGCAACGCACTTCGTTCGCTGTCTTCGCCCTCGAATATTCGTTAATCTTACCAGGACTATCGGCTCGTCGATTGGCTCGGGCATCGGGCCGATTGATGAGGGAGACGCGCCTCCCCGCCGGGGCCCCGCGAAGCCAAAGTTCCAGCAACAGTGGGCCGAAGTAGTAGCGGTGCGCGCGCGGTCAGACGCGGCGTTAGCGCGCTTCACCGTTCTCTCGTTCACTTTTCCCTCTTCAACTTCCCGGTTAATCGCTCGAGCCTGTTCGCCCTCGGCGGCCGATTTTACCGTTCCACGAATTTTTTTTGTTTTTTTGTTTTTTTTTCTCTTATCGTCACGTCTCCACGGACAACCGAGCTCTCGATAGCGATAACGCACTTCTTTACTATCTCGTCACGCACGAAGTCCCCGAGCCGACAATAAATTATCTCTCATTCTAGTTCTCCGTCAAAAAAAAAAAAAAAATCGACAAAACACAACAACGAAATTCTTCAATCCCGGCACTTCCGGTCTCTCCCGCGTATCATAGAACTTCCCTTCGCGCCTCTCAGTCTATCTCCCGATAAAATAACACACAGAAGTTCGTCGTTGACTCCGCGACTGACGAGTGCAAGCTCTTCACTCCCTCAATATTTTTTCGTCTTACATATATATATATGTATATATGTATATATATATATATTTTTTTTTACTTGTCCTCTCTTAACTTTTCTTTTTATTTTTCTTAGTTTCCGTTCATGAATTTTTAGTAATTATAAATTTAATCTCTCTTTTTAGAGGTTTCTCGTTAAGACTCCTTTACAACAAGCTCGGAGTAAAGCGCGGGTTTTATCCACGACAGAGAGTATTACAAACGGGTATTGGCGCGACGGGAGTCGCGACGATACTGCGCCCTATTGGACGGCCTTGCGCAAATATACCGACTCCCCACCCCTGCTCGCTTCCGCTGCTGCTGCTGCTGCTGCGATCTCTCCGTCCCGCACACACACACACACACGCACGCACACACACACACCCACACACACACACCCGCGCATCCCGCACAGTCACATCAGCGCGCACATCGCAGCCCGCCGCTGGATGGGAAAACGTATCTCTCCCACCATTCGGAAACTTCCCTCTATATGCACCCTAACGCCGATGTTCATCCGCGCCCGCGCCCTCGAACCACGCTGACTTTGCCAGCGTTACCGACTCTCTACCCGCCACCGCGCACCCCCCTCTCCCCCCTCCCCCTCCCCCCTGCCCCCTTGGGTTTCGTGCCTCTTATCGCGGCGACAACCCTTGCGCGGCAGCGCGCTGCTTCGACCGTGCGCATCCGTCCACCCCTTTACGAACGGGCGCGCGCTGGCCGATGGTTAGGCTTACCCCTAAGCCAATACATGTGTCTGGGTACTCACTGGTCTGTGCGGGACGCCCTGCACCGGATTAATAAGTACATTATTCCCTTTACAGCTGTTTTAATTAGACACGAGAGAAGGGATAGATGGGTTAAGCCCCTTTTAGCGCCCTTTCTTGCGCCACGTCCACCACCCCGCAACCTAGCCGCACTGGCGCTATTGCGTATCCCTCGGCGCGTTCGCTAATGCACCGACCGGCTCGTTACAACCCATTAGCTTCTCTTATTGTGAAAGCAATGCCTGGCGAACCGCACGAGCGGCCGCCACCCTCGGAACTTTTGAGGCTGCAGGCTCGATTGCCCGCTCGCCGAGCGTAAGGGCCGAAGTTCTTGGAGAACGATTAAAGCGTGCGGAGGATCGCATCGCGCGACCGAGCGAGAGACGAGGACGAGGTGGGTCAGTCACGATCTCATAGCGGAGGAAAGACGTGCTTCGGCTTTATTCTGTTCGGTGGTATTGATAGTTGTGTAATTCATTGATATGTGAGGGGCGCGGGGTGGGGGAGATTCGTCGATGAGGCTTCGTTTTTGGGGGAAAAAAAATCGTGAGAGGCTTTCTCACGGGCGCGTGCTTGGAATGCTACGAAAGTTTCGGAAACCGTTTTGATTTTTTTTTTTTTTTTAGTTTACGGTGTACGCGGGTGCGTGTGTGGTGGACAATTTGTACGGGAGTCGAGTTGTCGCCTAGGATGATTGACATTGATTTTGACGAGAATCCGTAGAAGGGTTCAAATTTTAGACATTCATTTTTTATTTTTTTATTTTTTTATTTTACTCGAGTGATTTTCCGTCTATCGAGCTGAAGCAATATCTGACCTGCCTGTTCGGGTTTTCTTTTTGCGTTTCGATGACATAATCCACTCCGTGCTACTCGCCGATTATGACGAAACTGAAAACAACCTCGTTAGGGACGGGCAAAAGAAAAAGGCCCATGCAGTTGTGGTGTCCGCGTTGCCACCAATGATGTTCGGGATCAATTTCGGCAAGAATCCATAAAACGGATCTTGTATACATCCATTTCATTTTTTTTTTAACTGGAAGCGAACATCCACCTATCGAGCCGAAACATCTTAAAGTTTCCGCTTCAAGATCTGCCTCGTCTCTCCCGATTTTTGTTTGCGGTTCGCTGACATAATCCACTCCATGCCACTCGTCTATTATGACGAAACTGTAAACAACCTCATTAAGAACGGTCCAAAAAAACCGTTTCTGCCCATCCCGTCGCGGTCTCTGCCATAAATTCGCCCGAGAGCGAATGCACAAAGCTGAGAGAACGAAAGAGAAGCTCGGAAAGCCGGTTGAGCGACGCGAAGCTATTTATTACGCGACGACGACGCTATTCATCGTTGTACCAACTACGAGACGAGAAATACGAAACTTTGCGTGACTCTTCTCTTCCCCCTCTCCGCCCTGCGGGCCATTGTTCGGTCATTTTTTTTTTGTTATTTTTAATCTCACAGCCGAACGAAGAGCAACCCCTAATAGTGGCAACGACCAAATTGGATCATACCGTTATCGCGCGACAGCCCAAATGTATTTTCCATTTTCGCGGTATTGCGAATCAAGTAACAAAGAGACGAAGAAGAAGAAAACAAAAAAAATACAGACATATTTTTTTGGTTTAACGTCGTGTTTGCCGTATTCGCCGACATTCGTGCTCGGCGCATTAAGAGAATAAGCAAATTAACACGGACGCTCATTCTGAATGTGTCGTTCTCCGAGTTCGCGTGCTCGTAACGCGTCTCGCAACCCTCCTCTCCACATGTGTGCGTTGCCCGCACATCATAACGCCCGAGTTGCAAACGCATATCCTCATTACCCGCCCACATTGCGCCATATCTCGCACGTCCAAACTGACCTCTCCACTGACCCGGCGACTCCGACGTTAACGCTGTGAGTCGCGGGTCGTCGGAAAAAAAATAAGTTAAAAAAAAAAAATGAAAACCCGACTGCGCAGTGAAGTACCGTGTCTGGAGTCTGGAGTGAAAAAAAAAAAAAAAAAAAAAAAAAAAAATTACAACTCCCCGGTGTAACGTAACAAGCTTGGCGTTTCATTTCTTTTTTCAACGACTGGCGAACGGGAGATTCTCCCTCGTAGTCCGCGGCTTCTTGCTCGCCTTCTTTCACGCTCGTCGACTTGTCTATACGTGGGGGGAGATAAGCCCGGGGCAAGACGGAGCCGCGTCCACCGTCCGACGATGACACCGTTTTCTCTGTGTAAGGCGCAAAAACCCCGGGCGGTCCCTTTTGCCCCGGCGCTCCGTCTTGCCCCGCTCGCCGCCCACATATTCGTCTTTTGTTCATATACACAGTGGACTGCACGTCTCTTGCTCTCCGGAGCATCGCGATACTTCCGAGACGGCAAGCTACGTTAAACCCTTCGCTGATCCGCTTCTTGCTCAGCCCAACTACTCCAGCCTTTTTCCTCCCCCTCTTTTATTGTATTTTTTCTTATTATTATTATTATTATTATTTTTTTGTAATTTCTTATTCTCTCATTTTATTCGTTCGGAAGAGTGTTCCGTGTCTGGGGCGCATAAGCGGCCCGGAGCTGCGAGCTTCCCCGCGTTCAAGGACCGAATCATCGGTACAGCGGTCGCGAGTAGAAACGGCACGGGCGAAGAGCCTCGCGTGCCGCCGGCGTCCGGCGAACCTGAACGTTCGATGCTCCCGCGGGTTGTAACAGTCCCCGAGCACGCTCCCTGAAACGGAAACGGTCAACCGCCGAATATAGTCGCGGCGGACAGAAGGACCGTGCGGTTGGTAGTGTGGAAGACGACTGAAAAAAGAAAAGAGTCCAGGTGAAAAAAAAAATTAAAAAAAAATTAAGAGGAAGAAGCAATCAAATGGTGGGAGCGAGTGGGGGAAGAGGCAATTAGTCGAGGAGAGGGTGGGAGGGGAATGAGAGAAACGATTAATTTCGAAGGGCTGCAGCGGGAACGAGAAGATGAGGAAGAGCTAGTAAAAGAATGAAGTGGCTGTTTTTATCTTCACGAAGAGTTTCGGACTACTCCGTGTTACTCGTCGTTATACGATAGCTCGGACTGTTTCAGCGAGACCAATCGATAAGGAAGAAACTATTTCCGCTACAGAGCTCTACGCACTACTGCGGGGGTAATAATCGATGCTCGTAAATCGACCGAATTGTCAATCCGCGCACGAAGCTTCGACATTCGGGCGCTGAAGCGTAGAACGCCTAGATTTATTACACGAATGATGAATCATTCTCAATGTAACATAAAGCACATTTATGAAGATTTAAGGTAGTACGAGCACGAATTTGATTGTCAGATACAATGCAAATTTTTTTTTTTTTTTTTTTTTAAGTGGTAGAAACGATGCATAATCGCGTCTGTAAAGATTCAAGGAAGCTTATCGGCTATTCGGATTAAATAAATAAATCCAAAGTCGAGAGTTTGTCACCCTGAAGATATCTGCGCGAGACTAAATGAGATCTAATTGTAATGGCTATGATTTTCCATCGTGGAAACTTCGCTCGAGGAAGTTCAGCTGGAGAATCAAATTCTACAAGGGAACCATTTTTTTTTTTTTTAAATTCCCAAAGCAGAGTTGTCGAAGATAAAATTTGATGTCATGCAGATATCTTCGGAGTCATGACGGATTTAGCAAGGATGCTTGTCGGAAGAGGGTCACGATAGCGAATTTGTTCATTTTTATTTGTATTTAGCGATTGGATGGATGTAGGAATGATAACCGTAAAGTGAAACAGAGATTTCGAGTATTAAAATGATATTGGATAACATTGGGCTTACCGGATGTTCCGATGATAATTCTTTATTTAATCTCGGCTATTAGTCTGCCAATGGTAGTCTCACTCTACACCAATATGGCGACACTATGAATTCGAGCCCGCAGGTTTATTAGCTGTGCGAAGCCATTGGATTAGAACGGTAGTTCACAGGCATATGTACATACGTCACATTTGGATACGTGTCAATATCTTGCAAATTTATTATCGACCGTGAAATTGTAGTGATAAACTTTCTGTTTAAATACATATCCTGTATGCAGATTAACAAGCGCCACGATAAGTAGCAGTTGGTAAATTAATTGCGACATGTGTTGCATATGTCAATATGTCACATTTGGATAGGTGTCAATAACTTGCAAATTTATTATCGACCGTGAAATTGTAGTGATAAACTTTCTGTTTAAATACATATCCTGTATCCAGATTAACAAGCGCCACGATAAGTAGCAGTTGGTAAATTAATTGCGACATGTGTTGCATATGTAAATATGTCACATTTGGATAGGTGTCAATAACTTGCAAATTTATTATCGACCGTGAAATTGTAGTGATAAACTTTCTGTTTAAATACATATCCTGTATCCAGATTAACAAGCGCCACGATAAGTAGCAGTTGGTAAATTAATTGCGACATGTGTTGCATATGTAAATATGTCACATTTGGATAGCTGTCAATATCATGCAAATTTATTATCGACTGTGAAATTGTAGTGATAAACTTTCTGTTTAAATACATATCCTGTATCCAGATAGACAAGCGCCACGATAAGTAGCAGTAAGGTGAATTAATTGCGACATGTGTTGCATGTGTCGCAAATGTTGTGTTAAAATTTCTACTTTTCATGGCTTGTCTACCTGGATAAGTTATGTTCACATGTAAAATTTTTCTCGCGGTCAAACTGTGTGAGCCAAAATTCGAGCTGTCACAGTATTTAAGAGTTCCCAATGAATGCTATCAGTGTTATACCGATGTGAAATAATACTTAATCATATGACTATTTTTTTTTTTTTTTTCAAAATTTAAATAGCGATACTTCAAAATTTTCGTAATGCAACACTCATTTGTCCAGCTAACGCGCAAGTACTACCTTAAACGATATAGCGTTATTGACTATTTGAGATAACTTGTGTGGTAGAGAAGAGTTTGCGGCTGCGGCCTATTTGTGCAGAAATCTTTCTACAAACTTAATTTAAAGAATTTAGTACTAATTTGACTGATGTGTAGCGTCCGATTTCCCCTGAACTCGGTCTGGCCTTAACAACCCACTGGCCGGAATTCGTCCATTCTCCCCTACGTAATTCGATGAATAATCGAGTATTACATCACCCGAACGTTTCGGTCGATACGTCCAAATGGCTCGTCAATGTTCGAGCGTATCAGCCCAGGTGAGATTTAACCGTCGGCACGACTGCGGTACGGCACCAGTTGCCGGAGGGCTTGTACACGTCCGGGGGGCTCCAACTACTGTGTCTGTACCGGGCACATTATTGGAGCCTGTGCTCTATTCCGCAGATTCATGGTCTGCGAATATCATTGCGAAGACATCATGAATCTTCCTCGCATTCACTTCAGTGCACTTCGGCTCCACTCCAAATACTTTCAAGATGTATCACGCACTTTTTTATAACTCACTTTCCTGTGTTCCTTAATTCACACATTTTCGTCACTAGCATTCGAGATACATTCCAGAGAAAAATAAGAAAATTTGTCTCCAACGTCACTACCGGTTGGAAACTCACATTGTGAAACCGGAAGTGACGTCATGCAGAAAAATTTGCAAAACTTCTTTCCGATTTTACTTCCAGTTTCACAATCTCAGCTCTCAACTGAAAGTGACGTCATGCGAGAAAAACGTCGGAAATGAGGTCGGAAAATGAGATTTTTAAGCCGGAAATGACGTATTTCCGGCATGATGTTACTTCCGCTTAAAAATCGGTATTTCGAAACCGGAAGTGATCTTCTCCCGTCTGACGTGACCTCTGCTTCAAGAGTGAGATTTCCAAACCGGAAGTGACGCCACGGAGACATTTTTGTCATTTTCCTCTGCCAATCAGTGGTCACTGCTTTTTACCAGTGCTGATTATCGACTGTTTATTATTTCGATATAGCGTTTCGGCGTACGGCAGTCAGTGCGGTGTCAGCGATGTGCCGTTTTTCCAGTTACGTCAGAATTCCACCTGGAAAGCCATTTCGGAAAGTTTTGCGCCGAGAGGCTTTTTCGTGCCGGCAAAATACACCGAAGCGAGTGTGGGCACACGCACGTCGAGACAATCGAGCGTTTCTTCCGTTCTTTGGAAGGTAACGAAGTGCGAGAGGCTTTCGGCACTTTATCGGCGAAAGCGCCGAGGGAAAATCTCATTCAATTTATTACATATATATATATATATACACACAATATATTACACACATATAGTACACACGGCGAAGTTGCTGCCCGAGGGTACAGAAACTTTCATCGAGTATGCCGCGCCCCGAGCGTTCGAGGTCGGGATACGAATATAGTTAACTTGTACACGGGTAAAGAACGCTCGAAGCTCCGGAGACAGCGATCGAGAATGAAATGGAAATACCGCCCGGGTCACAGATATCCGATGAATTATCGAACGTTTTACCCGAGAAATTCTAAAAATAATGCCAATACGATATTCATCCCTCTCGATATGTGAATTTGACTTGTGGCATTAGAGCGAGACGGCGGAAGACAGCGCGATAATACACGGAGAAAAATAGTTCTGTTTCTCTAAAAAAAAAAAAAAAAAAAAAAAAAAAAAATTGAGTTCGTTAATAATTTCTCGTTGTGGCAGCAAAAATATTTGTTCGCTACAGCAAAACATTTGCTGCCACAGCAAAGTATTTTGTTGCCACAGCAAAATATTTTATTCTTCCTACGTTATCAGATTCCTACGTTATCACATCAGTTATGGTAACAAAATTCTTGTCCCAATTATTATTATTTTTTTTTTTCTCCGCGCACAGAGGAATAGATCGGCTACACTGAGAAAAAAAAATCGTTGGATTAACCGAGGTGCGTTCGCCCGCATTCAAATCCGTTGTTTAGTTGGTATAATAAGAAAAAAAATTGTTTGAATCAAAATATTGTGAATCGACTGAAGCGAATGATCGTTCAACAAAAGAATGATTTAGTTTTACCAACCCAAATAGCAGCTTTGAACGTGCGTGACCGCGAATTTGGTTAATCCAACAATTCTTTTTTTTTTTTTTTTTTTCTCAGTGTAAATCGGAGGATAAGGCCGAGCGACGAGCACGATGAATCCGAATTGCATCGTGTATTCTCGAAACGCTTTATTACACAGGGATGGAGCGAGCGTCCCGGAGGTCACCCAGTTGCACGTATGATTTCTGCGTAGAATCCGCGGAGATCACCGGCAGTCTAATATTAGAGAAGAAAAAAGATAGGAAAAAAAAACCTGAATAGGGGCAGTGAATTACTAGTTATCCCGGCTAAGTACAGTCGAGTCCGTCGGCAGAAATATCCGCGAATATTCTTCATCCCCATCGGAATAGCTTCACGATCGTTTCTTCGTTTTCCTTCTTAACCTTCTTTTTACATTTTTTTTTTTTTTCCAATTATACATACTAAGGGATGCACAGGCGAATGTAATTCGTGCAACCACTTTAATACCGAGCCGGGAGATAATGAAAGAAACAGAAAGCAAGAGTAAGGGAGCATGAGAGTGAGAGAATGACGTGGTGGATTTGCGTTATTTTCAAGCTTGACCTACATTCCCTCAAGCGTTTCGAAGTCGTTTCGTACCTTCGCCTCCTCAACCTCGTTCTCTATCTCAATCATCTCTTACGCTTTCTCTCTTTCTCTCTCTCTCTCTCTCTTTCGTATTCAACCCCATCCCGACGTATTCTCGTCTCGCTCGCCGCCTGCTGCGTCGCGGGTAGGGTGGAGCGGGGCAAGATGGACATACGGGGTAAAATGGGGTAGGAACATTTTCTTTCCGGAAAATTCATTGGGTCGGTCGAACTGGGGTAAAACGAAAGCTCGGGCATGAATTGCCTCCCAAGTCGGGATGAACTGAAAAAAAACATGACAGTTCTCGTGGCGACTGCCAGTTTGAGATGTACCCATTTTTTTTTTTTTTTTAAATTTTATTTTATATATTTTTTATTTATTTTTATACGGAGAAAAAATTAGATAGTAAAAGCTACAATACTGATTTTTTACCATTAAAAATCGTTCCCAGGGATCGTCTTCATTTTATAGTTACGATGACAAAAAATCATGGTTGCAACCACAATTATAGTTTAACCAATTGAATATATACACTGAAAAAAGGTTTGGTAACAACTAAGCTGCGCTTGCGGGTGGCGAACGAAATGTTCGTTCGATTGAACAAAATCTTTGTTCAATTCAAGTGACTATTCGTTGAAGCTACTAAATATTAGATCAAACAACTAAATATTTGTTCAATCAACAAAATATTTCTTTCAATCGACCAAATATTTCCTTCGCCACCCGCAACCGCAGCTTAGTTTGATATTACCAAATAAAACAAAATAACATATAGTATATAAAAATAAACAAGTAAAACGAGGAGCATGCGCATGCACAGTACAGTAAACACGCAGTTTCCGCTAAAATTTAGGTTCGACTAATTTTAACCCAGTTTGGATTAGCTGGCAGGCGCGCCGCAGAAAAAAATAAGCAATCGGTCTCCGAACTCTGCGACCGAACCGCCAAAAAAGGTAAGAGCTCTTGCTTACACTGCCAAACCTTGCGATCCGAGCAATCCACTCAAAGAACCCGTAATTCGCCCGATAAAACGGGATCTCAAAGTCCTCAACATTCCCGAACAGCCCAACTCGCATTTCATCCCGCGCAATTTTTTTTCCGATCCGCAATAACTATAACGAACTTCGGGTTTCCATTTTATCAGTGAACAGTCAATTCGAATGGCATTTATTTCTCAGCTGGGCCGTTTTGCCCCGCTCGCTCTCCCCTACGTGTCCGCTCCCTCCGGAGGCTTGACGCGCGAGGCTCCCGGCTCGTTAACGTTAAGAGAATCTTTCGTCGGCATTGTGCCGCGGGGGGCGGAAGAGGGGGGACGGGGGGGGGAGGGTCGGTGGGGTTTCATGTGGGTCGTCGTAACCACATGTTACCACAGAACATTTTCTCCCGCTCTCATCCTCCTCTCCTCTGTATCACGGATTAACACCGAAGCGTGCTCGCTAACTCGAGCCGTTTCCACTTGTCTGTGTTTGCTCTCCGGACCCGTGTCCGTTCCGCTCGGCTCCACCGGCGAAAACTCATTCGCAAGTGTCGCTTATATGCCCCTCGCCGAGAATTCTGCCGCCCTAATCCCGGACCGCTCGTTCCGCTTGAGAAAGAATCTCGCTGTTCGTCCTTTCGTCCAGCTCTGGTTCTCACCGTGATACCGGGCGCTCGCTTTAATTAAAAGCGAACCATCCACTGTATAGACATTTTTCTTTTTTTTTTCCTCTGTTTTACTTTGACCGTTCGTATTTTTTTTTTTTTTTTTTTTTCTCCTATATACAGATGAATTATTGCTCGCCGAATAGGGCACAATTGATCGACGCGAACGCGTCGGATGTCTCTCCCTTTCTTTCTCTCCCCGGGCTGAGCGGCCTCGAGGCCCGAACATCAGCGGGCTTTTTCGCGGCAGCGAAGGTGCAGAAGAGGACAGAGTTAAATTCAGTCGAACGAGCTCCGGCCAACTCGCCGCCCCCGCCGGCGGCGATGAAAGGGCAGAGATGGCTGGCTGCTGTGCCGTTCCAGTTCACCCGTCCATGTACAAGAATTTTTGATTGACTTTTTCGCCCCCCCCCCCCCCCCCCCCCCCTCCGTCACCGAGCCGCCAAGCTCCCACGCCCTCTTTACCTCGTGCCTCGGTATATGGCGATACCACACACTCTTTACAGTATGTATCATCGAACTGGCTCGTGAAATCCAATAACGAGGGAATGCTCGGATATGCGGGCGTGAGATCCACCTAGCTGGCTGTCGTGCCGCGGGAAGAAAAAAATTATCCCAACAGATCGCGCTCGCATAGCTGATCTCTTGATTTTTCTTCATTCCGACTCTATCGCGGAGCAAAGTTCGTTTTCGTGGAATTGTTGGTTTTGCATTTGCACACGTTCCAGAGCACCCAAAAATCGTCTTCGCAAAAAATGTTACGATCAAGAAATCGATCAATTAAACCGGAGAATGTTATGAACTACTTGTTGCATTTGAAATTTTTTCGAAAAAATGTGCATACTTAAGAAAAAAAAAAATGATTTACGAAGCTTCCGCCATGGGAAATCAAATATATTTCGGCAGATTCACACTTGCGAAAAGAGCTTTGCGAGTAAAAAAAAAAATGACTACGAAGCAACGTGAAAATGTATCATTTTTTTTGGTGTTTTTCTTGTTTCCTTCCGAAGCGCGCGCGCCAACTTGAATCGCTCGAACAGGCACACGTTATTGACGCACAGGTTGACGTATTGTCGAAAAGCTCCACGTCGCTCGCATCGAACGTCAAGTTTTACCGTCCACGATGTCACTCCGCCGTTATTGCGGAAATTGTCGTGGTAAAACTTTGGGTGTAGCCAATCGCTGCCGTAGGACGAACGTAGGAGGCGAACGATATGTGTAACCAGGCGAACCGGCTAAATTTAATAGTTTTGTCGAGTACGGGACAGGACGTAGCTGGGAGCAGCGTCGATTACCTACCGGCTTCCGAGAGTGGGCACGCGCGAATTTAGTCGCGCAACAGGTTGCCACATAATAATTGCCCTGGCACTGTAGAAAATTAGCCGGATATTGCATGTGTCTCGCCGTGTCGATAAATGTCATTTCGTATACGGACCGAGTGAACGACGACTATAATACAGGGGCACGCGTGAGCGAGGGCTCCATTAGGAGCCAGGAGAGAATATAAATTTCCCCCCTTTACTTTCTCTTAGCCCCCGAGAATCGTGCCAAGCATTTGCCACCGTGCCAAAAACCCCGACATTCCATTTGTCTGACCACTCCGAGCTTTTTCTACTTCGCCGGCTCACCGCTCAATGTACAAACAAAACAAATGAACTTCGTTCACGATTCTTCGTCCGCAATGTCTCTTCGCGTATTACCCGCGCGGATTATTAATATTATTATTCTTAGTAATATTATTATTGTTAAACAGTACAATCATTCGATTCTCATTTGAGCGTCGATAGTAAAATTTTAATGCCCAATTCACTATGATTAGTCACCTGTCGTTTTTAAAAATTTCTTCATTGATTTTAGTCTAAAACACCCAGAAAAAGAATTTCTTTGACGACCACTGTTTACTCGGTTTAAGTAAAATATTTATGTGATTTAAATAGATATTCATTTCATTAAAGTAACTATTTACTTAATTTCAACAAACATTTATTTAAATCAAATAAATATTTTACTTGAAGCAAATAAACCGTGGCCGTCAAATAAATTATTTTTCTGGGTGAAATTTTCGAGCAGTTCGTCCAATCCAACCCCGTCCCAATAAAAGGTTTATGAGAACATCAAAATGTTAAACTTTTATTGGGATGCGTTGCATAGTTCACTATGTCGTAAATTCTCTCTCCATTTGGTCTCAAACATTTTCAAAGTTAATTTGTCCATTAACGTTACGTTTCATGAAAGTAACGCGCAGTTAAGAAAAATCTATTTATAAAGTTGCGCAAGCAAAGTGACGGTGGGGCAGAAAAAAAAAAAAAAAAATAGACGGAGATCCGTTAACCGAGAGACGATGTGGGTACCTGCTCAATCTACCGTTGGCTAACTCCCCGGATCCAACGA
This sequence comes from Amblyjoppa fuscipennis, assembly GCA_963575735.1. Classification (NCBI taxonomy): domain Eukaryota; kingdom Metazoa; phylum Arthropoda; class Insecta; order Hymenoptera; family Ichneumonidae; genus Amblyjoppa; species Amblyjoppa fuscipennis. The sequence continues at coordinate 22,614,137 of OY754491.1, read as the reverse complement.
GGTGCGTTAGCCTAACGACCTATCGAAGCATAATACCCTAGCCGGAATGATAGTGTACAGAGAAAGGCCCTGGCGTTCTAGCCCGGCTCGGTGGTCACGGACCGAGCGACGTGGGCGCAATCGGGCGTATCGGGGCGTTAGGGGGTCGCTCGCGACGGGTTCGCCACCTCCTTCCAGCCACCCTTTGGTGGTAATACGGGACAAAAAATAAAACCCTCGGCACCCCGTCACGCTCCGGTGGAAGTTCACTCCGACTCGCTCTCTCACTGTCGTTCGGGCCTCGAATCTTCCTCGCTCTGACTCGTTCGCCGCTCGTGCGAACCGAACGGTTGCGCCCGTTAAGCCTTTTTACGGGGCATCCGGGCATGACCGTCGTCCAGGTTGGTCGGCGGGCATCGACAACGAGCGGGTGAACGCGCCGGCAAACCGTTCTCCACTACATCACCAACGACACCCTCCCCGCTTCCCCGCTCCCGTCGGAACCAGCGAGCAAGGTGGATGGACATCGCGCCAGCGACACGGTTGAGATGTTACGGTACCGAGACTCAAAGGACCCGGTGCCTCGTGCCGTTCTTACGGCGTGCCTGTGTGGTGGCGCAGCAACCACCGGTCGACAAGAAGGTCGGGCTCGGAGCGCGAGAACGACGCGCACCGTCGAGCCGCCGGCTCTTCCGACCCGAGGACGAGGAGAGGCTCGTTTCCTGAGCTCCCTCGACGTTGCTCCTGGCGAACCGAGGCCGGGACAACACGAGGCCGGTCAGGGAGCAGCGGATAAAAAAAAACTACCCCCATGTTCCGTGAAGTTGCGGAGGGGCGGAGAGTAAAAAAAAATAGAAGACGATAGATAGAAACGAGAATAAAGAAGTATATGAGCCGAGCCGCGAGGGGCCGCGCGAGTCTCTCGAATGCGCGTTGAACCGAACGGGAGTAACTTCATCTCCCTCCCGGACCGACGTCGGGAAAGCCAATATAATCCCTTTCGTTGAATCCCAAATAGCCAAGGGATGATATCGATATTTACAGGACACTTGCTGTGTGTTACGTTTGTGTGCGTATGTGTGTGCGTGTGTGTGTGTGTTTCGTTGAATTATTGCGGGACGTCACAGCCGATGACCGTCAACGAGTGAATTCCGCCTATCGTCGATTTTCGCACTGGGAATCCATTCGTTTCCGCTGATAGCTTATTATTTAAATTGCGCATGACAATTACCGAAATATCTCGTGCCGCTGACCATTCGGCGTTTTGCATAAACTTTCGCGACGATAATACACTTTTACGCCGTGCCCGGCTATGAAATTTTCATTTCCCAAAGGGTGATGACCCGAGCCGTGGATTCCCTGCCAAATGTATTGGAAGCCTCGGGTGTGTCTGTAGTTTTCGACAAAGAGGGTCGATAGGTCGCTGAAACTTTGGAAAAGAAGTATGCGGAAACCGACCGGGAGGAAGAATGAAAGAAAGAAAAAAAAATATATAGTCTCACGGGATTGAGCTAACTTCGAAGCGGAGTCCAACTCGTTATAGCGGAGAAGAGTGCAAGAAAGAAGGTCTCGAATCCCAAGACGGTCCGGTCGCTATGTGTGGCTCCCGTGGCTCATGGAGCAATCTCGTAATTCGTCGCTAGCTCCGAGGTACTCCCACAGTTTTCCAGACCGCATATCACGGAGTGCACCAGCCAGGTGCTCCGTGCTCGCCGGCTCTTCCCATATCCAGGGGACAATTTACTTCTTGCCTCACGGCTAAAGTCTCCTAGACGCTTTTACTATAGACGCGAGAAGAAGAAAAAAACAAACAGACAAACTTGTGACTGCGGTTGTGATTCATTGATTTCCGGCTCTTCGGGATGTACGAATGTGCCTTATTTTTACCCAATTCGATACCAAAGGTCTACGATCAAAATATCATGTTCCTGTGCACGTCTAGGACGTCAGCCCAAAATTTACGCGAATTAGTGATACCTCAGACGTTTTTTTTTAATCATTCGAAATCTCGGAAAATCTCCAATTTGGCCTCAGTCTTGATAAAAATTGTACCGAATGAAGAGATGTAACCACTCTACTAATCTACCAAATTTCAACTGGCTATCTCAAAATGTTTCCGAGTTATAGTCGTTTTCAAACGATACAAGTCTGCAAGAGCCACCCATACGCACACACATACACATACACATACTCATGCATCCGGACGCCAGGTAAAAATCACATTTCTCGACGTCTGAGACTGCTTTAAGTACTCAGATACGTTCGAAACGGCTTTAAGTACTCACATACGTTTGAGGCCACTTTAAGTACTCACATACGTTTGGACTACTTTAAGTACTCAGATACGTTTGGACTACTTTAAGTACTCAGATACGTTTGGACTCCTTCAAGTAGTCAGATACGTTTGACACCACTTTAAGTACTAAAATCTAATTTTTTTTTTTTTTTTGCGAAAACATAGTTTCGTCTATGAGGAAGCAAAAGAAGGAAAAATGTAAAAACCATGACCACGTTACTCGGGATTATTCTAACCATCCGGAATTTCCATGTTATCCAAGTTACCAGCCCGTCGAGCAGGCGTTTCCAAAACTAGTACAATTACACTGTAATTAGAGAGTTTCACGTAGAAACATAGAAACCGCGGGGAAACACAAATACCACAGGGAGTGCGAGAAGTTATGTTTTCAAGTAATGTGTATCTCCGGGATAATGAGGTAGGGCCGTTGGATTCCGGCGAACAGTCAGTCCATCGGGTTAGTATTAATGGGTGAAATTGTTGGTAGGCCGCGGGCTAAGCCGAGCCAGTAGTTCTCTATTCCTCAGCCTTGCGTACGATACGCAGACCCACACACATGCGTGGGGGGGGGTCCGGGCGATTAAACACCTCGCGAGCGAGGCGTAGCGGCGAATATCATCAGCCAGGCGTACACCTGTACGCACAGTAAACGCTAATGGCAGTCTACCATTGGGCGGAGTGTACGCTGTGCGGGAGCGACGATCGAGCTTTCCCATCCGGAAGTGGGAGCAGCCACGAAGCATAACCACATCGGTGGCCGAGGCGGTTATGGCGAATGCTCTCGACGCTTCCCACCCCCTGATTTCTGCGTTTCTCTTATCCGTTATCTCCGTTCGATTATCCTCACGCTCCGGCATACGTACGCGTCCCCCTCCAAGCCGTGCGCAATGCCCCCAAATTGTGCTTTCCACGATTCGACTGGACGTTCTCGTTAGATAATCGAGACCCCCGGCGCCACATTTGCCGAGGTTCTTGTTGCACGTTCGTTACGCCACCTCAAAAACCACCCTCCGGCCTTCGAGCCAGTAGTACATATAGATATAGATATAGATATAGATATAGATATAGATATAGATATAGATATAGATATAGATATAGATATAGATATAGATATAGATATAGATATAGATATAGATATAGATATAGATATAGATATAGATATAGATATAGATATAGATATAGATATAGATATAGATATAGATATAGATATAGATATAGGAGAAACCGGGGCGAGATCGACTAGCGAAAAATCAGGCCGACGAGGGGCGTAATGGGCCACCCTAAACAAGATTATTAGAAGGCTGCAACGGCGGATTATTGACGCATGAGCAGTACTGATAGGTACAAGTAGGGAAACTTAAGATATATATGGCTAGTACAGGCGGAGTTGAAAAAAGTGAACAATTTAAGGGTAACCCGTCTCGCCACAAACCATTTTTTTTTTTTTTTCGAACGCGCTATAAAACTGAAAATATCAGTGTTGGATGACAAACAATAAATTATGCTTTCGGCAGCGTTGTAGCCGCATTATTTGCTTAGGGAGCCCATCTCGCCCCAGCCTCCCCTACACATAGACCTGTACATAGATCTGTCGCATCCGCTACAGTTATAGGTTTGGGCCTCGTACTCCCACCCCTTTGAATGTTCCGCCACTGTGCGCTTCTTCGACTACCGGTCCGCCTCATCCTTTGTACGTAGAGTTAGTCTTCACCATCCTTCGTCTGCTCCCGGCTCGTTGACTATGATTATTACCTCGTGTGCTTCATCCCACCAGCTTCGCCGACGCAACAACGGCGGTTCATTTGGTTAATGCAATTCAGCTCTTGCCATCCTTCCTCATCCTCACCAGTGTCACACCGAAGAGAAAACTAAATCCTTTGCTCTCTCCTCCCCTCCCTCCCCAACTTCCTCGATAATACTCGCAACTTTTCACCGCTCGTCGAGTCCCTTCAGCTTTATTTGTAAGCGTCTGCTTAGACTTCCTCCCTCTACAGCATTTTTTTATTTCCATTTTTCTCCCTCTACAGAATTTTTTTATTTCCATTTTTCTCCCTTTACAGATTTCTTTCTACCGTTTCATTCTTTCCTACCGTCGACCCTTCCATCCAACGACCGGTGGAAAAAGCGTGAACGCGGATTGAAAAAGATCTCTCAAAACGACAAGGGCCAGAAGCTGCGAGGAGACGGAAAATGAAAGTAGCGGTCGATCGTGCCTTATGTTGATCGCCTCTCCGAATCCATTCGAGTCCCTTTCTCCCAAGGGATAGTTTTAGTTTCTATGTAGGCGCGGGCCTCTCGCCACAGGCTATAACTCCTAACCACGCGCCTCGCATAAGGTCCGATGTATCCTCTCTAACAATGACAAATGTGCCAGATCGAAGGAATCGGATTGATTTTTTTTTTTTTCACAATCGCCAACGATTCGATCGAACGTTAGGAAAAACGATTAATCACTCTGCACTGAGAGAAGGATCCAGTGAAAATTACTATATCGCCTGAGAGATATCATCATGGCACATAGTAGCAGAGCGCTACTACTATGCGCCACCTATGGTAGGAATTACCGGATTTATAAGAATTATTCTCAGATATTACACCCAGAAAAATAATTTATTTGACTTTATTTGATTTATTTAGATTCAATAAAATATTTTTTTGATTTAAATAAATATTTATTTGATTTAAATAAATATTTTACTTAATCTAAATAAACGGTGGCCGTCAAATAAATTATTTTTCCGGTTGTACGATAAAAATTCTTGTATATCTCAGACTTTCTATCATATGTGGCGGTTTCTTTCTACTATGCTCTATGGTAATTTTTCTCAGACGATCGCTAATTTTTACTAGATCCTTTTCTCTCAGTGTGAAGATATCCGGCGCTTCTCGGCTTCCTCCCCAATCGCCGTATCCTTTTATCCTTTGCGAACGAGAGTTTCTCTCGCGCGTTAAGCGTCTCCTTTCGTCGTTCGGCTGAGCTCGGTGCAGCGTAAAAAAAAAAAGGTTCCAAAGACCCGATCGAGCGAACTCTCTCAGTCTTTGCTTCGGACCGAAGCTCGACGGCAACGACGCACCTGTGCCCCGGCGAATGATCCGCTCGAGACACCTCGTTGCTCCGCTTAATAAATTACCAAACGAATTATTAACGCCTCTGATGAAAGTGGCGCTAACGGATCTCCTCCCCCCCCCCTGATTTTTACCCGTCCCCTTCCCCATCCTTCCGACACCCGAGGCTCTTCTTGCTCGGCTGACCTTAACGAAGGGTTGCGCAGCATTCGCCACCGGACCATCGGCGAGCCCCTTGGTGACCGTAACTTTGTGCTCGAAGCGTCTCGAACATCGTCATCCGACTATGATTACGTTCACACCCTACTTCCCATTAGTTCACACACGGTGACTCTCCGCATCATCGCGAAGCACAGCCGAGTGTATTGGCACACCTCAAAGCGAGCTTGTCGTTAGCGTCCGAGAGAAAATAAAAAGAAACCCTCTCTCGGGCACACAATGAGCTTTTAATAAATTTTTCAACGTACAAAGTATCAACTCTCGTGTATATAATATATCGTCCCAAGCGATGCGTAAAGGAGCGCTTTTCATAGACGCTCGAACGATGATACAAATAAATATAAAAATAGCCCCGAGCGCGGTGGAGGAGCGATTTTAGCGATGGAGTGTCGGATCACCGGTGAAAAGAACTTTCCACGGAGTTAAGTCCGAGTGACGATATCAGCCTCGCCAGTTTAGCCTCTCGTTCGGCGCGCTGTTCGACGAGTCGCGAGACGGAGGTGAAAAAAAAAAAAAAAGAGCCGCTCACAGAACGGCGACTCGGCGCAACGAGCCGTCGCAATTGTCGTCGGAAGCCAGGAAGCCTTCTCCTGTTTCTCCCGTTGAATTCAATTCCGCAAGCGATGCTCGTCTTTAACTCGCAAGCGCGGAGGTTGTTGCAGGGTGTTCTGTTCGTCTATTCAGCGCAGTTTCTTACTTCGTCGAGGCGCCCTCGGCGACTCCGGCTCTTCGGCCGGGGACGGAGGAAGCTCGCGAGAGCGAGGCGGAAGTCTCCGGCACGACCGGCTCTGACGGCATTCGCTTTCCCAGGAGCAACGTGTGTGTGTGTGTGTGTGTGTACGCGCGCGTACCCTCTCGTCGTCGATTTAGCTAAGCTAAACTAGCTCCGACGACGACGCTCCTCTCCGCACCTACGCCGAGCCTCGCACAGCTTCTGGCGACGTCGCTTCGCCCGACGGCAGTTGCGAAACGTTGAGCATTCTACGGAGACTCCGCGCGTGTGTGTGTGTGCGCGCGATTCACCGATGTCTGCCTTTCGTTCTGCGAGCGTGTCTGTCAGCGGCTCGGGAATCGCGGCATATCCGACGCACGATTACTCGCGCTGGATGTACAAAGTTTCGAACCGGCGTCTCGCTCGGGCGTTCGTTGAATTACCCCGGAATTACTTAGCCCACCAGACCAGAAGTTTCAATCAATGTTGCTCGCTCGTTCGTCAAACTCCCGTCTTTGCGCAACGCAGATTCCCATTCCGTTTGCTCGGCTCGCTCTTTGGAAATCCGCGACTGGCGAATCGGCGTCCGGTCGATTTATTCGACGCGGCTCGATGAATCTTGCGAATTTCGGGGACCATCGAGTAGAAAATACGAAGCGCGAAAGTCGTGGAAAGTTGGGATCGCGAGGTTGGCCAACGCGAAGGTGAGATGGGAGATTATGCGGTAAATGGAAAAGCGACACATCGCAGGCGACACACGGACTGCCGTACGCCGAAACGTCATGTTGGCCGTTCTCCGGCCGGCGTCAGCAGCCAGAGCGAAACCGACGATCCTCCGAGCACTATATACAATACAGTACAATAATTTTTGACTGGGAACAGGCAGAGCAAAATTAAAAATGTTTCTGTGACGTCACTTCCGATTTGAGAACCTTACTTCTGATTTGAAAATCTTCGTTTTCGACCGGAAGTGACGTCATACGGGAAAACTACACTTCCAGTTTGGATATCTTGATTTTTATTCGGGAAGTAACGCCATACCGGTAATACGTCACTTCCGGTTTGAAAATCGTCATTTTTCGACCGGAAGCGACGGCAATCCGAAAATACGTCTCTGCCGATTAGAAACCACAGACACCATTCCAAAAATACGCCACTTCCGGTTTGATTATCTCATTTTTCGACCGGGAGTGACGTATTTCCGGTATGACGTCACTTCCGCTCGAACCATGAGATTTTCAACCGGGAAACCGAGATGAAAATGTTTGAAAATCACGAAAATCGACGTTTTTTTAAAAGTGGATCAAAAATTGAAAAATCGTTGTTCACTCGATTTTTTTTTTTTTGTTTCAAGGCTATATTCGACGTATTTTTTCCCGCTGATCCACAAATATAACAATTATTTTTCTCCAACGCCGATATTTTCCACATAAATCACAAAAATACGATTTATAATGCACAAAATCTAGACCTTTTTGACTTTCGGCCACTGTACTAGATCCATACGTCCTAGATTTAGTTGTTATCCCATCCATTCGACTTCCACTCAGTTCCCCGTGGTTCAGTCGTCGTAGTCCAGTCGATTAGTCTGTCACCAAGAATTGGAAACGAAGAGTTTGGACGTTTTGAGAAAAATGTTGGCCCTGAAAAGAGCCGCTTGATTTGAAAATTCCTCTCTAAATTTCGTACTCGTGGAACTCCGCCTCTTCCGATTAAGAAGAAAAAGTACTTTAAGTACGGAAATTACTTTGTACTTTGAGTACTTGCGGTACTTAGCACTTAGTACTTTAAGCACGGTAATTACTTTGTACTTAAAGTACTTGCGGTAGTTAGCACTCAGTACTTTAAGTACCTTTCGGTACTTTGCCCAACTCTGAACTCGGGGCACATTCATGATTTTCGTATAATATTCACAGCCCACGAATTTACGGAATAATAAAGCACAGGCGCCAATGCTGTGACGCGACGGTGACATTTTTTGTGGAGCCGATATGTTGGGCTCAATACGGAGTGCTATTCATGAATGTAAAGACGCGACGGTAACATTTTTTGTGGAGCCGATATGTTGGGCTCAATACGGAGTGCTATTCATGAATGTAAAGACGCGACGGTGACATTTTTTGTGGAGCCAATATGTTGGGCTCAATACGGAGTGCTATTCACGAATGGCCGGACGGAGGATCTGCACAGGACCGCTGTAGGAAAACTAACCAGGCATTCGCGAACGGCCAATGCCCAAGACACTCGTCCGTGATTAAGTCGCACATGGGTTTCGAGATGACGGTCGCTCTCCTTCGAATTGGCACGAGGTCGTCATTTCGCCGATCGGAAGGACCAACCAAATCCCCAGCTCGTACCAACTCGAAGCTTGGTTGGCTGCGCGATTAACCGATACGAATCTGCGGCATTTTTCCGCTCCTGTTTTCATAATCAACGAGCGAATTAGCTAATTATATCCGGTACGTAGAACGCGCTCTTGTTCATGCGTTAAAAACGTGTACAGTCTATTGTGCCGTGCACAACACGCGACCCTTACAAAGGAAGCCTCTCTCTCTTGTGAAAGGATCAAAAAATATATATATATATATATTAAAAATAACAAAAAAATACGAGAATAAGCTCTTCGAAGCAAGTCGGCCGTCGATTATCAGGTGGTCGTCTACGAGCTACAGCGGTGACGGGGGGGGGGGAAAAAAAAAAGGATGACCAACGGAGCGTCGGCTAATTTGCCTTTGCCCTGGTCTCGGTAGCCTCTGGCTCTCTGTCCTCACGGCACATTAACTCGTCATTAGAAGCTCGCTCTCTACGGGGTAACGAAGCGGCCCGATGAGCACGACAAAAAAAAAAAAAAAAATCCTTTCTCTCACCCTCTGTCCATCGTTAGAGTTTCTGCAAAACTGTGTAAGAGCGACTACGAGTACGGCACACATGGATGAGCCTCGTGGTGAGAGGGCTATTTGAACGTAAAATAAAATAGCATCCGCTCGTGCATAGCAAAAGGAGAATATCGCCTCCGATATATTGTGAAATGGAGCACGAAAAATGTGGGCACTTTGATAATGAAAAAAGAAAAGCTTGAAAATTATTTATCGTATTATTCTCGTGGATAAATCTAAGGATACGTATCCTTCGAACTTTCGCAAAGGAGATTATATTAGCCTTGTGTAAGAAAAATATTCCAAGCGAATGAACGATTGCTACGAAGAGAAGAAAAAAAAAAAAAAACCCCCAACGAAACACGTTGAGCGGGTGTCTTGTTGGGTTTTATTTTTTTATTTTTTATTTTTTTCTTAACATCTACATAATATAATCTATATATAATATGTGTATGTAATGCGAAATGGAGCACAAAAAATGTGGGCACTCTGACGAAGAGAAAAAAAAGAAAGCATCGGAAATTATTGATCCTATTCTCATGGCTAAATCCACGAAATTCAAGGAATGTATCTTTGGATCTTTCGCAAAGGAGATTTTTATCCTTGTGCGAGAAGATTACTAATAAACGAAAGATCCAAAAACACGGGAAAAACCAACGAAACACGTGCACAGGTAAAAGTAGACAATCACTTGGATACATTGCGAAATGGAGCACAAAAAATATGAGCACTTCGTCGAAGTGAAAAAAAAATGAAAACTTCGGAAATTTTTTTATCGTATTATTCTAATGGATAAATCCAAGAAATCCAAGGAATATATTTTTCGATCTTTCGCAAAGGAGATTTTACTCCTTACACAAGAGAATTACTGATGAACGAATTCTCGAAAAAAAAATGCTGGCACATTGATGAAGAAAAAAAAAAGAAGAAAATCTCGGTAACGATTCATTGTATTATATTCATGGATAAATTCAAAGAATCCAAGGAATATATCTCTTTATCACTCGCTAAAAAGATTTCTATCCTTGTATACAATAGGATTACTGATGAACGAATTCTCGAAAAAAAAAATGCTGGCACATTGATGAAGAAAAAAAAAAGAAGAAAATCTCGGTAACGATTCATTGTATTATATTCATGGATAAATTCAAAGAATCCAAGGAATGTATCTTTTTATCATTCGCTAAAAAGATTTCGATCCTTGTATACAATAGGATTACTGATGAACGAATTCTCGAAAAAAAAATGCTGGCACATTGATGAAGAAAAAAAAAAGAAGAAAATCTCGGTAACGATTCATTGTATTATATTCATGGATAAATTCAAAGAATCCAAGGAATATATCTTTTTATCATTCGCTAAAAAGATTTCGATCCTTGTATACAATAGGATTACTGATGAACGAATGCTCGAAAAAGAAAACAAACGCAACAGAGCCCACATGAAAGCCACGAATGCCATAAATATGCAATGCGAATAAATAAATATGTAGTGCCTCTTCGGACTTACCGATCTGTAAACTACATCAGTGTGGCCTAATGTTCGCCGGCTGAATATTGAATTCCAAAAGCAACGGTTGTAATGCGGAGCTCGTAAATTATAGAAATTCGTAGGGGAAAACGTACGTATCGTCCGATACATAAAACCCGAGCAGTGGCCGAGCTATCGCGGATTCGAAAGCATACACCATACTCGCATTCCCGTGTACACTTGTGAATAATTAAATCAAATTACCTCGCCGCTCTGGACTCTACATTATAAGCAGCTTGGGCGCAATTCCGAAACTTCCATGTTACCGTGTTTCGCGTTTATGAAAAAAAAAAAAAAAAAAAAATTAATAAATAATGGAAGCGTCTATTTATTATCATCGTTATTATTGTTATTATCGATACAAAAAGTAACAAATAATTATAATAGTATATCATAACTATCAATGTAATTGTAATATCATAAAAATTATGAAACGACCGACTGATCCGTACAACAAAAATTATCACTATAATTATATAGCAACAGTATAATTATAATTGTCTTACAGTGACGAGTGTGAGTGAAATATTTTCGGCAATTTTGATAATTCAATCTATCATACACGGACGTATCTTGTTAATTCACCGTCTCTCCCGACGCCGCCCTCGACGATCTAAGCGCGAAATTGTAACGTCCCGGACGGCATTTGCATTCCCCAGGGATGAGACGCCGCCATGCAGCGCCGTATAGTTATAGGTGGAGGCACGATTCCCCGCTGCTCTCCGTAAATTCCACGTGAAACTGGACGAGGAAACTTTCGTATTAATTCTCACCTCGAAAGTTTTAGTTTGATGGGTACCGGCCATGTGCCATTTCCATTCCCTTGAGGGTAGAGAGAGAGAGTCGAGCCGGTCCGCACACATTGATGCACCGCGACCGAAAGATGGAGAATTCCTCTTTCGAAGCACGTAGGGTGTTCGAAGAAAAAAAAAAAAAAAAAAAAGTAAAATTAAAACAAAAAAAAAACGAAGAAACTATCGTAAAACGCGATAGGAAAGTCAATTAGAGCCGTTAGTCGAAACGAGACGAGGTAGTGAAAAAAAAAGTACAAAACGAAACGTTCTCTATATAAATTCATTTTTTTTTTTCATCTTTTCTTTCTTTTTTTTTTATCACGAACGTTACGCGTTCGGTTCGGTGTGAGTGTTTGACATGATACACGCAATTATGATAAACATAACGTCATTACATTATTGTTATTGGTATTAAGTTTTAGGGCTAGTATTTACAAGTTAATCTGGATGCTCGATTAACGCTCGTAGTCAATTCGTTCACGAATAATTGAATATTGTTATAGTTACTCATTGAATAAACGCGTTTTGTAGCTTCGACCGCATGGTGGTGTTTGTTACACCCCCGTCCGTATCTAATACCGACTTATCTCGATAAACTTATCTAATTATTACTGTAGTCGTAACATTTTTTTTTTCTTCTTTTTCGTTTTTCTTTTCATTTCCATCTCGGATCATCGATGGGTCTCGTGATTTAAATCGCATTCCATTCCGCCTGCCTCCTCTATTAATTCACTATGCACCATTGATTAGCCAGCACCAAACGTGTAAGGGATGACTCACAACCGCAACACTTCACGCTTCTATTTTGAGTAAAATTTTTGTTTAATGATAAAAACAAAGAAAATTATTCCCCCCTATCTAATATTATCAATATGCACATTTATGCTCTTACGGGCTCTTTTTCCGGATGTCGAGATCGTGAAAATCGTCACGAAAAATATTTAAAAAAAAAAAAACAACAACAACAACAACACCAGAGAATAGAGTAACTACAATTGTCTCTGATCGTGACCGATCGTTGGACTTTCACGAAATCAAACCGTTGTTAAATCATACATCGTACTATTCCTAACGCTATTTTGATTCTCACGTCTGGAATACGCACGGATAGCCCTGCGACACGACAAATTACGGTAACATTGACCGATAATGACTAGACGAACGATGGGACGATTCGATTAACTCGTTATCAAATCACGATCGTGACCTCACACTCTCCTTAAACATACGAAAAATTTTAAATGCAATTTTTGTCGCTCACATCGTTTTTCATTCGTTTATTCCTTCTACGCAAATGCACGCGACGTGATCGACGAAGCACATTCGCCGACACTAATCTAACACCTCTCGTTCAAAAATGTTCATTCAAAACTAACAATAATTCGAAAAACGATATCGATTGTAACGTGCAATTTTTATTTCCCCCCCCCCCTCCCCCTCCCTCTCAAATTCGTTGTCGCTCTCTTCGTCCGTGCATGTGCGTTTAGCTTATTGAGCTGTTTTTTTTGTTTTTTTTTTTTTGTTAACACACGAACAATACAAATACACTCGTCGAAACGAATCACACACGAGACGGCGTCGTCATCGACTCCTTATTATAATCAACGAATTAATACTGAGTGTCTTCATCTGCGTTATTCGTAAAACAAACATTAAAGATAACATAACGTATTCCTCGGACGCTCGAACTACCTTGTGAAATTTGGCAGTACATTATTTATACGCTCGCTCGTTCAATACAGTATATCGGCGAAGGATGCGCCGATGCACACGATTATTCGGCCAAGCGCCTTAATTTTTTAAAATTTTTTCTTTTTTTTTTGTCTCTTTGCTCTTCGAATTATCACAGAATCCGAGCGATCGTCAATGGCCTTGTGTTCGGTGCCAGGGGATTCTCGTCATCGTGTTAGCTTTGTATTTATTTTTTATTTTTATTTTTATTATTTTTTTTGTTTTTTTTTTATTGTTTTTAGGAACTATGTATGCAGGTGAAAAGTGTCTTTCGTCGTGAACCAATAAGAGAAAACGAGATACCGCTCGACCGACAGATCACTCGTTCCTCGAGGGCGATTCTTCATCGACCATTCGTATCACGGACGCTCGGATGCAATATCGAGGAACGAAAAAAAAAAATCGTTCCAGTCAACTGAACAAAAATGAATTGGTTGATCGAGCAAAACAATTGTCATAGAAAAAAAAAATCAACCTCACCGACTCTCAGCTCGATAAAGTGGGTGTTTTGATTCGACCAACCGGACATTCTTTTCGCCACCGGTAAACGCTGATTCGGTCGACTCGAATGATTTTTTTTTTTTTTTTTTTTTTTTCTTCACTAGTGTACAACAATTAATCGTACGGCAAAGATGTCGATTCCGCGATGTGACTGCGAGTGCCTGTTTTTTTGCAACGAGCAGCAGCGCGATGCCGCGCGAACTTAAGGTAGTCCTTGCGAATAGTGCTCACTTCACTCAAGTTTCAGAGAAATGAGAGAGAACTGTAGACACTTCTCGATGGTATAAAAATCTGAACATAAAAAATGAACTGTATTAAAGATGCCGAAAGGATTAATTTTACATAATAATAATAATTCCGAAATGTTATTAACAAATTGATGAAAAATCAAATTGTTCATCAAATATCCCGGAAACCTAACTTTTTTTTTTTTTTAATGAAAATTCTTCGTTCATATTTCTGAGTACGTATGAATTTTTTTAGATTTTCAAATTCACCTTGAATTTTCTGTTTTTCTACACGTTTTTCCCATAAAAAAAAATAAAAAAAATAAAAAAAAAATCAAAGTGAATTTAAAAATCTGAAAAAATTCATACGTATTCAAAAAAAATGAACAAATAATTTTCATAAAAAAAAAAGTTAGGTTTCCGAGATATTTGGTGAACAATATTATTTTTCATCAATTTGTTAATAACATTTTGGAATTATTATTATTATGCAAAATTAATCTTTTCAGCAACTTTGATATGCTTGATTTTTTTTTTCAGATTTTTATATCGTCCAGAATTTGTGTTTGCAATTTGATCTCATTTCTCTGAAACTCATGCGAAGCGAACACTATTCGCAAGGACAACCTTAAGGGCATGTGGGTACAAACTCAGTCGGTAACATATCGCCTTCCCTGTTTTCTCAAAAACAATTGATACGACGAGCTGTGAAGCAAGTTAGGTTTTCATACTTATATCCATCGACGACAAAAACCGAATTTCATTTCGGTCGAAGCATCGACCGTCGCGGAGAAAATAGGGAAAGCGATTTAGCATCGGAGCATCGATGCGTATGTGTCACATGCCCATTAACTCACATCGCTCGTGCGTCTTTGTTTCGTCCGATCGCTCGCCTCACTCGTGCCATTGTGACACAACAGCGCAATTTAAACATAGCGAGATATCGATCACACGGACGTTGCCTGGCTCCTCTATATATACCAGCTGCTTAGATACATGCACAGTGTATGTAAAGTGCATGCACATCAACGACCGAGAGTCACGCCAAGAAAACCCCAACGCAAATTTGTCTCTCGCACATTCACACTGGTGCACGCACACATTCGCGCATTACAGTCTTTTACATGTATTGTTTCCTTTTTTTTATCGGCCACGCGATATCAACCGATATCCCAAAATACGCCCAGGGCCTTCTCCGTCAATCACGCGCCGTGCGGTCTACGAACAATGCGACTGAGTGTTCAATCCTGCTCAAGTGAACAAACTCGACACAAAAAAAAAAAAGTTCCAAGAACAATCGAACAAGTACAAATGAAAACTCGCGACGGTACAATAAGTCGTTCTCTTTGTAACGAGCTTTTGATTCACGTTTTGTGCTTTTTTTTTTTTTTTTTTTCAAATCATTTTTATAGTTCTTAAGCATCACACGGTACGGAAAGAAAGTTCGCACCTTTAACGAGCGTCACTTGTCCACGAAGGTCTTCATTTTTTTCTTTTTCTTTTTTTTTATTAACTGAAAAATACCTTTCGACGAGAAGCAAAGAAAAATTGAAAAATCAACAAGAATCATGGACCCTCGTGGGCGAGTGGAACGCCCGTTCGGATTTACGAAGGCTTCTTTTACAGTTAACAATCGTTATCTCTCCATCGATCTCTCGAATCGCCGACCTCTCGTACATGGAAGTTCTCAGTTTAGAATTAAACTACTAATAAACCCTTAAGCTTTACGAGACGCAGGTGAGACCACCCACGTTTAGGAAGCGGTGCGTTTTTGTTTGTGGTTTGTTTTTTTTTTTTTTTTTTTTTCTTTCGTGACCACACGAGAATATTCGCCGCGTCGACTGTACGCATCGACCTCGGTCGCTGGTAAGTATTTTTCGCTCTTTCTCAAAATTTCTTTTTTTTTTTTTTTTTTTTCTCTTCATCGTCTTTCCTCCTCAGCGACCGGTAATCTCTCTATACCGGCGGCGGACCGCGAGGATTCGCATCGTACACTCGGTACGTATCGACCTCAGTCACCGGTAATTTTTTTTTTTTTTGCATTTTATCAATTTTTTTTCTTTTTTTTTCACACCTCAGCGACTAGCAATTTGTCTGGTCCGGCGACGGACGAGATTGACTCGCGGGACTCCGGTCTGGGTGATCTTCAGGTTCTCTTGTATTCGACGCCTCTCTCCTCGTGGTGCCGCCACGAATTCGATGTGCAAACCTCGTCGCCGCGCCACCACTCGTTAACGTCTTTGTAATACTTCGACGGTCTCTCGTCGTGGAGCATCGCGCAGACCCGACACCAGAAATACGTGTTAATGAATTCACCGGTTCCCTTCCACTTGAAGTAAGAGTTGTAGAGCTCGTCGTCGTTGTCAAGACGATGAAGATACTCGGCGAGCTCGCGCGGCGACTCGAACTCGTCGACGTGTATGTAGGAGCGGTATGGCGCGCTCTTGGAGTAATCGGTCGGATGAGCGCCCATCACGATCGGCAGGACGTTGTGGCTTCATGCAATCGAGAAATGCAAATTAATGTGTGATTGTCAGAAAACAAAAAAAAAACAAAAAAATTGTCGACGCTCGCGGAGAAGAGATATTTGTTGAGAAAGATTTCTACTTTGTTGGCTAAATATATATATATATATATATATATATATATATATATATATATATATACATATATATATATATATATTTGCCGAGAAAAAATATTCAAGAGAAACATATTAAGAGAAATTTCTACTTTGTTGGCTAAAAAAATATACGTTGAATTTCTTTGCTTCAGACCACTTGCTGAGAACCTCGGACATCGGCAAGCGAACAATATCGTCATCGGTGCAACGAAACACGATTTCTTTATTTAATAAAACATAACAAAAATGTGTATGTTTGCTGAGAAAAACTATTCGTTGAGAGATTTCTACTTTGTCGGTTAAAAGAAAATATATGTTTGATTTATTTTCTTCAGATCACATGCGACGAAGACCTCGGACTTTGGCACGCGGAAATATCGCTATCGGCGCAACGAAACACGAATTCTTTGTAAATTTAAAAAAAAAAAAAAAAAAAAAAAATCTTTTTCGTGTATAATAAACATCGATCAATGAACACACGAAATTTCAATTTTCTATATTAAATATTCCTCAAATGAAAAAAACGAATCCGAATAACGAAGTATCATTCGGCCCAACAAAGTTCATTTCTAGT
Source organism: Amblyjoppa fuscipennis (assembly GCA_963575735.1). Taxonomy (NCBI): domain Eukaryota; kingdom Metazoa; phylum Arthropoda; class Insecta; order Hymenoptera; family Ichneumonidae; genus Amblyjoppa; species Amblyjoppa fuscipennis. Next base: position 22,597,009 of record OY754491.1, on the reverse strand, counting down.
CGCGCTACCGTGGTGTAAGAGACGAAGATTCCGGAAGCTCACCCGAGGCCATTGACGAAGAACTTTTCCGTAATGTAGTCCCGGCAGTTTGAATTCTCGAATGCGAGGTAAAACTTGTAGTCGTCATCGAGCATCTCGAAGCAAGTCTGGGCCTGGGATCGGGAGCAGCGAAGACTTCCGCAAGCGCCGTATATATCGACCTGAATGTGCTTCGAGAGTTCCTTTGCGTAGTTCATTCGTTGATTACGCGGATGGCAGTTGGAGACGAACCATGCAACCTGTCGAAAGAAAAAAATACATATATATACATATGTATATTATATAGTATATATAATTAATAATTAATAATATAATATGATATAATTAATATATAATATATATATATTAATTATATATATTAATATATATAATTATATGTAACTATATGTATATTATATAATATACATATAAAACATTATATATATATATATATATATATATATATATATATATATATATATATATATATATATATATATAAAATATATTAAACAGCGAAATTCTCTCGATTACCGAAAAACTGCGGACAACTTTAAAGAGCCTCACCTTTTTCGTCTTGTTCGCAGCGTAATTGAAAGTCTGAGGTATCTGTATTACCCTAGGATCGTAGTATTGCCATCTCTCGTAAGGCGCCACTACGTCGCTGTCCCTTCTGTAAGTCGCTGTCCAATTAACGAGCGCATTCTTCACGCTTTGCGTGTGATAGGGACACTCGAGAAAGTACAGCATCCAAACCTACTCAAGACACAATCCTCGAGAAATGTATACATTTCGATTGGACGGGTAGGACAAAGGCCCGAAAGCGGCGATACCTTACCTGATTCGACGGTCTGTGACCGACGTGACTGACGTAATCCTTGAACAATATCAAATCCGCGGCGTCCGGATTGTCCCGGGTTATCACGCATGTATTTACCGGACAGCGAAGCTGATGGAATATTTCCGAACCAGTTTTCGCGTCGCCCATACCGTGAGGTACCATTATCCTTTTGGGACGATGCTCGGCGTTCGTTCTGTTGTAGTCCGGAGGTATGAACATTAGCTGAAATTTTCTTTTTATTATTTTTCGTACTTAAAGTATTGCTTTTTTTTTTTTTTTTTTTATAAAATACAAAGTGCAAAGTACTTTTTCTTCTTAATCGAAAGAGGCGAAGTTCTACGGTTACAAAATTTAGAGAGAAATTTTCGGATCAAACGGCCATGTTCGGGGTCAATATCTTTTTTCGAAACGTCCAGATTCTTCGTTCTCAATCCTTGGTAAAATGCTAATCGTCTGGACTATGGATGTATCTAGTACAGTGGCCGAACGTGAGAAAGGTCTCGATTTTATGCATTAAAAATCGGATTTTTTGGAATTTAAATGGAAAATATTGGGTTGGGTGTAAAATAATTGTTATATTCGTCGTCGGCCGGATAAATACGTTGATTATACAATTGCAACAATAAAAATCGATTGAACAACGATTTTTAAATTTTTTAGCCACTTTTGGGAAAAAAAAAAAAAAAAAAAAACGTTGGAGTAATTGGTACACGCACTTTGATTTTAGTAGTCAGTAACAGTACTTAAAGTGTCGAAAAGTATTTTGATACTTTAAGTACCAAACAAGTACTCGTGTACTTTAAGTACCAGCCCAGCTATGTTATGATATAATAACAATTGTTATTGATGAATTGTCTTATCGATCCGAAAGTGTAGCGGTGTGAATGGAGTAAAGTAGTTAAAAAAAAAAAAAAAAAAAGGTTACCTGATTGGTCACACGATCGTCGTATCGATCCTCGTCGGGCCACAGTATAGCTATCCTCTTTCCGGTTCTGCGTGATTTCACGGCCGGATGTGGTCGTCTCGTGCCGCCTTTCATGTACCAAGGCCTCCTCGAAGGATCCGTGATATCGGGTGTGCCCTCCAGCGAATTTGTCGTTCCGGTGCCGTTCGAGGCCTTCGAAAAATGTTGCGCACAAAATGAATTGACACGAAAGTTATCGACAGCGCGCATAACGATAATGACAATACGTCGGTGAAACAATATAGCAACAGCGATGTAAAATCGTTGCCGACAAACAAATAATTCTACGCGCTGAGCTGAGCGATATTATTCGCAAATCGTGTAAACTACTGACCGAACAGTGATGGTGTTTGGGTATATTGAGATTTGCGAGAGTGCTCTTCGTGCCGAAAGTGGTGTCGACGATTGTTCGGTACATTGGAGATTTATCGAATGCGTTTGTTGTACAATATCGCGATAAAATGCGATAATACAGTAGAGCCGTCGACTATTGCACGGATAAACTATTAAAGTGTGTATGAGGTTCGTTGAGCGCCGCTCAAGTGTCATAATGCAAGATATTGCTCTATGTGCAAGCGACCGTGGAGTTTATTAGACGAGGTGCGGTTGGCCAGCTCTCTGGCGCTATTATGCTAGATATCGTATGTGTGTATGTGTAGTTCATGTGGTTTAACGCTATGCATATGTTTCTCTATCAAGCGAACGTTGCGGGGTAAAGTCGGGTGTATACACGCTGTAATACATAAACGTGTACACGAAAAGTTCTTCAGCGACTCTCCGCTAACGTTTCGCTTCATATGCGTCTATTGTTTCGCTAACGCAGCAGCGGGCCAGGCGAGTTGCAGCGGCAGCGAAAGCAGATGAAAAGCCGAAAGGGCCTCGCTCGAAAATACTGCAGGCGATTTGTATCGAAAGTTACAAAGATTCGCGACTCGTTGACGATCAATTGCTTTTGTGTACATCCGTTTCTTCGTTTCTCTTTAAGGTTTTCAGTACGGCATTTTTTCACCCTTTTCAACCCTTCAACTGCCACCGTATCAATATTGCTATATCGAGAAAATAGTTGATTAAACAAATTTGAACATCGGTTATAGTGGACAAAAATTCGGGAAATATTTGATTTTTATTTTGTCAGATGTAAAATTTGATGAATTGAATTTTTCAAAAGTAAAGATTTTTTTTTAATATGGTTTATGATAGATACGAGTGTCGAGCAGGGTGGATTTTTGGCAGTCGAAGGGTTAATTATTTACTAAGGCACATTTCGTTTCTCATCCACTTTCGAAGCCAAGCGCGCAGCTTATCGGTACGATGCTTCGATGCTCTCTCGACTATTCGTGAGGCGATCGTTTGACTATTAATTAATGACAAATAATGTGATACACATAGTACTATATAGTAATCGTAATCGCAGGCGATTTTGCTGGGTATGGTGACTACTATGTAAGAAGCGCAAACTAGTTTATCGAAAACGATCGCTATCAGAATTCAGTGAAAATGTGTTTGTTCGTCGATTTTTTTTTTTTTTTTTTTATTCTTGTAACTCTGGTTTTGTGTTAATCGACTGTACCTCAGACGGGAGTCTTTCCTGCTCGTGCTCCCGGTATCGCGTTACGATCATCGGCCTCTTCGCTTTCGGTTTCGAGGGCAACGAAACTTTGATCATCTGCGAGCGAAATTTTGCATTTTTTTCCTGATGCGCATCTTGCCATATTTTTTTTTTTTTCTTTATTAAATTACACTTTTCTTTTTTCTTTTTTCTCTTCTACATTTATCTTTTTTTTTTTTTCGTTATCCATTAAAAACTATTCTAAACTAGCTGCTACTTCAGTCTCTTGTGTTTACTCGTTACGCCGACAGAGAATCAATTATGAGGCTAACGACGGTCGGCCGTTGACAATTACCTTTGTGCTTTCGGGAACGATTCTTGCCGCCTGGGCCTGTCCGGCATCGGCTCGCATCGTGTGCCATATCTCCTTCTGCCGTACGTTCATCACCACGAGGAGCATACCCGTGGCGCAAAACACGTAGAGAAAGCATCTCTTCAGTGACAATCGAGGCAGGCCCATGCCGTCCTCCGATTCGGCGAATTCGATGTTGTCTTTCTGGTCAACGAAACGACGACGTCGTTAACCCCCTCGATGACATCCGGCCGTCCTGCTGAGACACATTCGACAATTAGATATTGGCATAACTCGACGAACACTTCCATATGCTATATTTTCTTTTACAGTGGGACGTTCACGATATAGTTATTTGAATGGAAAGGGCGTACACTGAGAGAAGGTCCTAGTAAAAATTACCAATCATCCAAGAAAAAATTACGATAGCGCACAGTAGTACGGCGTCAGCGCGCCACTTATGGTAGAGAGTCTGAGATTATCCAAGAATTTTTACCATAATGTCTTAGAAAATTGTTTATAAATCCGGTACTTCAATATGTACTACTATGTACTTATATATATATACTACTATGTGCTATGGTAATATCTCCCAAGTGATATAGTAATTTTTACGAGATCCTTCTCTCAGTGTAGAAAGAGAGTTCTTGAGGTTGCTAACCCACTCGTAGAAAATGGATCAGAATAGGGTGTCGGAACTCAATTTTTTACGCCCATGCCGTTTGCGTCATTTTACCTAGGATCTAGTAAAAATGACTAATCATCTAAGAAAAAATTACGATAGCGCACAGTAGTACGGCGTCAGCGCGCCACTTATGGTAGAAAGTCTGAGATTATTCAAGAATGTTTACCATAATGTCTAAGAAAAATTCTTATAAATCCGGTACTTCTATATGTACTACTATGTACTTATATATATATACTACTATGGTGCTATGGTAATATCTCCCAAGTGATATAGTAATTTTTACGAGATCCTTCTCTCAGTGCAGAAAGAGAGTTCTTGAGGTTGTTAACCCACTCGTAGAAAATGGAGTAGAAAAGGGTGTCGGAACTCAATTTTTTACGCCCATGCCGTTTGCGTCATTTTACCTAGGATCTAGTAAAAAATACCAATCATCTAAGAAAAAATTACGATAGCGCACAGTAGTACGGCGTCAGCGCGCCACTTATGGTAGAAAGTCTGAGATTATTCAAGAATGTTTACCATAATGTCTAAGAAAAATTCTTATAAATCCGGTACTTCTATATGTACTACTATGTACTTATATATATATACTACTATGGTGCTATGGTAATATCTCCCAAGTGATATAGTAATTTTTACGAGATCCTTCTCTCAGTGTAGAAAGAGAGTTCTTGAGGTTGTTAACCCACTCGTAGAAAATGGAGTAGAAAAGGGTGTCGGAACTCAATTTTTTACGCCCATGCCGTTTGCGTCATTTTACCTAGCAAATTCACGAAAATCACGCTCTTCGTTTCTTGGAAAGGATGCAGAGAAAGCCACTTTTCCGCACTAGTGCGAGAAAAAAGACGATACTGGGTTTGTACGCATGCACAGTGTTTTTTTCGGCACGTGACGCGAAGAAGTGCCTTTCTGCGCACACTTCACAGGATCGGAAAGCGGGATTGTACGTTATTTTTAGGCATTTGTCAGGAAATCGTACATTACGATACGAGTGCGAAAAAACTTTTGCTGACAAGTGTGGTTCTGCGGCACGAGCAACAGGCGAGTGTTGCAATCGCACGAATTCAGAAAACTTTTATCGCGAGATGTGAGAATGGCCGGCATTTTCCCGACGGAGTGAAATAAAAAAAAATGATCGTACATTTTGACCAAAAAATGTGTCGTTTGCAAACGCCCGCAGTATTTCTTCTTGTTAATTTTACGATTATTTTTATTTAAAAATTGCACTACGTACGAAAAAAAAAAAAAAAATGTTGTCACATTAACAAGATCGTTTTTAATTTTCCACAAAAAAAAACATACACGAACGACACGACGAATAGAGAGACAACTTTGGTCGTGAGAAACGCGTCTTCGTCGTCACTCCGATGAAAGAAAAAAAAAATGTATTTGTTTGCACTATTGTGTCGCAAGGTAAACCGCTTACGATTGGGCGGCGCATCGGTAATTGGGACACTGTCACTTAACTGGGTCGTTTGTCTTAAATACCAGTGACATATTGTGTGACATGCAAAGCAGAGCTAAAGAACGCAAGGACGACGAGTATAGCGCAGCATGTGGATGAGACTGACAGAATGAAATTATCGGACAGTGAATATCGTCCTTCGACTGTCTATAACGCAGTAACTTAACCGTCGATATTTTCATACTTCTGTTTACCCTGTCAAAACCGCGTGTTTGACCATTCACTTATGAACGCCTCTTGCAACCATCGCACACATGTTTTTTTTTTTTATATATATATACCCGCTGGCTCTTAGTTACGTAAGCTTCGGACGATTTCCATCGCCACTGTTAGCCAAGCTGCATGTGTCACGCGCAATACTGTACCGTGCATTCCTTAATTCATCTGATTCTCTCGCTGGCTCTACATTCGAGGCTACAATGCCATATACATTTGATACTCGTCACACAGCAACACTTTTCTCCCGCACACTTAACTCACTTTTCTGTTCTCCTTAAATTCACGCAATTTCTCTCACGGGTGTGATACGTATAGAAAAATTTTTAAATCTCTCTGAAACTTCACTTTCAGTTTGAAAATTTCACTTCTCAACCGGAAGTGACGTAACGCGGAAAAAATTTCATAAACTTCGTTGCGAGGTCACTTCAGCTTTTGGATATCTCACTTTTCGACCGGAAGTGACGTCATATCGGGAATACGCCTTTTTCGGTTTGAAAATCTCCTCTTCCGACCGGAAGTGACGTTACAGACATTTAAAAAAAAAAAAAAAATGTTCTCTGGGATGAATCTCGAATGCAGCCAGTGACAGAATCGCATGAATTAAGGAACACAGGACAGGTAAAAGAAGGTGTGTGTGTGTGTGTGATTGGGCTCAATTGTTTTTGAAATTCATCTCGAATATAGACAAGGATATAAACGAATGATTTAAGGAGGGAGTCTCGCTGAGGGTGACTTCGCATAAGTTCGACGAAAAATAATAGCAAAATTGCAAGTGCTTCTTGATGGTATAAAAATCTGAAAAAATTCATGCATACTAAAGGTACTGAGAAGATTAATTTTGCACAATAACAATTAACAAAATGTTATTAACAAATTGATGAAAAAAAATAATTGCTTAACAAATTTGCCCGCAACCCAACTTTTTTTTTTCGTGAAAATGATTCGTTTATTTTTCTGAATACGTGTGAATTTTTTCAGATTTTTCAGTAATGGTTGATTTTTTTTTTTTTTTTTTTTCATGGAAAAATCAACGATTACTGAAAAATCTGAAAAAATTCATGCGTATTCAGAAAAATAAACGAATCTTTTTCACGAAAAAAAAAAAAAGTTGGGTTGCGGGTAAATTTGTTAAGCAATTATTTTTTTCATCAATTTGTTAATAACATTTTGTAATTATTATTATGCAAAATTAATCTTTTCAGTACCTTTAGTATGCATGAATTTTTTTTCAGATTTTTATACCACCAAGAAGTACTTGCAATTTTCTCTTATTTCCGTCGAACTTATGCGAAGTCAGCGCGCAGCGAGACTCCTTAAAGAACACGCGGGTGCGTTCCGTAATGCATTGCCGCTCCATTCGGCTGAATCTGTAAATGTGCAACGCTATAACAACAGGTCTGTTCGTTTTCACAGTAAATTGGAGCAGAGCGCTCTGTTTCATGTGAAAAGTATATCTACATTTAATGGATATACGGATATAGTTTCCACGTAAAATCGAGCGCTTTCCGAGTAATAAATTCGAACATGCATTTGATCTTAAGAAAAAAAAAAAAGCCATTAAGCAGTTGTCAGTGGCTTCGAAAGCAAAAAATTGAAGTGACTATTATTTTCGGCTACGACTTTCTCAAAGTGCCAACGACGATAGGCCGCGTTAAAAACAGAAGAGCGATTACGTTGCGACAGAGAAACGGGGCTCTTCGGTCTTCGGTCCTGGGCAAGATAAGCCGCATATCGGTGATACGTTTCAGTGCGATTAGTACGGAAACCAGGAAGTCCTTGAGAGATTGTGAGAATCAACGTCGGCATCGTGCCCGCATAATCCCGCATAGTCAAAGTGGCTTTATCGGCGATTCGTCCGGTTCTCGGCGGTTACATTGCGAAAGTGGAAATCACTCGTCAACGAAATAATGAAAGTTTCATCGTTGGCGTAACTGACGAGGGATAAATAAATCGTAAAACCTGTAGCGATTTTTAGCGCAGGCTGTGTATAAGCACAGCCTGTGCGCCCTTCTGACGTTAGACCATCGATACATTCCACGCATTTTTAACCCTTTGAAGCATAAATTAAAAAAAAAAAAAAAAGTTACAAGTATCAAGTTTTGAATACGTCGGTTGATTGTTAATACATTTTTTTTTCTCAATTCAACGAGGTTTCAAAGGGTTAAATGGTAAGATTTTCGATAGCTATCGCAAATTGTCCGTGACTCATAGTGCGCAGTAGTAATCGGGAAAAATTCCGGTACGGGGTAAAATGGAGTACCTCTTAAGTCAGCCTCACCCCTACAATTAGCACTTTGCAATTCGCCCCGATAAAGAGGGTACCTCATTATACCCCCTATGCTCATCGTGTCCATTAAGCCGTCTTTACTGTGTACCAATGAATTTTTCGGTACGTCTTTTGGTAGCCCATTTTGCCCCTACTTGCACTTTGCGGGTTTCCCCACTTCGACCCAGTTGTCACAATCTTGCTTCGAATCAGAGTTGGTCAAAATACTCAAAAGTACTTAAAATACAAAGTACAAAGTACTTTATGTATTTAAAATATCAAATACCTCTTGTACTTTAAATACATTTATTAAGTACTCTTTAAGATACCCATCCATCCATCAGCGAGCTTGACAGTTCGTTCCTAATACGGAGATGACCAAAAGTATTTTGTATTTTGTACTTAAAAAAATTACTTAAAATACCAGAAAAGTATTTGATTACTTAAAATACGTATTTAAAATACCTAAAATACATCGGGTATTTGAAATATTGGCCAGCTCTGCATCGAATCACTTTCGACTTACGAGATAACGCGACAACGAGATAAGTAGAGTAGATGAATTCACAGTAATTTCACGAATTTCCCGAGGCTTCGATTAAGTCACCTATCGGCAGGGTTATCAAATTTCGTACGAGGTACACCGTCCAATTGGCGACACCGTTCCCTTCCCTCGGCTCGGCACAGATCGCACGATATTTGGACTCGAAGCTCGTAACGGCCCGATCGGTTTCACCTGAACGAATATCATCGGTGCCCTGGTCATTAACGGTCCGGTCACCGTTCGGTCCTATCTTATCAGTGCACTACCAGTGATTAGACTCCGCAGCGTCGGGCTCGTACACCCACCGCTGGGCGTACCGATATCGTTTTCTTGTCTGTAATGTTAATTGTCACCGACCGATAAACGTCGATGAAACTGCTCAGACGCATGGATTAAAACTGCTCATACGCATGTAGTAAAACTGCTCGGACGCATGTATGAAAACTGCTCATACGCATGTATTAAAACTGCTCATACGCGTGTATTAAAACTGCTCATACGCATGTATGAAAACTGCTCATACGCATGGATTAAAACTGCTCAGAGACATGGAAAAATCATTGTTTATAATTAAAGCGAGGATCGGACTCGACGATTCGCAATACACAAAATCGAGAGCGACTACGGACCTCAGCTGTGCCAAACTGAAATCCACGACTGAAGAGACTGCGTCGAGCCTCGATAGTGTGAAATTTGAGACTATCCGCACGCACAAGAAGTATACGCGAAAGATATATTAAAAATACATTTAGAAAAATCAAAGTTTTTGCACGTAAATATATTCTGTTTATAAATCATATATTTATAAATCATCATATATTTATATCATCATATATATCATCATATATCAATCATCATATATATAAATCATCATATGTTTATAAATCATATATTTTTCATATATGAAAAAATATTTTTTCACACATACTTTTGCTGTGACCAAAGTACTTTTAAAATTTTGAGAGTTGCTTCCTCTTTGAGGAAGCTATGCTCAAAATCGTTAATGAAGAGACCATGTGCACATTACTTTGCACCACTTTCGTTGACGCAAACAAAATGTCTGTCTCATAAAATTATTTCACTCCCAACCCAATGTTTTCCATTTAAATCCCCAAAATACGATTTTTTTTTATGCATAAAATCCTCACTCTCGGCCACTGTACTAGATCCATGCGTCCTAGATTTAGTTGCTCCGCTCACTTTCCCAAGGTTCAGTCGTCGTAGTCTAGTCGATTAGTCTGTTAAAAAGGATTGGAAACGAAGAGTTTGGACGTTTTGAAAAAATATTGGCCCCGAACAGGGCCGTTCGATTTGAATATTCTTCTTCAAATTTCGTACTCGCGCAACTCCGCCTCTTCCGATTAAGAAGAAAAAGTACTTTAAGTACGGAAATTACTATGTACTTAAAGTACGGAAATTACTCTGTACTTAAGGTACGCAAATTACTTTGTACTTAAAGTACGCAAATTACTTTGTACTTAAAATACGGAAATTACTTTGTACTTAAGGTACGCAAATTACTTTGTACTTAAAGTACGCAAATTACTTTTTACTTAAAGTTCGGAAATTACTTTGTACTTAAAGTACGGAAATTACTTTGTACTTAAAGTTCGGAAATTACTTTGTACTTAAAGTACGGAAATTACTTTGTACTTAAGGTACGGAAATTACTTTGTACTCGAAGCACTTGCGGTACTTAGTACTTAGTACTTTAAGTACTTTTCGAAACTTCATCGAGCACTGTTTGTAGCACACATACGATTTCCGTGGTAGGAAACGCGCGCACTTGCCGGTTGCACCAGAGTACTTCCGCGTCGTCGTACTTCCGACCGTGTCAACGGACAATAGCGGCGCTACAAAGATCGTTATCGCAATAATTAAGCACCGCATTTATTATTGGAATAACGCGAACCGTATGACGCGAAGCTCATTCATCGCGGACGCGTCGAGTGAAATAGCGATGCGAATAAAGGTCATGCGAGCGGTAAGCGCGCACTCGCGCCACTGTGAAAAAACTACGCTAATATTCATGACAATAGTTTGCGTCGGCTAATCGGCCTTACACGCCACATGTGTTTTTTTTTTGTTTTTTTTTTTTTTTTTTTTTTTTTTTTTCACGCGCGTAACGATGTCTGCTCATATCCGTTTATATATAGCGTGGTGACGAAAAAGTGGGCGAAAGAAAGAGCACAACAAAACAAGTTAACGTTAGTCGGTGCGCGAATGACCCAATTCGACGGAGCGAATTAACGAAACGAAGGTCAACAATAGCAGGTCGTCGTTTGGACACTCTTTTTTTTTTTTTTTTAACCCTTTGACGCTCAGCCGGAGGACACGCGTTTCGGCGGATCAAACGAGGCGGACGACGTACGAACGAGAGGGGCGAAATGAAACTACGTTCGAGGGAAGTTTTACTTTTTCATTTTTCCGCCGGAAAACAAAGTGCGTGAGAACAGTCCGTTTTGCCCCGCTCATCCCTAGAAAAAAAAATAAATAAAATTTTCGCTACAGAAAACACGCTGAGTGCGAATCATTGGAGAAATCGAAGAAAAAAAAAAAAAAAAAAAAAAAATTGTGGATTTATTAGCTTTTCGCGGATCAGCGAACACTCCGAATCGACATTGATTTTTATCGGACGCAACCGACAGAAGCGAACATCGCTGTTTAGCGTCGCGATATTAATCAATCCGCAGTTTTAATCGGCCGAGCGATTTGTATTCCCGGCCTCTACGATCGATCCTGATTTCCGTACACAAACGCTGGACTGACAGAGACTCGATCGTACACGATCCGATACGCGTAAGCGTGTCGGTGCGAATAAAGCTGTCCAAGCGTGTATTTCAACGTAAAATCGATCACGATTCGCTTTTCGAAAAGGACCTTTTATCGAGCCGACGAGCTCGAGAACTTCTACGAAGCGCCTCGCTATCTACTTTTTCACAAGTTCCTTGCCGTTGTTCTTCCGTTCCATCGGAAGCGCACTATCGTGAGACCAACTATGTTACACGAGCACGTAACACAGTGTGCGTTACAAACGGAGGACGGACAGAGACGCTATCCATACATGATGCGATACGCGTAAGCAACGGTGCGAATAAAGCTACCGAAGCATTATGTTTAATCGTTAAATCGATCACGATCATTCGGTTTTCCAAAACACTTTTTATCGATCGGTAGGCTCAAAAACTTTTGCGCGAAACTTTCGTTATCTATTTTTTAAAGCTATTTTTCAAATTATTTACTATCTATTTTTAAAATTATTTACTATCTATTTTTCAAGTTATTTACTGTCTATTTTTCAAGATATTTACTATCTGTTGTTCAAGTTATTTACTATTTGTTTTTCAAGTTATTTACTATGTATTTTTCAAGGTATTTACTATCTATTTTTCAAGTTATTTACTGTCTATTTTTCAAGTTATTTACTATCAATTTTTCAAGCTATTTACTATCTGTTTTTCAAGTCATGTACTATCGATTTTTCAAGTTATTCCCGTTATCCTTTCGTTTCACACACACTATAAACCACGACCGCGTAACATAGTGTGCTTTAAATCGTCGCACGAGCGAAAAATCATTTAATTATTCAGACGGAAAGGAGAGCTTCGATCGATTATTTGATATTTCTCTTCCTGTATCACCGATAAATGGACGACCGAGCTATAGTCGGAAGCGCGACATGTACACAACTTTCTATTTTTCAAGTTATTTACTGTAGTATTTTTCAAGTAATTTACTATCAATTTTTCAAGTAATCTACTATCAATTTTTCAAGTAATCTACTATCGATTTTTTCAAGTTATTCCCGTTATCCTTTCGTTTCACACACACTATAATGCACGACTACTCAACATAGTGTGCTTTAAATCGTCGCACGAGCGAAAGATCATTTAATTATTCAGTCGGAAAGGAGAGCTACGATCGATTATTTGATATTTCTCTTCCTGTATCACCGGTAAATGGACGACCGAGCTATAAGTCGGAAGCGCGACATGTACACAACTTTCTATTTTTCAAGTTATTTACTATAGTATTTTTCAAGTAATTTACTATCAATTTTTCAAGTAATTTACTATCGATTTTTCAAGTTATTTACTATCGATTTTTCAAGTCATTTACTATCGATTTTTCAAGTCATTTACTATCGATTTTTTCAAGTTATTCCCGTTATCCTTTCGTTTCACACACACTATAATGCACGACTACGTAACATAGTGTGCTTTAAATCGTCGCACGAGCGAAAGATCATTTAATTATTCAGTCGGAAAAGAGAGCTACGATCGATTATTTAATATTTCTCTTCCTCTATCACCGGTAAATGGACGACCGAGCTATAAGTCGGAAGCGCGACATGTACACAACTTTCTATTTTTCAAGTTATTCACTATAGTATTTTTCAAGTAATTTACTATCAATTTTTCAAGTAATTTACTATCGATTCTTCAAGTTATTTACTATCGATTTTTCAAGTCATTTACTATCGATTTTTCAAGTCATTTACTATCGATTTTTTCAAGTTATTCCCGTTATCCTTTCGTTTCACACACACTATAATGCACGATCCGCGTAACATAGTGTGCTTTAAATCGTCGCACGAGCGAAAGATCATTTAATTATTCAGTCGGAAAAGAGAGCTACGATCGATTATTTAATATTTCTCTTCCTGTATCACCGGTAAATGGACGACCGAGCTATAAGTCGGAAGCGCGACATGTACACAACTTTCTATTTTTCAAGTTATTTACTATAGTATTTTTCAAGTAATTTACTATCAATTTTTCAAGTAATTTACTATCAATTTTTCAAGTTATTTACTATCGATTCTTCAAGTTATTTACTATCGATTTTTCAAGTCATTTACTATCGATTTTTTCAAGTTATTCCCGTTATCCTTTCGTTTCACACACACTATAATGCACGATCCGCGTAACATAGTGTGCTTTAAATCGTCGCACGAGCGAAAGATCATTTAATTATTCAGTCTGAAAGGAGAGCTACGATCGATTATTTAATATTTCTCTTCCTGTATCACCGGTAAATGGACGACCGAGCTATAAGTCGGAAGCGCGACATGTACACAACTGGTGCGGCCATTATGCACTGGCGATGTTGATAGCAGCACCCATCGGGTTCGAAACCACGTGCTCAGCGGTAACAGTTAACACGCACGGAAACTAACGACTGCTAAATGTCTGTCGCGAGAGCCGCGCTACCGTGGAATTCACACCACAACGAGACCGCACGAGGCCCACATTTTTTTCCTTTATTTTTTTCAATTTGTTTCCTGGCATTGACATATAACGTTACAAATCTCCGCGGCACGAGAGCCGCTCTCCTTACGCGAAACGGAAACAAAATCGCAAGAAGTTTGTTTGTTCGTTCGTTGCATCAATTCGAGGTTCGAGCTCAATGAACGAATGAGAAAATTCCGAACGAATGCCAACTTTGCACGATGTAAGTCTGCGAGCGGATTCAGCCTGGGGCGTCTGACCACGCACCGCCGTTACTACTATCGCATTATCCGCGTAGTTCCGTTTCGCCTCTATGAACGAACTGATATATAACACAGTTCGCCGATTAATACGGATTAAATGCAATGCATATTATTATCGACGACGTAGCGTCTGGCAGCAAATTTAGCCTTCTTTTTCCCTTGCTTTTTGTTGTTTTTTTTTTCTCACAACATTATGTCGCGAGATTGCATTTTTTTTCGCACAAAACAAGTGCCCGAGTTCCGATATTAAAAATTAAATTGATAACGTAGCTCTCTTCAGTGAAAAAAAAAAAAAAAAAAAAAAAAAAGGAATAAAAACGAAAAGTGAAAAATTACATCTTAAGGTCGCCGCCTGACACGGCAATGAATTCGTGATTATTGCATTACCCTGAGAGCTGTGGTTGGTCCGACTGCCACGGCGACGGGGGGGCGGGGGGGCGAGGGGGGCTCCTCGTAAGGACGAAGACGATGCCCGACGACGATTGCACGGTTGTTATCGCACTGCCACCAGTCACATGACACAAATGCGATTACGCGCACCTCGCCAATTCCTCATTATCGGCTTAACACTCGTCGAAGGTTTTTTCCTCACCGGTTCGGCGAGTCAGAGTTGTATCGGGTCCAGCCCCTTCCCTGTCCACCCTGTGACACGCCGCCGACAGTGGAGCAGTCACATACGGCACCGCTCGTGCTGGCGCTCCTTTCGCCCGTTTGCGCCGCGTATAAGCGCCTCGTACAAGACCCCTCCCTTGCCTCTGCGCGCGTTACCTTGCCACTGTGCCGCTATCGGAGGAAAATCCATAAGCCTCGCTTCTGCGCCCTTCGCTCAACGATTTTCCTCGCAGTTCATCCACCCCCTGCTCGCCGCCTCCCACCTCGCGGACCTCGCGGAGGACGTGGACAAACGCTCTGCTACTGTGCCTGCTCGACGATTCACAAACGTTTTGATCCTAGCCTCTTTGATATCCTCGCGCTCAAAGCGCATCCCCCGGAAAGATCGTAAATAACAGCCGATGCGCTAACAACGGAAACGAGCTTCGAATAAAGTCGTGAAGTCACATTGCTGAAATTCTATTATTATTCGTTTATTGTGGGTGGTTTTCTTTTACATTTACTTGTTAGTTCACGGGATGAAGCCTTTTGCTACATAGATTAATAATAATACATCAGTAAAACATGTATCATATGTATAAATCATTATCATATTTTTTTTTAATCCTATTTCTGTTATTGTTTCTTTATTATTCATTTATTTGACATTTTTAATACGTTATCGCTAGTTTACGGGATGAAGCCTTTTACTACGTACAATAATAAAAATACATCAGTAAAACATATATCATACGTATAAATCATTATCATATATTTTTTTTAAGTTCTCTTTATTATCTATATCCTAGCCACTTTTATATCCTCGCGCTCAAAGCGCTTCTGCCGGAGAGATCGTCCAACGAAAATAACAACCGATGCGCTAACAACGGAAACGAGCTTCGAATAAAGTCGTGAAGTCACATTGCTGAAATTCTATTATTATTCGTTTATTGTGGGTGGTTTTCTTTTACATTTACTTGTTAGTTCACGGGATGAAGCCTTTTGCTGCATAGATTAATAATAATACATCAGTAAAACATGTATCATACGTATAAATCATTATCATATATTATTTTGTTAATTCTCTTTATTATCTATATCCTAGCCTCTTCGATATGCTCGCGCTCAAAGCGCATCTGCCGGAGAGACCGTCCAACGAAAATAACAACTGATGCGCTAACAACCGAAACGAGCTTCGAATAAAGTCGTGACGTCAAATTGCTGAAATTCTATTATTATTCATTTTATAGATGGTTTTCTTTTACAGTTACTTGTTAGTTTACGGGATGAAGCCTTTTACTACACACTGTAAAAAAAATTTGTTCGAAAATTACTGAACATACTGTTCAGTAATTTTCGAACAAATTTGGAAGCTTTTTTTTACATAAAAGGCTTCTGAAATTTCAAATACATATGCGTTGCTATTTTACAGTAAAATTAGTATTTTTAAAGGAATTTTTTTTTTTCAACTTCAGCCCAAAGATCTGCAATCTTAATATCTCGTATTGTAATTTTACAGTGAAAGTACATTGATGTTCAATTAATGTAAATAATGTGAGGAAATCTCAATTTCCTGTGAATTAAATTTGCAATTTTTTTTTTTACAGTGCATACAATAATGAAAATACATCACTAAAACATATATCATATGTATAAATCATTATCATATATTTTTGTTTAAATCTTATTTCTGTTATTATTTCTTTATAATTATTTTATTTAACATTTTTAATATTACTAATTAATATGTTATCGCTGGTTTACGGGATGAACCCTTTTACTACATGGAATGATAAAAATACATCACTAAAACATATATCGTATGTATAAATCATTATCATATATTTTTTTTTAAATCTTATTTCTGTTATTATTTCTTTATAATTATTTTATTCAACATTTTTAATACGTTATCGCCGCACTGGCGTGATAAACACGGGCACATTAAGAGCCTTCCGTATCGTAACGCCGTGTTTTCAACGGATTACATAATTAATATTGAATAAATTGAAATTGATCAAAAAAATCGGTAAATTATAAAAGTATCTCTACAATTGGAATAATATAACCAGTTCGCATCTTAATATAAACTAGAGACAATATATTACTTTATTACATTAGAACATCAATAATCGACAGACCGATTATTTGTCTTTGGTTATTTTAGGACGAAAGTCATTCAAAGATAAGAATTCGTCGCCCAACAATTGCTTTGAACTCGCTGACCGACAGTCCGAACATTTTTATTGAACATTTTAGCGATCGTACAGACAACCGTCGAATTTTACAGAGACACCAAAATCGACGCTGTTGTCTGTGAATTAATTTAGCGGAAACGTCACTTTTGATTTGAGAATCTTCTCCTTATGCCGGAATTTACGTCGTCTTGAGGAAAAATCACTTCCGGTCGGTAAATTAGTTTCCGTGACCGTAAGTGACGTACTTTCGGTATGATGTCGCGTCCGGTCGGAAAATCACTGAAGCGGATGAATTTTATGAATACACAGTAATACGGCTTAGAAACGATAGCGAGGTTTAAAAAAAAAAACCAACGAAGAAAAAGGTGGCATCAAACCGGACGAGGACTCGAGATACCGAGATTACCTGCGACAGGCTTTAGTGCGCTTAACAACAAATCGCTTAACCAAACAAAAACATAGTCTTTGCGGCTTATCATCATTCGCATGCTCGCTCAAGACTATTCGATAAATGCTCAATTCGATCCAAAGCAGCCTTACAGCGCCATCTGTAGTACACAAGATCTGTAGTATACAAGGTTTTCTTCAACCTTGTCAGTTTTCGGCAGTAATGACTTTCGGTTGAAATTGATTTTGCACAAACGATGCCCGACCTCGTGTTTATTCGTCACTGCGTCGACTTATCCAGTCTTCGTTTGATACGCTGTCTGCTCTACGAGTCTGCGTTGATACTTCGATGAAGAGCAAATTGCTTTTCCATGTCATTCCATGTCTCCGCCGTATCAACACACATTACGGTAGAAATCCTCCTTGCACAGTAAACCAGCTAACGAATGCACAGGGCCACTGAATGAACACTTTTCACAAGAGCACGTGCATAAAAAAACGCCCATTCATTGGCATTTTCTCCGGCTTAACAGTTCATTAATTGGCCGGTTTACCCTAACGTCGACTCCACATACGCACTGCGACGTAGTTCCCTCGCATCGGCGCTCCGCTCGTCTTATCCAAGGCTCTCGCGCCAGACACTCGTCCGTCACAATGTAGAAAAAAAAAGCTCTCGTACACTGGCTGCGAAACCCGAAGAGAGTGCCGGATACAGAGGTTATAAACGTCACTCATCCGGATGGCGGCGTTCTCCATGGTGTGGACGACGACCGCTGCAAAGCTCGCTGAAGCCTCACGGTCAGATGTCTCGGAAGGGTGTGACGACGCTTTGCAAGACGAAGCAGATACCGCGAATATTTCAACGTCGAAATCCGTCGATCTGCGGTCTCGGACGTGCGGTGTGGGACGGCGGCGTTGCCCTCGTCGACGAAAACAACATCGATAGCAACGATCAACGATACACCGTCAACAACTCGTCGTCGGACTCGTCCGATAATTGTCGCAAGCGATCGGACGACGACAAACGCTCCGGGCAGCCGGAGAATGGTGAGTGCGAGAGCGTCGATTATCCAACGAGAAGCTGGAGCAACTGCTGTCAGGCGATCAGCGCCGTCGACGGTGAGCCGGTGACGATCGACGGCGAGCCGATCGACAAGAGCACCGTCGACGCCGCCGAGACCGTCGCCGACATCGAGAAATGGCTGAAAATTCGCACCGAGTCCGTTTCCAGCATGGATCTCGACGCCATGAAGTCAGAGGTCGAGGAGGAGGGCGGAGTGGCCGTGGATCGTTACCTGGCAGACGATCTGCCGCACGCCTTTCTCGGAAAGGATCACGACGCCCTCTCAATCGACATGGATCTCTCGGACAAGAAACTGAGCATGGACTACGATCCGATACTCCACGAGCTGAGGAGCGACAAGCTTCTGGAGGCGTGCGAGAAGAACGACGACTTCATACTGCCCGAGTTTCAGCTCGATCATCTCGAGCCAATGGCTCTGTCGCCGGTCGACATGATGGTCGCCGGAGAGATACTGCCGTCGACGAGCAACCAGCCGAGTCTGGTCGCAGGCGTCGGCCCGGATGAGAATCCGGCTTCGCCCGAAATCAATCGCGATAAAGACGATCGCCTGGATTCTGAGGCGGCGGAGAATGAGGTGTCCGTCGTGAAAGGGAGCACTTACGAATTGAAGGAGGAAATCATCGAGGAGGCGGACTTTGCCGAGGAGAACGGTAATTTTTTTGTCGGCGAGATAACGGGTTTTGTTCATCTCGCGGACGAGGCGGCGCACAAGCCGGTGACGGAAGCTAGCTCAGGCATGGCTCGCAAGGCGAAGAGCAAATTAGAGCCGAGAATAATGAAGAGGGGTCGCAGAATCGCCGATAAAGCGCATAAGAATGGAATAATCAGAGCGGGCGGAGAGGAGCGACGTGTGGAGGGGAAGGACGGCATAATGGCGGTGGTGGCGATATCCACCGACAAAATCTCGAACATGACGCAAATTGTGATAAACAACGGTAAGGAGGAGCAGATATATCAGGGAAAGACTTCGGAACTCATCGAGGCGACGGGAAATTTTCCTAAACTACCGAAGATCGATTCGACGGGGAATTGGAGCAACGGAATCGACTACGGCTCGGACGGTCCCTCGAGCAGCCAGAACGAGACAGTTATTTCCAACGCTCTCGAGGAATTGGGAATAACCGACGAATGCCTGCAACCAACTACCGTCAACGAAAACGGCAGAACTTGGCTCTGCCCCAGAGACGATTGCAGCAGAGAATTCACCAAGCTTCACGCTCTCAAGGGACACCTGCTGGCCCACTACGGCGTTAGACCTTTCAAGGTATATTAGACAATAAAATAACGCTGTAGTGTCTTTGACAGAAATATTATTATTCTTTTTTTTTAGATTCACATTCATATTTGTTTCTTAAAAAGTCCAATTACCGTAGATTACCGTAGATGACCTGGCCTAAGCAATAGAAAAGGAAAAGAAAAAAAATATATATATACATATACATCAAATAAAGTATTAACACTTTAGAAATACAAAAAAAAAATACAACATAACATATTACACAAATATACAACAATATAATGTATACAAATATACATCACTAGCAGATATATTAGTTAGCGTGTGGAAATCCATTCCATGTGGAGTGGAATTTCGAACTCCATTAAAAACGCCATGAAAACCGAATTTTTTACAATATAGCTCATCGAATGGATTTTCGGAATATCGAAATCCATTCTATATGGTATCAAAATCAGCGCAGTGGGAAGGGGGAGGGGAGAACAAACATCCAAACCAATAAACAAATCCACAATTTTATATATAAGATTTTATACAATTTTATATATAAGATTTGCCTCGACTCTGTATCATTATATTTGTATAAAATGATTCTATTAGCATAAAAAAAAAGAATACGAATATATTTGATCAACGAATTTATCGAAATATTTGTTGCAGTGCGACTTCGAGGGTTGCGCGTGGGCCTTTCATTCGGAGTTCAAGCTGAAGCGTCACAAGGAGACTCATCTGAAACGCAAGGACTTCGTGTGCGAGGTGCCGGGCTGCAACCGTCGCTTCACGACCGTCTACAATCTCTGGAGTCACGAGAAGTTGCACACGCGACCGAACAGAATAGTTTGTCAGGTGCCCAATTGTCAAGAGAAATTTCAGACTAAGCGTGCCCTCGAGTTGCACATGAAGACTCACGATCAGAGTCATGCTCCGTACGTGTGCAATCACGACGGTTGCGGCAAGCGTTATTACAGCAGCAACGCTCTGACGTCGCACCAGCGTTGTCACAGTTACAAGGAGATCGACGTCAAATGCTCGTGGGCGGGTTGCGGCAAGGTCTTCGACAAGCCCTGCCGACTGAAGGCGCACATCCGCTCGCACACCGGCTACAAGCCCTACTGCTGCACGTATCAGGACTGCCAGTGGGCCTTCTCGTCGTCGAGCAAGCTCAAGAGGCACGAGAAGAAGCACACGAACGAGAGAAAATTTATATGCGACGTGGACGGTTGCGGCAAGGCTTTCATGCGCTCGGAGCACCTTAAGGAGCACAGTTTGACTCACAGGGAGGGAAGATACTTTCAGTGTTACATGTGCGACGCTCGTTTCTCGGCGAAGAGCAGTCTCTACGTGCACATAAAGAAACACCAGGTGAAAGAGGCCGTCGACACGATAACGCGAGGCAGCTCGAGGGTCAGCGCGAGACGACGAACCAACGAATCTCGAGTATCGAGCGAGAGCCTGCCGGCGAAAGTCGCCGGCAGCGACGATCTCACGGGAATCGAGGAACTCTACGACGAGTCCGCGATTCAGAGCGCATTCGTCGAAGTTCCGTCCGGCGAGGAGTCCCTCGTTACCGCGAGATGTTTCGTACAATCGGCCGACGATATTCTTAGCTCAATCGACACTCGACCGGATTACTACATATGCGGTGTCGAGGACTGCTCGAAGTCGTACAAAAGACAATCGACGTTGCGATCGCACATGCTAACGATGCATGGAAATTCTGTCGGGGACGGTGATAAATCCTCGACGGGAGCCGGCAACGTCGCGACGGTGTCGAATATGGATTATATTTTGTACACGACACCGAGCGCGATGCTCAAAGCGATGAACAGCATGGTAATGATAGAGCCCTGCGACGCCGTCGTGTCGGGCTCCTCGCCGGAGAACGTCGAGCGCCCGCCCGAGCCCGAACCTCCGCCGATCGATTCCACCCCGAGGCTTTCACAGAGTTCCTATCACCCGACCGCCGACGATCTCTCGTTCGATCAACGAGCCAAGAGATGCAATCAGGGCTCGGCGAGAACGGGACTGACACGGGCAGACGTTTGGAAATTAAAAACGAACGGTAACGCGACGGAAACGGCGGCGGTCGGAGCGACCGACGTCGTTCTGGGCACTGCCGATCTTACCGAGGGTCTTCTGTTGACCGAGGAACTACCCTCTATGTATTATCAGGACGACATGGTGGGAACCGAGTGTCAAATTCTTCTCCTCGATTCCGTAACGTCTGAGAACACGATACACTTGCGCGGCCTCGAGTGAGCGGCGATTACGTGCACGTTTTCGGTTTCGGTGAAACCGAGAGAAAAAAAAAACAACAAACAAACCTGCGCGCGGTTGTTACAATTTTAACGGTAGTAGTAGTTTTTTAAAAATATAATCGTCTGTGATCTTGGCGTCACCTCTCTCAGCCTAACATTAATTTGTACTCAGTCCATGATTACTTTAAATCGTTATTTTATTAATAAAAAAAAAACGTTGATATTTTTCCATAAAAAGGTCTTTCTTATTCGACAAGTGTTCTTCTTACAAGTAATTTACCTACAAACTCTACCTATACGACAATATTTTTGGGCGTGGATATATCGAACGTTCGCCTCTTTGGAAGTGGATCTCCGTCGCATTTTAACAATTACTTTTTTTTTTCCCCCAATCGGCGACACTGTGATTGAATACTTAGCTTAGGTGTGAAATATTTTACACGTTATTTTCCGCGTAGGACGATTTTATACGTGTCTCCGATCGTGGCACGTTGGAACGAGATTTATTACACGCGTAAATGGATAAACGATGGATCCCTCGTTGCAATCACGTGTTTCGCATAAAAAAAATTATCATATCTTCAACGGACGAAAAAAAAAAAAATCACCGTCATGCGAATACCCATTCAGTAACAACAGTGAAAAATCGCATCGGGTAATCGCTTTGGAAATACTTCTACGGCACTAGGTATGTTCTCCTACAATTATAATTCGATTATCATACGGGACAGAATGTAATCACAAACGCTTTGTATCGCGAAGACGCATACAAAATACATATCGATCGAGAGGCCTTCCGGAAGTGAAAGAAAAAAAAAAGAAAAAAAAAAGAAAAAATCGCCGTACAAACGTCACTGTACATTTGGAATTACCGATTGATCGATATTTAAATACACATACTAATATTTTTCTAGTACATAAATGAGCATGGAACTTATTACTGAGATAACTCCGCGCGACTGTGCTTCATTGTCTCAAAAAAAAAAAAAAAAACCCAAAAAAAAAAGCGTCAATAGACACGTAAATTCATACGATCTCTATCTGTTTTATCGTTTGTCGGGACTGTTCGCTCGTGGAATTGGTCGTCGATTCTCTGACATAACGGTCGACGTTTCTGGCGTAAAAACGTTCTCTAAGTCTCGTAGCGAGACACAGCAAACAGTGAACTATGACGAGAAACATGAGACCGCCGAGGCACACCAGTAACGTTCTGCCCGGCTTCTGCCAGTCGAGAACCTTGTAGATGTACGTAAGATTCCGTTTGTCGAGACCGCCGGCCGAATAGTATATAACGGAAAATAAAATGTAGGAAACGGCTATAGTGAGGCACCACCAGAAGTGTCTCAGTCTGAGAGGAATGCTCATTAAGCACAGATCCGCAACCATCAGCAGGCTGTTGCATACGTGCAGCATTACGTTCAGAGGATCGATCTGATGAATCTTTGGATCGTAGACGGCACACCAGTAGGACACCGTAACGCCTATCGCTATCGTGCAGGTCGACGTGTAGAGGAACCAGTACGCCTTCTCCGTCTTTCCGAGCTCCATGTTGCTCGCGTCGAAGTCCAACGAAGTCTGCGACTTCCATCTCTTCCAGACGAGCGCCAGTCCCAGACAGGCCTGAGCGGCTCCCAGCAGGAGATCCCAGTTGGTCAGATAGATCGGCCACTTGTGATTGTTACCTATCGGCTTGGAGCTTCCAAGCTCGAAGATGGAACAGACGATTATCGCCATCCACGCAGCGACGACGAAGCACCGATAGGTCAAGTACCAAGCGCCGATGTAACTCTGACATCTCGGCTCTGAGAAAGCTCTCGGATGAGGAGGGTCCGGCTTCGCTTGCAGCCACGCTCTCGCCACCTTCCTGCACCAGATTTTGTTTACCATCGCACGACGACCTGCAAAAAGAAACGTCCGTCAATAAGGATCGTCTACGCTACGACTATGAAAATTTTCAAAAATTCTTTACAAGGATTTTTTTTTTCTATGAATAATTGAATTTATCGGCAGAGCGGCGTTTATCCGCGAAATCATTCGCGGACTGTGCGATTGTTCCGCGAATCGCCGTCGGCGGGGAAAACAGCCGAACCGGTTTTTTTCCTCGAGAATCTCGCCGTCATTCGGAAACAATTAACGACCACCTATATAGTTAGCTAAGGCCTCGCAGGTACGTCAGGTTAAACATTTTTTTTTTTTTTTTTTTTCATTTTTGAGGTGAAGCGCAAGACGGTTGCCGGCTCGATTACTCGGGAGCAAGTCTCGATCCTGAACTCTTACAGGTGCATGATTGTACGAGGATCGGCAGCAGGACTCTGAGGGACGGCGGTCCCTTCGAGGAGATCACCATTTTCCTCTGCGATCTCTATCGAACGGTTCTACGGTACGGCGAGTTTTTTTTTTCCCTCTTATTTTCATCGATTTTCCGCGTGTTGTTTTTTTTTTTGGTTCTTTTACAGAAGACGATTTTCTCTGAACTGTCAACGAACGACCGATCAGCTGATCGCGGCGGACTCTGACGCTCGCCACCGATGATGAAAGGCGTCGTCTGCTCTTACTGCAGCGAACGTTTTCCGTATAGTAGCGTCGCACAGAAAAGCACGGTGAGCAAAGTAGACACGATAGCGCCTCGAGGTCGAATACACAATTCTTGAGGAATCTCCCGGATGAGATTTTTCCTTATCAATTCTCATTCGCGAATTCGCGGGAAACTTTTCACAGCGGACGCGTCGTCTGCTCTTGTTAGAACAAACGTTATGCTTTTTTTTTTATCTTT
Source organism: Amblyjoppa fuscipennis (assembly GCA_963575735.1). Lineage (NCBI taxonomy): Eukaryota > Metazoa > Arthropoda > Insecta > Hymenoptera > Ichneumonidae > Amblyjoppa > Amblyjoppa fuscipennis. The sequence continues at coordinate 22,572,081 of OY754491.1, read as the reverse complement.
TCGTAGCATCGTACAAGAACGCACGGTGAGTCAGACAGTCGCGACAGCTTCTCGAAGTCCGACAAACAATCGTCGAGGTTTCTCCGCGAAGTTTTCCTCCGGATGGAATTTGTTTCCTCAAGTCCCAGAATCCCCGCTAATTCACGGGGAACTTATCGTTTCGGATACTTAGCGCGTCGTCTGCTTTTGCAACCGCCAAGCGTTTTGGTTATCTTTCCGCAGCGTCGTAGAAAAACGCACGGTGAGTCAAGTTAGCACGATAGCGTCACGACGCCTATATGGTTCGTCAGATTTCCGCCAGATTACATTTTTTTTTCCTTCTCAGTTCGCCGAATAGCCGCGAATTCACGGGGAACTTATCATTTCAGTTTGCGGCAGTTGCATAAGTCTCCGGTTCGCGTGTTTCGAGACGCTACCTCACTCGGAGATAAGGGAAGTGCCGGTCGTGCAAACATAAAAAAAAACAAAGCATGGCGTGACTATGCCGGAAGCATGCGCGGCGCCGACGTTGATCGGAGGTGCATCGGAGGGTTTACGAGACGAATACAACACGTGCGCGTGACACTGTATAGATAATATTTCCGTGATTCCGAGGCTACGTCTACGGTGTGACGTTCGACGCTCTAGGTTTAAACGTGCAGTTAATTTTCGAGTGTTGCGTGCGGTTGTTATGAAACTCGATAACCCTCCGGATCAATTGACCACCATCAGGCCACCCATTGTTATTGCATAGGCTTCGCTTTGCCCACTATCTTCGCGCCGCTCACTACCGATTCATGCCGATGGGAAAAAAAAAAAAAAAAAAACACAACGAAGACAGGTTATACGGCTCGCGCGTCATTCAATTCGAAGGCTCGAGATTACGCACGGTATTTCTCGGAGAAATTACGGACATGTGTGTTCCGAGATGATAACGATGCTTTTTTAATGTTTCTAACTCGGCGAGGAATTTATGTCGATTCTATAGCTTTTATACTCTACAATTTATTACCCAATGAATAAGTGTATCGTCGTGAAAATAAATAAATCTGTGTGTACTCAAGATATAATGGACAAAATATAATAATGGAATCAAATTTTTTTTTTTTTTTGGAAAATCGAAAGATAAATTATAATCCGAAGGGACAAGCAAGTATATCGGTGAATAATCGTGTACCGTCGAGGCGTTAGTGTTCCGAAGATATAACAATTGACTCAAAATTTAGTGTTTTTTTTTTTTTTAATTTGGAAAATCGAAAGATAAATTATACTCAACAATAGCAAGAATATCAATCCTCGGAAATCAGTACAACATGCTGAACTTTACTGGTGTATCGTTTGAAGCTTTCAAGAGGCAGACAAATACAGTGATCCTTGGATACGAATAGAGAGACGATGGAAGAAATGCCAATGACAATGTCGACTAAGTTTAGTGATACTCTCCTAAGCTCCTCGTTTTGTAATAAATTCATTTCACAGGTACATTTATAGTCACACGTATCTGATATTATATTGAGAATTTATGAAAACGAATTCTTACTGTATATCCAAATTCAAATTATATTTTAATGTTATCATTAACACTTTTATATGCCTCGTGTCTTCGATTCACAATGTGAGATTTCGCAAAGGAGTTTCTCCGTCAATAAAATTAAATTAAAAAAAAAAATAATAATAATAATAATAATAATAATCCGAAGGGCCACGCAATGCCACCGTTGAATCATCGAGGACCGTCGAGGCGTGAATATTCCGATTGGCAAACTCGTTGGCGTCGTGCCACAGGTTATTGAAGGATGGCCTGAACTAAATTAACCCCGATGGCCCACGGCTGAGGTTCACACGAGAGACACAACGACGGATGTCTTACGCGAGGAGGCAGCCTCGCTCTGTAGCGGCGACTGGAGAGCGCCCCCGGTGGTCTATATCAGAGGTCGCGGTCGCGGCCGGTCAATCAGTCCAATATTAATTCAACGTTAATTTATTACAATCCTGTCCTATTATTACCCTTCGGTAGGCGCGAGTCCAGGTAGCTCCGCCTTATATTGTCCTTCATTTCCCGTTTGAAACTCCGTCTCACGCCGAAATTAATTGAGGCGACAAACTGGCACAGCGTTCCGTTCTGTGCGTTGGCGAAAGAATTTTCTTTTTTTTATATATATATATATTCATCGTAAGAGCTAATCCCCGGGAGATTCGTATCGATTCGAGATTGCCTATACGCTATCATATCGCACTTGCATTCTCGTAAAACATATCGACGTCACAGCGATAACGTCGGGAGTTCCAAGTCATTCGGGAAAATCGACACAACTAAACAAATATTTACGTTCGGACAGTCCTCTATCATTGTTGGGCGCCTCGATCGGATTTACGAACAGTCTTCTTCTTATATATATATATATATTCGTTTCTCTTTTTTATACAGATAAATCGTCCGATACTGAGGTGAAACGTGCGAGTCTCTTCGCGTTAATCGTCGATCGACGATCAAATTAACGATTAAGAATATGTCTTTATACCTTCACACCGGTTCGTCGATCCTGATGCAAGTAGAACGTTACAGGGACGTTCGGCGAGACGCGAAAAAAAAAAAAAAAAAAAACGAAGTGCCACCGAGTCTTCGTACAGCCGCTCTAATATCTACCGTAGACTAATTGAATAATACGCTGGACACATTCGAGTACGGACGAGAGAGACTCTTAGCACCAGCGAGGAACCGACCACTAAGAAGCACTACAATATATATACGGTTTAACGTCTTCCCCTCGTTATATACCTATACGGTATTATATACCCACTTATATATCGAGCCCACTCGTAATTATTTACGAATGGCGTTGTGTCTCGCCGAGTCAAGTCAAACGGCACGATAGTTTGCACGTATTATTCTCATTCTCCTTCCTCTAACCTTTCCTTCGGCGTTTCGTCGAAACGTTCGTTTTTTGTTATGTTTTTTTCTTTCTTTCTTTCTTTCTTTCTTTCTTTCTTTAGTTTCAGTTTCCTCCTTTTCTCACGACAGACCTCGCGTTCCTTCGTCGTCCGAAGTTTCGATTAATATTACCCGTTCTATAACGCTCACTCCTCGTCATTCGATTCGATAGAAACGACTACCGTGAAAGTTTGCATCTCTTGTTCTCGTTCTCCTTCCCCTCTGACCCTTCCCACGACGTTTCGCCGAAACGCTCGTGTTTTATTATCTCCCTCTCTTTCTCGCGACACAACAGGGCTCGTTCCTTTGTCGTGCGAACTTTCGGCATACTCGTTTAGCAACTCTCGCTCCTCTCGTAGCTCTGTTCGATGAAGTGGAATCGACTACCGTGAAACAAAAAAAAAACAAAAAGAATCTCCGTCCCGTGACGCACACCGTAAACCTTCCTCCGGCAAAATATCTTCGCGACAAATAGTAATAAGTTCGGTAGTTAATCGGCAATGAGTTAAAGAAAAAAAAAAAAAGTCACGTTTCACACACACCACAGATGGACGACAGTGAGGTGTCCGGACAGAGGCTATCCTTTTCCCTTGTGAAGCCGGTGTAGTCAGTGCGCAAGCGCTGCGATCGTTCTGTATCGTCCAGACAGGAGGCTTCCACGCTCTCAGGAGGCATCGGCTGCCTGCTGGACGGACACTTTATGACTGCCGGCCGGTGGTCCGAGTCCCGCACCGACATCGTAAGCAGAAGCGTCGCGTGCTCGTCGCTAAAATCAATATCAATCCATATTACCCCCCCGGGCAGCTCTCCGGCGAAACGCCGTGGGCCGATCAGTGTCGCTTACGGTTCGCGCACTCCCTCGGACCGACGTACCTACTCATCTTCCTCTCGTTCCTCCTCGCCATATAAAATACGTGGGCAGGTCGGACGAGCGCTACGGCCATCCTCCGTTGCACCTCTACTCTCCTCGCGACCGTACGAGCGCATGCTTTACGAATCGCCGTCGCACCAATAACGAAACGGCATTGCTATTTAAATTAACGATTCATTGCTCTATATTAAATTCGCTCGGGCACTGGTGAGAAGCGCCTGGCGGCGAACCGGCTGACCGGGCGTCTCGCGCACTGGACGGACACTGCTCGTAGGACTGCGCACACGATGAAGCACTCGGACGTTTTAGTGTTACGGCAGTCGGTAACCCGAGACACCAAAGGCAAATGTACCAATGCTCGGACGGTTTAAGAGCCTACCCAGATTCCAGCAGTTATTAATTGGTTGGGATGAAACTTTTAGCGAAAACAACTGAAATCAATGTCAAGATGATAGTTTCTAGTTTACGAAACGCATCGATTAATTGCGAAGAGGTAAATAGTTTTTTTTTTTATTGCGGAAGAAAATAAGAGGAGAGTACAAATGTCTGCGGAGGCGATTTTTCGGCGCATTCCTGTATTCGCGACGCTATGTTTCGGACAATCGTAGATCACCGAGAATTTTGACGTACTGAACTTGACTAGTTCGTGTTGACTGGAAGGAATTTCTTTGACACTTGTTAATTGAATCAAGGAAACATATTATATTTAGGCGAAACAAAATTGAAGACAAGTTGCGCAGCTCGCTAACCTAACTTCTTCGAAGTGTCCGATTAATTGGGTCGCCTATCTAGTAACGCTTGTATCAATTTCTGGACGCTATGACGTTTGTCTTTTAAGAAAATGCAACAATATGAATGTAACTTAGACTCGAAGCTCGTATAACTTTTTTTTTTTTCTGTGCATCGAATAACGTTTGCAGATACGATTGCAGGTGTCAAATTGGATTGTTCTGACACTTAAATACGGTATAAATCAAATCTGAATAGGAGTGTCTGGCGAAATGGGACGTGGCCGAGCATTGGCACTGCACTTTACCCTAATTAAGGCGTCGAATCTGCGAGCACGACACGGCAACGCGGCACCTTTAATGTTGCGAAAAATTAAGTTTTTGTTTTAAGGTCGGACCTTTGCGCACATCAAACTTAACAAAAATGTCTCGATCGGTAAGGTCCATGATATATTTATTTATTTATTTATTTATTTATTTATTCGTTTAACTTTTACATAGAATATAAATATAAAGATATATATATATATATATAGATATAGATATTTGTTTTTAATAGACGTTTTTCGTTGAATTGCGGACGTTTTTGGCTGAGAAATTTTGTCAAATGAACTAATGGGAATTAATAATTCAATTGCTCTGTATTAAATTCGCCCGGTCACTGGTGAGAAAAGCGCGAACGGTAGATCGGCTGACCGGGCGTCTCGCGCACTGCACGACACTACTCGACGAACTGCACACGATGAGCTCTCAGCGTTTAGTGGCAACACCAGTCGATAACCCGAAACATTACCGAACGCCAATTACCGCGTCGAACTTACGAGTATGTCACGCCACGCGAAAACCGTTAATATTATGCAAAATTTAATTTTTTTTTTTTTTTTTTTTTTTCAACGTCACGACTGTTCGTTGTTATCCGTTTCGGACAAAACGGATAACAACGACAAAACGGAACAAAAGTTTCGGCACCGCAGGGGTCGACAGTGTTTCAATTTTTTTTTATTTTTTTTTTTTTTATTTTTTTTTTATTACACGATTGTCGTTTCGCCGAGACGCATTTGCGAGAATAAACACAGAGGACATTATTCGAAAAGAAATTTTGTCGGAAGTACAAACTTTTTTTTTTTTTTTTTTTTGCCGCGTACGGGCGGAGGAAAGCGTCGTTAAAGCGTGCAATAATAAATAAATAAAATTATCCGCCTAACATACGAGGATAACGGCGCTCCGATGTTGTTTGTCGAGCGCATCGTCGTTGACATAATCCGACGGCGTGTAATCCAACTCCTGTTGTGTTCGATTAAATACAATAAAAAATGTTTCCTTTCTCATCCTTTCCACTATATCCAAATACACCTAAAAAAATTGAAAAACTATCGCCGCTATAGCTTCCCCAGAAATAAATATAAAAAAAAAAAACTATAAAAATCGCTCTAACTCTAGCGCAAAGTTACATTATCTCCTCTCCCTATTAATACAAACATTAATACAAATATTAATAACAAATAAGTTTAATGTATCCGCCTAACATACGAGGATAATGGTGCTCCGATGTTGTTTGCCGAGCGCATCGTCGTTGACATAATCCGACGGCGTGCAATCCAACCCCTTTTGTGTTCGTCTAAAAATAAAAAAAAATAAATGTTTGCTTTCTCATCGTTTCCACTATATCCAAATGCACCTAAAAAAAATTGAAAAACTATTGCCGCTATAGCTTCCCCAGAAATAAATATTAAAAAAACAATAAAAATCGCTCTAACTCTAGCGCAAAGTTACATTATCTCCTCTCCATATTAATACAAATATTAATACAAATATTAATACAAATATTAATACAAATATTAATACAAATATTAATACAAATATTAATACAAATATTAATACAAATATTAATACAAATATTAATACAAATATTAATACAAATATTAATAACAAATAAGTTTAAATTATCCGCCTAATATACGAGGATAACGGTGCTCCGATGTCGTTTGTCGAGCGCATCGTCGTTGACATAATCCGACGGCGTGCAATCCAACCCCTGTTGTGTTCGTCTAAAACCAAAAAAAAAAAGTGTTTCCTCTCTCATCCTTTCCACTATATCAAAATACACCTAAAAAAAAATTGAAAAACAATCGCCGCTATAGCTTCCCCAAAAATAATTTAAAAAAAAAAAAAAACAATAAAAATCGCTCTATCTCTAGCGCAAAGTAACATTATCTCCGCCCCATATTAATACCAAAAAAAAAAAAAAAAAACCCCTCATAATAGACGTCGATAACGGTGTCCGATAGAATCTGCATCATGCGGCTGGAGCGCACGGAAGCGCATGTAAATTTTCTCTCGGCAGAGAGCGAGAGAGAAAGAGAGAGAGAGAGAGACGATAATCGTTATATCTATTAGGTGGACGGACAGCGAGAGGGGCGAAGAAGGAGGGTGTCAGGCAGGGTAAGCGTAAGCGCCGGCGTGAGACTACGATTTTATAAATACAATCGTGCCACACGACGCATGTTACTATAGAATATTTCAGTGTCTCCTCCCGGTGCCCGCAGAGCGGAGCGACTCGGTTATCCTCGGTGCGTCGGGGCCGGCCAGTGTGTACCAAAAATAATCAGATCCCTCTTTCGTCGAAGCCCCGCGACGACGGAGGCAGAGCGGCCAACACCGGCGACGTCCGGTGTAACGCCGCTGCGTTAGCAGCAGCACACGCGAGAGTTTCACGCGCGATAAGCCGACCGAGCGGCGAGTTCATCGTCTCGAACGCCATGTCTCTACTGGCCGTTCGATCTTGAAGGGAAATATAAAAGCTTCGATACTCGACTAACTCTCGCACACACACACACACACACACGTGGTCACGCTTTATAGTATACACGATCGAAGGAGGCAAACAATTCTATATATCGCATATAGAAGAGGCGTGGCGAGTTTCACGAAGTTATGCTGCGCGAGCAACTTACCAAATGTATCGTCTTAATAATAGCCGGCGCTTGCCTCGCTCGGGATGACCAAATGTGAGTGAAAATACCGTAGAAGTTTGTGCCGTTCGAACAGCACTTGCAATCGAACACTTCGACGGAATGCTTTTGAGGGTGATGAAATATTTGATTTTTTTTTCTCCTCTGTGTGTGTTTGTGTGGATTTGGTTTTTTTTTTTTGTGTTTTTTCGTCCTTGCAATATACTCATTCGTCGTCTCGCCGTATGTTTCATGAAGTGTCGAACGATGGGCGGACAGCATCGGTACGGAGCTTCAGGAATTGGCGAACGCGGTGGCCCGACCTGACGAGCTGAAGGAGGTTAGCAAATTTTACTGATTAATTGTTATGTAAGGTAATATACATTAGGATTATATTTAACGCTTTGTATTTAAGGTGAATACCAAGGTGGACGTTTGTACACTATTTTATATTTTTTAGATTAGTTTAATGAAAGAAGCGCACGGTCTACCGGCAACGTATAGAAACACTATATGTCTTTAGTGTCAATAGATTTACATATAGTTCGGACTTGTTTGTATTTAAATCATGTGGAAATGCCTATGACATATATAGAATGTTGTGAAAATATTATCGTGTATGCAATTGGTAACCATCATTATACTGTCTGTTGGCTAATGTTACCTATAGTATATATATATGTATATATATATATATATATATATATATATATATATATATATATATCAGAGCTGGGCAAAGTACTTAAAGTACCAAGTACCTGAAGTACCTAGTACTTAAAGTACCTAGTACTTAAAATACATTGTACTTAAAGTCTTTTGTACTTTATATATTGTAAAGTACTCGGTACTTTAAGTATTATGTACTTTAAGTTCTTATAAAGTACCCAAACAAAATCGTATTTAGTTGTTTATCGAGTAAGGAAAAAAAAAATTATGATTGTGAAAAATCATACAAATTAGGGTAATGCGACGACAGAATTTATTAGAGAAATAGTAGAATTAGGAGATGGTCTGTAACAGAGCTCTGGGCAGTACTTGAACACCATGGTACTCGATTGGTACTTGAGGTACAGTGCTTCAAGTACCAGACTACTTACAGCAAAGCTCAAAAAAGTTCCAAAAAATAGTTCAATTGCAATGTACAAAATATCACTCGTACTTGGAGTATCAAGTACTTTTTGTACTTGAAGTATTTCTCAAGTACTTTTTCCAGGTATCCCCAAAATTAATGGATTTGTAGAGGTCCCTACCGGCTATTTGAAAAATTGAACACTTTGGAACATCCAAATTTGAAGTAAGAATAAAAATCGAGATTTCCTTGGAGCTTCCCCGCACTTCCAAAATATAACGTATACGAAAAAAATCTGCGAAATTCCTGTGAAAAATGGGAACATTTTATTTGAACAATGGAACATTTTTTTTTTTGAATAATCGAACACTTTATTTGAAAAGATATGTTTGTTGAAATAAAAGTTAAATTTAAAATCAACCGATGCTTCATCGTTTCTGATAAAGGGAGTTGACAAAGTCCTGCAATCGTCAAAATACAGAAAGTATCTCTATCGACGACCGAATGAAAATTTTTATTTATCCAATTCTCTTCAACGCCCGAAAAAAATGGTACTTTCCTTTCAGAATTAGGTAACTAAATCCTCGGTAGCGACCTCTGAAAAGACTTCGATTTCGTAGGGATTTTGCAGAGTTTTTTTCTTATACGTTATACTTTGAAGACGCGGGTTGACTCCAATGAAATCTTGAATTTTTCACTTTGACTTTAAATTTAAATGTTCCGAAGTTTTTCATTTTTTAAATAGCCGGTAGTGATCTCTAAAATGCATTAATTTCGGGGACCCTTCGAGGCCTCAGTCGCGCGATACACTATATCATATCGGATCAAAATAATTGTGAAATCCACCTAGAAATATTTTATTTACTTAAATTAAAATTGCATAACGTTGACATACTTTGGTCAGCATTGATTTTCACGTTTCACGCAATTCAAAGTACTCGAAGTAATGAAAAAGAACTTTAAGTGCAGTATACTTCAAGTACTTCCTGTACTTTATGTACAGTATTTAAAGTACATATGTACTTTAAGTACTTGAAAAAATGGCGGTACTCAAAGTACACCAGTACTTAAAGTATCGGAATTAAAGTAGCAAATAAGTACAATGTACCTCAAGTACCGCCCAGCTCTGGTTCAAAGCTGTTATTTGTTTGTTACAAACAAAGCAAACATTATGTTAAAACGATTATTCGCTTAAATTAATTCGAAATTTGTCGATTGAAACATACATTTTTGTTGTACCAAGAAAATACAGCTTTTCAACCATTTATTTTTCTCAGTGTGAAGCCTCTTTCTTGTCGAAAAAAAAAATAAATAAATAAAATATTTCTCATTTGCTCGTCACTTTTCTCGTCTCGAAACTCGATTATCATCGTTGCGATGACTCGCTCAAAGAGTGCTCGAGAAACCCCCTGGCTGTTGAGACGAAGCGACGGAACCGTTCAGAACGGGAATGACTTTAAATTCAACCAGTTCGATAGACATTGATTTTTTTTTTTTTTTTCTGATAACTCTTTAATTTTGGAGCCTCTTAGCTGTCGAAGAAGATAATATCCCTCAATTGCTCGTCACTTTTCTCATCGATAAAATGTTTCGCTCAAAAAGTGCTAGAGAGTCTCCGCGGCTGTTGAGATGATGTCGTATAACTCAGCGCCCACCTGCCGGACGCCCGGTTTAGTAACAAAAACTCTACTGGAGAATACCGTTTTGAAACCGCAGACCGCAGAGGGAAAATAAAATTGTCTTTCCCTGGGGAATCGTCAGACGTCGAGAAAGACAACTTTCTTCCTCGTCGGCGGTCTGCGGTCTTAAAACGGTACTCAGTGCAGTTTACGTCAGCTTCGGCGCTATTTCACATCGCTTTAAGACGAAGCGACAGGATCGTTGAGAACGGCAATGTCTTTAAATTCAAGGAATGCAATGGACATTGCTTTTTTTTTCTGTTAACCCCCTTAAGTCTGAAGCCTCTTTCGTGTCGACAAAGATATCTCTCAATTGCTCGTCACTTAGAGACTTAAACAAAAGGTGTAAAAGAAAGTTTAAGTTAAAGTTTTTAAAGACTGAATACAAATATTTTGAAAAATATTAATAATAATAAAAAAAAACACTATACAACCTTACTGAGAACAACCACAATACGAGGATAACTTAGCTTCGAGCACAGTATTAGCGGACCCAAAATTATGGTCGAAGACATTTCTTTGATTGATATATATATATATATGTATGTGTGTGTATCGTTGATCGTTTAATTCGCAGAAGTACAAAACGTTGAACACCATAGTGGTGGACAAATCTGGTGAAGAGTTGATAAAGATAATAAGCGATAGCGTCGGCCGGATGCTGAGACGAAAAATGGATGCGGTTCGTTGCATACTTAAGGCCGCGGAGGCGGCAGCTGAGGAATACGAGCCGGAGGTCGGCGAGAACATCACTTACGTCTCCGGAAAGTACAGCAACATCACGGGTTCGTCTGATGTACCGGATATACCCGAAAATATGCAAGCAAACGCGAGCATTTACAGGTACTATAAACAATTTTACAATCCCCGACGGAACCGGGCTCAATCGATAACAAAGTGGGAAGGATTTTTTTTTTTTTTATGGGTTTTAAAGTATTTTGTTATCAATCGATAACAGAATGGGAAGGATTTTATTTAATGGGTTTTAAAGTATTTTGTTATCAATCGATAACAGAATGGGAAGGATTTTTTTTTTGTATGGGTTTTAAAGCAGTCAAAGTAAAGTACAAAGCAGGAAAGACGAATTTCTCAACGCTCGTTTAACCGTTCAATAAACAGCCTAATATTTTTCTTATAACCGAAAATTTTGTTCTAAATATGATTTTTCAATATTTTGAAACATTGCGAACACGTTTTCATTAAAATCTCGACATTTTTTTTTCATAATAAAATTTTCTTCTTTCTCATAGAGGTAGAAAAAATGAATTCATCATCGGAATTCTGTTATTTCCAGGGAAATGGACCTCATTCCCGACTCCCACTTCTACAACATACCGGTAAACACGAATCATTCCTCGGTTCACATACCGACGAACGTTTACGACCTGGGACCGTCCGTCGTGAAGGCGATAGATTGGTCCGAGGCCCTCGACGAAACGTTTCGCCAGAATTACAAGTCCGACCCGGCTCTCTCGTGGCAATACTTCGGTTCGATCACGGGGATGCTCAGGCAGTATCCGGCGATGCAGTGGAGAACGGACAAGGGAGCTGACGGTTTGCCGGTCGTCGATCAGTACGATTGTCGTACACGCAGCTGGTTCATCGAGGCGGCCACGTGCAGCAAGGACATGGTCATACTCGTCGACTCGAGCGGCAGCATGGAAGGAATGGGCAGAACAATCGGTACGACAATTTATGGAGCTTCATATCCCTCATAAATTTTGCGGCTGAATACTTTCCGCATCGTCACACCATATAATTGATAACGTGTCACCCAATGACGAGCTCCGGACAGGCGAGCCAGTGTGTCACCGGCACGCCGACGCTCCGCTCTTCCGATCGGACGACACGATCGTGATCTTGCTCGATCGCACGTGGAGAACGTCGGAAGGTTTCGACCGAGACGGGAGATACACCGAGAGAACTGAAAAAAAAAAAAAAACAACAACAACAATACACGTTATCGTTTCGTGAGAGTTTGCAATTACCACCGACGATAGTGATCTAGTACTCATTGATATCGAACAATTTCCGCGAGCGTTCACGGTCGGGCGGTTCTCTTCAATAGGTCACGTTATGTTCTCCGCGCTAACGCGCCAATCTCGCAAAAATTTCATGTATCATTCGATCTTGGCTTTTGTTATTTTTCACTTTTTTTTTTATTCTTTTTAATATACATTTTTTAATTTTTCTGTTTTTCTTTGGTTCTTTGGATTCGTAAAGCTATCGCGACGGTGGCAACGATTTTGGACACCCTGTCGAACAACGACTTCGTCACGATTCTGCAGTACAGGAACGAGACCGACGAGATCGTTCCGTGCTTCAAGGACAAACTCATTCAGGCGACACCGGAGAACGTGAAAATCTTTCAGAACATGACTTACAAAATTGATCCGATGGAAGTGGCTAATCTCACCGACGCTTTCACGAGGGCTTTTACACTGCTCAAGACATACAGCGATGCACGTGGCTGCGGTTCCAACACTCCGTGCAATCAGCTCATCATGCTCGTCACCGACGGCGTTGCCACCAACATCTCCGAGGTTCTATCATGTTTTTACTATGAATTCAACACGATACTTCGTGAAGCTGATCGTCCGACTAATACTGTCAATTGCTCGAAATGTGAGCAGTGAAACAGTTTGCTTCGCGATATGCGTAGCCGTTCGCTTAAGTCGGCGTGGCAGACTAGTCAAATTAACGCTACATTTTTTCAATTTTTCATCCAAAATTTTATGCATTTAGTGATTGTAAAGCAAGTTGATTTGTATTATTGAACATGTCGGCAAGAAAGAGAATATTAATCACTATGTTCTTGCGAGAATAATTGCTAAATGCGAATTTTCATTATAATCCAGTGCGTTTCCAGTACGTTTTTGTTGGGTTTTTTTTAACGCAAAATCCGTATTTTTTAACCGATTTTAAAGTACCGCAGCTCATTCTGTTTCCTAAACTTTGGTCTACGAATTGACCGAGTAGATTTTTTATAGGTTCGAACGTTTGATAAATACAGCGCATTGTTTAACCGGTGATATTTTTTTTCCCATAAATAAACTGATGTAATTTTTAAACGGCCAAAACTCTACAAAATTTAGTTGGTGAATTCGTAGAGCAAGATTTGAGGAATAAAATGAGCCGTTGTACATTAAATTGGTTGAAAAATAAGGATTCTTCTTTGGAAAAACTCAACGAAAATGTATCATCGTGGAAATTTGCAAACAAAATAAACGTAAAAGTTACCAAAAAAATATAATAAGGAAAAGATTGTTGATTTGGAAAATGCGAATTCTCGACAACTGTGATAGAAAAAATGGGCCCTTTTCGTACGGACGGCTACGTATTCCTATAGTAGGATCCCTTTTGTTTTAACTTCCCTTCAGGACTCACGCCACAGTAAATGCGAAAAGCGCATGCATATGTCGTGATTTTTTTTCTCGGAATTGGCAAAATAGCGCCCATATGAAAAAGTCGATTTTTACCCCTTTCAACGCCTTGAATAATGCCTTAAAATTTCTTTGTATTATTTCTTTTTTAAATATGAGACCTTCAAGGACTAAAGAATCTATTGAAGTATATCGGTAAAAATTTTCATAAAAATCCATCGAGCCATCTTTGAGATATCCGGAGCACCGATCTTGAAGATCACGTTTTGAGAAAAACGCCTTCAAAGTGCGACCGCGCCGCTGCTCGAGAATTTAACAGAATATTCCTGACACTATAAACTATTAGAAAAAAAAAGAAAAAAATTATTAGAAAAAAAAGAAAAAAAATATCGAAATTTTACTGTGGCGCAAAGTCCTTAACTCGACCCCGCTCACTTTACTCGACTCGTTGCCGTGACAAACGTTTCGCTTTTTTTTTTACAATTAATTCTCCCAACAGCGGAGTTAAAAACAGCAAAAGCACTCGGTCCCAGCGAGTTGAGAAAAGTGGGCTCCACTGTATTGTACCGACAGTATGTTATACGGTTTTTTCATTATCTGCCGTAGAGAGGTAGAATCGTCCTCTCAAGTTTAACGACGCAAGGCCACTCGAGAAGTGCCCGGCGATTATATACGATTTTCTAAGTATGTACGATAATATAAACACGAGCAGGTCTTCGATGTGTGGAACAGACAGGAGAACGGTACCCGCATACCAGTACGAGTGTTCACGTATCTGTTGGGTCGAGAGGTGACGAACGTACGTGAAATTCAGCTGATGGCCTGTCTCAACAGGGGTTATTACACGCACATTAAGACCCAGGAGGAGGCGAGGGAACAGGTGCTCAAATACATACCGGTGGTCGCGAGACCGCTGGTACTGCAGGGTGAAGTTCACCCGGTTGTGTGGACTCACGCTTATGCCGATGTATCGGTAAGTAAAATTAAAGCGAAGTAAACAAAAAGTGCCTATCGAAAATGCTGCACGCGCACAAGACATAGGCTGTTTTTTTTTTACATATATCGTTTGCAAAATTGTACTCTTTACGTTATCTGCAAAGCGTCGGTTGCACATAATCGTGCTCGAGGCAATCCCGATATACGCACGGGGTCGATAACGAAAACGGTAATTCATTTCCTTTTTTTTTTTTAATTTCCGACTGCCTTCGACATTATGAGCCGTACAGAAATTATCAGGGTCTTCGTGACGTAACATTTGGGCGAATGCTAAAGAAATTTTCACGCTTATGCCGATGTTTATCGGTTAATAAAGTTAGTGAGCAGAAAAAAATTGCCTATAATAAAAGCTGCATGCGCACAAGAGACACAGGCTATTTTACACTTATAGTTTGCAAAATTGTAACACTTTACGTTATCCGCAAAGCGTCTTTCGCACAGAATCGTCTTTGAGACGATCTCGAAACACGCTCAGACGATAACGAAAACAGTGATTAATTTTTTTTTTTATTTCCAACAGTCTTCGACGTTTTGAGCCGAACAGAAATTATTAGTGTCTTCGTAACCTGAACCCGAATGAAAATTGATTGCGGTTTTTGTTACCTCCTGAGTAAGTTTCACGTCGCTTTAATGAGTCGACTGTTATCGGTCGCCAGTGTCCCGATGACGAGTGGGAAAAGCTGGAACTTTGTCGATTAACATGTACGAGCTTGTACGGGCGTGTACGTTTCAATAAAAATCGCAACTGCCGTTAGTTTAGAGACTGGCCGGAAGACCCATTTGCAGACCGATAAGGCGCTCGTCGCGTTATGCATATTATAGGCGTCGAGTGACCGCGGTCCGCACGGTCAGCAGAAAACAAAAAAGAATGCAAGCATCTGCAGTTATAGCGTCAAATTTTCGCCGACACGTGAGCGCACACGACGCGCTGAGAGTGTGTAGTAACAGACTGTACGGATCGTACGATGCGGCGTGTCCGGTTACGAGATTGACAACGTGATGTAGTTGCGGAGGGAGGAATGAAGTAATAGCGCGGCGCGCCTCTTACGTCTCAGTAATTAAATTCCAACAATGGAATTGATCTCTTCAATGAAAGATATATATATTTTTTTTGTTGTTGTTTTTCTTCGATTTTCCAATAAATCGATGTCGCTACTCGATAGTCCTGTGCGAATGGTATAATAAGCTTTTTCATATTTCGAGAAGTAAACGATAATTGTAACTCCATTAGAATCCAGCACTTGCCACGTGGCTGTGGGTAGTGATGGAGCACCCTGGCCAAAAGTCACGTCTCGAGAAATACCTGAAAGGGAAACAGCAGGGTGTGCAAATTAACGAGGACGCCATCTACATTAAGCAGGTTCTCTAAGAATAATCAAAGATCAAAAGCAGAGTTTTTAGTACGTTTTGTCTCCCCGCCCGACCCTTGTCACCCTCAGAAGTGCTTTCAGAAGGAGCATCCCGTAGCGGCGTATTTATAATTTTATTTTTCTTTTGTTATTTAGGTATTGTTTTTACCCGCATGGCGAGTCGCAAACAGTTTTTTTTTTTTTCCCCCCGTAGTGTAGTTGGTATATTTGTAATTTTATCAGTTTCCCTTTAGCTATTATTTTTCAGTGTGCATTTATCCGTCACTGTTGAGCGATACCCGCGCTGGCTTGGAAACAAATCGTACGCAGACACAGTCCGGGAATAAATAATCATATGTGATTCATATATAATCATATGCGATTAAATGTGAACCATGAATTTATACGAAATTAGTCTCTCCGTTCAATTAAAATGACATTACATCGAGCTGAAGTAGCTCAGCAAAATTAATTTATTTATATTTTATGTATCTTTTTTTTTCAACAGCGATTACTGTGCATTATCAGCACCGCCTAAAGCAGTGTATGCATGCATTGTACGCATACATTTTGTCATTCAATCCCCGACCAATTGTTCACTATTTTGAGATTTTCACAACTATTTTGATTTTTTTTGTCGAGTAGCGCGCTATGGATTGTATAGATATAGTGCCAAAAATATGAATGTCGTTGAACCCTGCAATTCTATATATCTACATAATAATACAGTTCATGTCGATTGGACACTCGCACGGATACTCATAGATACTCACAGGTACTCACAAAAATCACAGATAATCACAGATAATCACAGATACTAAGAGAGAATCACAGATACTCACAGATAATAAGAGAGAATCACAGATACTCACAGATAATAAGAGATACTCATAGATAATCGCAGATACTCACAGATAATCATAGATAATCACTGATAATCACTGATAATCACTGATAATCACTGATAATTACTGATAATCACTGATAATCACTGATAATCACTGATAATCACTGATAATCACTGATAATCACAGATCCTCACTAACACACGCACAAATAGTGCGAGCGCTCGAGCCAACATAACCGCTGGTACACATATAAATATTTAATTTTTTTTACGTTATGCATTATGCATCTGTATCGAAATGATTTCGTTTTTTTGCAATCCCGAACAGTGTATTATCCGCTACATTTTCGTGGTTTCGCAATACTGTAATTATCTCACGAATAATGTTTGTTCCCTCGTACGTCTATTCGTAGCTTCACAAGGACGAGAACGTCCGTCTAGATCCGGCGAAGGTGAACACGACCTCTTGGCAGGAATACAGACTCCTGACTTCGGTCAGCATTCCGGCTTTCGATCGCAAGGCAAATCGGGACAACGTGACGAGACGAGCCAATCTCCTGGGGGTTGCCGGAACGGACGTACCCATCGACGACATTCGAAAGCTCACGCTGCCCTACAAGCTCGGTGTAAACGGTTACGCCTTTATCGTGTCGAACAACGGATACATAATACTCCATCCGGATCTTCGTCCGGTCTACCAGGGGCATCTCAAGCTCAATTACAACAGCATCGATCTCACCGAAGTCGAGATTCTCGACGACGGCAGAGGACCGAGGTAGTAGTTACGATCGAAGAATGAATTTATGTTAAAAAAAAAAAATTGTTTCTGAAAATTATGCAATCGTGGAGACGCGAGAAAATGAATTTACATATAGATTATTATATATTTTTTTTTACGAATTGCTTCGCAGAGATCCTGGACCGGAAATACTCGCTCTTCGGGCGGCTCTCGTAGATCACAAAAACGACAGCATGTTGAACGTTCCGGTGAAACTTCACTACGATGACAATAGACGGGTTACCCTTGAGAAACGGGACTATTATTACGCACCGCTGCCCGGTACTCCATTTGGCATTGCCGTCGCTATACCACACTACGGAAAAACGTGGATAAAGGTGAAGAAAATAATTTTTTAAAGTTGAGAATCGATGTTTTAATGTCGTTTCCTCATGAAGATTGAAAATTGATATTTTCATATAACTTAGTTATGTTCTTTATTTTCATTTGAGAGGTTTTTATTATTATTGTTGGTGGTGTTATTATTAACGAAACGACGAAATTTGATATTCGATCGTGTACTGCAGGTGGAAGATGAAATCCTGAAGACCCAGAAAATGAACATCAACGTATCGGATTTGTTCGTGGGCGATCGTTGGAGAGTTCATCCGGGCTGGGTTTACTGCAGATTTCATTATTTGGAGGGTCACGAGTTTGAGGATTCGGAAGCGGAGGTAAAGCACTTTTTGCGGCTAATGGGCGAAGACAATTGGAAATGGTCGGATCAGTACGAGGCTTACACGAACGACGCGAATGAGAATCCTGAAGAACCGGACTGCACCCATCGAGCCCTGCAGGACGACGATTACTACTGCAATCGGGAGTTGATGGAACTTTTGGTGTTCGATGCGAAAGCCACAAACAAGAGTTACGCCGGCGAGTTCGTGCATCGCAACAAAGCCACGAAGAAGCTCGCCGACACGTGGGGGATATTTTTGAGATTCGTCGCTACCCAGAGCGGTCTCACGAGATGGCAAGATCTAAATGTCGATCAGGCACCGGGCGGAAAGGAGAGAACGAAATTCGGCGATCTTTACAGAAGGGCCGTGAACGAGCCGTGGTACAAAGGAGCCATTTTTCAACATCAGGTCGATCACAACAGTATTTCAATAACGGGTAAAAAAATCTACATGACAAATTACTGTTAATAATAATTCAACGGGGCTGGGCCAAGTGGCCGATTCTTGACAAGAAGGAGGAAAAGTAATTTAGCGGGAGGAAAAGTGATTTAGCGGGAGGAAAAGTGATTTAGCGGGAGGAAAAGTGATTTAGCGGGAGGAAAAGTGATTTAGCGGGAGGAAAAGTGATTTAGCGGGAGGAAAAGTGCATTTTTCCTCCCGTTAAATCGCTTTTCGTCCCGCTGCAATACTTCAGAATACGTTGCAGGTAATATTAGAAAATGAAAAAAAAAGTATTCAAAAAATTCCAAGGCTACCCCTTTCGAGTCCATTTTTCGCGTTTTTCAACGTCCTCAAACGGCACGATAAAATCATTCCAAAACTTCGGACATGGCCCTATTTTGTGTATTTTTTCCCGTAGAACACGACGGGCTCCGCGGATTTTCCCTAGCTCCACTGAGAGCCGAGATATCGACCTTTGAAAATCACGAAAATCGACGTTTTTTCAAAAGTGGCTCAAAAATTTTTAAATCATTGTTCAATCGTTTTTTTTTTGTTTCAAGGCTCTATTCAGCATATTTTTTCCCGCTGATCACGAATATAACAATTATTTTACTCCCATTCCAATATTTCTCACTTAAATCCCAAAAATACGTGTTTTCATGTATTTGCTAGTACTTGAAATATCAAGTACTTTTGTCGAGGACCTTTTCCAGGCACTTCCAAAAAAAATTTCCAAGCGTTAACCGTTATTTAGGTTTCAAAAAAACAACACATGATTCTAAAATAATGACTCAGCCAAACAAAAGAGCGTAGCGTAGTATTATGATTTCCTTTCTGTTGTGTTTTCTGCTAACTTCCGCTAACTTCCGCTAACTTCAAGGGGGTAGAAGGAAATTTAAGGGCGATCTCGCGTTCGAGTCAAAGCGTTGTCCCTTTACAAGAGGTACGGAGATCTCGCCTAATATTGCCTTAGATATGAGCTATGCGTTGAGAGGGCACTTGAGACTTCGTAGACCATCGAACGTAGTAGTAGAGCATGCTTTTAAATACTCACGGAAATTATATTTTATTTTCCCGTAGCCAGTTGATGTACAGGATGTATAAAAATGATGCGGCGCTACTTTGCCAACTGAATTTCCTGTTCATGTCCGGTGAAGATCACTCAAAACATGGTCCCGCAAAATTAACTTTGACCCTAAAACGCTGACGTCAAATTTTTTATGAGGAAGAAATTCTCATCGCTAAGAGGAACATAAGTCTCAAAGAAACCATGTATCAGAACTGAACCTTTCAATATCAACAACTGGTCCAAAAATAAAAATTAAAATTAAATGTTTGTTTCGTAAACATAGTTTGGACGGATTCAGAATTCGGAACTGGAGCATCATTAAAAAAACCGACATAATTGGAAAAACTTGATATCTGGAATACAAGACGCTTGCTGCTTCCGATTTGTGGAAACGAAACCGTAGATCAAAAACTGTTACGGGTTATGTAATGTCGATAAATTCGCTACTACTACTACTACTACTACTGGTTTCTGAATATAGAAGAGAAACAAGCTTAGAATATCAACAATGTTCATAAGAGTGCGAACACTTTGAGAAATTCAGAGATCTTTTCACAGAAATTTCTGATAAATTTTCGGACATATTCAGATAAATATTTTCACTAGGGTAACAAGTACTTGTGTGTACTGTAAGTACGTATTTGAAGTACCAAACAAGTACCTGGTACCGAAAGTACTGCCCAGCTTTGTAATATAAAAATAATATAATCGTATTATAATAATTATTGTTATTATAAATATTTGTTATTATAGTTATTATTATTTTATACTATGATTGTTTGATGTCAAATTTCATGCGTGTGGAATCGAATGTTTCAGTTCCATGGGAGGGCGGTCCGCACGCAGTGGTTACAGCCTCGATGGCGATAGTTGTCAAAGACGGACCGAGAAACGCCTCGGCAGCGGTCGTGGGCTTTCAAATGCCGATGAAGAAGTTTTATCAGAGATTCATCGACATAACGTCGACGACGCCGAGTTCGTTCATGAATTGCTCGAATATATTTATCGATTGTTACCTGATCGATCAAAACGGTTTCGTCGTAATATCGGAGGCGCACGACGACACCGGCAAGTTCCTCGGTGTCGTCGAGGCCGCGGTCATGAAGTCGATGCTCGTCCAGAATTACTTCGTGGCCGTTGAGATTTATGATTATCAAGCTCTGTGTCCATATCCGGTGAGTATGAAGACATAGCGGTCCGGAATGTTGAAAAAAAAAAATGTCTCCGATTTTTTCGAGAAGGTCAGAATTAATCTTGTCGGAAAAGTTGCAAAAAGACTTTTTCCCTAATTGAATAATTATGTAATTAATTAACTAAGTAATTAAGTGGGTCATTAACTAAGTAATGAAGTGGGTCATTAACTAAGTAATTAAGTAGGTAATTAATTAAGTTATTAAGTCATTATTTAAGTATTTTTAAAGAATAATCAACATCAATGTTCGCAGGGCAAGGAAACCGGCGGCGCCGGTTATCTGGGAAATCCGCTGCGATACGTGGGAAAATTATTGCTCTGGATCCTCGGTCGATTGATATGGATAACGACGAAATTTGTAAGTTTGCCTGGGATCTTCGCGAAAGGCCCATCGGAGGACGATCTGCCCGAGCCAGGACCGAAGCCGCGCGAGGTAATGTTCTGGTACGCGTGCGATATGAAGAGAACACTCTATATACTGAATCACACGATGGTTGATAAACGCATCACGAATTCTTCCATCCAATGCTCGAGACCCTTCTACGCTCAACGAGTGAGTACGACTTTGTGAAATATTTCCTCACCACCAAAAATTTATTAAAAAAAAAAATGATAAATCGGAGTACAACGACAACTGAATGATTGCAGGTCCCTGCGACGAATCTCTTGCTGGTAGTCGTCGACACGACTCCGTGGACGTGCCAGGAGACCCTCGGCATCCTGCCTGAGATAATAAATCCCTCGGATTACGTGAACGGTACCGAGGAGCCACCCTGCCACAAGAAGCATCTCAACGACCTGCCCCGCCGACGACTGGAGAATTGTTACACCGAGCATCCCCTCGAGGAGGAGATAGACGCTTGCGGACGCGGAACGAGACTCCACCGTTCATCCGTTATATCGTCGTTATTTATTTTATTTATCATTAAAACACTCGTGTAAGAAAACCGAGGCATTTTCACCGAATAGATAGCTTTTTAAACCCCCCCCCCCAATCGATATCGAGAATCGAAAATGATTGTTCACACATTCTTCGAAATTCCGGGAGACGACTGGCAGTTCGGCTCGAGCGCGCCCAGAGCCGAGTCAGCTGTGCGGTCGAATCGATCGCCGAGTGCGAGAAACTTTGCGAGCGAACGACTCAACGGAGACTACGACAGCCGTGCAGCGTTTCTCGGTTTTACGTCCTGTCTGCCCGTCGCTTTTTCGTCGTGCATCAACGGCTCGCGATGGAAGAGTCGTTCGCAAGCCGGCGCCCTGCGCAAGCTCGAAAAGGAGCCCCGTGATCGATAACACGGTGCAGGGGGAGGCCGAGAGGGCGGACAGCGCCGCACACACCGTACGACAACACCCTCCCGGACAACTGGCTCCGTCCACCACCACCACCACCACGACGCGAGCCCCTCGGTAGTAGTAACGTCGCGACCCGTTCGAGCCCAACGTCGAAGAGGAGAAAATCACTCGACGAGTCAGTTTCGCATCGTTTTCATACTCCTGTTTACCGTTTCGCTCGTGTAAACAGCTATATTTAACAATAAAACTCGGCTGATATATTCATTATTACGGTCGTTCGCTTACCAAATTACAATGAGAAACCTATCGCTATCAATAATCGTCGTACTAGCGATTTTCTCGACTCCTGGACAACCCGACAGCATATCGTACAACACGTAAGTTCATCGCCGCATTACGCTCGGCCTTGCTCGCTGGGGGGGGGGAGCTCCGACCGACATAGAGGTGCATGTGTGACGTTCGGCCTGCTGGGAAGTGAATTTTGTATTTATTTATTTATTTATTTATTTTTAAATATCCGCCTCAAAAAGTCGTTTTGGTCGATGGGGAAAAAAATATGAAGAACAAAAGCTCTTGATTGTTCGGAATAGAATTGGTATGGAAGTGTTTCATCTGGTTAACTGAGAGGTGATCTGTTGTGACAGTCAACTATTGGAACACGAGGGCGGTGTGATATTTCTTTGTCGTTCGAAGAAATTGAGTTTTCATTTATTATTTATTTATTTATTTTTTTTTTTTTAATAAAATGAAACTCGGAAGGGCATAGAGTTCCGCATGGCTTGGAGAGCGATCGGTAGCTTATTATTTTAATTTTTTTATGATTGTTTTACATCGTCTGTATCTTTTCGCTCGTCAGAGTTAAATCATGGGCGCACAAGCTCGGTTTCGAGCTCTCGCAGCTCGGCAAGTACGTGACGAACGTCGAGAAGTTTGACGACAGTTACAAACTGGCGAAGCTCTTGCCGCACGACGGCAGCGATCTAGTTCGCGAAATTACAAAGGGAATAAAGGCAATGATGGAATCCAAGATATCGGCTATCAAGGTAATATAAATAAGCGAATAAATAGAAAGAAAAAAAAAAATTAATCGGCGAATCTCTAACTTTACTTTAACGAGTTTCTTATTCTTTTTTTTTTCGCCAATCGTTTATCTTGCATCGATTGATTCAGAGGATAATGGACATAGCCGAGTCGACCGCCGAGTCGCCGAAGGATTTCGACAAACCCGAGGAGTATTACTACGTAAACGCCAAGAACAACACGATTAATATGTCGTTCAGTGCTCATTTCGGTGGCGAAGTTAATCTCAGCATGTCAGCCGTTCACGTGCCGACAAATGTTTACTACAAGGCACACGAGGTCATGACCGCGATAAAATGGTCCAAAGACTTGGATCACACGTTCAAGGACAACTTCGAGCGCGATCCGTCACTATCCTGGCAGTACTTCGGCAGCGCGACGGGCTTCATGAGGCAGTATCCGGCGACGAGGTGGAACCCGAAACCCGTCGACCTGTTCGACTGCCGGACACGAGGATGGTACATAGAGGCGGCGACCAGTCCGAAGGACATACTCATTCTCGTCGACACGTCGGGAAGCATGATGGGCATGAGAAAGGAGATCGCCAAGCACGTTGTAAACAACATTCTCGACACTCTCGGCAACAACGATTTCGTAAATATCATCACTTTCTCGAACGAGACGCTTGAGGTAAGAATCCTCGACGGAATTGTCTCGTAACATTTTAGGATTTCTCTCAAAATCCTTTTACTAAGTCATTTTATGTTTTCATTATTTTTTTTTATTTTATTTTATTTTTTTTTATTTTTTTTTTGCTTCCTTATAGAGGAGGGCGTGTTGAAAGTTTCGAGATTTTAATGAGAATCATCGGAATGTTCGAAAATATCGAGAAATCACATTCAGAAGAGATCTCCGGATGTAGGGGGTAAAAAAAATATTTGTACTTTTTGCAACAACTTACTATCGAGAAACGTTCAGAATTCTTCGTTCGTTAATTTTCCGATCACACCGTGCGGTTTGTAGTTTTACAAAAAAAAGAAAAAAGGCTGAACTAAAATTGTTAGTGACAGGGGATATAAAATTACAGATTTGTCTATTCAAGCCCTTAACAAGGGAGTTTGTCACTTATTTAACAAAATTACTTTTACAAAACTTCGTATACCGATTTTACGAAATTATTTTTCACTTTTCATGTGTGTATGTGTGTATGTGTGAGAGAGGGGCGAAAAATTCAAATCCCTGTAACTCGACCGATCATGCTGAAATTTCACACACGGCAGATGTGCTTAATAATCAAAGTTTGTTCAAAATTAAAAAAAAAAAATGTTCACTTATTTTTTTGCGGCACGCGATTTTTAATTTGTTTCTAAAACGTCTGTGCGCTCTCCAGCTCTTACCATTTTTTTAGCTATTGGGCTAAAAAGTTGTACAAAGATAGATTATAACCGGCCGATGACCCACATTGAATTTGGGCAGAATCGAGCGAACCATTTAGATTTTATGTAATTTTGAATTCTTTTTTTTTTGAATTTCACGAAAAATTGGAACTGTATTTTAAATGCAATTTTCTGTATTTTTTTTTTTTTAAGGTTGTACCATGCTTCAACGACACACTCGTTCAGGCTACTCTGGCGAACGTGAGGGAGCTCAAGGAGGCTATATTGGAGATGCCGTCGGAGCAGATAGCAAATTTTTCGCAAGTTCTTAATTACGCTTTCGAGCGTCTGGAGCAATTTCGGGAGGAGCGGGAGGGAGCTATGTGCAATCAGGCGATTATGCTCGTCACGGACGGTGTGCCGTTCAATTACAAGGAAATTTTTCAACGGTACAACTGGGGTGAGAGCCGCGACGAGCCCGACAAGGCCGATATGCCCGTGAGGGTGTTCACTTATCTGATTGGCCGGGAGGTCGCCGATGTCAGGGAGGTCAAGTGGATGGCTTGCGCGAACAGGGGATACTACGTTCACCTATCAACGTTCGCGGAAGTTCGAGAACAGGTATGAATTTAAAAAGAAATCCTATCCTCCTCGAAATAAATCGAATCGATACATTAAAAAAAAATGAGATTGTTTACTTGAACAAAACTTGGAATTTCTCACTTGAACAAAACTTGAAATTGCTCACTTCAACCAAAATTGAAATTGTTGACTTGAACAAAAATCGAAATTGTTCGTTTGAACAAAAATCGAAATTGTTCGTTTGAACAAAAATCGAAATTGTTCGTTTGAACAAAAATCGAAATTGTTCGTTTGAACAAAAATTGAAATTGTTCGTTTGAACAAAAATCGAAATTGTTCGTTTGAACAAAAATTGAAATTGTTCGTTTGAACAAAAATTGAAATTGTTCGTTTGAACAAAAATCGAAATTGTTCGTTTGAACAAAAATCGAAATTGTTCACTTGAACGCAATCGGAAATTGTTCACTTTAACAAAATTTGAAATTGTTCACTTGAACGAAATCTGGAATTATTCACTTGAACGAAATCTGAAATTGTTCACTTGAACGAAATCTAAAATTGTTCACTTGAACAAAATGTGAAATTGTTCGCTTGAAAAATATTTCAATTGTTCACTTGTAACAAAAAAAAGAAATTGTAATTATCGAACGAATGTTGAGCAATATTTCATTTTTTCTTATAGGTTCTAAACTACATACCCGTAATGGCGAGGCCGTTGGTACTCGGTAAAACGGATCATCCGACGATCTGGACACCGGTTTACGCCGACATAACCGATCCGAAGATGACCGATTGGCTTTGGGAGCAGCAGGAGTGCGAGGAGCAGAAAGAGCGTTTCTTTCGTTACCGTAGGGACAAGAAATTCTTTATATCCGATCACCACGACCGTCGTTTCGTTCACAAGAAAAAACATCACGACTCCCACGAGGACGAACAGAAGTATCAATTGATGACCTCTGTCAGCATACCCGTCTTCGACAGACGGGAGAACGCGGTGAGCCGGCGTGTTAAAACGCACAATTTTAATAACTCTTCGTTTAATCGGGAAAACACTTGGACGCATAGAACGGTCGAATACTCCGTCCTGTCTCTGTACTCGCCGTTATTACCGATGTTTTCGTATACTCGTAACAAAAAGAAAATCGTTTCGCTCGCGTAACATCATCGACGCACACGTCGGCGCGTGACGAGCGACGGAACTCGAATATTTTAGGTTAACGAAGGCAATTTATCAATCGACAGCACAAAATTTACAGTAAACAAAAAAAAAGCTATCCGAAGAGCAATAACTGTGTATTATTGTGTTTGTATATAGATAAAGTTCGATCGGACCTTTGTTCCGATGGAGCGCAACACCGACGAAGAGTTTATACAGCGAATGATTTTCCTTCGTTTTAAGTTCGTATTTGTCCACAGAACATCACTGAGCAGGTGCTGATTAAGGAGGCCTACTGGGTTACACAGACAAGAGAGGTTGGCAGCAAAAAAAAAAAAAAAAAAAAAAAAAAAAAACACCATCAAACAAAAAAAAAAGAAAAAAAACTAACGAAAACAAAAACAATAATTCTCACACACAAACACACACTTAGAGACACACAGAACAAAGAGAGAAAGCACCTTTGTTTCGATGCATATAGAAACCCCGATTATCGAATACCTTGATTGACTTGTGAAAATTTTGAGTAATCGTGCGGTAACCGATCGGGATCTCTCGTTAAAAAAATAATAATAATAATAACAATAATTCTATGACGAACAATCTAACAGCAAAGCTATATAGTTTACATTTAACGAGAGATCAGTGACACACCGCGTGGCAATAGATTCACACTTGAAATTTTCAACATAGGTTGCCTCCGACAGATAGTTTATCTCGACGCAGCCGACGGCCCTGTCGAGTCCTCGAAATAGTTCCAGTGAATAAACTCGTCCGCCGGTCGCTTTCGATCGGAGCTCTATAATCTCAAAGCTTTCACGACCCCGAGCGCAAAACAATAATATTTTACTCGGCTGTTGATTTTCGGTTAAATATAGACACTTCCGAGGCTCGGCCTAAGTCGTCAAGAGCGTGGAAAACCTTTCACTTTGCATTGGCGTCGCAAGTTCGTTTATTTTTTGTTTTTTTTTTTTCCTTCTCTTTGTCTCGTGAATCTTCGCGAGCGCGCAGTGACCTCTGCATTCGCATATCGATGAACGGAACTCGGTCGTCGGCTGCTTTAAATTTCCTTCCTTGTTTTTTTTAGGTCTACGCTCGTTCTTCTGGTATCTTTGTGAATTATCATTAGTTCGATTTACTTAGGCATACATTTTTTGAATTAGTCACCCTGTCGACGAAGTAGAAAAAGGTCCTGCCCGCCTGTTGGATTGTGTGCGATACGCAGCGAAAGTCCTCGTAACGTGTAATTATTATTATTATTATATTGAACGTTCGGACGAGTTGCGGCCGCTCGTTCTTTTTTTTTTTTTTTTCTATATACATTTTTTTTTTTCA
The DNA here is from genome assembly GCA_963575735.1 of Amblyjoppa fuscipennis. Classification (NCBI taxonomy): domain Eukaryota; kingdom Metazoa; phylum Arthropoda; class Insecta; order Hymenoptera; family Ichneumonidae; genus Amblyjoppa; species Amblyjoppa fuscipennis. The sequence continues at coordinate 22,544,372 of OY754491.1, read as the reverse complement.
CAGCAATGAATCCGAGAGTTTTGATATTCCTAGAACTGTGCGTTACAGTTCTCGTTTATGGAGAGTACATTATAGGAGATTTATTAAAGTTTTTGTTATGGTTGCTAGAATATTACGTTAGACGTGTAGTGATTTAATGAGAGCGTCATCGTTTCATAAAACGTTATTAATGCGATAAACTCGGAGCTGCGTTATTAATCGGACGCTCTATTTTTTTATTTTTTATTTTTTTTTATTTTTTGTCAGAACCGATGAGGGACGCGAGACAATCGCACAGATGACGTTTTATGAAACGCGCAAACGACGAGATTATTCGATGAGTTGATTAAACATCTAGGATAGTCGATGCCAATATATAAGTTACATAATATCTCTGAGATCGTAGTGCGTTAGTAATTAAATAATATACGTAAGAGAGTGAATACCATTAACGATTATTATTATTATTATGATTATTATTATTATTATTATTATTATTATTTTTATGGTAATTGGTACAGTTTATAATTTGTTTAACGCTAGATCGTGAGTTTTAGACCGAGTCATTGTGTGATAGTAATTTTCATGAGAAGGTAGTTACGCTTTGGGTTATGCGACTTGAGAAAAAAGACAAAAAAAAAAAAACAAAAAAAATCTATAATTTTTTTTGTTTTTTATTCGCATCCGAAAATAATCTGCCGTACAGATTTTTTAAATTTTTGTAAACTCGGCCGATGTATTTTGCAGACGAAGATTGCCGATTTGCTCGGAGTCGCTGGAACCGACGTACCGGTGCAGGAAATACAGAAACTGATGATGCCGCATAAGGTACGAATATCGCTCTTTTCGCCTAACGATGAACTGCTAAATTTGAATTTTCATCATTTTTACAGCTCGGCGTCAATGGATACGCCTTCATCGTGACCAATAATGGTTACGTTCTCATTCATCCCGACCTCAGGCCAGTGGTGAGTGAAGCGTACAATGCATCGATCCATCTCACTTTTACATCGGCATTTTCGTATAATTGACATCGATTTGTCACTTGCAGTTTCAAGGGATCTTGAAACCATCGTACAACAGCGTCGATATGGCCGAGGTCGAACTAATGGATCTGGGCAGAGGTCCGAGAGAATTCGAGGAAGGTATCCTCGCGGTACGCATCATTTGCTTACAATAGTCCTGCAAATGTCCTTGAGAAGTCCTTGAAATGTTCTGAAAATGTCCTTGAAAAATTCTGGAAATGTCCTTGAAGAGTTATAGAAATGTGGTTGAAGAGTTCTGGAAAGATCCTTTAAAAAAAAAAATCTAAAAACGTCTTTGAGAAGTTCTAGAGATGTTCTTGAAAAGTTCTGGAAATGTCCTTGAATAGTTCTAGAAGTGTCCCTGAAGAGTTCTCGAAAAGTCTTTGAAAAAATCTGACAACGTTCTTAAAAAGTTCTGGAAAAGCCCTTAAAAAGTGCATACTGGAAGTGGCTTTGAAAAGTATTGGAAAAATCCTTGAAAAGTACTGGAATGTCCTTGAAAAGTACTGGAGAGTCCTTGAAAAGTACTGGAGAGTCCTCGAAAAGTACTGGAAAGTCCTTGAAAAGTACTCGAAATGGCTTTGAAGAGTTCTGGAAATGACTTTGAAAATATTCTCGAAACATTCTTGAGAACTTCTGAAAATGTCCTTGAAAAAATTCTAGAAATGTCCTTAAAAAGTTCTGAAAGTTTCCTTGAAAAGTTCTGGAAATTCTAGAAACGTCCTTAAAGAGTGCTGGAAGTGCCCTTGTAAGGTACTCGAAATGACCTTGAAAAGTTCATGGAAATTTCTTTGATAGTTCCTAGAAAGTAATTAAACGATGGATTTTTTTTACTTTCAGCTTCGCGATGACGTGATTAACCAGACAATCGGTAGTGCTACCCTCCACACGAAGTACCACTACGACGACATGGTGAGTAGCTGAGACTCTTTTCAACGATGAACGTTATCGTGGAGTACGATTTATCACTTAATTATGATCGCCTCTTTCAGAAACGCGTCGGCAGGGTGAAAAGAAAATACGATTACAGGGGTATCGAGAATACGCCTTTCACCGTTGTGGTCAGCCTTCCCGAGCACGGCCACTTCGGAAGTTACCGGGTACAAGCCGAAGAAGAAATTCACCGCTCTCACGCCAGCGGTATGCAAATTTAATTCCTCTACATTCTTTCATGATTACTTCAGCCGATCTTTCACAAACATTCAATCACACTGCATAAAAGTTCAAAACGCGATCAGAATGAATTTCGTACGATGATTCGTCGATAGCTCGACCGACCGATCGTGCCGATCAAAAGCATAAACTTTCGCAGTAATTATTTTTTTTTCTCGCTTCCCGAAAAGTAGTACAGAAGTCGATACGACTAGTTCGATAATCCCAGAGGCACGGGCAACGCTTGACCCCGGAAAGTTGGATATATTGCGCGGTGGAAACTTGTTTTTTTTTTTCTTCTTCTGTATTCCAAAAAAGCGTTGTTATTTTTTTTTTTTTTCCACCGAGCATCGAGTATCTCCGCAACGTCTCGTTCGCAAAGCTTTCATACATCCATTCAGCGTCTCTTAATTTCGAACGAATCGAATTATCGCAGGTAAAATTGTGACAGACTACTTCGCGGACAGTAACTGGCGGGTACATCCGGACTGGGACTACTGCAAGTGAGTGTATTCATTTCGGACCATTAAAAAAAAAAAAAAAAAAAAAAAAAAAAAAAAAAAAAAAAAAAAAAACTTTACCGAAAAAAAGGGCCTGGCTGCCTCCAACCGCACTAAAAAATTGTGGGCTGCCAATCCTTTTCTTCAGTGATCTTCGATCGATGACAAAGTAATTCTAAACGCTTGAACGTCACTTCGATATTTCCCAGATACCATTACGACGGCGAGCACAAGTTCGATTCGCCCGAAAAGCAGCTCCTGCACTTTTTGAACCGAACCCGCCAGCCAGGCTGGAAATGGATCGATAGTAGGCAGCGATCCCAGCCTCCGGAGCAATCTGCCTCGAACGCGTCCAACTCCGATCACGGTAGTCAAAAACAATAAATTTTCTCTTCAACTTTGCAATAACAACAACCGTAATTCGATTTTCTTATTGTTTCAGCTTATCCAGCGCCGGACAAGAACTCTTATTTCTGCGATCGAAGCTTACTGCAGAGTTTGGTTTTCGATGCTAAGGTAACCGAGTGGTTTGCGAACATGAACACCACCCGCGAGGAAAAGGGGTGAGCATATATCGTTACTCGTGCGAATAACCGAGGGACGATCGACGATCTATCTTGGTATAAATTAGCTAAAAAAAAAAAAAAAAACGAAAAAAAAAAACAAAATTCAACATCTCTGTTGTCTGTGACACACATAAAACGGATAGCTCGTTCCGTTCACGCTCATATATGATACTATACTATATGTATATATATATATATATATACAATCGACGTCACTATTTAGCCCACTTTCGTCACACGCACGATCGATATTGCTTCTTTTGTACTATATATCGTTTCTCTTTCTTGTTGTCACATTATCATTATTATTATTATTATCGTTAATTATTGTCGTTGTTTCTTTTTATTGTTAAAATTGTCTTGTGTTATCGTTTTTGCGTTTGTCGCACAGTTAAAAAAAAAAAAAAAGAGAAAGAAAAAAAAACGGTGATAGTCGTGATACACCTGTTTCCTTTTTACTAATATATTTACCACTTTAACGCCATGCAGACCTTTAGCTAGGCTGATGAACCTCCTGCCCAGGTAAACGCCATCACATCGCACCTTATACGTTCTTAGTGATAATTTGTTATATCGATCATCCGACGTTATCGATACCGTGTCCGTCTTTAACCCGAACCACACATTTTTCATTAAAATTTTTAAAAAAATAATTCACACAAACAAAAAAAAAAAAACCTCGACAAAACGACTTCCCTCTGTGTCTCTCATTCACACGTTCGATATTACTTTCCTCCTCTAAACTCTGCCATTGTCTCTCTGAATCCTTCTGTCGATCGTTTTAAATCTTCGGCACACATGGTTTGGCACTTAGCTTTTTTTTTATGTATTCATATACGACGTTACATGTTTGTCGAACCTGTCGTATGGGAACGAGAATGGACATTTTTACAGGCCCGAAGAAGAAACGAAGCTACGCCGATAATCTTTGCGTTATCGATCAAGAGGAAACCTCCCACAGTATATCTCGAGAGAGATGATTTTTTTTCAATGAGAAGCCATTCCACACAGACAGATAAAAAAATTTTTTTGGCTCGTTAAAGAAAGATTTTTTTTTTGAAAATCTATTTATGCAATAGTCTGCATTCGTGTCGATCGAATAGTAAATTGTATTCGGTGTGGTACGCTCTTACGTGTGATTTCTATTCAGGAAAGAGTTTCAACAACGTTTCGGCTTCACGCTCGCTTTCATGGCGACCCACAGCGGTCTAACGAGATGGCAAAATTTCACCGTCGACGACGAGGTAACACCGACCGAGCATCAATTCAGCAAGATGGATCAACGGGCCATCGATGAGATTTGGTACAAACGGGCCGTCGAGCAAAATTACGCCCAACCGGATAGCTTCGTTTTTTCGGTGCCGATCGACGATGAAGGGGCCGACAATACGACACTCGTCACTGCGAGTCGTGCGATATTCATAAGTAATTGTTATTCAATATTAATAATATAGTAATATTGTTGTCGATATTATTGTATTAATATTAACGAATATAAATACTAGCTAGGTTGTCGCTTGGCCGCTCTTGCTATGGACTATGAGATTTAGGAACCGAACATATAGATTCATGGAGATTTACCGGAAATACGTCATTTTTGGTTTGATAATTTTATTTCCTGACCAGAAGTGACGTATTATCTATATAAATGGTCCCCTGGAAGAACTTAGAATAATCAGGTCCTTGGGGGGGGGGGGGGGGGGGCTAGGAGGTGGCCCAGGATTCTTAACAATCGGGACAAACAACAAAACAACTTTTAAAAATATATACAAGATAACTAATATTAATATTCAATCGTGAAGTCTTAACGAAGCATCTGTTGATACGTGATATAATTTTGTAATTTTTATGCAGGCAATGAAAAAGGCAACAAAGCACCGGTGGCGGTTGTGGGTTTCCAGTTCCAGCATACAGCTCTTCAAGGCCTATTCCAGAACATAACGTACAGTTGCGAAAAATTGGGCAACTGTGAGAAGGACTGTAGCGACGAATCGTTGGCCTGCTATCTCGTCGATAACAACGGTTACATCGTCGTTGCCGAGGACGAAGCTGACGCTGGGAAATTTCTCGGCGAGATCAGAGGTCCGATAATGACGAGTATGGTCGACGAAGGTATATTCGACAAGATCCGCATATTCGATTATCAGGCTGTGTGCTTCAAGAGCAAACCGACGACGAACGTTGCGGGTATACTCTTCACAGTGAGTATCGACAAAAAGTTAATCACCAAGGATTTACTCTTATCTCGAAAATTAATTAAAATCAATTTGTTAATTTCACCAGCCATGGAAGAGCATTCGAAGGGCTTTCACGTGGATGGTCAGTCAAGCTCTTTTGACCTGGGCGAAATTGGGCCTCTGGGACAGCGACCTGGCTCACGTTTACGCATCCCCGAACGAGGATGAAGAGTTTCATGACGATTATCCGGAGAACGGTGAAAGGTCGGATCCAAGCAAGGGAGGAGACAAAGCGTATATACAGAAAGTTATTATAAATAGAACAAAACCTCAGCCGTGTGATCAGGAGGTGAGTTATTAGAATAGAATGATTTATTATGTGGTGTTTTAAGGAGCTTCAATTGATGTAGAGCAGACTCTGTCAGTAACGAAAACTGTAATCCATTTATCGCATGTCTTCAATTTTTTGTTTTTTTTACGTTTTGCTTTGGGAAAAAATGAATTACAATTTTTGTTACTGACTGAACTTGGCTGGGGTGGAGTGGACGAAAGGTTTTCATCGCCTTGAGGGATTAATAACCGATATAGCACTAAACATTGTGAAATAATTTTAGAAATATTTTCAATCTTCCAAATATCCCAACAAAAAGTTTCTTAAATATTTCAGAAACGTACTTAATCTTTCTTCAACACATCCGAAATATTTTTAATTAAATTTTTTGCCGAAATATTTCTACACAACTATTTTTTAATATTGTTACATTTTTTTTTCTTCGATATTTCAAAAAAATATTATCGAAACCTTTCCGTGCTACGTGAAAAATAATGTAACAATTTCTTGTTCTCGTCCGCAGTCTTATCTCTATCTGCTGCGAAACGGCACTGCGAGAGAGTACGACGTGGATTTCGATTCTAACAAGGGTTGCAAGAGGCCATACGTCGTGCAACCGGTGGATTTCAGCAACATGTTGCTACTGGTAGTTTACACGAATTGCATTAACACGGTAGAGCCAGCGTTGAGCGTCGAGCCCGAGGAAGTGATATACACGAACGCGTCGCTCGCTTGCCAAAAAGTAATGAACGAGCTGAGACGCCAAAGACCCCGATCGTGCATAAGAAGTCATCCGAGGGAGAGCGAGATCAAAGATCGTTGCGGACTCGCCTCGAACGTCGGACCAAATTTAAATTTAGTCGCGGTATTGCTTGTCGCTCTGGCGTTCACGATCCCGAGGATAGGACGCGATTGAGGGGATGAAAAAAAAAAAAAAATACGCTTTTCATTCTAGAAAATCGCTAAACCATGGAAAAAATTATACCTCTGGAGCGTCAGAATCGGCCGTGAAGGTCGATTCTATAAATCGTTCAGAGCCAAAGTCAAACTCTACCGTAGTCCAAAATTTTTACTGCCCCCTGCCTTTATCGAAGATGGGACTTTTCGCGTGCGAAAAAAAGAACATAACGTGCACCTCTCGACATTCTCATCTATTACGCAGCCGTTCAACATAAAATACCATTAACGTACACTACATCATTCGTGATACAAGAATCGGATAGCCGAAAAAAATGCTCTTCCGTTATCTCGCGGCTCTGAAAAAAAAAAACGTATGCGATTTTTTGCATTTACTTTCTCATTCTCGTTATATCCGTCGTGTTGTACGACCGGATCGTACATTCGTCGGGATAAAAACCAACAGACATACACACAGACACACGTACACTTGTAGAAAATTGAGAAACATAATCACGTCAATAGCAATTACCAGTTGCATGAATATAGAAGAGCGTGAAGAGAACCGGATGTCCGTGCGACCGTTCACTGCGACTATGCGAATGCGTTTGAACGAACAAAAATGAATTTTGCCCGGCGATCGAGGAATCGAGCATAATTATATCCCTCTCTCGCCAGATAGATACTGTACAGCGCGCCAATACGATTGTAGTTACAATTCCTGATGATATATAACAACCCCTACAATGTAATACGCGATTTGATCCACAAAAACAGGCGCGAAATATCGAAGAATGCTGTGAAGTGCTGTTTCACTTGTTTATTTTAATACAAGATTATATATATAAATATATATATATACACCGCGCCAATAAAAGGTTGCGTTGTCGCGTGGCAAATATAATATCCTCCGGGCTTCGATTCGTCGAACGAGCTCTCGAAGCCCGGTGGACGTAAGAATCATTGAGGGTGCAACACACAATCTCGAGTTAGTCTCGATGCTTGGATGGTTTCATACAATTCGCATATAGAGAAAGTAACCCTTCGAAATTCTATTAAATCGTTTGTGAGTGAGATAATTTATGAATGGAATTGTACAAAAGTCGAATGATGAAGAAAAAAAAAGTGATGATAAATGGCAAATGAAATGTACTTGTTTTGGTATGCCTCCTTATGTACCGATATATCATCTACTCAAGTACGTGTACAATAGGGTAGCCAATATTTCGTTAGAATTTCGATAAAGCTCGTTTAAAGAAGAAAAACAAAAACGTAGATAGGATTTTATAATAGTGAAAATATCGGAGCAGGAGTACACCACTACCTATAAATACGATTATTATAGTATGCGTAAGCAAACATTCGATATATATATATGCGTATATATATACATATATATACGTTTTCATGTTCTCACACCTCACGGTAAATACTAAGCGCGACTCAAAGACCACGTCGTCGTTCGAAAATTTGCAAATCTATTAAGATTAATTTTGTAAATTAATGTAATATACAGGACATATATATAATTGTGTGCCTTCCGTTAACGCATGCGGCACGCGGTTGAACGAAATCTTGTTGTATGTTTTTCAATAAATTATTAAATCCTACTGTTTAAGATTGGCTTGTGTACTATAGCGATCTGTGTTCAATGAAAAAAATGACCAACGGCTCAATTAATTAACTCCCGACTGTCCAAAGGACAAAAAACGGGAGTTGTGCGTTTCACGGCGATCAACGTGACTTTGCGTGTTTTATCCGTATCCAGTGTTCTCCGAATCTCAGGGAAATCGACGCGCAACTACGCGTAGAAAACTAATAAATTAATAAGCCTATCGCCGGAGTAGTTGAATTGTTCCAACGAAGACTCGACAGCGTACAAAGAAAAATACATTAAATATAGTCCCAGAGCGACGACGGAAAACTCCTGCTGCGTAGAATGTTCTACGGCAAGAAATACACTAGTCGATGGATATTGACAAAAACTAGATAAAAAAGTATCATTTGAATTTGTTGAGTAAAAATCAAAAGGGCGGAAAAAAAATTCAGGACCGCATAATTCCTCATAATCCTCATAAACGTTTCTTTATTCGCGAAGCGAATAAAGGAACATTTACTTTTGTTTATATTTATTTATATTTACATTTACCGTTTTTTTGTATGTACATCAAGGAAAATAGTTAGGCCATGCTTAAAGTCTACCATTCGCTACTTGACTATCTTCTCTATGGCCTCCCGAAACATTTTAATCTGCATGCGCCTCTGTAACTTCCTCTGAAGGTCACCCAGGTCTTCCCCACCTTCGAGAAAGCCCTTCAAGTTGTGGGTCGTGCCGTCGGCAATTCTGTGATCGGTTATGCGATCCTGATTGAAATTGTAAGTTCTGACTTTCTCATTTCTCGTACCGAGACCCAGCTGTTTCCTGCGCATCTCGCCGGAAGCCGTGCGTTGCTCGTTCAGTTGCATGTCGTAGATTTTCGTCCGCAATCTGAGCATCGCGATTCGTCGATTCTTCATCTGCGATCGGTCCTCCTGCGATTCCACCGAAATGCCGGTCGGCAGATGCGTTATTCTGACCGCCGAATCGGTCGTATTCACGTGCTGTCCGCCCGCTCCCGAGGCGTTCTTCGTCTCGATCCTCAGATCCTTGTCCTTCAGGTTGACCTCGATGTCACTCGGCTGCGGTAGAACGGCCACCGATACCGTGCTCGTGTGTATACGACCCGATCTCTCGGTAGCCGGTACTCTCTGCACCCTGTGAACTCCCCCCTCGTGCCTGAATATTTCCATAGCTCGTTCGCCCGTTATCGCGATACACGCGTGCCTGAGGCCTCCCGTTCCCGCTATCGAGTCCTCCTGTATCACCTCGTGATCGAAGCGGAGATGCTGCAAATATCCCAGGTACATCTCGAAGAGATCTCTCGCGAAAAGCATGGATTCCTGACCTCCCACACCTGTAGTTATCTCCAATAAGATCTCCCTGCAACTCTCTCTACCGGTCCTATCCAGGATAGCTTCCAGCAAATCGTCGTTAGCCCTGTCAAGCTCCTCTTTGTAAATTGCGTATTCCTCTTCCCCGAGTTTCTTCATCTCCGCGTCCTGTTTAACTGACAAAAATATTTATTTATTTATTTATTTATTTAGAGGGTATAACCCTTTTACAAAATATAATATAGTATAGTGTAGTCTATTTGTTCTGGCATGAGATAATATTTACATTTATAATTTGGTCCATCTGTTGCAATCATCAACAATTATCAGTCCAGTGAATTTATCGGATGCGGCGAGCGCATCACGGATTATCACATAGTCTTTCACATAACACAATTTTCCATAGTTTTTATATCGCATAATGCAGTAGCGTTTGTATTTTTATATTTATAATAACACATACGCTATACATACATATAGTATTATTATTTATTTATCTGTATCGTCCTGCGCTTCTTAAAGCTACTTATGCGCTGCCTCGCAACGGGTCCCTGGGTCAGGTTTAGAGGCGAGCACGCTAATCACCAGATCAACGCAGCGCTACGATAAAAATATTATGTACTCGCCTGGGATAAAAATCGTGACTGACCACTGACAAACGGTAGAAAATTGTTTGCAGGCTATTTACCGAGTTCCTCCAAGCTCCGCATGTTCTCCCCTATAGCGGATCTGCTCCTCAGCATCGCGGTGAGCTCGCCGCGTCCCCGCTCGATGCTCAATTCCGCATGGATCTTGTTGGTTCTCTCGAAATCGTCGACCAGTCTTTTGATAAACTTGTCGACAACATCGTCGGACAAGGAGAGTCCCGAGCGTGCATCGCCGCTGCACCTCGCGACGATCACAGTCGAATTGTCTTTGAGGTTAGGCGAGAAACGAGCCAGTGGTCCGCTAAGTTCGAGGCATCGGCGAAGCCGATTGACACCGGGTTGCAGACAGCGAACGAACAGAGCCATGGCGAGCGCGTCGGGCAGTGGCAACGTGATTATTTCATACAGAAAAACAATGCGCTGGACAGCTTTCCCATCGAGAGTTGGACATTATTTTTCGACGATCCGGCATAGTCGGACTAAACGGATTAAACGTGCGAAATGCGACCGTGAGGACGCACGTGGCTGATCGCAGCTGTCGGCTGATCGCAGCGCTTTTAAAGATTGTCACCATTTACAATTTACGAAACACATAGATTGTGTACGGTTGGATGATACAGTTGAATAGGCTCGTAGCTCAAATCGTACGTCGAATCAAGCGTGAACGAGAGAAACGCCTTTCTTCTCTCGATTAATTTATTTCAATAAAGTACTTGCGTGTTATTCTTCTTGCGAAACGGCCTGACGATTCAATGGACAATGCAACTGGACTTTTAGTTCTACGGAACTGCAGCTTGCATCGCCTCCGTGTGTGTCTCTCGCTCTCTCCCTCAGCTCGAGTCACGCGAGATTCAATCGGGAGTTTCGCACCGTGTTCCTTTTCGGGCATTTCATTCTATCGAGGGGCGCGCGAAGACTCGCCGCAGTCGCCGGACACGTTCGAGCGAATGAAAATATATAAATTCGTCGCTGCTCGTGCGCGCCGTGTGGTTCGTGCATCGTGCGTGATATAAACACAAGATTATTTTGTTGCGAAGCGATATTGAATTTTACTTACACCGTGACGCTTTATTAATAGACTTGCGAAATTTCTTGGGTTCGCATCGGACTTCATAATTTTTGCTCGCGCAATAATTAACGATAAATGAATTTTTCTTCTTTGGTCTCGCTATATATACGAATAACGTTCGGAGGTATTAGTGTAAATATTATACTGGTGGTCTCGCACTACGCGTAAGCGCAGTACAAATGCGCTGGGCATTTGGTATAGGCAGTAAGTATACCGAAATACCGAAGGGAGATAGAAAGTGCGTGGAGAGCGACTGAAACAACGTTTGTACAGAGTGTCGAGGGGGGAGACAATTTAGCGGAATTATTACGGATCGAGACGATCGGTGTCGCGTCTCGTCCTATAAAATTACAAACTCCCACGAAACAACGGAAATTATTTTAGATCGCGGTACGAGGTAAGTCATCGTTGATTGTACCGTTTGATGTGTGGTTTGGGTTTGTGACAAAGCAAACGATGATTTAACGATCGAGGAAATTATATTATACACGAGTCTATATATTTCGTCCACGCTTCGTGCACAGGTCGTCCGATACATAGCGAAATTATGGAAGCGAGCGCATATCAAACGCAGGAAAGGGTCAACGACGGTGGTAAGTTTCTTTTTAATTTCTTTTTCTTTTACTGAATATTATAAAAATTCTTCGTCACTCCGGATGTGTTTGACACTAATGCGATATTATATAATGCTGCGCTCGACAGGGACGAATAAATTTAATTATTTGATTTGAATGAAAATAAATAAATAAAAAATTTCGGTAACCTTAGGTTTAATTAACGCCTCCGAGGTGTCCGATTGAACATGCTTTTGCTATATCGCGACAAATCGACGACGCGATTGATCAAAAAAGTTCAATAAAGTTTGTCAACACCTTAAGGATACAATGTTTGGCACGAAATTTGACGACTTTTCATTCATATGTGGTTAATTTACTTTTTTTATAATTATACTCTGATAGAGATTGAACAAAGCAAGTTACACTATACATATACATACAGGATGTAGCTGTGTGAAAATATCAATGAGCTGTGCAGGCCATGATGAAAATTCAATATGAAATCCTTTGTGCTCTATTCTGTTTATAATTGCTATTTAGTGCAGAGAGACTTTTTTGCCCCGACCCAATTTTATGCTGGATCAACATTTATCTTAAATTTATTATCCAATTATTTAATCAATAATTAAATAGAAATTATTAGAATGTAAATGTAATTGTTTTATCATAGTAAAAAATTATAATTGTGAGCGATGAAATTAACAATTCACACTGTTCAGCAACGTCGTCACTTTCAATATTCAATTAATGTATGCGTAGAATCTGTAACGCAACTTTGCGATACTTTAGTATTTTATTAACTTTTTTTTTTTTTGTTCAGACAATGGATTCGTCTGGCAGGACTACCTGGACGCCAGCAAGAGCTTCGAAGTTCCCCAAATTATGTTTCCGCACGTCGAGCAAACTCTGCAGAATGGCATCGAAATTGGAATGTCCTTGGAGGTTCCGACGTCGAAGGATGTCGAGGGTGACGTTTCGTACTGGGTGGCCACGATAGTAATGGCCTGCGGACCTCTTCTGAGACTGCGTTACTTTGGAGGCGACGACAGATTGCTGGAATTTTGGTTCGATCTCACCAAAGAGGCTGCTCATGAATTGGGATGGTGCGTGAAGAACGACAAAAAATTGGAACCGCCCGAAGCCGTCCTGGCGAAATCGGCAGATTGTCTAGACAAGTTGCCCGAATACCTCATGTCCGCTATCTCTGTGCCACAAGAAATGTTGTCCGGGGTAAGCAGTCCCCCAACATGAATACATGAATAATCTCCTCATTTAATTATTTCATTACTCATTATTATTTTTCATCTTCACAATTTTTAATTTTTAATTGTATAATTAAATGTTAATTTTATTTATTTATTTATTTTATTTATTTAATCATCCTGCCCTTTTACATATTATTAAGTAGTATTTCAATCGTAATAGGAACATTTATACATTATTAACATTTCAAATATAGAATCTTCATATAAAATTTTAATTGTATAATGAATGTTAATTTTTAATTGTAATGCAGGAAGGACTCAGTATGACGGACAGAATCAAGCAAGCAATGAAAGTCGAAGTCAGCGATCACCAGCATCCCTACAAATTGTGGGTCGCCACAGTGAGTGAATTATTGTCGATCGCGAGCTTGGCTCCTCGCGTTGTTCCGGACGGCCAGAACCGTCCGGAAATCGTGACTAAGCCGTTTCGAAATTACCATAAAAATCCGTATCATTGGATTGTTCAGAATTGTCCAAGATTTTCATCGTTTTAATTTCCAGATAATCGAGAATGTCGGCGGGAGGCTTCTGTTGCGATACGATACACCGGGCGCTCGCGTGAGAGACTTCTGGATGTTCTGCACGTCGGAGCATCTGCATCATTACGGCTTCGTTTCGGAATCCGATCCGAAATGGTTTCTGGAGCCGCCGAGCTCGATAGTCGAGACTCACACGTACGAGGAGTGGAAAGAATTGACCGAGGCCGGTCCGAAGAGCGACGAGATTGCCGGCAAGGTCTTCGATCAGGACGTTGAGCATCCCCGACACAAATTCAAAGTCGGAATGAAACTCGAGGCTATCGTGCCGTCCCACAGAACGCGCTTCGCACCCGCGACGATCGTCAAGGTTTTCGACGACGTGTACTTTCTCGTGCACATCGACAATCACGACGATTACAAAAATTCTAAGAGCGACAGGGAGCCGCGTTCGTACGCCTCGCCGGAAAAAAACACGTGGCTCTGCGTCGCGGGGCACCCTTACATATTTCCAATCGGTTGGACGAAGAGGCACGGTCTCAGATTGACGAAACCTCGGGGCTGGACGGCGGAGAACGATCAGTTCGATTGGGAAGTCTATCTGCGCGAAACGGAATCCGAACCGGCGCCGGAGGACTGTTTTCCGGAGAGGGAATCGGCCGTCGAGGCCGGCTACAAGATAGGAATGAGACTGGAGGCCGTCGATCCAAGGGACGAGAACATAATATGCGCCGCTCACATAACTAAAGTAATGGAGAATCTTCTGTGGATTAAATTGGACAATTTCGACGACAGACGCGACCACATTGTGCACACGAACTCCATGCAGATATTTCCGGTCGGTTGGTGCGAGTCCAATCACTATCCGTTGAAGCCACCGCGCGACTACGTCGAGGTCTGCAAGAAATTCGAGAATCCGATAAAGGACGATGACAAGAAGATTCTACTCGACATACCGATATCGGAGCCGCGCTCCTCGCTCTGGTGTCCGAAGATTTACTTCAATTATCGATGCTTCACCGGTCCGATGATATCGAAAGGAAAATTGGCCACTCTGCCGAAAGCCGTGGGACCCGGACCGGTGATACTCGTCATGAGAGAAGTACTCTCGATGATCGTCTCGGTGGGCTACAGAAGCGCTAGGATACTGAAGGTCCTTCAGTGCGACTCCAAGCCCGATCCGGGCTATCACTTGGAGATACTGAAGGCGAAGCACAAGAACAATACCTATCGGGCGAGCGTCGCCGTCATTACGTCCGGAGACATGGTGGCGGAGTTTTGCAAGGACATATGCAGAAAATTGATGGTCTGCCCGAATCTGTTCGGACCGCTTCACGTGCCGGAGGACGACTGCCCCGATCGATGCCACAAAACGTCGAAGAACAAATTCGTCTGTGAGTAGAAATATATTATTTATCGTCTTGAAGCGACGATCGTTTCAAATTTTAACAATTTTTGTTACAAATTTCTAAATCACTAATGTTTTTTTATACATTTATTTATATATAAAAAATAAGTTATAGATTTTTGCAAAAAGGTTTCGTCACGTGAATTTGCAAAATAAACAAATAAATTTCAGCGACTGCGATCGGCGCGGCGAAGCGCGGCAAGCCAAAGGGTTACACGAGTATAATGGTGCAAAAACCGAAGGTTTGGGGAAGCCGACGTAGGCGAAGACGCGGTCGTTGGGCCAACAGGGAGAAGGACACCGTCAATACATTCGAGCGTGCTGATGAAATACCGTATCTGTCGTTGGATCTCGCGAAACACGTTACCGAGGGTTTAGAGGAGACGTTGGACGACAGACCGCCGCTCTCCGAGATCGATATCATGATACAGAAGGACATGGACAAGCCGGAGAAGACCGAGGAGCTCAAACCCGAAGTGCCGTCGAGCAACGCCTCCGAGGATTCGCGGAGCTCGTTCAACGATCGCAAAAGCAAGGACAGCAATGTAGGAAGTCCCGGAAGTATGAATTCGAAAGCTAACTCGGCATCGAAGTACAACCAGAACGGTTCGACCGCGAGAGCTGCGAAGAGGGATCGGGAATGGGACACCAGCATCGAGTCCGACTGCTCCGAAGCCGACGCGGCTTACGTTCAGCTGCAGAAAAAACAGAGACGCCCGAAAACGAGAAAATTGGACTCGAATCCGTTGTTCTGGAGCGTCGACGATGTTTTCAGATATCTCCGTAAAACGAACGATTGCAAGGACATCGCTTACAGAGTCAAGCAGGAGGCAAGTATTTAACTTTTGTATTTTTAATTTTCTTTTCTTCTCGAATAAATTCTCCAAAACGAATTGCGTAATGATGCTAATTTATCTGTCGTTTGCAGGAGATCGACGGTCTTGCCTTTCTGTTGCTGAACTTGCCGTCTCTTACGGAGCACATGAAGATGCGAATGAGCTTGGCGATGAAACTCTGCCGGCACGTCGAGCAGGTCAAAGTAACGTTCTTCCTGAGGCACATCAACGAAGTCGAACCTGAACAGTATCAAATTGTTTGATAAATCGTGGATCATCCAATCGTACCGACATCGGTACACGCACAGAGAAATTTCAACGCCTGAAGCAATATACGTAAAAAAAAATTGTAAAATATTAACGATTACCACGATATCGTATGCTATCGATTATTCGGTTATTCGGTCTTGCGCGAGGCTCTTCGCGCCGAACCGAAACGTGATCGGATGTACGATATGCGAATGGGCAATTTCATTAAAAATTATTATTTATTGTCCACACGAATCCAGAGCCTATCGCCGATACGTTAACTTCACTTTCCGTTGACGTTATCGTAGCGTCTCTAATTCATGTTTAGAATTTTCCATTATTTATATCGTTTTTCTTTTCATTCGAATGCAGCGGGACACTCTACGAGTTCGTTGTTGTGTTTTTTTTTCTTTTCTTAAACATTGTAAAAAAGCTGTATAAATATCGGGTATTGTATTATAAATTTTTAATTTAACGATTCAATGGAAAACATCTGTGTTCAATTGTACCCGAAGCGGAAGAATTTTCGTAGACCTTATTCCCACTCTTCTCCCCCACACCTATCGTGTCCCATTCCGCGGTCGTTCCGCCGATATGAGCGCGGACCGAGTTTCTTAATATAGAGTCACCTATGCTGCAATCATTCGTGGCCGCAATCTACCACACTTCAATTCCATCCTACATATATGGTCCTCGCTCATAACCATAACGATGCAATAATCGTTAGAAGCGTCCGAATAATTCAGTCACGTTTTGCGGATAAGCGTGTGAGTCACGTAGAGCACAGTAGCGGAAGTGTGAAAAAGTTACGAAGCTCGCGTCGTGTGGACAGTTAGCGGTGCACCGTGGAGTACCGGTGGGTGGGGCCGTTGACCTGCCCACTCGAATGCAGATCTTCGGTCCCGATGCGTTTACCCACTCGGGTTTACCAGCCCGACGAATTCTAAAACTGCGACAATGCGCTTTCTGACCCAAATACCCTTTGCACTTTTCAGCCGAGCTTTGCCAAAAAAAAGTGCACGATAAATACTCGCCGCCGGACAGGCCACCCCCCCCCCCCCCCCCCCCCGGTTGACCTAGAATCCTAGAATAAATTATCGTTACATTGCGGCGAGGCCGCTCGTGTCGCATCGATCCATTGCCGCAGCTGCAACGCCCGATCGTTAATCAATAGCGCCGACGTGTATTATCCCGCCAAAACTCTCGACACAGTGGCGGAGGCGATGTTTTTGGAACAACTTTTCCCTCAGCGTTACCATCGATTATTTTGAATCGACTTTTTTTCACGTTTTCAACGCAAGATATTTATCGTTGTTCAAAATAAAAACTATTCTGTAGAAAAGATTCGTGTGAAATTTAATTTAACGGACTGGAAGAGTTTATGAGAAAAAAAAAACTGGTATATTAAATTTCATGTGCAATTATTATGGGAAATTAATGTTCGGTGGATCAAAAACATTGGGGATACTTTATTTTTTGATAATTTCATTTTACTATAAAAGCACTTAAATTTTTATAATTTACTTTAATTTCAATGAAAAAGTATAATCATTTTTCGTCAATGATTCATTCTCATTCTTCTTTTTCTTCGATTTTGTCCCACGAGGCAAACACTGTACAAAAAAAATTCGTACGAAATTACATTTTACCGTACCGGAAGTTTTTATGCAAAAACTGATATAATAAATTTCGGATAGAATTGTGATGAAAAATTTATATTCACTGTATGAAAAACATTGGGAATACTTTAATTTTTATAATTTACTTTGATTTCACTGAAAAAGTATATCAATATTTCGTCACAATTGTAAATCAAATTGAATGTCCCAGTTTTTTTTTGCATGAAAACTTCCAGTTCGATGCATTAAATTAAGATTTTTTTTTATTTACAGTAAAGTCCGCGTAGCCAAGGAATTATTGTTCTCGATAGCCAGTTTGATTACAGTGGCGCGAAGTAAAATGGCTCCAGTAAGAACACGACGCAGAGATCCAATGGGATTGTCAGTGTCGAGGTCGCGAGGAGGGGGAAAGCGCCTGTATGGCTGTAGCCCCGAGACGTGTGTACGTACTGCTATAGTACGGCTCACCGTACGGTACGTTGAACGGCCGAAGTCAGTGGTTTTTATTCGAGAGAATGGCTTGGTGATAAAAGCCGATTGTAGTGTTATCGCAGTGTGAGATTAGCCGCTCGGATAGGGTGAGTTCGTTGTCTGTGACGTTTAATTGTCATTCAAAATTCGTTATCTCAGTGCCGGACGAACGTTGAAACGAGACATAACGGATGACAGCGTTAGCGGATCAATGCTGGCTCACGGGTGTGCCCCGTTCGTCGGGCCTATCTATCGGTCTTTCTCCGCGTTCCTGACTCACCTCGATGTACTTCCACTGTCTCTATAATTATTTATATACACGAATATCCTCGTGACAATTGTTAAACCGGTGAGACGAATGAATATTCGTTTTACTCCATCATCGAATAACGCGGATCCGAGTATAGCCGAATAATTTCTATTTTCGAGCGATGTTGTCATTCATACGGCGAGGCAATCAAGTTCGGTGAGATCATCCCCGTTCATGCCTACCTGTTTCAATGATTGCGTGTGCCGGACTTACCGAGCGCGTCGCTTATACGCGACTGTGTACATGCCGTGTTAAAAAAAAAAAAATGCCCGCGGACAAACGGGCCAGCCTGTCGTATAAAATTGATATTAATGAGCCCTGTCGTATTGCTCAACCAACAGATGATCGCGCGCGCGTTTACTCTCTCCGAGTGAGAAGTGCACGCCCATTATTTCCGTATCCACTGGCAACCGTTATTCCAAAACAATAAAAAAAGAAACATGATTTTTAAAAATATATATAAATGTTAAATCGAATCGCGCGAACCGGTATCGAACGCCGAGGAATACATAGCGGCGAGGCAGTATATATATATATATACATATATATGTTATATACGTTATATATATATGTTACGGTCTTGATACTGTTTCACACTACAGTTCGATGGCGATGTCGCGTCCGCTATGAGGTTTCCGCGCTAATGATCCAAGCTCTTCCGGTTTAATACCGGTGTAATTCTTTATTGATAACAATCTCGTTATCTCGATCATGGTCTTTTTTTTTTTTAGAGACCTTTAGACGGCAACCATGAGGTGTTCAGTGTTTATCGTAGCGGCGTTCGCGCTGCACGCATCAGCCTCGAGTGAGTAGACATATACGATTATCGGTTCACCTGTATTATTTGAAATTGGAACACTGAAAAAAAATAAAGAATTTATTTTTTTTTTATACTGTTACACATGAAATGGAAAAATAATTGGTGATTTTCGCATTATAGTTCGAATACCGGATATTATAGAAGGTGAAAGGTTATTGCAAAAACTAATGAGAGACGTGTAGTTGTGATTTTTTCCTAATCAACGTTACATCGATCGACGTACTAATTTCACGCTCATTTACCATTTTTCATTGAAAAAAAAAAAAAAAAAAAATCGCCTTGTAACAAATCACTCACAGTCATTAAACAATTGTTGTCCCATATAGTTGAAGGCTCGCACTTAGAAATCATAATAGACGGCCCGCACCCGAATACCTAGTTCGAGTGTAATTACTGCGAAAACAATTGTCGTCCATTCGCTGTGTAAATTTTCATCTCATCTAATCACACCTAATGTTTTATGTGACCCCTTTAATCCATAGAGTGGATTGTTTTTCTGATTTTTCTTTTTTTTTTTTTGTTAATTAAATTAAACCACTTTAAACGTTCATGTGTTATCCGTGACTTATTGCAGTCCAATCGCCGCCACGAATATTGAAGCAACCGCCGACCGACGAGCTGCTCTTTCAAGTAGCTCAACAGAGTCTCAACGAAAACGACAAGCCCTTTCTCATAGAGTGCGAAGCGGAGGGCGAACCAGTTCCGGAGTGAGTAAAAAAAAATTGCTCCTATTTACTTATCTGCAATATGAATTTAGCGAATATTTATCGACTCGTGACGTAACAGTTGATCAAAGGAATGTGCAAATTCGTGCGCTCGTAGAATATACAATAAAGCCGAAAGCTACGCTTTAATGATGCATTAAGGTAGTGCTGCGTCAAGGAATTTCATTCGCAGCTTTTCCTCCACGGTCTCGATTCACAGTTGACTTTCTTGCACTGCAGTCCCCTGGTAGTAACTGGTCTTAATTACCTCGATGACCTCATAGCCTTAGGGAGATAAAATTACCACCGTCGTCGGATGTACTTGTGGCTCTAACAGAGCCACAAGTGAGATTGATCCCCACGTTTGATCTCCGGACGATTATAACATTCGCAATTTCCCTTTCTGTGATGAAAAAAAAAATAAAATAGAAAAGAATAATAGTAATAATTGCGGGCTGAAGGACCCAGGTCAATGGCCCTTTACTAAGGTGTAAAATTATCATTAGATATAAAAGTTAGTATGAAAAAAAACCAAATATAAACTTTGGCAATAAATCTATTTTACTACTACTAATAATAATTGAACCAAAAAAGTTGATAAAAATTAATGATTGATTTAGAAACTTTTTTTTTTTTATAACATAACATTACCACTGTCATCGGATGTACTTGTGGCTCTAACGTGAGACAAGCGACAGTGAGATTGATCCACGTTTTTGATCTCTGGACGATTATAAAATTCGCAATTTCTCAGAACCAAATAGAATCATAAAAATTAATGTCGCGTTTCAATTTATATTTTCGTCGTTTTTTATTACAAAAAAAACAACAAAACCGACAAATTTATATTTTACTTGTTTTCATTTACAAAAAAAAAAAAAAAAAAACACAGGTATAAATGGATAAAGAACGGCAAGAAATTCGAATGGCCAGCGTACGACGATCGAATCTCGCAGCAGCCGGGTCGCGGCACCCTGGTGATATCGCGTGCCCGCGACGAGGACCTCGGCCAGTACCAGTGCTTCGCGAAGAACGAATGGGGCACAGCGACTTCCAACTCCGTATTCGTCAGGAAAGCCGAGCTCAATTCGTTCAAAGACGAGGATCCAATTACGCTAAACGCGAACGAGGGAGAGCCGTTCAAGATGACCTGCCAGCCACCGGACGGTTGGCCGAAGCCGAACGTTTACTGGCTCATTCAGGACACAACGGGTGTAATAAAGTCGATCAATAATTCGCGTATGACCCTCGATCCCGAGGGAAACCTTTGGTTCAGCAACGTGACGAGAAACGACGCGTCTGACAATTTTTACTATGCCTGCGCTGCGACATCGCTGTACAGAAAGGAATACAAAGTCGGCAACAGATTTCTCCTGAACGTAATATCGACTGGTTCGTCGTCGAATCAGAACAAGCACGCGCCGGAGAAGCAATACGTGAGCCGAAAGAACGAGGTCGCTCTGAGAGGAAAGAAGATCGAGCTCTACTGTATATTCGGTGGTACGCCCTTGCCCCAGACGGTTTGGCTGAAGAACGGGGTTCGTCTGAAGCCGACGGATCGGGTGACGCAGGGCAATTACGGCAAGTCGCTGATAATAAAAACCGTAAACTTCGACGACAACGGGACGTACACGTGCGAGGCGTCGAACGGCGTCGGTACGGCTAAGTCTCATTCCATAGATCTCAAGGTCCAAGCGGTGCCGTACTTCACTGTCGAGCCGGAAATAATAAATGCCGCGGAGGACGAGACCGTGACGTTCCGATGCGAGGCGAGCGGTGTGCCGGAGCCGCAGATCAAGTGGATCCACAACGGCAAGCCAATCGCTGAGGCACCGCCGAATCCGAGGCGAAAGGTCACGGAGAACAAGATCGTCATTGAGAGACTGACGAAGACGGATACGGGAAATTACGGATGTAACGCGACGAACGCTCTCGGTTACGTCTACAAAGACGTTTACGTTAACGTATTGGCATTGGAGCCGGAGATCAGCGAGCCACCGGTCGACACCTACACGGTCGACGGTAAAAACGTCATCATGACTTGTCGCGTTTTCGGAGCTCCGAAACCGGCGGTCAAATGGATACGCAACGGCCAGGAGCTCACCGGCGGACGTTACACGATTCGGGAGTCCGGAGATTTGTACATAAGCAACGTAATATTTCTGGACGCTGGGCCGTACACTTGTCACGCGTCCAACAAATTGGGCGAGGATCAGGCCAGCGCCGAACTGGTTGTGAAGGAACGCACGAGGATAACGCACGAGCCCGAGGATTACGAAGTCTCGGCCGGAACGACCGCGACGTTCAGGTAATTGATCGCCTCTCCGTCCGACGATTGTGCGTGTCGAGTTGCGTGACTAATCGATGTTTTTTTTTTTCAATGATTCACAGATGCAACGCGGTGGCGGATTCGACGTTATCGCTGGAGATCCACTGGCTGAGCAACGGCGAGCCCATCGACATAAAGGCAGAGCCACGTTACGTCCTGGCGACCGACGATCACTCGTTATCGATCACGAAGACGACGGAACTGGATTCCGGCATCTACACATGTCTGGCGCGGACCGATCTCGACGAGGCGAGGGCACAGGCGACTCTGACCGTTCAGGATGTACCGAACGCTCCGGTCCTTCTTGAGACTAAGTGTTACGAGAAGGAGGCGCGAGTCCGCTGGTCCCCGATGGGCGACAACAGATCGCCGATCTTGCGATACTCCGTTCATCACAACACAAGCTTCACTCCCGACACATGGGAAGTCTCGGCCGATCACATTCCAGCCACCGAGCAGACCTACATGGTCGAGATGTCACCGTGGGCCAATTATACCTTCCGCGTGTTGGCGTGGAACAAAATTGGTAATGTATTCCTCGCACGGATACTGTAAGGTCGTTTTTTTTACACTGGAATAAAAAAAAATGATGGTGAAATTATGTTCCGAAAATGTTGTGATGAAAGCCACAGAATGTAACATTTTTCAAAAATTTAATAATTACATATAAAAAAGATATATTAAAAAAATTCCGCATGTTGGCTTGGAATAGTTAATGTATTAGACGGATACTAGACGGTAGTTTTTTTACACCCGAATAAAAAGAAAAATTATCGTAAAATTGTGTTCCAAATATTTTGTGACGGAAATAACAGTTTGCAAAAATGTTCAACAATTGTTTAATTAAATATGAGAAAAGATATTGAAAAATAGCTGTATCACGTACGTAGCAAATATGGTACAGCGAGTAATCGATGGGTTTAATGAAATGTTTATTCATCGCAGGTCCCTCCATCCCGTCGTCCCACGGCACGGTGTGCACAACGCAGCCCGACGTGCCGTACAAAAATCCCGGCAACGTTATGGGCAACGGTACCGATCCTCAGAACATCGTAATCAGTTGGACGGTCATGCCCCAGATCGAGCACAACGCCCCGAAATTCATATACCGAGTGATGTATAGACGGGACATACCCGGCGAGCATTGGATCCAAACGGACATCCACAATTGGAAGACGAACAGGCTCTTGGTGGACAATCAGCCGACTTACCAGAGATACCAGATAAAGGTCGTTGCGATAAACGAGAAAGGAGAATCGTCCGTCACTCCTCAAATTGTCATCGGCTATTCCGGCGAGGATCAACCGCAGCAGGCTCCCTCGAACTTTACTGTGATAAAAGTGGAATCGAGCACGAGCGCCGAGTTATCGTGGGCTCCGGTTCCCGAGAGCTCGGTGAGGGGCGAACTTCGGGGCTACAGAATTCAGACCTGGACGGAGAGAGACGGCGAGGAAGGAATGCGAGAGATAAATGTCGGTAACAGAACAAAAGCGATGGTCGAGAAGTTTGTTCCTTACAGCAAGAATTACGTGAGAGTTCTCGCTTTCAACGGACGTTACAACGGTCCGCCGTCCGAGGTTTTGAGCTTCAACACACCGGAAGGCAAGCCGGGAACTATCCTGAGCTTAGACGCTTATCCCATTGGATCCAGCGCTCTCGAGCTCAAGTGGACGAGACCGGCCGAGACGAACGGCGTCCTGACGGGATACAGGATATACTATCAGATGGTCAATGGAACCGCTGTCGGGCCTCTGCTCGAGAGGCAACCTCACGTTCTCGATCCCGAAGCTACCAGTGCCAAATTAGCCAGTTTGGCCGCAAACACGAAGTATCGTGTTCACGTCAAAGCAACGACGAGAGTCGGCGAGGGAGACAAGTAAGAACTCGACCTCAAAAACTCATTATTCTATCAGTGGGCAGGTTCCGCGAGTCGTGCTCATTGCTCTGGCCAATCTCTTTCAGCTTCTACATCGAGGAGCGCACGAGACATTCGGAGAAACCGGATGTGCCGCAATTTACGTTGGAAACCTTCCCGAAGGAGAACGGTTTCTCTAACATAAACGTTACTTGGATACCGAATCTGAACGGCTATCCCGGCAGCCACTTCTATGCCAAGTACAAGCTCAGGGGGGAAACGATTTTCTTGAAAACGAAACCAGAGTTTTACTCCAACAGCCTGGAGGTTCGTAACATCGATTCGTTTTCATCGGTGCTACGACCACGCTGTGATCACTTTCTTTTATTATTGTTATTGTTAATGTTTACAGAAAGGAAGTATAAACTCATATCTCCTTAAAAAAAAAAAAATATCTGATATTGCATGAACTTATCATAGTCGAGTATGACGGTATTTTTTTAAATTATGATAAATAATCAATTGCCTTTATTATTGTTCTTGGGAGATCATCCCCTATGAATAAGTAGCATTTGTAAACACAGGCATAATTCATGCAAGCAAAGTATTACAAGCGGAGTAGAAGATAGGTTGATAGTTACCGTTACGATAAATAATTGCGGCAGTCATCTTTAACTTCGACTGCCGGCTTTTTAGCACCTTTCGCACTATAACGGCAATCCTAGGCTCGCGACTTCTGCCTTAATGCAGTATTTATTAGATTTATTATTAGATACATACTTACAATATTTTTTTTATTATTATTAGATACGCGGACTGCAGAGCGGCGAGACGTACGTCGTAAGTGTTGTCGCTGTTGACGGAAGTTACTTTACCGAGAGCGAGCCCCAAGAGATTGAGACAAGTAGCGAAGGACCGATTATTCAACCCAAGGAAAACGTTGCCACTGCCGGATGGTTCATAGGTAATTCAGTTAATTTCAATGTTCTTCTTACTCAAATATTCCGATCGTTGCATCGACCATAAACGCTTTCTCGAACTTTTTCTTTTAGGAATGATGCTGGCAATCGCGTTCCTTCTGCTTCTCTTGATAATCGTTTGCGTGGTAAAACGCAATCGCGGAGGCAAATACGCCGTTCACGAACGAGAGCTCGCTGCCGGTCGCGGTGACTATCCCGACGAGGGTGGCTTCCACGAATATTCTCAACCGTTGGATACGAAATCCGCGGGAGGCCGTGCTTCCCTCGCGTCGTCGTCGCATCAGGACGGCAAGCATCCCGAATCGGACACAGACTCTATGGCCGAATACGGCGAGGGCGACACCGGTGAGTCGACTATTTAACATCCCCGTTTACGATATTCAAACGTTTTCTCGTACTCTAGTGAGTAGTTTCGCACTCGCTTGTGTGTACATTGTTGAGTTCGGTCGTAGTAGTAACACCCCGTCCAAACACATTGGTTTTTTTTTTTACACAAGCTTCTTGAGTTGTTTTTTCGTTTCTTTTTCGAACAATGTGCTCGATACTCGTCAATATTTCTTATTCATCTCGACTCTTTACTTTTAATTCCTTTAATTACTCATCAATTAGTTTTTTTTGGTTTCCTCACAATACGAATCAGTCACTCTAGCTTCAGACGATCAATGGTTAACAACGATGGTATATGTTTATGTTTTGTGATGATACAGTTTTTTTTATCGGCTATTTTGTTTTTTCGTTGCATTCCTAAAAAAAAAAAAATAAAAAAAACAAAACAGAGGGTATGAACGAGGACGGGTCTTTCATCGGTCAGTACGGCCGACAACGGAAACCGGAGCCCAACTCTCAGGCGTTCGCAACGCTAGTCTAAGGTAAGGTAAGGTTTTGGTTTGCAATTAAATTCTCACTGTGATTGTCCTAAGTTAGACCTAGAGAAACGGCCATGCTTGCCTCGCAGATCGAACTATAGTCTCGAGATCTATAGATCGCCCCCTTCGCCTTCTCTCCCTTCGCTCGCAATATTCGAACGATCGTTGACACTTTTTTTACGGCGTATTTGCAGGTCGATTCACCGAGGACGGGTCTTTCATCGGGCAGTACGGTCCCAAGGGACGACCGGAGGAAACACCGACGATTCCAACTGGTACGATGGCAACGTACGTGTAATTCGCTGTAACTATTATCCAACTATTACACGCCGCGTTTGAGTTAAATCTCTCGTCAATGTCAGGGAGCGTTCGAGTCCTCTTGCCCTGCCACAGCAGCCGCTCTATTCTCACTTTGCGCAGTGCGCAACGTCCACTCTTTACTGCCAGTTAGAATTTTTTGCCTTTTGGGTTTTATAGATTAATATTCGAGAAACTGACTGAATTTTGGATTCACCACCTGACTAACACATTCACGTACCTTCCCGTCCCAGAAAAAAAAAAATTAACAGAGTTACAGAGTCTGTTGCGCGCAAACATTTTTTTAATTTTTTACTCGAATAATGTATGGCCCAGTATTAATAACAATGGCAGGTAGATATTATCTGATAAATCGATCAACTTCTCGGGCGTACGAAATAATTATTATACGACGCCAAGTATATTGACAGTATGCGTTAATTTTTTTTTCTCGAATCTCGTGTATCGATTAATTAATCTCTCGTTTTAATTATAAAACCCAAAGACGATAGCTGTTCCGTAGTCGGCAAGCTATTTGCGGAATCGTAGTTGTAGAGATTAAAAATTAAATGAGAACGAATATCGTCGCGTCGCCAGCATACTTTACAGGGCCAGATTGGGCTGATTTTCAAGCCAGGTTACTACAGGGTTCGCGAGTTACGTTTGTATTGTTTCAAATATGTATGACGAGTGAATTTGTTTGTTTTGCTTCCTCATAGAGGAAGCTTTTTTTTCGAGACTGCACTTGTGCGTGCGCGATATATCGAAGAGAGTAGATGCACAAGAGTTAAATGATTATCTGCGCAAGCGCAGCCTCGGAGACTGGAGATAAGAGTGACATAATGAAAAGCAGCATCGCAGTCTGGCCTCGACTGAATGTAAACTTTTAGCTATATAGACGATAAAAAAAAATCAACAACAAAAAGAAGCCACAATTACCGCGGCCGTAATAGATTGAATCACGCATTCTCATATTTTTACTCTGCATACTGCGGGCCAAAACGAAAGAAACAATTATTAAGTAAAAAAAAAAAACAAATTCAAGATCTCCTGCGCGCTCAGATGCACGATCGAGTTATGCGAGATATAAACAGAGGATATTAATAACGACTACGATGATACTAAAGAATTATTGAAGCAACTAAAAAAAAAGGAAATGCACTATAGCGATTAACAATGAACACAAGGCCTCTAACTGTTGCTTTTTGTATGTGAGACACACACACGCTTTCGCTAGAAAAGAAAAAAAGGATGAAGGAGGAGGTAACGATACGAATCTCTTTTTACTTTTATTTTCTTGTACTTTCAATGTTCTATTCTTTTTCTTCCTCTTGCAATTTTTAGCACACCCTGTCGAGCGTAGGATAACGATATATGACTATTTAATATATTAAAGCATTGAATATATAGAGATATTATATTATTAGTGTTAGAATTCCGAAAGGGAGCGATGACACAAGAGCAGCTATTATTAATAATCATTATCGCAATTTGTCTCTATAATGAAATGTTCTGCGATAACGTTTAAGGTCCATTGACACTTCTCGCACCGAAACAACAGAAAAAAAAAAGAAAAAAACAACACCGCCGTCTAGCTAATTCAATTTAGTAAGCGCATCATTCGTGTATAGAGATAATAATCAGAGAAAAACGTGTCGTGAGCAAAAAATATATAAAGGCAAAAAACAAAACACCATGATCAACAAGGAAGCAGATAGAAAACGAAGAAAAACTAAAAAAAAAATTAGTAAAGTAAACAACAAAAGTTACTCGTCGTCAATTCTCTCGAAGTTCATCGAAGCAACCGATTCGTCGACTCATATACACAAATGAATAATATATTTGTCGGAATCTTATTTGCCGATAATTCTGCAATCTAGGGACTCGGATGTCGATTCGAAGTTTGCCATTATTGTTATACAGCGATACGACAGTGAACGATGTATATTTCTCATTCGTACAGTCGCGATAATTGAAGAAAAGAAAGAAAAAAAAAAAGACTATCCGCGCGCAACCCGAGGCCATTCTCATCCACCGTGAATATCGGCCTCCGAGTCCTGCACTCATATACACACATCGGCATATGCGTTTTAGTATATTTTTCTATCGTGCTATTCTCGGTCATCACCGGAAAAAAGAAAAGAAAAGAAAAGAAAAAAAACCTCGAGGCTTATCTCATACCACAAACCTTGAATCTCAAATTAGATAGGTATTAAACAAAACCCAACCATCCTCCGTGTAAACTTCCAGTATATATTTGTACGAGTGATTTGTGAGTTGTTTCAATTATTTCTCTCTTTTTTTTCTCTCTTTTTATACAAATATATATATTTTTTTTCAAGCCACCTACCTTCTGTGTTGTTTATAGTATGTGTTTTTTTTTATTGCAAGGTACAAAAAAGTAAATACTCAGAGTATTTCGCATTTGATGAGATGATTCATCGAACCCGACAGCTATTTACAATACCGTAGGCTCTTTTAGTTTTTCCACCACACACAAAATGTAATCGCAATTAAGAAGGAACAAAAAAAATGATAAAATAATAGAAGCGTCAAACCCATTGCACAGTGATCAGACAGGAAAGTACCGTCCCCATTCTAACACGAAAGAATCAAAATGCATTGCTTATCGTTAGGGCCTGATCACCGTGCTACCACCCGCCTTAGTGATATATCCATGTAATCTGCATTAATAGTCCTCTGAATAGTATGCTAAATGCTCTGTTGTATTGTTAATATTATTATCAACGGTTTATTAGTCGATAGCGCGGTCTATCGAGCGAGGTACCGGCATACGGTAATTGTTTGTAAGTATCTTGATTATTATACTGTGGAGTATATGTGTATAGTGAGGAGGGGGAAGTGCGTGTCGAATCAATGATAGCCAATCGGCGAAAAATGTTTAAATTCGAGCAATTCATACATTATCGTGTGCTGGTTCATTGCCAATGTTTTTTCATTGTACACTATCTTGCTAGAATTATGTAGGAGAGTAAAATCAGTTTTCCCGGCATTGCAATGCTCGAACGTACACACACATACTGCATACGGTGAAAGAAGAAAATGTAACGAAACGACAACAACAACAACAACAACACATTTGAAAAAGTAAAACTTCGATGTTTATGTACTTTTGTGCATTCTGGTGAACGGCGGCAACAATTTAGGCTATAATTTTTTCTACGAAAGTTGACGATATCGTCGCCTTTTTTGGGGACGATTTACGGTTAAATAGGAAGGGTTTTTTAAAATGTAAAAAAAAAAAAGAAGAAATCGCGAATTATCGTCGCAGCAAAACCACAACATATTATTATTGATAACTTTATTACGTTCATTATACAAGTTAGGCAATAAATTTTATTTTTAAGTTTTGTTAGTTTAAAATATCGACCTTTATAACGTGCATTCCATCATACGTCCATGTAACATCCCCCATGTCAATAAAAAAAAAACAAAAAAAAAACAATCGAAACTATAAATACTTCTCTCTTTTTTTTTGTTCTTCATCCATAACGTTCCGGGATCATTGTCCCATCTCCGATCCCTTTTACTACGTCGTCCTACGTTCTCTCACCTTTGAACAGCCCATCTTAAAACCTCCAAAGTAATAGCTCAGCTTGAAAAAAAAAAAAAAAAAAACAGATAAATTTCATGGTTATCCTTTTCGTTTCCTCTTTCACGAGCTCGTCAAACCATCCGCCTCGTAGTTATTGTATGGCTTACAGCTTCATTATAGTTATACCCGCAGGTTATTGTGGCTCGGGCGCTTCGCGCCCCCGTTATGGACTACAGTGGAACCTCGATTATCCGAGTCAATTGGGGTCGAGCCTAGTTCGTATTAACGATTATTCGTACAATGGAAAGTCGAAGACGAAAAATATAAAATGCAACAAAGTAGCTCTCTACGGTGAAATGACAAAGAAATTTTTAGCCATGATTTGGATAATATAAATTCCGGTGAAGCAAATCGTCGTTCGGCAATGAAGGGTTCGGATAATTGAGGTTTTACTATATGGAACTTAGAAACTGAAAATTTAGATTTTCGGAGATTTACTCGAAAGACGTAATTTCAAGTTTGAAAATCTAATTTTTCGGAAATATGCAAATTCTGGTTTGAAAAATTTAATTTTCCGACCGGAAGTGACGTCATATCGGACACATGTCACTTCCGGTTGGGAAATCTCATTTTTCCACCGGAAGTGACGTCACACCCGAAATAAGTCACTTGCGGATCGAAAATGTGATTTTTTCGAACGGAAATACGTTACTTCCGGTCGAAAAATGACGTTTTTAAAGCGGAAGTGACGTCATATCAGACACATGTCACTTCCGGTTGGAAAATCTCATTTTTCCACCGGAAGTGACGTCACACCCGTAATAAGTCACTCGCGGATCGAAAATGTGATTTTTTCGAACGGAAATACTTTACTTCCGGTCGAAAAATTACATTTTTAAACCGGAAGTGACGTCACACTGTAAATACGTCACTACAGGTCGAAAAATGGGATGTCCAAAGCGAAAGTTACGTGTTTCTGGTATGACGTCACTTCCGGGCGAAGAGCGAGTTTTCTGAACCCCGGAAGTGAGCGTTTCCGGTCGAAGAATGACTTTCTTTTGTGCGCGACGATAGTGCACAGCGTTGTTCTGTGCCGCAGTATTGAGCACAACTCACTGAGACGCACGAGACAATATAACCGAGGAATAGTAATTGGGGCCTAGAATGGAGGCCTCCCTAGGCGGACTTGGAATAATCAGCACCTAGGAGGAGTTTCCCCTAGGAAGACTTCGAATAATCAGGGCCACCGGGGTGACCTCTGTATTCTTGAAAATTGGGAGGAACAATCAAAGAACTTTAAAAAAATGTATGTAAGATACGCGAGATATTTATTTGTTCATCGATCGTCACAGGGTGTTCGCGAGTAAGCGGTACAAAGTGGCCAGAGGCTATCCCCGACCCCTTGCAGGCTCTTCTCTTCCTTCGCTGGGATATGTCTCGTTATTGTCGCCGGCGGGCAAGCGAAGGCCCGGTCGGACGGGTCCTCTCCGAGAGACAGAAGTCGTGCGAGATCTGACCCGATATTGTAATTATGCGGGACGGGTTTTTTGTCCCGTGCACACCGGGGGGGCCTTGCACGCTACGTCCCTTGATCCCACGAAGCCCGAAGCCTTAAACGTCCCTGCAACATTTTGTCGATGGATATTGACGATGAAATACTGTCGAAGAAAAAAAAGGAAAAAAAAACCCCATCTCAAGAGATTGAGATGGCAGCAAGCGATTCGAGAGGATCCTCGGAGAGAGCGGAGAAATTCGATCGGGCAGCTTATCCTCCCGGCAAACTTTTCCGGCTATACCGTGTGCTCGGCGCATGATCGAGCGCGTTCCACGGCCAACGCGAATCGATCACACGAACGATTCTCACGGCGCTGGACCCTCCTCGGTCTCGTGAACGAGCAAATCGTACTTAAGCGACATCGACCAATTGCCAGACGCAAATTGAATTCGACGCTTCGGAATCGATGACAATTGGCGCTCCCCGCTGCACCGAAGATCTCCCGATACGCCCAATTCTTCTTTGCATTTTATTGTTTCTTGCTCTCCCTTCGGGCGTCTCGCGATTGAATTTTTTTGCGACTAGAGACAACGATGAGACAATGCGAGATGACAGTATTTGATTTAGTGTGTAGCGTATATATAGCTCAGCCGTGCGATTCAATGGTAGTCCAATCAGCTTTGGCGACGACGGAGCCGGGGCGCTGGGCAAAAAAACTTTCGATCGAGAATAACCGGGACTGCCGCGGCGGCGGGCAGCTCCGCACAGGCGGCCCTCAGTCGTTGCTTCCCCGTTCGGTTCTCGTATTATAAACACACACACACACACACACGGGCGCGCACACGAGTTTACTAGCGCGCGACGCGGTATACGTCCGAGAGATCAATTGTATATTATATCGTCGTGCACAGACTCTATCTTACGGGATATACAGGGTGGTTCACGAAGCTGTAATCGATCCTCGGCCGACCGGCCGCGCCGCGAGCGAGAAACGACGATTCCAATCGCTCGACCCGCTCGACGTTATTGGTCGCCGCCATTTCTTTTTTTTTTTCGCTACATAACCTCAAAGCAACGAATCGTGTCCTTTAGATTATTCATGTCGAGAGGTGCGGAATAGATTACGGCTTTATGAGCAGAAGCCTGTAGAGCACGCGCGCGATCTTCCCGTAGGATCGCGATATAGCACCGAGGAGAGTCTTGCACTGAACCCGGTTAAGAAACAGTGAGGAAGTGGCGAAGGGAAGAGCGGAAAGGGAACTTACTCGAAGAGACAACAATGAGCCATTTGTTAGCGGTCGACCAGTTTCCTCCCCGACATTGAAGATACACAATGGACACTGTTATCGATTATTCATCCAATGATCTCTCGGAACCTGTTGGCCGAACGTATACGCCATATATATATATATATGTAACCTGCACCGAGAGCGTCGTTATAGAGCCTATAAAACGCAAGGTGGATGTTCCAATGATCGATCGTACGCTCTCCTCAGTGCTGCAGCAAGTAAATCGGCCATTGCATTTTTTACTTTGAGAATTTTAATCTTTAAAGTTCAACATTTTTTTGTCAATCGCGATATTATAATGTGCGTGATAATAAAGCTCATGCCGATTGGACACACACGACGATACTCGTTAAGATAATCGCACAAACATTCACACATACTCACAGATACTCACGGATACTCACGGATACTCGAAGCAATCGCACGGAAGACAAAGCTGCTCACAGAACTTGCAAAACTGCGAGCGGCGCTAAGCTCGCAGGCCAACATAACCGCTAGTAATGTAATATAATCCGTCCTCAAACTTTTGTGAATTGAGTGTAAGGCGGAAGGAAAGTGAGCGTCATGAAGAGCCCAATATAGCGCGCTATTGATTATACAGTATTGATTCACGTACACCTCATCTTTTCCGGTTTCCTCATCTTTTACATCCGTCTATCTTTTCACATTTCTGTCGCACGCCAAGTTACCTTAACTTAAATTTGCCTCTTCGCACTTTTATTCATATTTACCGACCGATTTTCCGCTCGCTTTTCAATCATACACAACTTGTCCTTTACTCATCCATAAATACGATAACTAAACAAGAAAAGATTTATTTCCTTCGAATATCTTATAGCCACTTTCTCGCTCTAAACATTCCAGCCCCACGTTTAGTTTCCCTCCGGCCTCGAAAATCGCGTCGATCTACCTGACTCGCAATATCGATATTCCTCGATACTCGCAACGAGACAATGTTCTCGGGCGAGAAAATAACAAGCCTCACGATACTCTGTATCAACTATCAGTCACGCGATTCTCGGGGCGGAGGAGATCGGTGAGAGGGGGGGGGGAGGGCTTCCAGACTGCGTATGTACAATTATGTTGTCAGTTATTATATATTACAATAGTATATAGGACGAGGGCGACTCGTCGGGGAGAGGACGGCTCTCCGGCCGGTAGGAAGAAGAGCGCGCTTGCACGAAAAATGATTCACTTCGTTGAGTAAGGAAGCGGCGAGAGGCGGGGCGGCGGAGGGGAGGGGAGGGGAGGTCTGCGCTGTGCTCCCACCTAATAACCGTGTAGACGACGAAGACGTCGTGAGAACAAGGTCGTACCTTCTGCACATACTACTGTCCGTGACTTCGGGGTCTTCCTGCCTCTCGCGAATGCAAAGACGCCGGAGTACTTCGGTCGGCGAGCTAACGTTAAAAACTGGTTCCTTCCTTCGGGGCTCTCGATTCGCGGTGGGCACACACGCGGCCGGGGACCTTCTCCGTGCCTCTCGTACGCGAAGGCGCGCGCGCGCGCGCCCTCGGGACCGAGCTCGAGCCCCGGCTACCACTTTGGACGACCACAGGCGGTTTCCTGGAGAATCTTGCGAAACCCGAGGAGCTCTCTCCTCGGTATCTACCTACCTATAACGCTAGTCTCGCGGATCTTAACCCCGCCTTTCGTCCGTTTCGCCGATTCGCCGGAGAGAACGATCCCTCGCGAATACTCACCTATATCATTACAGTGCACGGAGAGATTCGAATTCTCGTTGGATCAAGCAAAAAAAAACTTAAAAAAAAACTGCAAGTGTATACTATAATAAAATATGAGGAAGCAAAAGAGGGTGCGATGTTCGCTTCCCCTCAAATTAAGGTTATAGTTGGATCAAGCCTAAAAAAAAATAACGAAAAAAACTGCAACTGTAAAAAAAAGGGGGGATGCGATGTTGGTTTCCCATTGAGGCAAACTCATTGTTGGATCGAGCAAAAACAAACTGCAAGTGTATACTATAATAACAAAAAGGACAACAAAAAAAAACTCCACTTAACATTCGACAAACATTAACGAGCGGGTCGAATAATAATTCACCGGCTTCGCCGAGTCTCCCCGGTCGACGGACGGAGCACTCTCCGTGAACGTATCACGGAACATCTTCGTCACTCAGGTATATGAGCGACAGCAAGAGGACGTCGAAACGTTCTCGCTTTGATAAATCGTTCGTGGAGTGAAAAATCGGCACGTTTGCGGGTGTCGGGACTGACAGCGAGCAAAGATAGAGAGATAGAAGGACGGAGAGGGAGATATCCCTCGCGGTCCCTCGGACGCGCTGTATTAAAGAGATGGTGCCCGAAGGTGCGGAGAGTCCTGTGAGAGATTCCCTTTTCCACCAGGAGGAAGCCACAGCGGGAGATTTGTCCAGACGGGAACGATCGATTCTCGCTGCTTCTGGTCCGACGCTTGCAGCCGCACTCCTACCATACCGATCGGCTATACATATACATATATATATATATACCCATACATAAATACACGTACACACGTTTTGTATAATATATATATATATATACATACATAGATACACGTACACACGTTTTGTATTATATACATATATACATACGTAGATACACGTACACACGTTTTGTATTTATATATATATATAAATATATATATATATGTATACAGTATACGTACGGTATAAAGACACACTCACGGATGAAAACTGGTGTGCACGGACCCTTATCCCGGTATTGGGACTGGGTAGATAGGGATCTCGCGGCGTGCGAGAGCTCGAAACACAAGCCTGCAGGCCTTCCTCTCATTGAGTCAGTCAGTCAGTCAGTCAGTTACTTAGCCGCAGCGACGCGGCCCGCACGTTCATCCCAGCCTCGGCACACGTTCGTCCCTCGTACTTTGCCGCAAACATACCAGCAGCAGCAGCAGCAGCGGCAGCATCAGCCAGTAGCAGCAGCAGCGACGTTGCAAACGGTCCAGTCTCGCCGGTCGCGATCTGTTGACGGCGCAGAAAGAGACAGGACAGTAGATAAAGAGCCGGAATATTAAGACACACACACACACACACACACACGAGCAGAGAGACAGAGGGGAGAGGAACAAAAAAAAGAGGGAAGAAAGGTTAAAGAGGCATCCAACCTACCTCGTTAAGTCCTCCTTCATCGTGATTTTTTTTTCCCCCTTTCGTTCTCTTTTTTTTTTCAATACCGGCGTGAAATTCGTGATTTCACGGTTCGCACGGCCCACAAGCGCGGCGGTGACGAGACTAACGCGCCAACGTCGGGCGGGACGAGGACGGGCGAGACTATAAAATATCGCGAAATCGCTCACCTGCCGACACGATGCCGTGGGCATCGGCCTTCCTGGCCACCGGGACGACGATAATTCTCATCCTCGTCGCAGATCGCACTGACGCGAGACACCATCGAGGGGGAAACGGTCACAAGCCCGCCGGTGACATCTCACTGTGGATCGATCAACAGCAGATTAAAATGTTCAGCGGTAAGTAAGCTCACGAATGAATCCAACATTCGATCCGACATTTATTTATTTTGTCAATAACGGCATGGGCCAAAACACAAGGACTATGGGAAACCAGTCCAGTGAACAATGCGAGAGAGATCCGTCGCTTATGAATTGCACAGAATACATAAGGACACGAGTATACTTACAAAGTAGGTAAGAGAAAGAAAAAAAATTACTGTGTGAAAAAACGCAATTTTTGTCGCTCGTGAATTGCACAAAATTCATAGTTTCGTTATTCTATCTTGGACCTTATAGCGTCATAAATAGATCGATGTCGGTATTTCCGTTTTAATTTTTGTTTCTGGCATGACGATCGCAAACAAGTGTTGTGAAATTTCCAATTACACTACGCCGTATCCGCCCTGAGATAGGAGGGAACTCGCTATCTCGACGCTATCTCGCTTATTTCGCGATGCACTATCGTCTCTCGGCGCGACCGGCGATCTCCGCCCGTTCACTCGCTATCGAACTTTCACGGATATTCATTATTATTGTTATTATTATCATGATCATTATTAGCTTCCTTTCATTTTTTTTTTCTTCTCTCTTCTCGTCTCTCAAATATTACGCACCTCGGGCGTTACTACCGGATATCCGGTAGTAACACGCGCTTCGAGATCTTTACGGCGATTCGCGTACCGGGCTCGCGAACATCCTGGTGGTGCGTCCGCCCTGACCCTTCAATAGCCGCCTCGTCCGATCATTCGGTTCTCCGTTTTTTTTTTTTCTTCTTTGTTCACATTCGTCGACGAACGTTACGACGAACCGTCAAACTCTACGGTAATCGGCTTTTTTTTTTTATAGGAACCGGATTTTACTGAAATTTAAATAAATTAAATTTTATTACTTTTTAATTTTATTTCTTTATTGCAGGTCTCGAGATGGAAATTTACGCGATAACCGAGGGCAGGGTACTGTCGTATCTGCTGGATCCGGAATTCGAGAGCAAACTACCGATAATACCGAGCGAGGTCTCCTATGTCAATTTCACGTGGAAGTCCGGAATAAAGAAGTATTATTACAATTTTTATCGACTGAAGTCGTTCGACGAGACGATACTCAAGACACCGTCGATCACGATCAAGACCCGGGGACGCGTGCCAAAGAGGCCAAAGGGTATCTACTTTATCTATAACTTTGTATGACCAATTATATTTAATACACTTTTTTCCCCGACTACGCTAAAGAGGCATGAAATAGGCAATTTTAGCCTGGAACGGGGATGGGAAGTGGCAGATTCTTGACGAATGGGAGGAAAAGTAATTTAGGGGGAGGAAAAGTTTCATACGAAGCTTCACACACGTTGAAAAGACTTTTTTCCCATGTGGCCATAATGTACTATTTTTTTTTCTCTTCACTTATCGACGATATTGACTGAAAGATTTTTTTTTTCTTCCTCAGAATTCAGCGTACTGCTGCCCTGTTCTGGCAACAGCTCGGGGATAGCCCAATTCGGTATTGGCTTGATGATTGAGACACGAAAGGGGAAACCTTTGAACGGGACACCCCTGCGTCTCAGCTTAAGAAAAGAATGCGCCGTGCGCGGTGAGTCCGTCAGTCGCGCCCAAGATCATCACTTCTCGACTCACACATACAGTTCTGTATCCACCAGTAATCGCCGCCAATTTGACGCATGTCTCTATATCTCTCGATTCAAAGCAATCGGAATGTCGGCCGGTCTGTGGAACTTGCCGGGAAAGGGAGGGTTCATTTCTCGTCGGACAGACAGAGAAATCGTCCTTAAGCCCGACTGACCGAACAGCACGCGATTCTTGTTTGTTTTGTGTTTGGTTTACACATTCTGCTCGTTATCGGAATACAGTTGTTTGCTCTTGCACGTGTTTGCGCGTGTTTGCGTCGATAATACTTGCATGCTTCTGAGAATTGCACACATTTTTTTTTCTTCTTTTACCACACGAGAATTGTTTGACCGTTTGCAGTGTTGATCGGGGCAACGATCCTCCGCAGGTATTCTAACTTGACGATTCATTTTTTTTATTTCAGAGCCCAATCCAGGCCCCTGTCCCGACGGCTATCTCGGACCGCCGCATTGCAAAAAAGCTCTCTGCTATCCGAATTGCATGAACGGCGGCAATTGCACGGCACCAGGTGTGTGCTCCTGCCCACCGGGATTCCAAGGACCCTACTGCGAAGGAGGTAAAATTCAACGACAATATTTATCACGAATTCTTCGTATGACCAGAACCTCAATCGAGGGGTCTTTAATTGAAAATATAATCTACATTAATACTTTATCGATGGTGGCCGCGGTCAGAGAAAACTGGGAAGTCAGGAACCTTCTATAATATTAATTGAAAAGCACATAAAAGAAAGCCTTGAACAAAAAAAGATTGAAAAGATGTCGAAAAAAAAATAATTAAACGTTAATACAATAATTAGGTTTCATTTGCATCATTCATTTTTAAAAATAAAAGTCGTCGGAAGTTTAGTCCGGGAAAATTTTTAAATGGTTTTGTGGGGGGCAAAAACGGCCACCGTGTTATCGAAAGCCGTGACGGAACGCGGCGAATTATTTACACGACTATATCGGCGAGCAGCGCTCTCTCACACGATCTTCGAGATCGATATCGCCGTTTTGCAGCCCGCTTTGATGACGCTCGTCAGAGCTCGGTAGAACGGGGCTTGCTCGGCGCCGTGGTCGATTCCCGTGTCGTGATGCTCCTGCTCTTCGTCACGAAATCTCTGAATTGTCTCCAGCAATTCCTTGTCAGTGACTTTCTCACCGGTCTCCATGAGCGCTCTTAGCTGGTCGTTGTAGTGCTCGACTATAACAGTCTCCACCGCTACTGTGCAGGCCATCGCCGCTTTTTCGCCCATCAACGCCGTACCGGCGCCCAGCACGAATCCCGCGGCGTTCCACAGCGGCAGCATAGCCGTTGGTCTTACACGATGCTTCTGTATCAATTCCTCGAACTTTGCTCTGTGCTTTTTTTCCTGTTCCCACATGTGCTCGATAGTCGGACCGACCGATGTTTTGCCTGCGTTTAAAGTTTAGATTACTTACAACTTTTTCTTTAAAATTTGAGACATTTTTTGTTCCTATTTTTTTGCATACCTAGAACAGCCATCTGACCGGCGTATATTCTGTCAGCTCCCAATTCACCGGCATGATTTACCCTTATTATCGTGTCCAAGAGCTTGCCGGATTTCGTGTCCGACGTAGCGGCGGAGAATGAACTCGAGAGCCGACGGCTCTCGCGACGAAGATGTTGCATCGTCCTTTCTTTTTTCTTCTCTTTCTTTCGTATCTACAAAGACAATAATTATTTAACGATGCTAATCGAGATCTCTATTAATCGCAGGAATATGCACGGACAAATGTTTGAACGGCGGAAAGTGCATTCAGAAGGATACCTGCGAATGTTCCAAGGGTTATTTCGGACTGCACTGCGAATTCTGTGAGTACAAGACTGTAAAAATAAATTTCAATTTTAATTCACTGGAATTTGAAATGAATGCCTTATTAAATTATAAATTACAAATTATCAATGAACATTAAGGATACTTTTTTGTAAAATTAAATATTAAAGTTACAAATATTTTGCCTAAATCTTACAAAAATGTTCATTAAAAATAAAAATTTTACTGTAAAATTGCAACGCGCATGTGTTTGAAATTTCAGAAACAGTTCCGGTAAAAAAAAAGCTTCCAATAACGTTGATTCATAAAAAAAAAAATTCTGCGAACGTCGCGACTGGAGCGGAAATTTTCGAAATGTTTCCGAGAAATATGCCGCGAAACTAATGAATTTTTTTTTTCAGCAAAATGCGTCATTCCCTGTTTGAACGGCGGCAAGTGCAAAGGAAACAATGTATGCAGATGTCCGACGGGTTTTAAGGGGGACCACTGCGAAATAGGCAGACGTTCGCCGCAGCGTTCCGCGTGTACGAGAGTCTGCAGGAACGGCACTTGTCAGCAGGACAACACCTGTCTCTGCGATCCTGGCTGGTTTGGAAAATTGTGCAACAAGAACAAGCCGTGGGCTTAGCTCTTGGAAGGCAAGGCAGGAGTCTACCTTACCAGCCAGCTCCTTCGATTATAATTTGTCCACGCCGTCGCATGGACACGAACAGAGAGAGTTATCGATATACGTAAATGTCTAGGTGCATCGTCGAGAGTAATGCATAATTTTTTTGATGCGCTACGAACGAAATCATTACTTTTTTTTTTTTAGTGCTTAGCCAATGTCCGACCATCGCGTTGAGGCGACCTCGGCGCCTCGTTTTTTTTTTTTGTTCGTTTGTTCGTTTCAACTACCCGAACCAGATGTGATATGTAAAGCTGCTTTACACAATTTTATACAATTAAATATTATTATTATTGATGATATTTGTACAATATTAATAAATGTATTTTTATCATGCGTAAAATGAATTTTGTAGCCAACCTCCCCGGAAGAATTTATAACAAATATTGCAAATCGTTGGAACAGTTCGAAAGAGACGTTGGGGTGCGTTCTTGAATGCAGTTCTGCTCTGTTGGACTAAAACCACAAATATTGTAAATGTATCGACAAGTATACACAGTCAAAGCAGGCATTCTTGCATTCCAGCTTGCTCTCAGTTCAGGGTTCAATTTTTACCTAAACCTGCTCCGATAAGCGTTCTTTTGTTATCAAAAGGGACAAAATGTGTTCCGCGCAAAGAATCAGCTTATTTGTGCCTGCCCACAAGCAGTTGACAGTCAAAAATAAAAGAACGCAAAGCTGAGCAGATCTGCATTAAAAAACTCACCCTTCGCGCTGTATCCATAAGTATACACAGCTGAAACAGGCGTTCTCAAATTCCAGCTGCTCTCAGCAGTTCGGATATTACTTTTGACGAAAACCCGCTCGGCTAAGCGTTCTATTATAAAAACTGAGGAAATTTATCCCGCGTAAATAATCGGATGAACCGCCGGTAATGAAAAAAAAAATAAAAACCCACTAGCAGTTAACAAGTGAAAATAAAAGAACGCATAGCTGAGCAGTTCTGCACTGAAAGAACGCACCCTCCGTCTCAGAAAGCTGTGCGGGCGAATCGATT
Organism: Amblyjoppa fuscipennis; assembly: GCA_963575735.1. Taxonomy (NCBI): domain Eukaryota; kingdom Metazoa; phylum Arthropoda; class Insecta; order Hymenoptera; family Ichneumonidae; genus Amblyjoppa; species Amblyjoppa fuscipennis. The sequence continues at coordinate 22,503,161 of OY754491.1, read as the reverse complement.
GCAGAGTGTTTCGCGATTCAATGACACGACATGCACGAAACGCCGGACGTCTAAATTTTTCTCACGCTAACGTTCAGCCGAGCGTCTCAAGAGAACGACATTGATAGCCGGCGCAAGGTTTTTCGAAAGCGAACATATTCGTCCCAAAGTTTTTCTCATACCAACACGACAGAGTCTAAAACATCGATCGCGTACCTGAACGAAAAACAACAGTGCACAATCAGAGTGTGTGTACCGCGACTGATCGCGATCTCGCTGTCTGCAGAAAGTCGGCGCGAGTTAAAAAGTGCCGTCTCGGACGGGGTTAGGTTAGTGCACCGCCGATTAGTCAACACATCGTTTCAGTGAGGCACTGAAAAGGCAGTCACGTGTCTCAGGATCCAATGGGGTACTGTGTTACGGAGCGACGCCATGACGCGTACCCCAGCCGAGTTCGACCAATCGAATTATTCCAGGCCCGTATACATGTATATGGTGTTCGTGTTTCCGTCGTCGCTGGTCTATTACCGCTCGATTCCATCGTAAATCGGTGAGTCCGCAATAACGAACGGTGTTAAATTAGTTTTTAAGACACCGAGCTATCGCAATTTGATAATTTAAATTAAGTATCACGTATGTATGAGAGTGAATTTCGTATCGTCTGCTTGGAGTGCACCGCGCAGGCTCGCTCAAAATGGCCGCCGACCTGCCGCGTTTGTTGTGGTGGAGATGGAGGCCCGCGTAACCGATCGATACGCCTGCTGGCGAAACTGGCCATGGTGTCCATGGAGCCTGTTGTGCGTCTTCTCCGGTCACTCCAAAGTAAATCGTGTCGCGCTCGGTGAGATCGACGCGACTCTGACATTAAACCGTTGTGATAAAGTTAACGTGAAAAATGTATGGGACGCGGAGCACGTAGGGCGTGGTGGTGGTGAGCCTAGTAGCCGACGACGGCATCTCCGCAGACGCAAAGGCCCTGAGCCCTGATCGGTCACACCACTCTACACCGTCCACACAAGGTGCGTACGCAACTCGCGATTTACACTGGGCCTGCTCCATGGCTTCGCGGTTCCTCGCTCATGAGCTTTGCGGCCCCGGAGGTGGTCTCTTTTGCGTGTGCCCTGCGCATTTTCGTTGCCCCCCTTTTCTTCGAATAAACGCGCCGCCGTGTACTCTTGTACTCTTCCGTGTGCGCGCCGGAGCTCTCTCCGTATATCTCACCCTTTATACCCGAAAGCCCGCCTGTCAATTTTCCCGTCTAATCCCCCCCCTCCCCCCCGCCCCCTCCAAAGCTCCTGTCATTCATACCCGGCCCGTCCACCTTTGCACCAAGTGCGTTACGCAGATTTCTCCGAGTTCACCGAAAAAAAAAAAAAAAAATCGCACCTATCCTGCAGCGCTCTCATCCGATCGTCCGGTATCTTCCGGCGTCTTCCGCTGTCTTACCCGCTCTTGTCTTCCCGCGTTCGTAACGCACGACCTACGGAAACCGTGCGATTTGCCCTTCCACGCGAGGCTGCCCCACTCGCGCCTGCCGCAGCTCCGTCTCTCATTAATACCGGAGACCTTGTTTTCACCCTCGATTCGACATCGCCGAATCGACCTGTAGCGGTGTCGCGTCCTACACGTCCTACAATATATATATCATATATGTTTATCCTCGCTGATGGACAATTTCACGGTCGTGCCTTCGGTTCCACGCATCTCCGGCGACGCGGCTGCCAGAAACTCGATGTTCTGAACGTTCGATTTTTGAAGATACTATGGCCCTCTCGCAACGCTCGCTCGATGAGCGCTCTGACACCAATTTTCTTTTCATCGAGAATCTTTCGTACTCCGTTTCGATAATCTCTCGCGGCAATGAAATCGCGATAGTTATTGCTGTTTGAGCGGCAGGGGGGATCGAGCACTGTCTGGGTAATGAATATGTATGTGGGGTGAGAACACCCCAGTGCAGAGCCGATGTAGGTAGGGCAGGAGAGCAAGGGCTCCTTGGCCCGGAGGACAGATGCAAAGGGTCCCGGGCATGACTCAGGCAGCCTGTGCCAACAGTAACCCGATAGCCTTTGGCCTGAAGGGCTCTCAGCTGTGCTGATAATTTATTTATTTTTATTTATTTTTTTTTTTCTATGCCCTCTGACTTGTAAACAATGTCAGAAATTCGCGACTTTTCGATGAGGCCTCAAAATTCGTTCGGCGGGCTCTCTAGGTAACTGGTGCATTAGGCCAGTACGGCTCGGGCTTTATCCCTAAGTCGCCAGATATTTATGTATGTTTATTCGGTCGCAGGTGGAGGTGATGTAGAAGCATCCAAATCGGAGGCTCGTCTGAAATTCGGTCGGACGCGGTACGTTATCCGCGAATAAGGAAAGTAGAAAAGAGCATACCAAACGCCAGGAACGGAAGACAATGGTATCGTTACCTAGTACGGAAACAGGAAACATGGACAGAATGGATAGGCTTTCGGACGACGACGACGACGAGCCTAGCAGCGGATCGGAGGCTTACGAGGAGGGCGATCTCCTCAGCGCCGCAATGGACGACGACGTCACTGCCCAGCTAGCAGCTGCAGGTTGGCAAATCAAACATGTTAACGGTGATTTTTCATTATTTTTTTGCTTTTCTTTTTTTCCCCCATCCTATCCGTCGAGTCCGAAGTACCTTTAGGGCTCTCCTGTAACATATTCTCGCACAAGGTACAACTTCGTACGCCGAATAGAGCAGCGGCGTCAGTTTCACAACTGGTCTCTGGTTCGATTCTTCTGCTCTGTTACGTGCTGTGTGTTGTTATTTATTTTTTGAGATTTTTTAAATGAAATTCTTTCGTTTTTTTTTACATTTAATTATATTTTTAATTATACTACATTTAATTATATTTTGTTTTAACACTCTTGTCTCTTGTGCGGAATGTGTTTCTCACCTTCTCTGCCAATATTATTGCATATTCGATCGGTCGTAAAGTCTCTGGAGAATATCGTTTTGTAAAAATGATTACATTCTGCAGAGTCAATTTTTATTGTTTCACGTTTGTTTGCATTCTATCCACGCCTTGCCGCTTGACTTTCCTTGCCGCCGGACGTTTCGTATATCCTCGTTTACACTTGTGTGATCGGATAACGTCGGTTTTATCGATATTTTAACGAGTTATTCTTGTATTTTTCCTTGAGAAAAAAAAAAGAAACACTGTTTCTCTAGAGTCTAGAGTTCTGATATTAGCACTAAACTTTACGCACGTAATTATAATTTATTGTGGCTTGCGCTTTTTTTTTTATCGATTCTCATTTGATGAAACTTGATTCATTTGTTTTACATGTCAGTGTAAAGAGATCGTGCACTTGTTTTTTTTTTTTTGTATATACATCGTGACGATCGATAATAGTACTTCCGCGGTAGAATCGATAATCCCTTATCCGCGCGCGTATTGTCTTTTACACTGGCATGCGACAATGAAGGGCGATAAAATACTTAATGTTACGTTATGTTTAGGACCAATTGGAGTTGCTGCAGCGGCGGCGATTGTTTCTGCGAAAAAGCGGAAACGACCACACAGTTTCGAAACAAATCCAAGCATCAGGAAGAGGCAACAAAATAGACTATTAAGAAAACTCAAAGTAAGCATATCCGTTTATAAATCACTACAATTTAATTGGTGTCGCTTGACGATAACCAGAGATGCATCGATGTGCCATAACGATGATTTAAAAAAAAATCTCTTTTCTGTTTTTTGTTTTTCAGCAAACGATAGACGAATTCGCCACGCGAGTTGGCCAGCAAGCTGTTGTGCTAGTGGCAACGCCTGGCAAGCCAAATAGTAGTTACAAAGTATTTGGAGCCAAGCCCCTCGAGGATGTTGTGAAAAATCTTAAGAGTATGATAATGGAGGAGCTGGAAAGCGCTCTGGCCCAACAGGCACCACCCCCGGTGCAGGACGACCCGTCCCTGTACGAATTGCCACCGTTGATAATAGACGGTATACCAACGCCGGTTGAAAAAATGACCCAGGCGCAGCTCAGAGCCTTCATTCCTCTGATGCTGAAGTACTCGACTGGCAGAGGAAAGCCCGGATGGGGCAGAGAAAGCACCCGACCGCCTTGGTGGCCGAAAGAATTGCCATGGGCAAACGTTCGCATGGACGCGCGATCGGAGGACGAAAAACAAAAGGTTTGTCGGGTACTCGTGCGTTCTAAATATTGTGAAAGTGTATTAAAAAAAAAGAAAATCTCTCTGGTCGTCGATGAAACTACAATCGATATCTTTCTATCTTTCGCAGATCTCATGGACGCACGCTTTGAGACAAATAGTTATAAATTGCTACAAGTTCCACGGCAGAGAAGATCTGCTGCCTGCGTTCAGCGAGGACGACGACAAGTCGACGGTGCTGATACAGCACCAGACACCCCACTCGTCGCATCACACATCGTCGAACCAGCAGCAAGCGCAGCAGCAACAGACGGTGGGAGTCGTTCGCCTCAGCACCTCGGATTCATCTAAGGGAAACTCTTCGCCGTCGCAAATCATAGCCGCGTCACCCACAGCTCTCGCAACTGCCACCCAGGTGCCGGTTGGCGGAGTGCACGAGATAACAGAAAATCAATCGGAGCAAAGCAATCGCATTACATCGATCGACCCGTCCACCGTCCGATTTTTCACATTCGGCTCGGAGACCGTTGCGTTGCTCCATTGATCCTCCGGAGCAAAGCAATCGCATTCGCATCGATCGAGCCCTCTGCCGTCGATTTTTCACGTTCCGCTCCGAGACCGTTGCGTTGCTCCGTTGATCTTCCGTTCTGTGCCTCGTTGTTGCGACGACAATAGCGATTCAATCACCACTTTTATCCGTTCCAATCATGTTTCACATCGTCGGAAACATAGTCGCGATGATTTTTTCGTCATTAAATTTGTTATCGGAACGAATTTCTGTTGATATCTTTTTGGTGTTTGGTTTCCCTTAATTGAGTTTCGTAAGATCTGATTGTTCTTTTTTTTTCTACGTTCATCGTTTTTGTTTTAACGATGTGCTTCTTCCTGAACGACTGTCTCATTGATCTTTCTTATGTTTATTTAGCAGATGACACAATATCCCACTACTGTCTTGCAAACTATAACGAATCCCGACGGGACCGTTTCCATAATACAAGTGGATCCGAGCAATCCTATTATCACGTTACCTGATGGAACAACCGCACAGGTTCAAGGTGTCGCAACAGTGAGTGCAATTTTTTCTTTCCTTTCATACTAAAGACTGTACATTTTTTTATTTTCACCTAACAATAATCGTAATGTTTGTTTTCTTTTTTCGTGCCCAGATTCACACGAGCCAGGGCGAAGTTCAGGCACTCGCGGAAGTAACGGGTGGAGGGGAAGGCAGCGTCGCTGTTGATTTGAACAGCGTGACCGAAGCAACCTTAGGTCAAGACGGTCAAATAATCCTGACGGGCGAAGACGGACACGGTAAAACAGTTTTCTATAGGCTCTGCACCGTCGCCGGCCAGGAACTACTCGAGCAGTGATTCACTGAAACTGGCTCAGGACCAACCCTCCCAATTATTATTTTGCATGCTGCCTGCCAGCGCTCCATTAAAGAACGAAATCTCAATTCGTTCCTGAGCTTCGTTCAACGAAGTACAATCTCTACTTTTTTTTGTTGTTTTTTTAAAGTAGTTGATGTTTTTTGGTACTGTAAATACTGCAACAACTTCGTCAAAAGGCTAGGAAGCTGATTTGTTTTTATTTGTTTTTTTTTTTTTTTTTTAAGAGTCCATTATCACATTCACAACTACGCGTCGCGTTTTCCTATTGACTCTGTAACAGATGAACTGTCGAAAAAAAGAAAAGAAAATGAAAAGCGACGGTCACCGTTCGATAACGAAATAATTTGACATTGTATAAATATACATTCGCGAATGGGATAAAAAAAATTTTGTAGAAGTTACAATTTCAATGAATCAGTAAAAAAAAAAAAGAAAACTTCGCATCCGAACTCGCGTCAGACTAACGCGAATAGAGAGTAAAAAAAAAACAAAAAAAAAACAAGAAACGGAAATGAACGGCATTTATTTAATTGTATCCGCATGTACATACTATTTAAACAATAAAAAAATGAATGTGAGTAAAATCGTACGATGATAATATAAATTGGTATCGATAGCTAGACGATATACCCTACTTCGTTAATAATTCAGTCGTCTCGGTGTCACGATCTACTTATAAAAGCACAAGTGTACAGACATTGTGGATCGATCAATGGATTCTTAAAACTTGATTTTTATAATCTCGCGACAAAATAATAATAAAAAAAAAAAACAAAGAAAGCAAAAGGTACCGAGTCAGTCGTAAAGTCGTATACGAAACCTATCCTCTTACGATCGCCACACTCTAATTATCGTTTATTTACTTTATTAAGAAGACTACAATAAAACGGCTGTACATAGAGTATTTTGTGTTGATGTTTCATTATTTTGTCATTTTGTTTGTGTATTCGTTGATTTTTATTTTTCGGGTGATTATTTTATTGGTAAAAAAGAAAAAAAAACATTATTTCCTTAATTTATTGCAAAAACGCGCGACGCAGTGAATTAAGTACGGAGGACAGACGCTTGAGAGCAAATCGCCGGACCGTTTGCGCGCACTTAGCGATTCGGAGAAATGATCTAGAATCGTAGTTGCGAATTCTTTAACGACGCGTAGTGGGTATGATTTTATCGATGTGTACTACTGATTGTTTTTCGACGCACCCTATTCGTTTTTTTTTTTCCGTTGCTGTCCTTCCACCGTCTTCCGTTAACGGAGGCACTTTATTTGTTGTTGTATGGAGAGGGGAAAGTTTGGGTTCGTGGACAAGACATAGGACGGTCGTTTCGGTGTTACAGGATATCCGGTATCTGTGTCTGGAGTTATCACGGTCCCGGTCTCGGCGAGCATGTATCAGACGATGGTGGCCAACATCCAGAGCGACGGTACGATGCATGTTACACCGATGGTACAAGTACCGAAGGTCGAGCCCGGAAACGGCGAGACGATCGAGGCGGTTACTATTCAAGGCCATCCGATGACCGTGATAAACGCAAATGGAGAACATCAAGTTCTTCAAGTAATATCATTGAAGGATGCTAATGCACTGACGAAAGCGATGCAGGGCGAAGTAATTAAGAACGAGGACAGTCAACAGCAGACTGTCTCTAGCCCGGAATAAATCATTGTGCATAATAGACGAGGAGTTTGTATGAACAAGAGAGGGAGAACAAAAGAAAACGGGTCTACCAAAAAAAAAACACTGTTCGCTCGCGCGTTATCATTGTGAGAGTGAAGAGAACAAAAAAAAAAGTTAGGAACAATATATAAGCGATCCAAAACTTGATTTGAGATAACATTTTACGATCGCAAGGTAATTAATTATATCTATTTGAATGCGATCGGAAAGCCCAGTTTGTATGTCGATGTGTGGTAGTTCTCGCTGATTAATTATAATTAATTAGAAGAATGTGTTACGTGTTTTACGAGAACGAAAAAAAAAACCAAAAAAAAAAGAACAAAAAAAGAATTGTGTTTAATTGAATGAACTTAAGGGTATAACGACATTTGTATTTTTATCTAGATAAACGAACACGTAGGAAACATTGACACGATGAAAAAAAAAAAAGCGCTCGCCTTGAATCGGGGGAGTCGCTTCGTCTACCAGTCTTTTTCAGATCACTTTTCCGATCACTTCCATCGAGTATCATTGCTGATAGCATTATTGAACGACGTTCCCAGGGATTAGAGAACATTACGTAGGTATTATTACTTTATCTAGTCATAATTAACAAAAGAAATGAATAAAAGGAATCTAACTTGGGAACGTTGATAACGATGCCAATCGATACACGTTGATTGATCCAAGCTTGAAGAAAAGCTTATCCTCCGATTGGAGCTCTCGAAAGTAGGTAGTGAAGTAAATGAAAAATGAAAAGAAACAAAAAAAAATAAATAAAATAAAAACATTTCGTCAAACCCTGATCTGAGAAAAAAAAAAAAAAAAACCATTGTATCTGTTGAAACGAGTGGATGATCCACAATAATTGAAGTCCCAATATATGTTTTTTTCCCTTTTTTTTTTTACCCAGAGCTTTAATGCCGGGAATGTGGCAATTCACACCGAAGTCTGAGCGCTTCACGATTAAACAGCGTATAGTTTAATTCCATTGAGAGACAGAACGCGGCCGAATTTTCTGTTAACCGATTCGACGATATTTAATAGAATAATCTCTAAGAATGCGATATACATATTTTCATTTAAAATGTAATACCATAATAATTATAGTAATTTCGAAATAGTTCTGGTTCTTAGCACCATTAGTAAAAGTTAAGCATTTCTGACGGGTACAAATAGGATAAGGTATAACTTTTTGACGATACAATGAACGAAAAAAAAAATGTACGGATTCGAAATGCATATGCGCCATTCATTCAGTCGCAGCTATAATCTATAATCGTTATAGATCTTCGCCAAACGATTAGCTCTTGGAAACAAAAAGAAGTGAACAGAAATGGTTGACGTTCTATTTACACCACCGAATTGAACCGTTCCTCCATGCATTTAAATGCCGAGTCATTTTTTATAAGGGTATTATTGTACCGCGTTTGAGAAGAACAAAAAAAAAAAAAATGTACTATAATTTGGGTGTGCGTTATTGTTTCAATGTTGCGGTGTATGTTCATGAACCGACTTAGTGTGTACTGGTTACGTCTTTGGGAGTGTTTTTTTTTATTCGACTATATAATACGTTGTAATTGACGGATGTTTGGAGCTAAAAAAATACTTATAAGGATTCTTGGGCATATCTCGAAATATTTTAGCAAAAAAAAAAAAAGAAAATACATTTCCGAGACTTAGGAGACGACTACGTGTTAACAGAGTTACCGTTATGACTGTATAATTGCCCCTACGGGTCTCTCTCCGTTTGGTACTTCGATGAGAGCGCAAACTCGTAACATTGAAACAACAAACTCCCCATTGTAATCAACTGTACCATTGTCATCTACAAAATGTTTTTGATAAAACACTATAGAACGAAAATGTACAATTATATTGCTGGAGATTCATTACTTGTATTATTTTCGATGCCACGCGTGAGCCTCGCGTTTAGCGTCGCGTAAACATACGTGATAACGTTTGTACACTGTGAAAACAAAACGAAAAAAAAAAAAAGAAAAGAAATCTTGTTGCAGCGATTATTGTTTTACCTCGTCATTTCACTAGTTGATTTGTAGAATATATTGGCTGAGGTGTGTGTATATATACTTGAGTCAAACGTCGATCGCTCGAGTGTGAGAGAGTGAGAGAGAACGGCGTGAGAGTGAGAGTGAGATTCTTGTACCATGATTTTGAATCATTATAGAAACATACGTGTATATGAAAATTCTATTGCTGTGTATCGTGTAATGTAATTTGTAAATATGTCGTAGTCGTGTCGTACCTCTCGCTTTTGTTATTTTTTTCATGTAAAAAGATCAACGAGTCTCATCCGAATCATAGTGAATTACATAAGGAATCAGTGGACGGCAACTAAAAAAAAGAAAGAAAGAAAAGAATTAAAATCTTATAGTACATATAATTAAATTTTGCATTTACTTTGAATAGTCTTAGCGAAAAAAAAAAGAAAAAAAGTAGTCTTAGCAAAAAAAGAAAAAAGAAGTATGGGTTTTTATGCTATATTGGATCTCGAATAGACAGACAGATATGGCATTTATTGCGAATAGCGAGGTATAGCAGCGAGACTGTAGAGTTTATCAAATTTTTACGTTTTTTTATTATTATTATTCATCATTGCCGCCGCTGTGTTCTTTTTTTTTTCTCTTCAACAGGTACAAGAAAAGTACATAGGGGGGTTTTATCTTAGAGACGATTGAACTAGTTTTTTTTTTTGCGAGAGCGGAGCTTGTCGACAGTGGATACTATATCAATGAGGACTAGCTTCGGGGGGGTAACACGGATCTTAATGAATGTCGTCGACGTTGACCAGTGCCAGTTCGGGCTTGTCATAGCCGAGCTCCTCGGGAGTGCTGATGCCCAGTTCGTCCAGGGTCGGTCTGATCTCCTGAATGACATAGGGATAGATCTTGTCGGCGTGTTCGCCACCCTTCTCCTTCACTGACTCCAAGAATCTGATGGTAAGCGCAATGTCGTTTAATCTGCGACAGGCCCGCAACGCCGCGCAGACGATTTTTGGATCCGGCACGAGATCCATACCTGCGAAGTATATTAAACTTGTGGTGAAACTTTCGCTGCAGCTGTGCGCCAACTTTCCGCGGATCTGTGCAGTCGCCGTGAGGTGACACGGTCGTGGAGGAGAAAAAAAAAAATGGCACGCGACGTCACGGGTTATGTCAGAAAATGACGGATTTTTCGAGTCCGACAGTGCGAGAGGAAATAACGCGGAACGAAGACGAGGTTTTTTACTCACCGGCCAAATCGTTCATGGCTTTTCGAATTTCCCAGTGATCGATGTCCGGTCGGTCGAAGAAATTAACGTATCTGGCGTCGAATTCCTCGTCGGTCTCCTGCGGCCCGTCGTGAGCGGCTCTCGCATTTTGTCCGCCGACAGCGAGGCTCCTGGGAATGACCGAGCCCCTGACAGCCGCACTCACACGTCCTGCTACGATACGCAACATTTTTCGTGCGAAGTTTAACTGATAATTGACGAAAATTCTGCGGAACGAGCGAGCCGAGATTTTCACAGCTAGGTATTGCGTAAACGGTGGCCAGCCCGGGGACGGACGACGACGGAAGTCTGTTGGCACGAGATTATCGATCGGCAGTCGGTATCGTCGGTATTGCAGTATGTCCGAGGGTGGGTTTCGATATTGGCTGCGAGCGCTCGCAGTCCCTTCTGGCTTCGGTCGATCGTTGGAAAGTTACACGAAACTCGAGGGACGTACTTTTCGCCTGTTTAAGTACAACCATTTCACTCAAAACGCATTTTCGTCGATAGGCAACTAAGTTGGAGAAACGCCACAATCCGATTATCGTATGCTATCGATTTGAACATCTAATTTTCAAATTGGAAGTGACGTCATATAAGGGGAAACGAGACTTTCATTTTGAAAATCTAATTTTCCGCGTATTTTTTCCATTTCATTTACTCTTTGGCTGATATCACTTCCGGTTGAAGCGATATACCGGAAATACGTCACTTCCGATTTGAAAACATAGCCCACTTGTCGTTGTTGGGTTTGAAAGATATATCGATGGATTGTTCAGAATTATCGATTATATTCAGTACAGTATAATTGTATTATGTACATCCAAAAAAGAAAATGTGTTATACATTTAAAATATAGTTTCTTTTACCTTCGCATTGGAGAAAAGTAGTTTACCTCTTATAGTGAAGTCATTAAGATATCATTAATGGTGCTATTCAACGCGCATACTGGAGGTATATTGACTATTTCCATCTTAAACTCGAAGAACGCTCTTTATACACAATCATGACAATTTAACGTATACAATAATAGGAGAAAATCTTTGTTTAAATACGGAACTTACGATTACGATTTGTATACAAAAATGACTTTGCATAAAAAATACTATCATCGTTGTACATTATTTCAATTCAGTACCAAAATAATTCATTCGCAATATTCGTACTTTCGTAATTATAGTTAATATCTTATCAAATATATTACAACTTTTTACATATTAAAACAAAAATATCATTCAGTTGGGTTTTTACTTATGTCATTAAATTAAGTAGCATTCTTCATATAAAAATATTAATATTTATACGGCGACATAAATAATTGAGTATTTTTACAAGTCACCACGTGGAAAACAGACATTGTACAAAGTGTATGTTTCATTTAAATAAGTTGGAGTATCAAAATGAGGGGAGAGGGGGGAGTATTCAAATAAATAATAAATAAAGATGAGATTCATTCAGCGCGAACCACATGCACACTGCTCATTATTCGGTGGTTTTAACAATAAATAATAGAGCTGAACTTTATATTTCATCATGGAGTGACTGCTTGATATGATTTGTGTTTTCTTTTTTTTTTTCTCAACGAGTTACACACAATCGAAAAAAAAATAAATGGTGTCAACCGGTAATCTCGATTTTTTTTTCTCGATGAAACAGGCAATTGAGGAGACCTGGATGATATCGAAGATGACGAGACACTATATGAAAAACACGTATGAAGCGAGATGCCCGTTTCGCGGTGTATTTTAAAAAATGGTAGTTCCGGTCCATGCGCGAACGACGAATATTATTTTTACATTGCTTATGTGACTAAAGAACCACATTATAGGCTTCTTCAACGTTTACAAAGCCGATACTGCACTTGGTAACGAATTGAACTAGTTTTGCACCTCTCCACGTTTTATAGTCGTAATAATTGTTTTTATGTACAAATTTTCATTTTTTTTCCTTCCACTCATCCGACCATCGAAGACGGTCGTGGATAGTTTAACTAAAATAAATGTTTCCTAACATTTTTCTCATCCCCGCGATCTCCCGTGACTCGCTACTCGGTGAAGGGCCTCGATATATATAATACATATATATATATATATATTTCATCGCGTATACGAATCATACACACGATCACCGCATATAAGTACACTTCCACTGTAGGACTTATCGGTAGAGTATACCGTTACCAGAAACGTTCGAAACAATCGAACAAAACGTCTTATTTAAGCACCGCGTTGGATCGCAGGTGACAAATGGTGTAAAAAAAAAATAATAAAAAAAATGCTCCTCCACTTGTTTCTTCCAAAAGCGCAATGTATCGACGAAAATCATAATCGTCGTCGTTGTCATTCGTCCAAGAAAATTTCTGAAATTAAACCTAGTCAGCCTTCTGTGTGTTGTCTCGCTTCGCGTGGTACTTGAGCAGCAGCTGCCGGTCGTCCCGGTACTTCTCGGCCCCTCGATTGTTAGTGTGAGCCGGTGTTAGTGTCGTTATCCGGCTCAGAGCTTGAACCGGAAGACTCGCTCGTATTAATGTTCGTACTGCAGCGCGTGCTCCTTCGGCTACTGGAGCTCGCGTGTCGCCATTTTTCACCACGATCCATTCCACCTACAACAGTTCGTTTTCGAAATTAATTTTTCACCCTCGAATGCGTCGTACTTAGAGCTCGTCGATGTCCTCGCGTAACGAAACGCCACTCGCAAAAAAAAAAAAAAAGAAACCTCGTCAATGGATTAAATACTTACTGGTTAACGGAGTGTGGACTTCGACCTTTATGTTAGCGGTTGCAGTGACCTTCGTCGTGATGTGAGAAGTCGAGGGCACTGGTGATGTTCGACTAGACCCGCTCGAGTCCGAACCGCCACAGTTCTGTTAGTCGTAAAACGAAAGAACACACTCGGTTAGAGACCATGCATCGTCGATGGGAACAACAAAAAAATCTCACGATAAAAACATTGAGCAATAAAAAAAAAACACAAAACGATTGCGCACCTGATTGCCGCAGGTCGAAGTCGTCTCGACCTTCAACTCCGGTTGAACAATTATACACGACTCTTGAGTGCTGTGCCAAGAGTTCGGTTCCTCGGTGATCGTCGTCAACGACGGTTCGGCGTGCAATCTGGCGTTCTCGATCTTGTGCGATCTTCTCGGCGGCGCCGGCGGTTTTGTTCGCCTGACGATCGGTGAAGCCGGCGGGGTCGGCGTCGATATTCTGTTGGGATGCCCATGCGGTATCACCTCGGGCGATGGACCGACCAGCGAGAGTAGAATAGGAAAAAAGAACAGCCCGTTCACGAGACCAATGCCGATGAGACACAGCAGAACGAGAAAGAAGTATCGCACGATGAACTCGAATTCGGAAAATGCGAGCATGACGACTGCCAGGAGGGTCGTAACGGCTCCGTGAATCACCGGGGCGTACATGTGCTCCAGGGCCAGTCGTATTCTGCGGTCTCTGCTACCGACACTCGTTACGAAACTCTGTGAAAAATAATACAAAAACAAACATTAATTCACATTGTTAGTTCGATTTTTTTTATTGAAACTGCGGGAGACCTTTCTGAATAAGATAAATTTGTACTGAGGTGTATTTTTACACCATTAAAAATGCCGGTATATGAATTTTCATTGACACGTATGTAAGAATATTGCGTTACCAGTATATTAAAAACAATATTATTTGTATAATATTTGTAATAATAACATAACTTTCATACACGGATGCCTTAATTTTCAAATGCCATCATCGGCAATTTTAATGTGCAGGTATTGCATTTAAGATTAAATTATTAAAATTCAAATACAATGTATATGAATTCTAATTTCATATACCGAGGTTGTATATATCATGTAACTTTGTATATTAAACATGTTGTAAATTTCATAACATTTTTAACAGTGTAGTCATATTCTTGATTGCTAATTTTTTTTATATTACCGTTATTTCGTATATTGAAATTTTATATTAGCAGTGCAAATAGCCTTGTGAGGCAATTGACTTCCATAGTCAACATTATGTTCGGTCGATATATGAATATCGCCCTCCACATGTGTTATTCCCATGAATATAAAAACAAAAATCTAGGGATAAATCGAGCGCCTGAAAAGGGTCGCTTACCAAACAAATGTGAACAGTAAAGTGGACGGAAATTCCGACGCTGACGACGAGAAGAACGGCAGGTACCGCGCTCAGCTTTATCCCGCAGACTCCCATGATTCCGAACAATTGAAGAACAACGCCGGCGAGAGCGGTGCCGACCAACAGAGCGGCCCAAAGGTTGAGCAGAAGAACTCCAACGACCGCGACGCTCGCGCCGAGCGCAGCCAGCAGAGCTATGACGAGACAGCTTCGCAGATCCATGTACTGTTCCCAGAAGAGAAACGGTATGCCCGATGGAAAATTGGGCAAACCTCGCTCCTCGAATCTTCTGCACAGCTTCCTGACGGTGTCGATGAGTTCGGTTATCTCGCCGGTGTCGGTGAGCTTGTGAAGATAAAAGGGCATCTGAGCGTAGGTCAGAGGCATGCTCTTGGGTATCTTGAGTTCGTGGTCGCTCGTGAAGATCCACTGTCTGGGCAGGGGTCTGAGATTGGCCTGGGAGGCGCCGTAAGCGAGAGCGTCGTTCGAGGCCCAGGCGCTCAGATAATTGTAGAACGCTCGGGGATTTATAATACCCTCGGAATCTACGAGACGAACTTGAGTTATGAGGGACTTGTCGATGGGATTGTCAACGTGGCCGGTCTGAACGAGAAGCTTGTAGGCGAGAATTGCTTCCTCGCTGGCGTTCTTGTACCACCTCTCCTGGGTGACGCAGCCGTTCTTGTATTCCCGATCGAAGGCTATCTGAAGTCCCTTAAGCCAGTCCCTGAAGAGACTCAGCCAAAACTTCGGCAATCCACCGTCGTCGTTCTTGATTACGTTCTTCACTCTCATGAAAGCTCCGTGATAGTCGTAAAGCAGTTTCTGATTGTTCGGATACTCGAAGTCTCTGCCGGTGACGGCGTACATGTTGTAGAAACCGAAGTGCTTCGCCTGGGCGGCGAGAAACGCGTGCTCGTCGGAATTGTGCGGCACGAGATCGGTGAGATCGAGGCCGTCGTTCACCCTTATCGCCTGCCAAACGCTGCCGGCGAGCACAACGGCGAGCAGCAGCATACCGAAAACTTTAACGGTCGGCTTCGTCACGAACGGCGCGTAATGCTTCGCGGCGAATTTCGTCAGCGAGAAACTGAGATACTCGTCTTGCGTGCAACCGGTCAGTGTGTCCTGCTCGGTGCACTGTTTATCGTGATCGCTGTCGAGCACGCTGCCGCCTACCCAAGACTCGTTCTGATGACTCTGGCTCGGCTGAAGTATCTGCGTGCAAGTCTCGCGTCTCTCCGGCGGTATCGCCCGCGTCACTGATTGCTTCGCCGTAACGCAATTATTCTTGAAGTGACCGTTCTTTCCGTTCGCTATCGCCGGCAAGCAGCAGCACAGAATGTCCGATCTTCCGGATCTTCGGCGTCGAAGATCGAGGCTCACCATCGCCGGAAAAACCAGCAGCATCGCCGCCAGATTGAACAGTATAACGATCCCAGCCTGCAGAGAGAATACCCGCAGTGCCGGAATCGGTATTATCGCCGCGGCGAAGAAGGCCGATACGTTGCTGAGCCCGGTGAGAAGCACCGACAGACCCGTTCGCTTCAGTACGACTCCGGTCTGCTCGCCGCTCGGCACCTCGTTCACCGACAGCTCCGCGTAAGTGTGCGTCAGCAGGAACATGTCGTGCACCCCGAGGCCCAGCGCTAGGAACGGGACGATTTGTGTCGTCGCCGCGTTGAAGGCGATTCCCAACAGTGCACAGAAACCTAGTCCAGCGGCAACGGTCGCGCATACCAACATGACCCCGGCAATGCCAACGCCCGATTGCGATCTCACGGGATCCTTCCAACGAAAGAGCGCCACACCGGCGTACGAGAGCTAAAAATCGAGAAACAAATAAAATATATTTATTTAATTTATCTTCTACACTGATTTTAGAAATTTTTTGGAAAAATGCAATTTTTTTTATTCTTGTGTCGTATCGTATTTCTGAAATTTTTCTTTTTGCTTCCTCTTAGAGGAAGTTTTGTTTTGGGGAAAAAAATTTCGAGACTTTAATGAAAAGGTTTTCAGAATATGCCAAAGTATTGAAACAGCACGTTTAAAAAATGTCCGAATGTATGTGTGAGAGTGACTCAGCTCGAAAAATTTCATAACGCTATGACTCGAGAAATTCAAGCCGAAATCCCACACACTGCTTCTGTTGTTAAAAGTCAATGTTTCTCCAAAATTTCATAAAAAAAAAATTTAGTTGATTTTTTTTTGTACGCGATTTTTAATTTCTTAAGAAATATCTGTGCACGCTCCAGTTCTTGCAAATTTTTTAGCTATCGGGTCAAAAAAAGTTGTACTCAGATAGAGTATGATCGCCCGATGATTCCTATTAAATCTGGGTAGAATCGATCGAACCGTTTTAATTTCATGTAATTTTGAATCTTTTGAATATCATAAAAAAATGAGTACTTTATATTAGACGTAATGATCGGTATTGAATATTCATCTATGATTAGAACAACTCTTATTCGCTACCGGGGTGGAAAAAGATACATTAAACATAGTCGCGAAGTAACGATCAACCAAAGAGTTTATCGGCAATTTTTATAGCCAGTTTTAGAAGAAAGAGTGATTCGACTTATTTTTTCTAATCAATCATCAATCCTCTCGCTCACCATGAGTCCGCAACCAATGACGATCTTCGTAACGGAGACTTCGCTGTACTTTCCAAGAATGTCGTTCATCGTCGTCGTGCTGAACGCGTAAGAGTTGTAAGGCGCTGTGGCATTGGCCTTAAGGTGTCTCTTCACTTGATTGCTGAAAGCCCTTTGCCAGGTTTCCAATACCTGCGAGGCCTTCTCCTGCGACCAATCAATGTGATGAACCTTGTACGTGTTGGACCAGAAGTCGTACAGCTCGCGCTCCCCCATCAATTGAACGACCGTCTGAAGAGCGGCGGCACGCGTCAGGTGACCGGTTTTGTTGTGTCTCGCACCTCCGACAACGAGCTCCTCGGGCCAGTGCATGTAATTCGCAGCGAAACCGTAGCATCCGCCGGTCAGTTCAGCCCCGATGTCCGGCACCTTGATAGAGCAACAGAAATAAATTAAATTAAATTAAATAGAAAAAAAAAAAACAAAAATAAGAGAAAAATTGTTGAAATAGCGGTCAATCGGAGGATCTGCGCGGATTACAAGACTCTCGCTCGGCTCCGCATGCCCATTCGAGGAAAGGGGAAAATCTATTCCCATCGGAGTCGACGATTTATAACTCCGACTACGCTACAGTCGAAGTTTACTCGGTGCAGGCTCCGCCGCGGAGCCCTCTACGACTCGTTATCGCGCCTTCTCGCGTCCTCGCGTCCTCTTCGGCGTGTCGGGCTCGAGAGGACGAGCCAATTAACCGCGTGATACGCGTACGCTAGAGGAGAGATACTCTCGGGCTGGTGCAATATATTTTCTGAAATACGTCCGATCGGTTAGGCTTAGCTTAACGTACGGGACACCATCGGCTCCGACCGCGTACTCTTCGTCACAATTTTATACAACTATAATAATACGATATGTAGTTTGTATAAGTCGTATATATGTTTATGCACGGAGAAGGGTTGGGTCAGCCGCCGGAGTCGCGAGTCCCGCGGAGGCCTTGCCGATATATGCTTCGACCGTACGTCGCCGAGCCGAGAGGGACTCTTGCCCCCTTTTATAGGGCCCCATAAAACCGCGCTGTGCGGTCCGCGACGGAACACCAGCGAACAGCTCTCTTTCTCTCTGCTCCTCTCTTCCTCTCCGCCTCTCCCTCTTCCGACGGGCTCGAGGGAAAGAGAGCCCTCGCGCGAGAGACTCCGAAGCACCGTTGGCTCTCTTATTCTCCGCACTACGGCCGGACCGGCGTCATCGCACGTTGCTGTTACGTTCTCGTATACTACATTTCTTCCTCTATCGCAATTCTGCAGCAAGGTCTTCATGAGAGCTATCCAGTGAGTGGAAGATCGTGGAAGTATCGTCGATAGCAATTTTCACGGCCTCTTTCATTCGATCGTCGAGGATTTTCCACCCAACTTTTTTTAACTTTAAGAAAAAAAAATTATGCACGCTTTTTTTTGGCTGTTATCGACGGATAATCTCTGCGGGCAGAATGTGTGTTACGTTCTCATATACTCCATTTCTTCCTCTATCGCACACCTGCAGCAACTTCTTCATGAGCAATCCAGTGAGTGGAAGATCGTGGAAGTATCGTCGATAGCAATTTTTACAGTCTCTTTCATTCGATCTCTGTAGGCAGAATGTGCGTTACATTCTCGTATACTCCATTTCTTCCTCTATGGCAATCCTTCCGCAGCAACAGTTCTTCATGAGTGACTGGAATCTTGTCGGAATATCATCGATATCAATTTTCCCGTTTCTTTCATTCAATCCCGGTGGATTTTCCACTCGAGTTCTTTTATTGCCGGGAAGATTTTTTTTTAAAATATATAAAACACATTTGTTTTTGCCCCTGAAGCTTTGCTGTGTAAGCTTCTCGTATACTCCATTTCATCCTCTATCACAATCCTCCTGCAGCAACAGCTCTCCATGAACTATCCAGTGACGGGTAAATCGTTTGAGTGTCATCAATAGCAATTTTCCAGTCGCTTTCATTCGATCGTCGAGGATTTTCCACCAAACTTTTCTATTATTACTGAGAAAAAAAAAAAAAAAATGTAAACATTTTTGTTGCCTGTTATCCACTCGGATAATCTCTGTAGGCAGAATGTGTCTCTATTTTTGTTCATGTACCACGTTAACGGCGCAGTGTTTTCGAGTCCAGATCGAAAGAAGCCTTGGCGCGAGATTCGCGCCTTATGGCGTTTCTCGGCTCGGACAGTGTAGGTGAGCGCCGAGACGACGCCCGCTCGGATCCGAGGGACTTTGGGAGTTTCTCATCGGCCACATGGACGAGCCAAGGGCCTCGAAGGTAAGCGTCCGAGAAATTTTCCCTTCTTCGGTTACAGTGTCAGCGAGAAGGACGGAGAGGAGGACCGGTCGAACGTAACCGAGGTAAAGAGCGAAGCTGCGAGGTTGAGCGAAAGATGGAGTAAAGGAGAGGAAGATATAAAAAGAGTCGTGCAGGGTGACACCCGCATGCCTGGGGAGAGCCTCGACCCAAGGTAATGCCCGCCCACCCACGGTGCTATCGTACTGGGCCTAGGCAGCGTTCGCAGTGGCGTAAGCACCGCTCACAAACGCCATCAAGCTCTTCTCTTCTCTTCTCTTCTCTTCTCTTCTCTTCTCTTCTCTTCTCTTCTCTTCTCTTCTCTTCTCTTCTCTCCTCTCTTCTCTTCTCTTCTCTTCTCCCTCGTCTTCATAATAATCTTCGCTTCGACTGCCGGGCCGGGCGCTGCTCGCTGCTCGGCTCTCTCCGGCTCTCGGTTTCTACGTTCTCGCACCTTCGGAGGTGCCCGAAACGGCTCGGAGCAGCGAGGGAAGCGAGACGTCTTCCGGAATCCGAGAGGACGAACTCCGCCGAACCGATTCCAGCCACGTCCAGGTGCGGTGCTGTAGAAAATTCAGACAAGCTTCTCATAGTGTTCAGACAAAATTTACATCCTTTTACTGCTTTATGGGAACCGAGGATGCGATCGTAAAAATAAGAAATAAAAAAGATTCGACGAAGCCGACTCACCGACGTGTGCGGACTTGGAGAATTTACATACAAGCCGATTTTTACGATCCGATGGGATTGCGCATTAACGACTTTACACACTGCTCTACCGGCGTTACAATTATCGGTCTATTCGACACGTCGCTCGGAGACACGCCAACGGCGGTCGAAACGGAGTCGACAAAATATGCGATTGTACAGAGTTATTTTATAAAAAAAACGTTTCCACATTTTACAAACATTTCTCGTGCCTAAACATCTACAATTTTTTTTTTTTTTTTTGCTTAGGCACAAAAAATCACTTTTTGTCATTCGATTCTGCGGCAATTGATCGGATAATCATTTTTTTTTTTTTTTTTTTCGTTGTGATTGAAAAAAGTTATAAAGAAAAGTTTCGACATTTTACAAACATTTCTCGTCCGCAAGCATTAATATTTTGTTTATTGTCACAAAAAAAAAAAAAAAATCATTTTTTCTCATTAGCTCCAGGGAAAATTGATCGGACAAACGTGTCTCTTACTTTTCTTTCAACCTCAGGATAATGAAGATATATTTTACACGTGTAATTTGTTGAGACTACCGCGTCGCGTCGACCGGCTCTCGACGCTCTCTCGTCGGTGTTGCGTCATCGTGCGGCGGAAAAGGACAAAACGTGTTGGCGTATATAAACGAGAGCGCAACACGCTCGTCTTCTCGGCACACTTTTCTTCCTCTTCTTCTGCTTCCGCGGCTCTCTATATAGTTATACAGAGGCGCGGATCTCCCGCTCGCTCCTCGTGACTCGCCCGATCGCATGCATCGCTCACTCGGTGGCGAGCACGCGTGCGCTCCAAACTCGGCCGAGACGACGAAAAAGTGAGGAAAATATAAAATAAAAAAATAAAAAAAAACAGGAGCAACAAAACAAGGCGAAACTAGGAGAAATACACTCGGTTACGTGCGTCGACGGGTCTGATGAGTGGAGACTCGCGCGAGTTGCGATGTGACGAGAGGGAAATAAAGTATAGAAGCGAGCCGTCGAGACTAGTTTTTAATTGATCGTGGCGGTTGCAATTAAACGGCTGGCTCCATCGATGTTGGGGTCCGTTACGAGAAGCGCACGAACCGCCGTAACGTTCCCGTAATGGTGCGGAGTACTTGGCGGCTTTTATGGTCCGCCGAGGGGACTACAATGTGTGGGACGGGAACGAGCGAGAGGAAGAAGCAGTCGAGAAGCGTGGAATGAAGGAGGGAAGAAACACAAGCGGAGGGGAACGGAGAAGAAAAAGAGGAGAAAATAAAAGAAGAAACGCGGAGTAAAAGAAGACATTATAAAAGGACGATAGGAGAAGCGGTGGGTTCCCCCCCCCCCTCCCCCCGTAGTGAAAAAGAGAATTACCACCCCAGCGTGGCAAAAAGCTCCGCAGCTGTTAGACGCAAGGGCGCTCTGATAACTTCATCATCGTCGGTGAGGGAGCGAGAGGGCCGAGGCTGCTATTCGCCGCCGCTACCGCGGGATATGGAATTCTCGGGTGTTGTATTATAGCACCGAAGCTCGGGCCCGGACTGCCGGAGAGGCAGAACCGAGAGGGAAGGCGGCCAGGTGCGCGCGACTAATGGATCGCGCCGGGCGACAAAGACCCCGATGACGACTCATTCGCGAGCGGTCGAAGAACAAAAAAAAAATTGCTAATACATTTTTTTTTTGTTGTTTTTATGGTTTTTACTGTTAGAGATGAGTGAGAGAAATCTCGGAATACCGACGGGTCTTGTTGTGGCTTCGCATGCCAATTGCGATTAAGAAAGTCTGTTCGAAAATCGAGTTTGAGCTCAGTGAAGATGAATAAATGGGAAACAAGATTATAAAAAAAAAAAAAAAATGGTCAATGTTGAAAGAAAATATTGATGTCTTTGGGCTGTATTAACAGTTTTTAAATATTTTTTTAGGAGAGCTGGGCAGTACTCAAAGTACGTACTTAAAGTATCAAAGTAGTTTTTGGTACTTCAAGTACTATTACTGAGTACTAAGACCAAAGTACTTGTACAACGTTGAGCATAGCTGAACTCTTTGAGGATGCTATGAGATTGAAAAATCGTTGTTCTGTCAATTTTTTGTTTTTGTTTCAAGGCTATATTCAAAGTATTTTTTCCTGCTGAACACGAATATGACAATTATTTTATTCCCACCCCGATATTTTCCACGTAAATCCCAAAAATACGATTTTTAATGCTTAAAATGGAGATATTTCTCACTTTTGGCCACTGTACTAGATCCATACATTCTAGATTTAGTTGTTATCCCATCCATTCGACTTCCACTTGTGGTACTTAGTATTTAGTATTTTAAGTACTCCTTGGTACTTTGCCCAGCTCTGGTTTTTACTATTAAACATAAATTAAAAAAAAAAAAAGATATGAAGAAAAATCTCGAAATACCGAAGGGTCTTCTTGCAGCTTCGAATTTTAATTTCGACGAAATACTTCGTACAAAAATCAAGTACAAAATTCAACCTTAAAAGAAAAGTATTAATCTTTTCGGGCCATCGTCAGTCTTGAATTCTTCTCGAGAGCGAAAAAGCCGCTGACCCTCCCAAATTCACATATAAAATACAAAAAAAAAACAAACTAAAACAAAACAACCTAAAGAAAAGAAAACTCGACGTTTGTCTTAAATTTTTCGAAGACACATGCACGCTCTCGGGGTATGAATTTCGTTCGATGAACGTGAAGCGAGCGAGCGAGGCTCTCGTAAAGCGACGTAGCGAAGGGTAGACTCGGGGCTCGGTGGCCCATTAAGTGCAATTACCTCGCGAGTACACGGCGAGGAGGTTCGCTCGTTCCGCAGCCCTCGAGGGCGCCCTCGCAGGACGGAAGGAGCGAGAGCGAGAGACGCACAGTGGTTGGATAGAGAAATAGAAACGAAGAAATGATGATGCCCTGGCATGTGGGTATAGAGTGTGGCGATGATGCTGACGATGCCGCTGCCCGGCGGACGACATAAATCGAGGGGGAGGGTCGGTGTGCGTGGGGGGGGTTTCAATTACGCGAAATTAATCGACGCCACCAGCATCCGGAACGAGTGCCGGACTCGCGATCGCGCGCGCGCGCCGTCCCTATCGCCGACGTTGGACGAGTAAAATATATCCACGGTGTATCCCTCACGCGAGGATTAAACGAGCGTGCACGGTTATCCCTCTCCACCTCGATTCCACCGATCTTCATTGGCCCCCCGAGGATCTCGGTGCTTACCGATGCATTATGAACGTGAACCCGTTCGTGCCTCTCTCATTCTCTCTCCGCATCGCGAGCGCTGACTCCGGGCCTCGAGGATTGAAAGAGAGACCAGATAGCATTTTGCCAACAAGCAGCCAGCGCATGTCTGCAAGGGATGGTGACAAAATTGCGTCATGTGCGTTCCGATTTGCCTAGGGGAGAGCTGGGTAAAATGGGACAGTGGGGCAAAACGGGACTATGACGATAAAGGCAATTTTCCAATAATTTTTGGATATCCCATTGTGCATGATAACAATTCCGAATTGTTATTAACATATTCATTAAAAAAAAAACAATTGTTCGACAAATCGTCCGGAAACCTCACTATTTTATGAAAATGCTTCGTTCATTTTTCCGAACACGTATGGATTTTTTTTCAGATTTTTAATTTTGACTTTGAATTTTGTGACTACACATTTTTCCCATAAAAAAAAAAAAAAAAGAAATGCAGAAGTGTTTGCCAATTCCCCCTCATTTCTCTGAAGCTTATGCGAAGTGACCGTTCTCAAGGACTGCCTTAAATGAATCTGTCGAATGACACAATTCCATACATTTTCATTGTACCGTATTTACCGCAAGGAAACGGCAGAGCTCGTCGGCAAGCAATTGCACTTGTTTGCCAGTGCGACGATTTTCTATCTCCATGGACTCGCCTCAAGGGGCTCGGACAGAGAAACCGCGGATGCCTTCATACGGGTGGGAGGCGAGAATAGCGGTAATCACGGGAGAGATCGAGCGAGAGCGCACCGGCAAAGGGCACCGAAAAAGAGAGAAGATCCTTCGCGAGGCGCGAGCGCGAGCCGGAACCGCGCCTCGACCGCCCGGGCCGATCTCTGTCTCTTCGCTGCGGTCGACCCGACTGTGTACTCCGTGCACACGAGTACTCGCACGTAATACCGGTACAGGGAGAGATACGGAGATGCGCGTCACACGGCGAAGCACACCGACACAGGGCCGTCGTGTGGCTTATGTTAATGGCAGTGAAATGATGGGTGGGTAATAATGCCGGCGGTGTGCGCCGCGCGTCCCGGCCACGGACCGTCGTAAGACCACCGGCGTAGCGCAATAATGACGCACATCTCGCGATTTTATTATTTTAATGCTACTCCACGGCTCGCCGATCCACGCGACCCGCATACCCATCGACGATTTTGCCACGGCTTGCCTCCAGAGACTCGTGGAGGGGGCGAGGAGGGGGGGGGGGGAGTGAAGTATCACAGCAGTACGGAGGAGTATAAAAAAAAAAAAAAAAGGGAAAGAGGCGAGTGAGACGAAAGAGGGTACGGTGTATCGTACATCGAGGGGGGAGGCCCGGCTATTTGGCATTTAGCCGTGGCGTCTCCTCCGCTCGAAGCGCAAGCTGCGGTCCCGACGATTCCGGAGACGAGTCTCGATTGATAATTCACATTAGGTTTTTTTTTTCTTTTTCTTTTTCTTTCGTTTCTTTTACTTTTTTTTCTTTTTTTTTTTTTGTCCAGGCCTCTTCGCTTCGCCCGACCGCCAAGTTGTTGGACTCGGTTGCGGAAAGTTTTCTTTTGTGCAGCGGATGGGACGCAAGTTTCGTGCGTAACTTAAGATATGCGAGGGATATGTTAAAACGTCAGGCAGCATATACGCGACCGAACGCAATTCGTACGGTTAGCGAGTAATGAATACTCTGGTGGAATTTTAATATCGTCGGATACTTATTGGTATTCCTCGACGATCGTCACGTGCCGCCGGCATCACCGGCCACCGATCAGCCAGTTATCTACATTGTGTGCTCCTTTTGCATTTTTTTTTTTTTTTTTTTTTTTAAGCTCTGACTGCGCACACGTATCGGGCGATCGAAATCGTGGATTCGGAGAACGGGGGATCGTCGATATAGCGGACTAGGTTTATAGCTCTTCGAGTGCACACCGTGCCAAGCGAATGTCTCATTTTTTTTTTTTATACCGTCGTTTGATTTTTGAAGAAAAAAATTTAGCCATCTAAAAGCGTTGTTGAAGTCAAAGCTGCGCATTGCTCAATTCCATGATTTTTTTTGAGGTCGGAGTGTTCACAAGGGTACGCGATGTTTTTTTTTACTTTCGTTTAAAAAACTGCGATGTTTTATTAACCACACCGTGATTAGATTTTCGAAAAAAAAATAGATATATATATTTAGTTAGCAGGAAACGTTGCTGCAGTCGAATGCGCGCGTCGCTCAATTCCACGATTTTGGAGTCGGAACGATCCCGTTTGCACTCGAGTCGAAACTTTGCGATGTTTTTTTTTTTTTTTTGTTATCCTTACCTCGCCAGATTTTTTGTTCGGCGCAGTCTGCGGGCACTCGGGATCCAGTGGATCGAGGCACGGCTTGCTCTGATAACCGTTCGTTATTCCGGATCTCTTCATGTAGTCCTCGAGGGTCTTGAAGGGAAACATGAAGCCCATCTTCTTCATCTCGTCGAGCATTCCGGTTGGATTGATGTTCGTCCATTGAACGTACTTGTGCAAAGTGGCACCGCTGTTTTTATTAAATCAAAGAATCATTATTTAGCTTTGCTCTCGTAGAATCTTCCCGGGTGGATCGAGAAAGATAATTTTTTTTTTTTAATACTCACGGTATTTGCACCGGATACTCCGGTCCGAGGAGTTTACTGCCTTCCCAGAAACAGTCGAGCGGGGTGATGATGGCACACGGTATTATACTGTCGAATATCTGTAACGAAAAAAAATTCACGTTAAAAATTCATCGCGGCATTCGACTATAAATAATTTCAAAAAAAAAAAATAAAATAAGGAATCCTCGCGAGGATTCCTTATTCTATTTTTTTTTTGTTCTTGTTTTTCTGTACGAGTAATAAATACAAAGTTGGCCCACCGGGACACGAGGGCCACCTGCGCGTTCCAGGAAACTCGAATAGAGCCACGAGGGCTCATTCCTTCTATATCTTCTTCTTTCCTACCTCCCGTTCGCGTTTTATTATTCTCCGGTAACGCGAGCACGCGAGAGGGTCTCCTCCCTCTACTGTCGAGAGATCTTCGTGGATTAAGTTTCCCGGAGTTTCTGGGAAGAATTTTTCGAAGGGAGGAAAGCGCCGAGAAGGCCAGGTGATATCGATCGTGCCTAGGCAAAATAGAGATTCTCGAAAGGATGTATAAAAAGGGAGTGGGGTAAAATGGACCTCAGAGTCAAAAGATTCCATCCAGATGTAAAAAAAGAAAACAAAATATTTCATCTTTCATTTTTCTCCGGGAAAGCCGGAAGTGGCCGATTAACGCTGAATTTTGGACATCGCGTCCACCCTCGGGAGCGACACTGCGAACTCTCTTTAATTTTCATTGTATCTTTAATTTTCATCTTTTAACCGATCGTGAACTCGCGCGCGTTTCTTGGGCTTGAAATTCTACGGGTCCTCTTCGAACCCGCAGTTGCCACCTAATATATAAATGCTCGAGAGTACCTCTTCGTAGATAAAATTTCTCGGAGTTTCCGGGAAGAATGTCTCGATCATGCCTGGGTAAAAGACGGACTCACGTGAAGATCTATAAAAGAGAGCGGGGCAAAACGGACCCCGAAGATAAAAGTCTCGTGACGGACAGTGGTCCGTTTTGCCGCACTCGTCTCCCGCGCCCAGACGTAAAACAAGAAAGCAAAATGTTTAATATTTTATTTTGCTCCGGGAAAGCCGGAAGTGGCCGATTAACGCTGAATTTTGGACATCGGATCGACCCTCGGGAGCGACACAGCTCTCTCTCTCTCTCTCTCCGTCTTTATTTCTCTTCTTTCAGCCGATCGTAAACTCACGTGCGTTTGTTGGGTCTGAAATTCTACAGGTCCACCTCGGGTCCGCAGTTACTATAGATATATCGATGCCCGAGTGTACCTGCTGTGGGCCTGCCAGCGAGACCGGCTATTTATCGGCCGGCGCTCTCCTCTCCCTCGGGCTTTGAGTTTAATGACGAGACGAAGATGAAGGATAAAAAAAAAAGAAGAAAAAATAAAAGAAAGAAAACAGATAGGCAGAGAACGGCGCGGCTGCCGGTGCCGGCGGACCACACATGTCACCGACGGGCCAGTGATATCGAGGCGGGAGAGAAGAGTTCCTCGTGTGCTACTCCTCGCTGACGCACCCCGTCATTACGCGAAGCTAATTGCCCGACCGCTTATTTAGTTTAGCCCTCGCGAGACCGCCTCCTTCGACCGATCGGGACGAGCGTGTACCCCGCAAATCCACCGAGATCGGACCGCGCGGTTGCAAGCATCGCGTAATAAAAAAAAAATTTTTAAATATACATACACGAGCTCGCCTCGGCCAACAACCGAGGTGTCCTGAAATTTATTTATCCTCATCGCCTAACTAGGAACATCGTGTTTACCAAATTTTTATCGACTTGGATTTTATTTTATCGACTCTATTTTATTTTATTGACTTGGATTTTATTTCATCGACTTTTATTTTATTTCATCGACTTTTATTTTATTTAACGACTTTATTTTATTTTATCGACTCTATTTTATTTTATCGACTTTTATTTTTTACTTTAATGTTATCGTTAAAACAAATATGCGGCACTATAATGATTCGAAAATTGGAGATGTATAATAGAGCATGCGGAATGAGAGTTTAATCCGCGAAGGATAAAGACGGACCGTTACCGGGCCGCGTGTATCCTTTAGCGAAGGTTGCTTACACGCGAGGAACGGCGGTTAACCACCTTCGCGGGTTAATGAAAACGAGACCCGGTGTGCCGCTACCGTGCGAGCGGTTCGAATGCCGTGCGAGACGCATCGCCGGGGAATAGGCAGGTATCCGTGCGCTCGCCGGTGAGGAAAGAGAGCCTCGCGTAAGGCACGTTCGTCGTCGTACGTTGTGTGTTTCACGATGGTGAACCGAGCGCGTGCACGCACACGAGACAACACGTACGACATAACGTCGAGAATATGCGATTTAATAAGCCAGTGTGTATATAAATGTGTGTGTAAATGTGTATATAAATGCGTATATAAATGTGTGTGTAAATGTGTATATAAATTTGTATGTAAATGTGTATATAAATGTGTGTGTAAATGTGTATATAAATTTGTATATAAATGTGTATGTAAATGTGTATATAAATGTGTGTGTAAATGTGTATATAAATTTGTATGTAAATGTGTACATAAATGTGTGTGTAAATGTGTATATAAATTTGTATGTAAATGTGTATATAAATGCGTATATAAATGTGTGTGTAAATATGTATATAAATGTGTGTATAAACCTATCGGTGGCGAGGCCTGAAAATTACCTGGTCGATGTAGTGCATGTCGAAGTTGGGTATGCTGGGCGCGTAACACATGTCTTTGAGCTTCCACGTGCTGCAAGGAGACAAGAAACACGTGCATTCGTCAGTACAAAAATCGAGCGGAGGGGGATACGAGCGTACACGCTCTCACTATATCGGCAATAAGGTTGCCAGTTTATTTAATTAAATTCAGATTTAATATGTACCCGTATGCACTGGGCATTTTTATTTATTTATTTTTTTTGCGATCGAGCCGCGATACTTTCAGAGACTCGTTACGCGAACGATTTTCGAATTATTTGCGAGTCGATTTTAGCTTGCGCAAAGAGATTTCGTTTGAAATTGGAAAGACGTCGATGACGTGACAAATGATTAAACGAAGAATAAATAAGATACAACAATAAGGAAATAAATAATCTTTTGCATTGTACCGCAAGTTTAGAAATGATCTTTGGCGATAGCGAAAAATAATTTTTAAAAATAATTTGTACGAAAATAAATTCGAATTTGCGTAAAAAAAAAAAAAAAAAAACATAATTGAACATTTTACATTTCTTTACGCTCCGTTATCGGAGAAATGATAATGAAGACGTATGCACCTCAATAATGATAATCACACGAACGTTCACGGACAAGCAAACAGTTGTGCAATGTTTGTCTAACCGAGATAATTATTATTAACTTCAGGAGACTAAAGAATAAAAA
Organism: Amblyjoppa fuscipennis; assembly: GCA_963575735.1. Lineage (NCBI taxonomy): Eukaryota > Metazoa > Arthropoda > Insecta > Hymenoptera > Ichneumonidae > Amblyjoppa > Amblyjoppa fuscipennis. Next base: position 22,473,796 of record OY754491.1, on the reverse strand, counting down.
AAAAAAAAAACGAAAGAAAAAAAAATGAAAAATAAGTAGAGTATTCTCACATTTCGAAAAGGTCAACGGTGACCTGGGTGGCCGCCTTGAGGATAGCCAAATGTTGTTTGAGAGCCGCCGGCCGGAGCATATTCGCGTCAGCATGTTTGGGCGTTTGTATGACGAGCTGATGAGTGGACGGCGCTGCTTCACCGAGGGCCTCCGAAGCGTACATCAATTCTTTCTGCAACCTTCCGCCTTCTGTTGAGAACGAACATAAAACAAAAAAAAAAAAATTGTCAATAAAAATGTTTCAAATGTAAAAAATTAATTAAAAAAAAAAAAAAAAAAGAAAACGAATTTTCGTTAAAAACGCTCGAGAATATCGAGGTCCGTAATAAAATGCAAATAATCTCGAGTGCATCGGGCCGCGTAACGGCCGCGTGTAAAAAAAAAAAAATAAATAAATAACAAAAAAGAACATTGGCAAGAGTCGAAGATATCGTTGTCGTCGACGTTCAACCGCGGATGCGTGTCTCTCGCGTTTGCTTCGGGGGTTCCTTTCCACTTATAGTCAGATTTCACCGTCAAAAAAAATGCCGACGGCGTATTTGCTCGTTCCGGCAGAGTCGCGAGGCGCACAGCGCCCGGGACCACCCGTGTTGTCTGGCTCGGTGCGCCAGTGGTGCTCAACCGCGAGCGAAGACTCCGGCGCGACTGCCGTCCCATCTTGCACCGAATCCGACGGAGAATCTGAGAACCTTCTGGTGAACCGCGGGCGGTCCCGAGAGCCCTGCGATATCCTCGGTCATCTATATATATACATACATATTCTAGGGAGAGTAAAGAGCCGAGAAAAGAAACGGAAAGATAAACCGAGGAATCGCTGCGCCACAATCGCGATTCTAGGGCTCGAGCGAATGGACCAAACGGAGGAGAGATCGAGCGGAAAGAAAGCGTCGAGTACAGAAACTATACACAGTATAAACATCGATTCGGTAAACATCGATTCGGAACACAGTATAAACATCGATTCGGTATAACGAGGAATAAAATAATAGATAAGGAAAAATTACGTTTTTTTTCATCTTGACCTATAATAATAATAATAGTTTTGTAGGAATATATAGGAGATAAAACAATTGACAAAGGCAAATTAATTGTTTCATAACGACGATTGTAATTTTTTAGCCGGATAAAAGTCTCAGTAAAAAGAAAAAAAATTGATCTGAAACTATGTTGATCCGTCGTTTCGACCGCGCCGAGTAGTTTAGTTCGCTGGGCGTAGAATGACTCAGTCCGTAGAATGCGGGGCATCTTTCGCCGCGCCGTTCGCTTTCCACTGGACCCCTCTTTCTCCCAGCCCGGTAATAAAGACACTACTCTCGCCGAGCCCGGTTAGAGCATCGGTTCTGCGGAGTACCGAACCGTCAGCGGGAAGCGGCTTTACGGGGAAAATTACAAGGACGAAAGGGAGCGGAGCAGAGAGAAATAACCGTCATAGCTCATATGTGTTGCTCCGAATATTCGCTTACATACATACATATTTATGTATGTATACATGTTAGATGTATTCACATCTAATATCGCCGGCTAAGAATCAAAAGGGCTGAAACCACATGTGAAACCACACCTTTTATGCCCATCCGATTCTCACACCCCCCCTCCTAAACTAGGCATATGCACTACGATATATCTATAGACAAACCTACACAAGTTACGAGCGTCTTATGGGAATGAGGACAAATAAATTTAAAAAAAAATAATAATAATAAAATAAAAAAGCGCGACAGATAAATACACCTAAAATCGCCGACTAAGAATCAAAAAGGCTTAAACCAAATATAAAACCACACCTTTCACGTCCGTCCGATTCTCACTCCCTTCACATAGGCATATGCACTACGATATATCCACAGACAAACCTACACAACTCTATACATAAGATTACGAGCGTCTTATATGAATGGAAACAAATAAATAAATTTAAAACAAAAACATAATAAAATGAAAAAATAAAGCGCGTCAGATAAACAGACCTAAAATCGCCGGCTAAGAATCAAAAGGGCTCAAACCAAATATAAAACCACACCTTTCACGCCCGTCCGATTCTCACCCCCTTCACATAGACATGCGCACTACGATATATCTACAGACAAACCTACACAACTCTATACATAAGTTACGACTGCCTCAAAGAAAGAACAAATAAATTTAAAAAAAAAAGAAATAAAAATAAATAAGCGAGACAGAGAATTTCTTGATTTATCGACGGGGGGGCGTCTCTGTAATTATTTCTCCGTCCCTGTCTCACTTAGCGGAGAACCCCGGGGTCCGTACCCTTCCGGCTACCGTAATTGCACCGTAAGACCGGGCTCTCTCATCGGCCCCTGCGTCCCCCGTTGTTGCTGCGGGGCCCACTCGTGAATGGCGGTCTCTCTGTCGAAAGCTCAGGCCCGAACGCCGCCGACCATTCAGCCTCCCCCCGGCTCGCTCTCTCCGTCCCTACCGCGTGGCTCGCCCGACGGACCGGCCGGGAGTCGAGACTCTCGAGAGCTCTCCGCACAGACCTTCCGTACAAAGCCCAACATTGGCTCCATTGTTTCGTTGCGTTATTCTCCCACCCTGCGCTATCGCTTCTACCCTTTATGTTTCATCGTCCGGCATTAACAATGCTCTCGAGATGCCGCCTCGGTAAATCTCTCCTCCTCGTCGCACCCGAGAACTGGATAAACAAAAGCTCCCTTCGATATACGCAACGGAAGTCAAGTACGCGTCGTTAAATTCGTATAAAGCGACTCTACGGAGAGTGGTGAAAATTAAATATCATATAAATATATAAATGAATACATTTGAAAAAAAAAAAAATTCCGAGCTCGCGTGCCCATCCGCGCCCCATAATGGGCATGCTTCCAGGCTTGATTGTTTCCCGCATTTCCGAGTAAGACACTTCTCCGAGTGCCACGGGCAGAGCGCCGCCGGAATGGGGAGGGGGGACACGCGATTATTATCCACTTGAATAAACAACGCTACCGAGAAGGAGAGGAAGAAGCGCGTGGAGGAAAGCGCCTCTGCTGCTTCGCCCATCGAACGATACATCTATACACACACACATATGTATATTACATGTGTGTACAATATCGAATTGTCAGAAACGAAAGGGCGCACCCGACGACACTTAACATGGAAACTATGCGAGTTACGCCCTTCTGATTCGCAGCAGTCGATATACACATACACATTCGTATACATATGCATATGCATATGCATATGCATATACATATACATATACATATACATGCGATTATTGTCCACTTGAGTAAACAACGCTACCGAGGAAAGGAAGATGCGCTGGTGTAGCTTCTCGCATCGAACGATACATCTATACATACATAGATATATGTATATTAGATATCTATATAATATCGACTTGTGAGAAAGGAAAGGGCGTATTCGACGCCACTTAAAATGTGAAACTATGCTGGTTACGCCCTTCTAATTCTCAGCAGTCGATATACTATATATACACACATATATATACGTAGTGCGCGCCTCGGGACCATCGGCGATGCTGGTTTCGGGAAGGCAGGCAGGCAGGTGCACGAGAGAAGCGCTGCGCGTTCGTGTGTGTGTGTGTGTGTGTGTGTGTGTGTGTGTGTGTGTGTGTGTGTGTTTCGTTAGTTGGACCGAGAGCGGAGAGGAGAGAATGAGGACTACCGCGAAGTCGGGGGTACGCGAGAGGAAATATACGCCCGAGGGGAACGAGCGAGGGAGACGAAGAAGAAGAAGAAGAAATAGCCCCGCGGGAAGGTTCGGTCGGACCGACGAAATACACGCCGTTGCATATACTGTATTACGGCCGCGGGATCCCGTCGGGGAGCGCGATTCGACGACGACGACGACGACGATGAGCGCATGTGTGATTGAGCGAAGTCTTTCCATCACAAACGAATACTCATTAAAAACGGGCCGAGCGGGGATCAATGGCGAACTAACGAGCGAGCTGCCGGGCGGGAGAGAAAGAAAGGGGGCGCCCGGTGTACACGGGAAGAAACGAACTTCAGCGCCGGACCAATTTAAGGCCGGACCTCTATGCGCGCGGCGTTCGGCGGATACTTCGGATTAACTTTGATGCCTTTGCAAAAAAAAACATTAAAACGAAAATCCGCACGGTGCTGCGTCGAGCCGAACGGCCCGAAAAACTGAGCCTCTTAGGGTCGAAATTTAAGACCTTAGTTTGAACTTGAGATCGCTCTTGAGATCGAACTTAAGATCGAAGTTTGGCCCAAACGTCATTGCGTGCTTAAGTTTGAACTCAAGTTCGGACTTAAGTTTGATCTTAAGTTCGGTTTTAAGTTTGATCTTAAGTTCGGGCTTCGCTTGGATTCTAAGTTCGAACTGAAGTTCAACCTTAAGATCAAACTTGAGCACGAAATCAAGTTTTTATTGTAAGTTCGAACATGAGTTTGAGCTTAAGTTCGATCTCAAGTTGAAACCAATGACTTAAAATTCGACCCTCAGATCAAGAAAGTTCGTGATGTTGTAGTATGCACTTTAAGTGGCATTTTTTTCGGACTTACGTCGGCTCTCGTTAGCAGATTGGAGTGTTAATTATTACATAATATTATGTTTCAGCAAATTTTTGCGACACTAAAAAATGTCATACACAAAATGATGCTATTTTTTATGAACTTTATGTCGGAAAGACTAAGAAGTCGTATGCTAAATTTCGATCGGGCAACATGCTACACTAGCGCCACGACTAGCGACATGTGAAATTTTCACGGGGACACAGCAAATTTCTATCCAACCTATATGGTAATTTTCTCCAGAAAGCCGTTCGACAAAACTTTGCGCATCTCGCTAAGAATTTCGTGGATTGAAACCGAGAATTCCGTGGACAAGAGCTAAGATTTTTCTCTATCAGATTTTTTTGTATGCGTCTATACATAAAAAAAAAAAGAATTTAATAAATAAACCTACAACAAACGGCGCGCTATCGCGACATAACCGATTAATTACTATGTTTCCCAGTAAGAAGAACTTAAATTCCAGCAAAAAAATTACGAACATTAGGATAATATCTGCGACAGCAAAAATTTAGCACATCTTCTAGGTGATCGTTTTCAGTTCAATGCGAACGTTCGTCAGAACGTCGTTCTAAATCGCATGTACCTGAAGGTTACGTCGTTTTTTACCAGATTTATCGTAATTTCTATAAGATCCTTCTCTCAGTACACGCGTGTGTACAGTTTATTGCGGCGACTGCAGGAAATGGATCCGCCGTGATTAAACATGCGTGGTAAACTGTTTATCGGATTAAGTTTCATCCGACCCGCTCTTTTCCCTCGAAGATCCAACGGGACAGCAATTTACTGCGGACGAAAGTTTCGCGAAAAGATTTTACGAGTGAAATATATTTGCGATTCTCACTCTCTTATTCGCTCGGTAAAATCTTTTTTTATATACATGGATACACACACACACACACGCACACACACACACACACACACACACACACACACACACACACACACACGCACGCGCGCGCGCGCACGCGCACGCACGCACATATATATATATATATATTTATTTCTCGCCTTCCTCGTCGGGTCCTGTTACAGTGCGCTCGGATTTCACTTCCTCGTGTGTAGCGCAGCTACGCAGCCCGGGCTATGGAGAACTACTGCGGGGCTTGTTTGCGTGTAGGGTCGAGCGGGCGCGACGGCGCACGAGGCGATATATGCGCTGTGCTGCGAGACGGGGAAGAGAGGAAAATCGCACGACTGCCGGAGCGTTCATCAGTCGAAGGGGGCTCGAACACACGTGCGGACAGTTTAACGGCGTGTGAAAATAAAAAGCACGTGTCGCGCACCGGCGCGAGGGAAGCGCACGCCGCGCGGCGAGAGCAAAAGTCATCGAGCGGTGAGGGCCTTTCCGCTTTTGTTCTCTTTCTCGAATTCTTCGTGTCTCTAGAGCTGAGCGAGCCCGCTTCTCCGACGGAGAGAGAGAGAGAGAGGTGTACGAGGAATCGAGAAGTTTATACTCCGTGTTCCCACGTGAGAAGACACGTTAAAGCGGGACTTTCATGCGGCGAGTATCGCTGCACACATTCTCGGAATCTCCGTCTGGTACATCGTTATTTTTGGGCGCGCTCGGTCTCTCTTTTTTTTTTCATTCCTCTCCGTAGGTGGAAACGCGCTCGAAACTTCGGTGAAACTTCGATTCACCGACGAGAAGTTCGAGCCGAGGAGTCGTTCTTGTCGCGGCGAAGTACGAGCGGGGAGAAGAATGAAATAAGAAAAAGGATGGAGCGGAGGGTGAGGAAATGGGCGCAAGGTTAACGTACCGTGTCCGGATGGCTAAGACGAGCTCCAGACTCGAGCAGTTATTACTCGATCGAGGACATGTTTTTTTTTTTTTATTTTATTTTATTTTATTTTATTTTATTTTATTTTATTTTTTTTTTAACGACCGAAACTAACTCGCGGACTCCGGCTCGAAACACAAATACACTGAGGAAAAAGTATCAATGACAAGTACAATTCGATGGCGGGTTGACAATGAACAAAAAATTGTTATTTCAATTCTTAGAATTCCATAGGGGATTCGAATAACATGTCACATTGACAGCCTCGCCGTCGTTGTTTCGGTATCGTATTGAATTGAAAGAATTAAAAGTAGAATTTCTATTTTTCAAAATTCTTTCGCGGTTTGCAATTTTTTTTTTTTTCATCAGTGCACAGTAATCGTTAAAAAGATTGACTTATTTTACAATTAGCCATGAAAATGAAGATGGCAATTCTGCATGACTATAAAGATACCTTTATAGTCATGGTCTTTGTTATCGTTAAGTTAACTCCAGATCCGAGTACAATTATGTATGAATTATGTTATAAGAAAAAACGAAGAAGCGGAAGTCTAGGAAATTGTACAGGATTAATGTACAATGCCCGTGCTTTCGGGAGTATCCTCGGATTGAAGCAGTTTAAAAAACAAACTTTAACAAATTGTTAAAAGATTGCCTTACTTTGCAATTATGTATGAATTATGAAATAAGAAAAACGAAGAAGGCGCGGAGGGTGAGGAGATGGTACAAGGTTAACGTACCACGTCCCGATGGTAAACATAAGCCTCAGATTCCAGCAACTATTATTCGCAAGAGAACACGCACACAAACATTTTTAACGACCGGAAACGACTTGTAGGCGCTAGTTCGAAAAACAAACAGAGTAATCGTTAAAACATTAACTTATCTTGCAATTACGCATGAATATAAAGACACCAGTCTTCGGTCATTGTTTTTCGCTATTTTTCGGTACATTCTGCGAGGGGAAAAAAAAAATTGTATCACGAAGGATCTCGCCGTCTTCGACAGAATCCTCTCGAATGTTTCTCCCTCGCTCGCATCTCGCTCATCTCCAGCGAGAACGACGGGTTCACAGCCGGTAACGCAGTTTCCAGCGAGCGATTGAGAACCACTGAGACACGCGGGATGCGCCGAACCGTAAGAGCGCCCATAGCGCGGAGGTAGGTAGAGAACTCTTCCTGGGACGCGTCCCTGGATGAGACTTTCTTCTCGAGACTTTATCCGTACTTATACAAATTGGCAATTAAGCGAGCTACGTTGCGGAAGCGGTGCCTCGGTGGACGCCCGGTGAGCCGCCGCTGCGTAACCTCCGACGACTCACATTCGGAAGGGAGTTTTTCGAGAGACCCAAATCGACGATCCTGCGTTGTTTACGGTACGATCGAGGGAGCTACCGGACTTGACCCCGATCAGCTTTCCAACTAATTTTTGAGAAACTCGAAATTTCGACGATCTCATTCAGCTTCAAACAAACCTATATATATATATATATATATATTTGTAACTCCCTCTATAGCGAAGTTTGAAGAAAAATCGAACCCTGTGCTTACTGCTGCTGGACGTAATCACAATCAGCTTCCCATAAATTCTTTGAGACATTTTGAATTTCGACCATTTCATTTAGCTTTAAATAATTCTACATATATATATATTTATTTTTTTTTAATCCGCTCTATAACGAAGATTGAAGAAAAATCGATCCCTGTGCTCAATGCTACTGGACTTGATCACAATCAGCCTCCATATCAAATTTTGGAGAAACGTTGAATTTTGACTATTTCATTCAGCTTCAAACGAACCTATATATATATATATTTTTTAAACTCCCTCTATAGCGAAGTTTGAAGAAAAATCGATGCCTGTGCTTAATGCTACTGGACTTGATCCCAATCAGCTTCGACATTAAATTTTGGAGAAACTTGGAATGTCGCCGATCTCATTCAGCTTCAAGCAAATCCACACATAAACCCCCCCCCCCCACAGCCAAGTTTGAAGAAAAGTCGATGGCTGTGCATAATGACCTTGAAGGATACGGAACGAACTGAGACGTCGGGTCTTTCCGGAGGCGAATTCCTGCTGGATGATCGACTATCGGAGGATTTTCGGGGTTGATGCCCACCGGACGGACAGTATAGGAGAGTGAGTACGACGGGCCTCAGGCCCCACACGTACTCGAGGGGGGGGGTCAGAGGAAGGCCCGAGCTTCGAAGATGCTGCGGAGGCCTCGACTAAGATAGCGTACGAGAATACAGGGCGAGTCGGAGTGAGCAGATGAAAGAGAATAAGGTGGGCAGAGGAGCGCGCGGTAGGAACCTCCGGAGAGCAACGGAGTCCCCCTTTTCTTGACGGAGTTGTGAGTGAGGCCCCGGAGCGCGCGGGGGCTTTGGCTGCCGCTTGCCCGCCGCGGCCGAAGCAGAGAGAGTGAGAGCGGCCCAAGCTCGTGCTCTCCCTCTGCGGAGGTTCAGGCGCTGAGGCACGCAGTCCCATCGCCTGTGTAACCACGGGGCCTGTGCGCCTCGCTCTCTGGCTGGCCCCGCTCGACTGCCTCGGTGCACACGGACTCGAGCGGGCCACCCACCGCGACCATTCACCGGAACCGAGCCTCCATGCATCCCCCCCCCCCCCGCCCCTCCCCCACCGACCAATGCCGGTGGTGCTCATGCACGCGAGGAATCGCGTCCGACTTTCGCCGTGAGTGCTGCAAGATAGAGAAATTGATTGAAGTAAAAAAAGATTTAAGAAAAAAAGAGAGACTCGAAGTAAGATCTTAGCGGTGGAGATGAAATATGAGAGATCCGTTGATTCGTCGGCGTTAAGAGGGACGTAGCGGAGTAGAAATTTTCGAGGGTTAGATCGGGCGCTGATAAGACTTGACATTGGCCCGATAAGGGACTCAGGACCTTGCGAGGTCCCGATGTAAGGCTCGGAAATTTCTAGGCGGGAATGCGCCTGGATCGTCGAATGTTTCCGGAAGCAACGGACGCGCGCCTGCGAGGAAGGAATGCCCGATGGGGGGAAAAAAGAGGCCGGAAGGCCCGAGACGGTCGAGATCGGAAGGAGATCGACGCGACTGTACGACATTGACGGAGTCAACGACACGTTTATGGCGGTTGTTGGCGTTGAACGTAACATCGAAATATTGAGAATCCATTTTTGTCCGGAACGGTTTTTATGTAAAAAAAACGAATTGCGGGACCCGCTGCGTGTTTGATTGAGACTTTGTAAGTCGCACCGCCCGAAACGGAACTAGCGGAGGCGTAGTGGGAATACGCGCTGCTACGGTAGCGCCTAAGAATCGGGATGGAGGTGTGACTTATAAAGGATTAACGCAGTGCGGTCCGCAATTCGTTTTTCATTTTGTAGAATCGGTTCGGAGAAAAATGGTTGAATATTTTTACTCTGTCTGACGCGCACTCGTATGTGTTTAGGGAATACGTCACGTGGTCGCCGTTTCTTAACGGTGAGGTGGCATGTTTTGTTAACGGTGCACTGTTAAAAAAAAAAAAAATGGTATGAAAATAAATGTACCGGACTGAAAGTTTTTATGGAATAATTGGTATCGTAAGTTTCATTTACATTTATGATGAAAAATTAATGTTTAGTGTATTAAAAACATTGGAGATACTTTATTTTCAATAATTCACTGTAATTTTACTATAAGCGTACTTTAATGTTAAAAATTTACTTTAATTTCAGTGAGAAAGTATATTAATTTTTCATTACAATTGGACATTAAATTTACAATTTTTTTTAGTGTGGATGAGGACTAGATATTCATATACAGGTTCGAAGCTCCTTCAACTCGCAATATCTTCGAAAATCTGTGGGCACGGATCGATCAAATTTTCTATTGCCTCTCTAATAATGTAGTAACGTTATTTGAGAAAAAAACATTCTGATAGTCCGAAAAAATAAAAAAAGAATGTTGCATTTCCCTCACCGCCATAAGCAGCTCATGCTAATTGATATGACTCTAAGCTCGTGTATCTCGGAATACATATGGAGAAAAAATAATTAAAAAATCTTAAAAAAAAAAAAACAGCCTCGTTAATTGCTTTAAAACACTTCTAATTTTTAGTTCCGAAAGTAGAAGAGTCGCCGTGTGACTTTATTCCCTTAACCGAAGCATCGAGTCAACGATTTGATGCACGTGTTGCATTAAACTCAATAATAATAAAGGCGAGATGAGATCCTCTGTTTATGGGACCATCCGTCCGTCCGTCCGTCCGGCCGGCCGGCCGTCGATCGGTGCGGTGCAACAACAACAGATTCCCGGTGGGTCTTTGGACGCGACGGTCTTCCGACTCTCTTATCCCCTCCAACGGGCAGGCCTGTGTGGAGTCCTCACAAAGCCACCCTGTCGATTTTCGTCTCGCTCCGACAATATTTCCTTCCTCGTCTCCCCCATTCCGTCGTCCCGTTTCTCTATATTATCCACGACTCCGCGGACGGGCCCAAAGTTCTTCCGCCTCTTCCTCTCTCCCGTGGGCCGCCTCGAGACTCTCTCTCCTCCTCACTCCTTCGCTCCACGCTTCCTCGTTCCTCAAACGCTATTCCAACTTCTCTTCGGGATTCTCTCTCCCACTCGCTCGAAGGCACGGGGGCCTAATGAAGATGTAAGCAGTCGCGGCCGGCCCTCGTACACGGCCGTCGTCGTCGCCGTGCCTTCCTCTTCCTTCGTCCTCGGCGGCCGCTGCGGCGCGGCAGCAGCGCGCGGCTCCTCTTCTCTTCTCGGTTGTATACAGTACAACACTCTCTTCCGCAGAGTCCTATCCTCGTCCGGCGATCGCGGAGTTTCCCCGTCGTTCTGAATCGCCTCCACAGCCACTTGAAGAAAATTTATAAGACAGTATGGCTCTGCAAAGATGAACACAAATTTTCGAAGGAAAAACGATTTGTGTTAATGAAATATATCATAATTTTATGATAATAATCGTTAAATTGGTTATTCTCTGTGTTGAGGTAAAAAAAATATGTAATGCTTCGAAACTCACTGAAAATAATTACTGTGAGACAGTGAATATAGTCGTTGCCTATACAACTATACAAGTTCACATACCGGAAAAAAAACTATGCACATGTCCGCAAAAATCTATTAAAATTTTCAAACGAAAAACCATCTTTGTGAATAAATATATTAATAACTTCACGATGAAAACCGTTGAATTATTTTTTTTAATCAATGTTGAGGTATAGAAAAATTGAATATTTTGGAAAACATTGAAAATATTACTTTCCGAATATAATAGTTCAAACTTTACAAAACCGCATACCGAGGGATTATGTGGTAAAGTTGCGTGATAAATTAGCATCGCCCGTCCTAGTAAAAATTTCATTTATATTCAAAAAAAAAAAAAGAAAAAAAAAAGAAAGTCGTTTGCCGAGAACCGCAGGAGAGATGACGAGGAGGCCGTTGTTTTGTTGCCGCTTCTCGTTGTCCGGAGGGCGGCGGTTACAAACAGTTCCTGGAATAGCCTGTACACTTCTATCCGCCCGTTTCTCGGAGATCCGAGAGCGAGACGACGGGGAGGAGCGCGGCTACTCTCGTACTCGCCGGGCGCGTCCCACCCGAGCTATGATCTCGGCGAGGATCGTTCGTTTGTATACGGCCGTTATGCGTCGACGGTGCGCCGTGTCGAACTGCCGTTCGTCTCCCTCGCCTCTCCGATGGTCCCGTCGTTCCTTTTTCTTCACGCCCGACGATGATATCCCGAGAGTGGGTGCTCTTAAACGCTTTTCTCTTTTACTCGGCGCCCACACAACACTTGATGTTCGCTCTGCGATCGCGCGCGATACGCGTAAGCGTATAGCTTAGGCGTTGTTCGACAGCGAAACAGAGGAGAGTCGCGCGCGCGCATGCGCGTGTGGGTGAGCGCGGGATCGAGGGGACACGCCAGACGTCGAGGCCAGACGAGGCCGAGAGCGAGGGAACACTGCACCCGCATATCCCTCGAGCCAGTCACCTCACGGATATCCGGTGTTGATCTCTCGCCGTTCGCGCATCTCTTTCCCCATACCTTCCGAAGCGTCGATCTCCTCGCTGTACCCCATTCGTAACGCCCCACTGTTATTATTATTATTGTTGTTGTTGTTGATGTTGTGGAGAGAGCGGCGATCGCCCGATCGATTAAATCGAGACCAAGGTTGCGGGATCAGCTGGAGAAGAAAATATCTCGATCGCCGCGTACGGGGTGGGGGGGGGGGGGGGGGGGGGGAAGAGCGAGGATCGTAAATTCTTGCCAACTGGGATGTGCATAACTCTCCGCGAGTACGCAAAATCAACCGGGCGCAGAGAAGAGCCGAGAGAGGCACGGAAAGGGCGAACGCGGATAAATATAGAGGCCACCCAGAGCGAGACTAATGTACTCGTACGCGAAGAAGAAGAAGACGCAACCGAGTCCAGAACTGCCTCGTTGCGGGAATGTCGTTGGGTGCACTACACACACCCGTCTCATTGTTCATACGTTAGGAGACTTAAAAATTCTGGAAAACTATTGTATCGACGGACGAGAATCAACCGTAATCTTGTATATTTTGAGATAAGGTTTATGCCCTTGTAATTCCGGGCGTGCAATGAAAGTAAAACAATAATAATAATAATAATAATAATAATAATAATAATAATAATAATACTTTAATCATAATAAAGTCTCAAGGTCACCTATGACTTTCGGGCCGTCGCTCGACTTTGAGAATCTATCGTTTTCCATTGTCACGTGTCAATGTCACTTCAACAGTTCTTGACCATGTCAAATATTCCGCTTACTGTTTACGATTCTGTGAATGTTAGAACGATTTCATTCGTTAGTCAAAACGTTTCTCACATGTTTTTTATAGTCACTCTTTCGATCTATCCGGTGAGCAATCTCTTCCAAAACCTCTGAGCGTGTTGGCGCGCGAGAAATACGACTCTGATTAGGATTATTACGACTATAATTTCCGTAGTCGTAATTGTAGCCGTTTATATATTAACGGCACATCTGTGCAGTAAAATCCACCGTGGTACGGCCCGTGTGTTAATCGACCACAGATATATACAGGTATATCATTCGTCTGTACGACAACGATCTGCTGTTACTGTTGTTCGTCCTCGAGAGACTTGGAATCGCGAACATGTTATTCCCAGCATACAGAATTCCATCCCATATGCTATAAAACGTCACTTCCGGTTTGAAAAATTCTCAGTTTTCAACCGGAAGTGACTTCATACGGGAAACCGTCCCTTCCGGTTTAAAAATCGCAGTTTTAAACCGGCAGTGACGCCATCCGGGAAAACGTGATCCTCAGTTTGAAAATCTTATACTTCGACCGAAAGTGACATATCGTAAATAGGTCATTTCCGGTTCAAGTGTCGAATTTTTGGATTCGGCTGGACCGAAACTAGCGTCGGGCCTGAAACGCCCAATCTCTAGTTATAATAATAATAATAATAATAATAATAATAATAATAATAATAACAATAACAATAACAACAACAACAATAATAATAATAATAATAATAATAATAATAATAATAATAATAATAATAATAATAATAATAATAATAATAATAATAATAATAATAATAATAATAATAATGTGGATAAAACTTACCCTGGACCCATAGTTGTTCGACTTTGCTGTGGACCTGCGCTGACTTGAGTGCGACGCAGAAGGTTGCCAGGGCCAATATAGCCACGAACAGTACTTTGCCCGCATGCCTCTGCAGGAAGTCTCCCAACTGTCTCAGCTGATCCTGCAGTCTCGCTCTGATCCATACCGCTGACCTCTGACCTTCCGCCTTGCCCTGTTAGGAGAGTTAAATAAAATGAAAAGAAAATTCAAAACACGAACACAAAGACCTTAGAATTCATGATCGTAAAATAGTTTTCAGCGATCCACATTGTATCGGGGCGATACAGAGGATAACCGAGGCCGCACCGGTTGCATTAAGAGAAATGGGGGGAGGGGAAGAGAGGGCGAGAGAGAGAGAGAGAGAGAGAGAGAGAGAGAGAGAGAGAGAGGTGGAGGCGCGCACGGTAAATTGGCCGTGTGGGCTTTGACGATGATAAGTGGGAGCCGAGAGCGAGGAACGTTAAAAGTTTTAGACACAGCGGGAGAGGGAGTAAGAGAAGATTATTCGCACACGCGAGATGAACGAGAGGAAGGCACCGGCGTCTGCCCGGAGGGAAATATTAAGGAGGAAGCACTCGGAAGCGGATAAAGAAGCGATGAAGAAGTGGAATAAGTGAGATGCGAAGAGGAGGAAGAAGGGAGGAGGAGGAGGAGGAGGAAGAAGAGGAAGACGAAGGGAACGACTAGTTATAGCGTCGAACGATCTCGCGCATAAACGAGAAGGCTTCTCTCATTTTATCTTTGATCTTTCTTATTTTCTTCCTTTATCCGTCCCTCTCTCGCTCACCGGGGGCAACATTGCGAGCGGCAACGCTGCACACTACCTGGTGGCCACTCTGACAATGTGCTCGGTGGACCACCCGCAACAATACCTATCTCCTCGGTCCGAGGGAGAGAGAGAGAGAGAACGGAACCCCGAGAGACCCAGAGAGAGGGGGGGGGGGGGGGGCGAGAGTCGAGGGCAAGAGAAACGAGACGGGGAGAGGCTGGAAGGCTCTCTACAATGGGGATAGACCCGAGGAGTGAGAAACGGGACGAAGAAATAAGGCGATCGAGGAAAGCTTCCTGCGGGCTCGCGCGACCGGGTGCAGTGCAGCGATAAACCAAACGGGGAAAGGGAAAGTACAGTTACGTATATACGGTTCGCGGCTTGTCGATAGATGATAAAGCAATAGCGGGGCAAATCGCGGGTGCGGCTGTTCGCAGTCTTCCATGCTTTTTTCGGTCAATGGGTTGTCACTGGGCAATAATTAGATGTTGGGAAATAAAGAAAATTATTTATTTATTCAGGGCTGTAATTTTTTTTTTTTTTAATTGGATGCATCAAATACTTCAAACCAATGCATTGACTGTTTTGTCCCAAGCCCAAGATGGACGGCTTTTGCGAAGTTTATCGTCGATAGACTGAGAGAAGGATTTCGAAAATGCTACCAAGTAGTATGGCAAAGTTCGACTAGGCAACATGCACACGAATTTTTTCCAGAAGGCGGTTTGGCAAAATTTTTCGTAAACGACTAAGAATATTGTGGATTAAAATTGAGAATTTCGTGGATGCAATGTTTTTATTTGTCTCTACATAAGAATTGCCGGTATAAACTACAAATCCAAGACAAAATGTTCGCGCTTCACCGATTACTATATTTCCTAGTAAGAAGAATTGTATCCTTGCAAAAATTACGGGATATTCAGGTGATATTTGCAATAGCAAAAAATACCATATTTTCTGGCAGAATGAGTTAAGTTTAATACGAATGCTAGCCGAAATGTCGGTATTAATTTCCATATATCTCAAAGTTCTGTCGGCTTTTACCATAATTATGGTAACTACGTTAATTATCGCATTCATGGAGTGATTTGTTATTTTCATGGTATAATTTATTTTCCTGCGCCTTTTAGTTGTCATTTCTCATTGTACGTTTAGGCACACTGTCAGGGGGCTTGCCTCAAGACACGAATAAAACAACAATTCTATTAGAATTTCTATTAGATCTTTCTTCCAGTATTGCTTCCGCCTTCGCTAAACCAACGTGTGAACAAATCGACAGCAAAACCCTTCGATATTTCGAGATTTTTCTCAACATGACTTATTGTTATATTTTTTTTCTTCGCAGGAAATTTGCTCCAGGGTGCCAGTGAATGGTGGACTGCCAGTGACTGCACCGTTGTTCGAGTCCGGATCGAACTGTACTCTATGTACCGAACAAACTGCACAGCGTGCGGACGTTATATGCTTTTTTTTTTTTTTAATACCGGGCATATACCGTACAGTATAAACCCGGTAACTTACGTATCTCGGGGCGGTAGCCGTGGCGAGTATCGAATAGCAAGGTTTTCCAGCCAATTAACTTCGCGTACGAGCGAGGCGCTCCCTCGCGCGTTCGCGAGGCGCAGGCTCGGGTAACCTTATACGAGGTAGAGCCGGTGGCCGGCGAGAGCGCCTCCTCCTCGCCGTGGTTATACACCATAATAACCGGCGCAATCCTCCGGGGCCTGCGCACGGCGCGTTGACCACATGGCCCCGACACGTTTGGAACAGTACACTGCCGGGGATACGAGGAGGAAGAGGAATTCGCGCAGCCGGACGAGAGGAACAACAAAACGGTAGCAGAAATATCCGCCCAAGGATCAACGGGACGCCTTGACGGTCACTCTGGAATTTTTACGCCCGTATATCTCTCTGGACAAGAAAAATTAATTCAATATAAAAGAGGACAAATAGGGGAGAGCGGGCAGAACTCAATTCTCCAATAATTTTTGGATGCCCGGATGTATAGTTGGGACAACCGAACTGTAAACTGAGAAAAAAAAAAAACTTGGTTGGATTAACCAAAAGTCGCGGTGGAGATACGTTCAAGGCTGTTATTTTCTTGGTACAAATAATGCATTGTCTTGTTAAACGATTATTTGCTTCAATTTATTAAAAAAAAATTTGTCGATTGAAAGAAAATTGAAATTGAAATTGGTCGGGATAAAGTAAATTGTCGGGGAAACTTCTATGAATAAATAAAAAAGTACATAAAAGGAGGGCTTGGAAATAAAATTGAGAAAATTTTGAAAAAAATAACAATTAAATTAAACAGTATTATAGTAATTAAACGTTTTCAGTTACATCATTAAGTTTTTTAATAGAAGTCATTGGAAGTTTGATCAGGAGACATTGTTAATTGATCAGGAAAAAGTCACTCGGAAAAAGTGAATTTTTTCCGAGGAAAAAAACGAGGAGAGCTGGTAAGACTTCCAAAGGCTGCAGTTAGCGGAAATCCGCGCAGGGTTCAACGGGGGACGCCTTGGCGTCACTCTGGCATTTTTTGCGCCCATATCTCCGGACAAAAAAAAAAAAGACGAATGAAAAATAAAAGATAAAAAATAGTTGGAACAACGACAGTGCGGGGCTTTTCACCTTCGAAATGCACTTCTCGAGGAGAGCTGGGAAGGCTTTCAAACAGTTCTTTCAATGTTTATTTTTTAC